>CM075942.1:50399930-51125314 GCA_038030265.1 Corythucha ciliata | reverse complement strand
TCAGAGTCAAAAATGACTTGGGCGCAAGGATATTTCCAGAGCTGAAATTGACGCGTTATGATTATAAAAGCAAAGCTCCGGCGAATAATTGAAAAACAACCTTAAAATCTGGAAATATGGGCAAAACTTCAACAGGAACAACTCCGGGTTTACTGTAATGTTTTTCGATTGGAGTTTTGTTGTCTTTAAAGGTCTTCTCGATGGCTTCAATCTGACTGTCACGGTCCATGTACAGCGTTTCTTCTTTGAGACTTTTTTTGATACTGTAACCAACTTTAGCCTCGACTTTATCCATGGACTGAGGCTGAAATCGGGTCTGCTCCGTCGAGATATACTCAGTACGTCTCAGCCAGGAGACACTTCGCGAGTGGTGTCGAGACCTGAGAGAAAACAAAATTTAAAAAATGAATAATTTCAAAGATTGTGTACCACGAGGAGAACCTTTTCGAGTCGTGAGGAGCGAGAATGTCTTCTTCGAGAAGTTTCTCATCGGCTGGGTCCAGTTGAGCGTTAAAATCTGGCGTGTACAAATCCTTGTTGATGAGATCAATCGTAACGCCCAAATCATGCTCCGTGAGGACTTCATATTTGTAGTTTCGTTCGAGAGACGTTGGATTGTACTGGATGAACCTTTTAAATAACCACGATTTACACACCAGAACGTTATTTAGAAAGCATCCCCCCCTCCCCCCACACCAATGTTTACCTTGTTGAGACGAAAGGGTAAGTGATAAACTTGGGGTCGAACGGTATGTCTGGTAAAGTGTTACAGTACTTGACTCGGCAAAACAACTCAGATCTGACAATTTAATGAAAAATTACGATTTAAAACGAGTGTAAAATCGTCAAAAAAACGTGTTTTGTACCTTCGTTCAACACCGGGTTTGAGGAGACTTTTCCGGTTGTCGACGTTGTAAAATTCAGATTTACCGGATTTTTTGCAATGTTCGACTTTTTTGTATAGGGTGACTGGCCTGTTAACTGTCGGAATTTGACTGTGGTGTTGAATTGAACATGATCACTAGATTTTCGTCTGGAAAACTCATTCTTATATGCGTGCTCATTCGTGAGGATGCGTATAAGTGTAAAGAAAAAAATTTGGTAAAATTAGACCTCACTTGCGATCGAAAACACCCCAAAAACCATGGTCCGAAAATCAATACCCAGCGAAACAAGTTTCCTTGATGCCAGTACCCTAATGTCAGTGGGATTGTAGTGGAATTTATGTATGATTTGACATGTGACAAATAGACTTGTTTCAGCCTACGGATGCCTTGATAATGGGGTGCATTACCCCGAAAATATTCGGCGAATAAATAAAGAATAAAAAATGTGTTACTCAGAAAATTAATTACCTACTTGCCTAAAGTTATTCAACATTCATGAAATAATTAAAATTGTATTTCTTCTATAATTCAGCGACGATTTCTGCCAAAGTTACAATGCTTCCAATATGGTCCCATAATATCAGAAAAACATGCCCGTTTTTTGAGCTTTCCAATAACCTCCTCAAAATTGAATTTGGTCCAATTTTGAGAGAGATATCACACATAAAATCCGAAGAAAACAAGGTGTAAACGTGGAAAATCAGTATGTTTGTCCCGATAAAAAATTATCTTTATGTGCCTTAAGGGTGGGGGGGGGTTTCAGGCGGGTTTCCTCGACCCCTTCCCATCAGCCACCCGTCGCCCCCTAACATAAATTCAACAATCAGAAATGATTCAACAATAAATTCAATTACAGAACAGATTAAATAAACAGATTAGCCTCGCTGAGATGCTAGGGAAAAATAGTTTGAGTTTGAACCGAGTCATCGGGTTTTTGAAAGAGGTAGGAATATATCATGAGATCTGACAAAACTATTGGGATGGGTACCAATGTAATACCATGGCTGTTAAATCGATACTGAATCCCGATTACCTGAAACAAAAGAAGACAAAGAGAAATCCTAGATAGCAAAGAAAATAAAGAGAAACTTATCTGACAGCCGCACAGAAGAAGAAACCAGAAAGAGTAAAGGCTAATGACCAAAGCAGTTGAAGCCGAACAGGTTAGGGTTTTAGTGGGTAGTCCTGGGGACGGAGGTCCAGGGAGAAAAAAAAAGAAAAAAAACAATTCGCACATAAATTTTGGCTCCATTTCTGCACCAATATTCGATTTCAAAGTCTTATTTTAATCTTCAGGAAGTTCTACAGTTACGTAGAACAGTTTCCCCAAAAATAACCCCAAAACACTTTCAAATGTGTTTTAAGGTATTGCTTGGAATTCAGTCCGAAAATGTCACTTTAACGCAAAAAAACGACGAATCACCCCACTCCCTATTTTAGGTTCCGAAAAAGAAGGTGGGGGGGCTGGTTTTTAATTTTTTGCGCTATAAAGTGATATTGGATTGAATCCCAAGCAATAATTGCCTTTCATAAGGCACAATACCTAGTACGTTTACGGTTTAAGGCACGCATTGACACCTTTTTTTTACTTGGACAAACTTGCTGATTTTGCTAGTTTACATCTTGTTTTTTCTGATTTTACGTGTGATATCTCTCTCAAAATTGGACCAAATTCAATTTTGGGGAGGTTTTTGGAAAGCTCACAAAACGGACATGTTTTGGCGGAAATCGTTGCTGAATTATAGGAGAAATTTCTGAAAAATAACTTTCGTCATTTGTGGAAAATCATAAAAAATACTGTGCTACATTTACAGCGATGCAGATCACTGTTTTCTGAAGTAAAATTTTGTGCTCTTATCAAAAACGTCAACAGTTTTCTTCTAAGCCCAGCGGTTGGGCCGTGAAATTGAGTTTGTGGAGAAAAAAGGGGCAGTGGTTGAAAAAACACAATTGTAGGCGTTTACTCAGAAGGAAAGCATTTGCGACCCTATGCTCATTGCGTGTCTTTGGTCGCAAATACTTAGTAGGTTCTACAACATATTTAGTATATGCATTTCCTCCTGAATCACCCTGTATTATTAAAATAAGAGTCCCGGTAGTGGTTCAAGTATACGAGGGGACGTTTAGAAAAATAACACTGGCAGTATCCAGAAGAATTTTATTTCTGATAGGATTACGCCAGTGTTAAATTTATAACACTCGCTCGTACTCTGCCCCCTCCCCGCCCAACATCAGAGCTTAAAGAGAAGCCATCAGGGAAATAGCCGAGCCGCTAAAGCAAATAAATACGCCGGGGAGTTTCTGTTCTGAATTCTCGCCTTCAATTCTTATGCGTTCTTTCAAATGGTACGTCACTCTTTTAAAATGCGTGTAAGAAGAAATAAATTTTCGTTTCTTTTGGGTGCGACAATAATGCGTATACAAAAAAAACCTCCTCTGAATGAGTCATCTCTTTGAAAAGCATCGTTTTGTTACCCGTTGATGGGCCCTTCACCGTGTAAACGCAAACTACTCGTTCGGATTGACCGTAAATAATTTCATAAAGATGTGAAGAATGCTGTTACTACATTTTGGTTATTACAAGTCCTGGGGGGGGGGGGACATGTTGGCGCGTATTCAGGAGAAGTGGTGCGGGCTTTATATTATAGTCCTTCCAAAATCTTTTCCACTTGGAAATCCCTGGACGACCAAAAATATTGATTATGTCCCAAAATCCCAGAGTAGGATTCTAGGAGGAGGGAGATGTAAAAGTTACATCTTGGCCTTGTAACGTTTAAAAAAAAGTTACAAAATAGACAAGTGGAGCGTCTTTGATTAGTTTGAACAAAATTAGCCTTATCTGACTGAAAGTGACTGACTTAACGACAATATGAAAATCATGTGTAGGCAGAAGCACCGCAACATAATTATTGCCACGTTCGTCATCAGCCATTATAGTATAGGTACTCGCCGCCGCTAATATATTTGTGTTTGACTTGCTCAACCTTCGTAAGTCGCCTACCTTATTGACGCCGTGTATGCAGCAATCTGTAAGGAATTTACCACGGGTTCTCATGTACTTTATTTTATAATTTCGAAAATTGCATTGATTGTTGCATTAACATTCGTTTGTTGTTTTTTTTTTCAGAGATTTGCGGTTCAATAAAATTCGAGCACTGCACCCTGGACATTTTAGCCATTTAAAGGAATTAAAAACCCTGTAAGTATACCATGAACAATTATTTGATTTTACCTATGTCCGACTTTGACTTTGTCTGCATTTATTTCGTGTTTCTCCCACACATATACATGCACCTTTTCTCAACTCTTGAACTCTTGGAAGACATAAAAACTTTGGTTTATTACTTTTTATAGTGCTTCTTCTTATACTTTTTTATACTCTTCAATGAGTCATCCCTGATTTAGTGCAGTTCTTCTTTGTGAGAAAATTTGTTTTGCTTATTTTTAGAATTATGTACTGTCGTGCTAAGTTGGTTTGTTTTACTATCTCATGAGAAAAAATCTCGTGCTTTCACATGTCGCTCTTTTTGCCGGTGCAAACAGTTTCTTGACTTTCCCCTGGTATAGCGTTTTCAACAACAACGTTCAAGTATAGGACGTATTTATACAGTACACCGTCTGTTCGGACTGAAGAGAAGGGCCAAAAACTTTCATGCAATTGATTTTATTCCATCATTTCATTGCTGTTTTAGTTCTAATTACCATTTCCTGTTCTTCATTGGGCGAAAGATGAAAATTATTAAGGAGGAAAATAAAATAATTAAACGAATGTCATTGTGCAACGTGATACTCGCGCATGGAAAGAATGAGTCACTTGGGCAGGGGAAAGCTCAGTCCCTTCTATAATATTTACACTTCCTTATTTTCCTAGAAGTTATAGTTTTACGAGTGTTCATTAGCTAGAAAAAGTTAATCGATAGTTCTATTTTAGTAGTTAGTTTTTAAAAAGGCTCGTCTAGAGATTGGCGTGGGCGGCACTTGCCCTAGACCGAGGGGCTATTTTACTTCTTCGCATGACTTCACTTTCTGATTATTTCTGAGCTGTAGGAAAATTGTTTAGTCACGTCTTTAAGGGGTGAACGTGTTGACAGGAAATGAGGAAAAAAGGGAGAGAAATAAAAAAAGAACCGAAGAAATAAAGGCTGTGGAACTTACTATAAACCAACACAACGCATCGAAAGGTCCAGGAACAAAGGGCAACTCAAGACCCTTGTTGTAACAACCCCGTGTATGTGTGGGGGGGTGGGGGGTACATGTGATTCCTCTACCCACCTTCAGTCACCCCTCGGCCAACACTTTTGCGCTTCAATTCTCGTCGTATTTCCTACTCCAGGATTTCAGTATCATTTTAATCTGCAGGAAATTCTACAGGTGCGTTGTATAGTTTCTGCGTTCTTGCGTAAGGCGACGAAAAAACATCAGTTTCCAAGTTAAAAGGTGTTTTAAATTTATTTCTGGTAAAAGTTGAAAAAGAAAGATCTAACGCATCAGTATAATTTCCTGAAGACTGAAAAGAAACAGTGAGATTCGCGTATGAAATACGACCATACTATATGAGGAAAAGTACAGGCGATGGGTCGAGGAATCACGTGTGAAATCCCTCCTAGCCTGGAAGGTTTGTCCAGGACCGATACCTCTAGATTTTCGGTATCGTGCCGAGACCTAGACGAGACCCCTAATTATTATTTGAACAATTTAAGAAAATTTGAGTCGAGGGCGGCTCCCTCCAGTTTTCCCCTTTGGGGGAGTTTCTCAACTCAATTTCAGAATTTTATCAATTTCAACCGCCAACTAGCGCAGCTCTAGGAAGGTATTATTCTTACTTTTAGCTATACATAATTTAGTACTTTTTCCGCCGCCTTAATTGCCCCAAGACCAGCACATTAGTTTGTCTTCTTAATTTTAACCGTCTAATAACCTACTGAAACTGGGGATCAGCTTCGGCGACAGAACAGTATTTTATCCGCGAATTAGCCGTTTTACTCAATTTTATCCGCGTGATTTAGCGATTTTTTAATATTTTTAGCAGCGAATTAGCACTTCTTCTCAATTTTAGCCACCAACGAGCTGCTTTTCTCAATTCGATAGTTGGACCGAGACCACTCAAATCACATCTCATTCTTGTGCATCGCTAACTAGAATGCATAATAGGATTGTCTAATTATTGTAAGCGTTTAAGGCCCGTATTGTGACTCACTAATAAGAACGACTGAACGATCGGTTTGAAGCCGCTTAAGCAAATACTCAGCTTGAGTGACGAATATATAAATATAAGTCCCTAAGTGGGGGAGTGGTACTTTATCCCACTCCCTCCCAGTACTTCATCCGTGTATCCGTGTTAACCGGCTAACAATAAGTCAATATTTAGCCGTATAAAATCGGATACATGGATGAGAAACAGAGGGAGGGGGTGGGATAAAGTACCCAGGGATAAACTCAGCATGCAGTTTCGTGGATAATGACCAGTTTTTGAAGACAAATTTTCTATTTTAGAGCTAGTTAGTAACATGAGCCAACAGAATTATTTTCTGGTCTTTTAGTGCATTTCATTCAAAAAATGCACTATTGGTCTCGCCCTGATGGTCGCACATATGGGTAGTGATACTTTTTTTCACGTTTCAGAACCCCTAGGACACGAATTCGAGGTCAGTTCGATTTGATATACATATATGTATATATAATTTATAGTATATACATATATGGCCCCTCGCTTGTTGCACGATCACGGTCGCAATTTTTGACTTAGGGCAACCAAATTTGGTCTAAAAAGCAATAGCGTGGATATTTCTGACGAGTTCGTGATCCAGGTGAATTTGTCCAAGGGAAGGGTGTGAAAGAGGGATTTGGATTAGTTGAAAATTCGCTACCGCACGGTTGTTGCTGCAATTGCCCCCAAAATTGACTCGAGTAATCTCGGGGGATTTTGACTTTCTATACCACGGGCTAAATGTCATTCATAATTGATTGATATCGTTCTAACTTATGAACTCGATTGTCGCATGAATAAAATGCACTTTTCCCGACAGTCTGCTGTCGGAACATTTTTTATTTAATTATTACGAATATGTTGGATTTTTTTTGTATACAGCCAGATTTTTGAATAACAAAGTTTCCAGTATTTTGTCTAGGAGGCTGCAGAAGTCCATATTTTTTGTTTATCAACCTAATCCCTGCGCTAAATGAGCGTTATATTCGACCATTAGGGGTCATTTTTGTGGACTTAACGGAGTCTGGATCATTCCGGTACAAATTCTGAGAAAGAATTGCCACTTTGCCTGGACAAAAAATCAATTCTGTTTTCGGTTTATCGATAAAGTCTCTTGGTAATAGAATAATTAATTCCGTCAGTGTCTATACATTATAATGCATTTTGGTGCTGTCCGTTGCTTGCGTGTTCTGATCTCCGGACCTATCTGCTATAACGATACTCTTGATAAGCGTGACTTCCGCATCGTTTCAGGTTGCTTAATGACAATCAAATTACTGTTCTCAAAGATGGAACGTTCGCTGGACTGTCCGAACTTCGACAACTGTGAGTGCTCAAGCTTTTTCTTCTCGTTTCCCTCATTTCCTGTTTAATTCTATTCCTCAAATCGCCCCGTTAATCATTTTATAGGTATTTGTACAAAAACAAAATCAGACAGATCGAGGAAAACGCTCTCGAAGGAATGCCCAAACTTGAGCAGCTGTACCTGCATCATAACAAGCTCGACAATATCCGGCCTCATACTTTTGACAAGCTTGGGAATTTACAGAGATTGTGAGCAAATTATTAATTTGTAAAAGAAATGAGTTAGTTGAATATATCTCAATATTAAGTTGTTTGTGTGTGTGTGTGTTTTTTTTTAAAGATTTCTTCATGAAAACAAAATTCAGCGAATTTATAGTGGGACATTCGCCACTTTAAGATCACTTCAAAGGCTGTAATGTTCTCTTTTTTTATTTAGTTCTTCTCTTTTTTCTTCAAGTTCTACTTCAATGGGAACTCCAATTTTTTATTTTATAGACGCCTTGATGGGAACGCTTTAGTATGCGACTGTAACTTGATATGGTTTAAAAAATTCATGTCTGAAGACATGCAACATGCTCAAGTAGCGGCAACGTGCCAGTATCCGTTGGACATGCAAGGAAAATCCATTTTTGACATGGACACCTCTGATTTTTCTTGCAGTTATTGGCTTTTACATTATTAACTATTTTTTTGCTTGTATTTACAGTCATTATAAACTATTTTTTCTTCAGACGAACCACGAATTGTGGAAGGACCGCACGACGTCGAAGTTAATTTTGGTGGATCTGCCGTGTTCACTTGTAGAGTCGATGGAGACCCAAAACCAAACGTGACGTGGATGGTGAACAGGTCTCTAATGAAAGCAAAAATTCTATAGTCTGGCAAATTGAGCATGGCACTCGCCCGTTTTTTGTTTTTAAATCCGTCCACTTGCTTCGAAAACATGTGTGCGTTCTATGGAGTCTATGCAACCAAAAAAATGTATTCCCTCGAAAAATGGAGCAATTTGATAGTTTGCATAGACTCCACACAGACGCATAGCACAGAGCTTGTGAAGGGGTTCTTGTGATCTTATAATATTGTTTCAAAACTTCCGTTGTCATGTTTTTGGTTGCCAGCCTAAACCAAACGATATTTTCAACTTGATTTTGTGGCAGCAATGAAATTGACCCGGCCAACCCCAAGTACACCTTGCAAGACGACGGGACACTGGTGGTGAGCTCGACTGATCGAGCCGATGCTGGAACGTACGAGTGTTTTGCCAAATCGCCATTCGGTTCAATTAAATCGAACGCGGCCAAAATGAAAATTGCCTCGATTGCTGGTAAAAAAAGTCTATACCATGCCCTCTTCTGCATTTATAGAATTCGGTTTCGCGTACAGAGAAACCGACATTTAGTAAACGACCCATCGATCAAACAGCAAAAGAAGGTGACACGATTCAATTGGAGTGTGCTGTTTCTGGAGACTCGCGTCCTGACCTTTCGTGGACCAAAGATGATTTACCATTGACTTCGGAAAAAGCTCGGGTGTCACCTGAAGGCACGCTGACTATAGAAGACGTCACAGTTGAGGACACGGCTGTGTACAAGTGTGTTTTGAACAGCCCTGCTGGAACGATTTCAACTGCGGCTCAGCTTACTGTTAACGGTCGGACAGTGTCTATAGTATTAAAATTGTATAACGTTTAATAACGATTAATTCTGCAGCTCCCCCAAAAATATTGGGACCTCCTGAAAGTCAGTCGGTTGACAGTGGGTCAACCGTTGAAATGAGGTGCATTCCGTATGGACATCCGCCTCCTATTATTGTTTGGTTCAAAGATGGAAGCAGTGTTCAACCTTCGACGCGTCTTAAATTTTTAAATGACAGTACGTAAACATTTTCTCAAACACCGTGGGGATTTTTTTGTGACGTTCATACCTCCGCAGACACAGTTTTATTGATAAAACAAACACAAATTGAAGACTCGGGATTGTACACATGTGTGGCGCAGAGTCTTCACGGAGTGGCCGAAGCCAGCGGTGAGCTGAGAGTTCGAGCACATGGTCCAAGGGCACCGACTTTCACTACCCCGCCTCATTCGATGGTTGCAACGACGGGATCCTCCGTTGAATTTCCCTGTAAGGCCCAGGGTGACCCCTATCCAGCTTTGGAGTGGCGAAAAAATGGCGAGTCTTTGACGCCGGATTCCAGACACAAGTTCGTATTTATACAGAAGTAGAGATATAGATAAAACACTTAACGGACGTATTTGTGTGCGTTTAGAGTGGTGTCTAGTGGAAGCCTCCGAATTTACAACGTCAGCTTTGAAGATATTGGAACGTACGCTTGTAGAGCGTTCAATGAAAACGGTGAATTGACCGTTGAAGCTTCCCTAATGGTTGAAGGTAGCCACCGTTTTCATGTAAACCTATTTTTATCAAGTATCTTTCACATGACATTGTTAGATTCGAATCACATTGATGACGAAGCCGTTGTACGAGCTGTCAATGAGGCGGCCCATGCTGTAGACCGAGCGATAAATTCTACAATTTCCTCCCTGTTCTCGAAAAAACAACTGCTTACCCACAATCCTTTCATACTAATGACACTTTTAAGGTATTTTTCGTAATTAGTGCCGAAAAAAACAAATCACTTGCTACTAATAATTTGAGTACTACAGATATCCAGATGTAACGTCTCGCTCCGCTGTCAGAGCAGCCGATATATACGAAAACACGCTTCTGAACATCAGACGTCAAGTAACCGCTGGGCTCCACATGGACGGCTTGGAAGGTTCGCTACTTCTTGACCCCCCCCCCCCACCAGCTCACAAAACACTTTACTGACTTTCCGCAGACTTTTCCTACGAGGATATCCTTTCTCCTGATCAATTACAACTCATAGCACGTCTGTCCGGGTGCATGGAACACTTAAAGGCGAATTGCACCGACATGTGCTTTCACAGCAAATACCGTACCATCGACGGTACGTGCAACAATCTTCAGCACCCTTATTGGGGAGCGGCCCACACTGGTTTCCACCGTATTTTAAAACCCATTTACGAAAATGGTTTTAGTCAACCAATTGGTAAGGTTTCTTGTGCGACTTAACTTGAATGTGGGGGAAGCACAGTATTAGTATTTCACACGATAGTTATGAGCATAATTTTCCAACTTAAGGCTGGAATAAAGACCGAAAGTACAACGAATTCAGCTTGCCTTCAGCTCGACTGGTTTCTTCCACGCTCATTAGAACCCCCAAAATTACCAAAGACAACGAAATAACTCACATGGTGATGCAGTGGGGTCAGTTTCTCGATCACGATCTTGACCACGCTATTCCGTCGACTACAGCCGAAAGTTGGGAAGGTTTGGACTGTAAAAAGAGTTGCGATTATTCCCCACCATGCTTTCCTATGGAGGTGAAAGACTTGATATCTGTCGTCGAGACGAAAAATTGGTATAATAGTGTCCCTTTTCTAACAGGTTCCTCCAGGAGACAATCGGGTTAACAACAGACGATGCATGGATTTTATTAGGTCCAGTGCTATCTGTGGATCTGGTGAAACGTCGGTGTTTTTCAATAAAATCCAGCCAAGGGAGCAGATTAATCAGCTCACTTCTTTCATAGACGGCTCAATGGTATGTTACCTGGCAAGGCAAACAGTTTCCCCTTGTTGTGTTGACATTTTCAAAGTTAGCGAGTGCCAGGGAACAAAATTTCAAGTTTCGTGGGCAGACAGGCTCTTTAGGATCTAAATAAAATTATTAGGGTGCCAGGGGCGTAGCTCATGGCGCGAGCCCTTTCCCCTTAACATTTTTTTTTTTTTTTTTTCAAGTATGCGATGAATAGATTAGGAAGGAGTCAACGGTTGAGGCCGGGAGCAGAATTTGCCAGATTGGGTCATAAACCGCGGTTTGGGCTATTTCTTAAGGATATTGCGCTGTTAAAATAGAGAAACCCCACTAATTCGTGATTCGGGTAATTTAAATCAACTTGAAACGCTAGTATTGAGCAACTCTCCTGAACACCGTCGAGATTTGAGTTAATATACTACCAGTTAAGGCTGGGTCTCATCCCCTTCAATATTTTGGTATATAATGTATCTGGCATTTTCTGTGCACCCTTATGTCACGTGTTATTAAGCTTAATCAAAAACCAATTTCCCGGGTTTGTCTCTTCACCCCCCCCCCCCCCATAAAGTGATTCAGGTCCAGTTTACGGGCATTTCTTCCCTCTATTCGAATTTTTGAACGCTTTTCATCCCAGCAATAGTAGTTCTGACGGTCGAAGATATATACATTGCCCTCTACTGCCATCCTTTGTTTCAGATTTATGGATTTTCCGTGAACAGAAGTATTCTCTTGAGGGATTACACTCAAAGTCTCGGTCTTCTTCGAACTGGACTGGTGACACCGAGCGGCAAAGCGTTCCTCCCCCTGGCCGGTGTTCAAGAAGTTGACTGTCGTCGTGACCCGACTGAGAGTGAAGTCGGTTGTTTCCTGGCGGGCGACATTCGTGCGAACGAACAAGTGATTCAAAACTTTTTTTTCGTTTTGTTTTGTTTTGTTTTTTTTTTCATCTTGGCACTACTGGAAAACTGTCCTCATTTTACCATTTCACACTGATATTAAAACAGGTGCATGTAATCAGGTTAGTCTTCTGGCGATGCACACCATTTGGTTGAGGGAGCACAACAGGCTTGCTCACGGCCTCAAATTGGTCAATCCTCATTGGACAGGAGAGAAGCTGTTCAACGAGGCAAGGAAAATCCTCGGCGCGGAAATTCAGCATATTACATATGAGCATTGGCTCCCTAAGGTGTTGGGATCCGTGGGTAAGAACGATGTAAATTGAATTTGTCAATGGCAAAAATTGAGTCGTTTGAAAAATCATTCACTTTGAAACGCTATCAAAAAAGTCCTCAAAGATACATCGAAAAAGTTTCCAAAACTCGGACTTAGTGTTTCCGATTGAGGAATTGCCTATCTCCGTTAGTATTCATTAGATTATCATGAAAAAGGAGGGGGGGAGGTCCCATCCACTCCAGATTGTGGATGCCCCCCCCCCTTCCAATCATCTATCTGGAATTAATCTGGGGTTTGGCTTTAAAGCTTCCTATTGTCAGCACCATTGTTGTTGCATAGGAATGAAAATGGTGAAAAGTTACGAAGGCTACAATCCCAACATAAATCCAAGCATCAGCAATGAATTTGCTACTGCCGCTTTAAGGTTTGGTCACACGCTCATAAATCCTGTTCTTACCCGTCTCGATACAAATTTTCAGACTATTCCGGAGGTGAGCTCCTATTTTTTTAAATGTAACCGTTTTTTAGTCGGCCACTTATCTAATAAAATTGTAGGGTGATTTACCCCTCGGGAAAGCTTTTTTCGCCCCATGGCGAGTTGTCGAAGAAGGAGGTGTTGACCCGTTGATGAGAGGCATGTTCATGACGGCCGCCAAGAAGAAGATGCCCAAAGAAAATCTAAACATGGAACTCACTGAGCACCTGTTCACATCATTTCACGCCGTCTCACTCGACTTGGCCTCTATGAACGTACAGCGAGGGCGGGATCACGGAATTCCGTTCTACAACGAGTATCGGCGCGCCTGTAACTTGACCTATGCTTCGTCATTCGAAGATCTTCGAAATGAAATAAGCGATCCTGAAATCATCGACAAACTGCGTTCTCTGTACGGTCATCCGAGTAAGCTTGCCTTTAATACAAAGTGGAGTTAGGCTCGAATACAATTTCTATTTGTTCTTCCCAAGACAACATTGACTTATTCGTCGGAGGAATCCTCGAGGACCAAAAGGGCGGCGCCAAAATTGGCCCCACATTCCTCTGCATACTAACCGATCAGTTCAGGCGAATTAGGGATGGAGACAGGTGATTTGTCCTTATCTTACCACCTGTCTCATCATTTCATTTATTTAGTTATTCATTGCATGTGCATCATATTTGTAAAGATTTTGGTACGAAAATCCGTCCGTATTCTCTCCCGCTCAGTTGACTCAATTAAAACAGTCGTCCCTTGCGAGAATTCTCTGCGATAACGGTGACAATATTACGAGAATAACGAAAGACGTTTTCGTTCTTCCGGAACTTCAGAAGGGTGGTGTCGTTGATTGCAATTCCATCCCAAAAATTGATCTAAGACTGTGGTACGAGTGTGAAGGTGAGGGACGCCAACATTATTATCGCCACATTATCGTATTTTATACCCACCTGCCCATTTCTCACAGGTTGCGAAGAAAACATGGCTGTTCGAGGCCGTAGAGATTTGGACGAGACAGCGATTGAGGACAGAGTCGAAGGATTGGAAGCGATTGTTGCCGAGCTTCAGAAAACAGTCAGAAACTTGAAAAAGAGACTCAAACATTTGACAGCCAACGGTGGTTGTAAAGACGGCAAAGGAAAGTTTCATAAGGACGGCGACTCATGGCAAAAAAATGCCTGCACCTTTTGCGAATGCAAAGTATGCAAAAAAATACCCTTTCCCCCAAATTCCCCCGAAATGTACATCAGAAGGTTGTGTTTCAGGAAATGCAAATCACGTGTATGAAAATTCAGTGCGCTAAACTAAACTGCAGCAATCCAATCACCAAAGATGGACGATGCTGTCCAGTTTGCCCATAAAAAAAAAAAAAAAATGCAAAATGAAAAACAAACCCAGTGCCATACTGCTTATAATTACGCAATGTTCCCCCATTCCTTATTTCCATGATTTTTCCTGCAATTAATTGATGTGATTCATTTTTATTATTATTTTTATGGCTGTTGAAAAAGTATTAGGTTTTTCGTGTGATTTTTTTTTTTTTTTTTTTTTTTTTTTTTTTTTTTTTTTTTTTTTTTTTAGCTGTAAATATTGTGATAATTTTAAGTATAATAATTTCCTTCAAGCTGAAGCTTGAGAGAAATGACCGAAAAAATCTTGTTTTAAAAGATAATAAAATAAATACTAATACAATAAAATTTTTACCCCGTCTGTTCAAGGGAATAGTAAGGGTCCCATCCTTAAAAATGAATTGACATGTTTTCTTTTAGGCCAGTACCAAGCTATTGAACGAGCAAATCATGAATTTAAACAGTTTCATTTTTTTTTTTTTTTTGTATTTGTCGGCAGACATTCAGATTTAGGACGTGGCCCTTACGATGGAACGTCCACTATTTTCAACAGAGGCTCCACTGCAAGCACAGTTGCAGCGTTTTCTTAGGGTGGCATGCCGGCTGCGGATATTAGCAGAATGAGCCAACATCACGAAAATTTCGCTTTTCAAAGAGCTATGCCCACGAAATTGGTCTTCGAAAGTTCTGATTCGCGAAATGCGGGACTTATAAGTGCCAAGTCCACGAAATTGTTTTTTCTACCGAACCAATAAACCATCGAAATCAGTCGACCCCACGAAATGGCTTTTCGAATGGGCCAACCAGGCGAAATCTTGCTTTTTTATGGATCCAAACCCACGAATTGGTATTGAAAGGCTCCAGACATTTTTTAACGTGAAGACTCGGTGAAAATTTATTTTTGAAAAACTTGCAACCAAAAAATTGGATTTCCGAGTGAGGCAAACCAGCGAACATGACACTAAAACCGAATTTTGCAGCCGCGAATGGGTCCCAAAAGTGTCTTTTTTCTTGCCTAGGAGCTGAAGTATTTTTTATCCTACTCGATGTGGAAACACGTGCTTTCATGACTCGCAATGTCATGAAAATGCGATTTTTCTGGGGAATTTCATACAGCTAATTAAAGTCATTAATTTGGGACATGGCTTTAACCAAACGACCTGAAACTGGTCTCATATTATATTCGACCGGTTTTATAGTGCTGAATACGAATATGAGCGTTTAACGGCATCTGCCTGGGGCATTCGTCCTCAGTGGCCAGTCAAACTCCCGTACGAGACATGATTGAGCCGGAAGAACTTAGGTACCTATATAATGGGGAACTTGCACATTTTTCAAGCACTAGTGTTTGTTGAAGAGGGCTCTTCCACAATGCTATTGCTCACATTAAACATTGAAATCGATCAAAGATTTTTTGAGAGCGAATTTTTAAAAATTTTGAGTGGGGATTTGATAACGTCAAAGCCTATTTAATGAAATGGATGGTGTGAGGAAGAGGGGCGGAGGCACATTTTCAGGGGGACAATTTTTCTTGTTATTTGTAAACTAAAGTCATATGGAAAATGACTTATGAAAACTTCCATATGACTTTGTTGTAAACAAAAAATGTTAGAGTGCCCTAATCACATGCTTCAAAGTAGGAATTGATGTAATTTCCCCTCGTACCATCTATACCCTCTTGAAGAACTTTGAAATTTATTTAAAAATCACGAAATGCACCAATCGGGCTGCAACTACCGTTGATATTCTTCTGTCCATGTGCCAATTCACCGGTACACTTTTCTCCCGAATCGGACATTCATGCAAGTTCCCCATGGTCTCATTCAACGGGTTTCATGGAGCTGAATATCAAATATGATCGTCTGCCTGGAGATTTACCCTCAGTGACCAGTAAAACTCGCTTTTGGGACAATAATGCCGGCAGACGATCATCTTCGTATTCAGCTGCATAACACCTGTCGAATGTGACCAGCTTCAGGACATTGCCATGAAACCCTAACGTAAATTAACGTAAGAGAATCAATTATCAAAACAATAACTTACTTGATGACATGTCATCCGTCCTTTATTTTTTGCTGAGTTCTGAAACCCCACAGAGAAACTCTTTTGATAGTTGCTTTCTAATTTTGAAAACCAATAACTCCAAAAAACAAATTGAACAACTTTGATGCAATTATCAAGTCAACGCTCGGTTTTGGAGTTATAGAGAAAACCCCAAAAATAAGTCAGAAAACTGAAGTTTCCATCAACAATTTTGGTGGAGAACTCGTGCACAACATCCATGCGCACCACAAAATATCACCCCAAAATGTCATCAACTTCGGAATTGTGTGTGCCGGTCTGCCCGACTCAAGAAGTGTAAGAGCCTGTAGGGCTGAACCTCGGTAACTGTTATGGAGTTGATTACTCTTTAACAGTGCATTTTTAGAAAAAATGCTCTGTGACGTTTTACGGAGAAGATTTTTTCGTAGAATGTGTAGTTTTGGGCAAAAGCCCTTTAAAAATAGCGAATCATCGCCTACCCCAAACCCCTAAGTTTTCACTGGAAATTACACACTCGTGTATTTGATACTTACGCACACCGGAGCATAACACCTTAAAATTTCATCGACTTTGGAACTGTTTTCGGATGCTCCCAAAATGTTTACCTGACTGCTTTCAATATGGGCATTAAGGAAACTTCTTTCACACTTTACTTCGACGGCATATTGAGCTTCATAAATTGGTACACTGTTCACAGGACATCAAGATTGAATGTGAGAAGTTTTGGGGCCTAAAAAAATATAAATTCGTGGTTTTGGGCAAGTTTACTCGAAAACCAGGAGTTTGAAAAAAAAAATTTTGAAAACCTCGGGGAAAAAATGCTAAATTTTTCATAGCAGTTTTCACGCTGGAATCGCAAATCGTGCATGTGGAAAAAATCGAAAAAAATACGCACTTATTTTTTCGGACCGTTTTCGCAATTTCTGGGTCATTTCAAACTTGGAAAAAAAAAAAAAAAAAAAACTTAACCGCCAATATCTCAGAAACGGAGACTCAGGCAAACAAATTGCATGAGGCACAAAAGTTTGGCTTCTCATCAAGCTTTCGAATGCCACAAGCCAAGTTCCCAAATTTTTAGCTGTTCTCGAGATATGCAAGTGCAAACGTTGCAGGGTCCAAATATGTCCAAATTTCGGCCCCTTCCAGGGCTTGCCTAATAAGAAAAAAATTATTCCATTGAGTTGGTCGCCTCAAAATACAAAATATTAGCCAAGTCAGATGTGAGAACAAATTTTGTCACAGTCAGAATCTACATTCATCCGATTAGTTATGTTTTAATAATTACTATCAAAAAGCTCAGGAAACGAAGAAGTAGACGAAGCAAATAAGCCAAAACCCTAAAAATCAAATATTAATCAAGTTGTATGGCATAAAAATAATAATATATTAAAAATAGTATAGTATAATTCATTATACAGGGTGTTCACCTGTGGCGTTGACTATGCATATTGCACACGGCGAAAGTATACATGCCAAGAGTTGTAAAATTTCCCCTTTCATTTTTTTAAAATCTCCAGCTGTTACCGAGATATGACTTTTTCAACACTTTTCATGAGAAAACGACGTTTTCTCGGGTTCTATGTGGTGCGTTTAGAATTTGAATGACATTCGGATTCTGCACAAAATTTACCATAAGATGCAATGCGAATCGTTTCGACATTACCTAGACACGCCCATCACTCTAGGCGACAATGTTTTTCGTTGCACAAACTGAGATTTTTTGCTAATTTATTCCCTTGATTTTCACTAGTGAGAAGAAATCGCAGGTGACGCACCTGAACTCTAAAAACATCTCCAAGCACTCAGCTTTCGAATGGCGTATCAGAAAACCAGCTTCTGGCTTATTTTGGCCACCAAAATCAGCTTTATTCTTAAAATAACGACACTCAATTTTAGTATCACTCTTGAATTATTTGAATGAGTTGGTACTGGTCAGCTGTAACCACGCTGTACAGCGTGGATTTTAGAGTTGCCCGAACGTAAAAATCTGTTAGAGTTAGACCAGGGCTCCTCGCTGGCCACATGGCTGGACCTTGAAGCCCAATCCATCGGTCTTCAAAATTTTCGTTCATCCATTCCACGATGGGGGCAGTTATGGGCAGGACACCCGCTCATTGGCTACCGCATATAGAGTAGCAGCTGCTGGACTTCTTTTAGGTGAAATGGATGCCGACCATCTCTTTTGAGGACTTCCAATTCTTCTTCTTGAGGATATAAATGATAAATATTCAGCCTTAACGAAGCAGAATCAATTCCTGCTCTCATCCAAAAGTTGAGACTCGGTCTGGATAATATGCCTACAGCTAAAACCTGAATAGGGATAATTGCCAATTGGATATCACATCAATTTATCCCTCTACATGTTTCTCGATTTGAATCCACTTATTGAAGACCCGTGGACTCCCTCACGGTGTAAGCCGACAGCAGAAATAATGGGTGGACAATGTACAACTAACAGCATATAGTGGAAGAATTATCTCAAGGACTCATTTTGACGTCAGCAAATGGAAACTGACTCTGGTAACACTGGACACTGTCCACATCGTGGGTTTGTTTGATGAAGATCTCTCGCAATAAGAACACAAGAGTGCAGCTCATGCATAGTGGACTATTACGAGCCCATTTTGAGGCCAACGTGAGGATACCTGATCTTGACGCCTCCGGATTTCTACGTTTGGGAGTCTTGTGGACTTTATTGATGAAGATCCCACACACTGAGAATACAAGACTGCATCCTGCTAGCAGGATTGCTACGAGGCATAGCTTATGAGAGTAACGAGTTTAAAAACTGACTTTGGGGCTACTGATATTTGTCTCAGAGGGTAGTTTTTTAAAAAAATAAAGCTGATTTTGGTGTCCAAAATAAGCCAGAAGCTGGTTTTGTGATACGTCATTCGAAAGCTGACTGCTTGGAGATGTTTTTAGAGTACAGGTGCGTCACTTGCGTTTTTTCCCCAGTAGTGAAAATCAAGGGTACAACTTAGCAAGACATCTTATTTTTTGCAAAGAAAAACTTTGACGCCTAATGATAGGTATGTCAAGGTAATACCGAAATGAATCACATTGCATCTTACAGTAAATAATTTTGTGCAGAATCCGAATCTGGCATTCAATTTCTAAGCGCACCACATAAAAGCCGAGAAAACGTCGTTTTCTCATGAAAACTGCTTTTCTTCATGAAAAGTGTTGAAAAAATCATATCTCGGTAACGGCTGGAGATTTTAAAGAAGTGAAAAGGGAAATTTTACAGCTCTTGGCATGTACTTTCACCGTGTGCAATATAGTCAACGCCACCGGGGAACACCCTGTATTCATTACAGCACAATCTGTTACCTGATGAGCCGTTGGCTAACAATTAAGAGGGTCGACGGACAGGCGTCGGACAGAGTTTTCTGAGGGTCGATGGACAGGGTTTTCGTGGGTGCCAAGAAGGGGGGCGTTCTCTCATGGCCAATTACTAACACAATTTTAACAGCCCTTGGTAACAGCCAAGCCAAAGTCACGTCATTCACCTCACGCACAATAATATTTTAACATCAAAGGGAATTAAGCCAAGAATAATCCGGGTAAGAGCCCTCAAAACTAGTTATTTTCCCTCTGTAATTAGACTTTAGGCTAAACGAGGAGCCTTTTCACCTCAGTATACCACTTTGTGGTCTATAATTGACTATATTGGACCGGTAATTTTAAGACTCGGAATTTTTTCTATTGGCTAGGCACATGACATGCTCGGATTGACCTGAAAATTGACCAGGACAATGAGACTCCCGGTCGCGGTTAAGGAAAACTCGGGAAGTTCCACCAAACTGCTCCACTCGAAAGTGTTGTGCAAATTTCAAGCACAGTACGACCGTTAAATTTTACCTGGGCCCTATATTCTAAGTTGGCCACAAATGCAGTTGTTATGGCGGGATAATGTTATTTCTTATTCGACACCCTTGGATCCCTCTTGCGGCATTTTTTCCCGACCGCTCGAAATAAGGCCTCATGTCAGTAGAAAAATACCTGTAATAAGTTTTCCTGTCATTTCCCTCAACCAACCCAGTTGAAATTGTTTAACGAGTCGTATTATATTGGACCACGCAAACATCGGGCCCCTTTTGAAAGTTCAATCCGACCGTTTCACCGTCGACCGTAGTCACGAGTAAGCATGTTTTCCGAAGTTTCTTCACCCGACCAAGTACAAGTTTTGAGACGAAACGTCTCGGTACCCTTTAATATAAAATGTTTGCCAATTTTTAATGCGTGCTTCTTGAGTACCCGGTCAGTGAAATGGTCAAGTGGAGGTCACCAGGTAGCGTGCCCTTCTTGCACGGAATCTGCCGCTGGTTTGCTCAGAGAAACTAACGAATGATTTACATTTCACCCCCACCTCCTCCACATCGATCCAAAACAACTTTGCTTTCGGAATAGCAAATTAGCGTTTTTTCTCAATAATACCTGCGACCGTTAACCACGAGTTGGCGTTTTTCTCTCATTGTATGAGCGAATAAGCGTTTTAGTGCATTTCATTCCAAAAATGCACTATTGGTCTCGCCCTGATGGTCGCACATATGGGTTGTGATACTTTTTTTCACACACACACACACACACACACATATATATATATGGCCCCTCGCTTGTTAGCACGATCACGGTCGCAATTTTTGACTTAGGGCAACCAAATTTGGTCTAAAAATCAATAGCGTGAATATCTCGGACGAGTTCGTGATCCAGATGAATCGGTCCACGGGAACGGTGTAAAAGAGGGGTTTGATTTAGTTGAAAATTCGCTACCGCACGGCTGTTGCTGCAATTGCCCCCAAAATTGACTTGAGTAATGAAAAATGAACGCGCTTTCGTATGAGACCCTAGTGAACCAAATCCGTTGATATGGCAGGGGAGTTCTCGGAGGAGGGGAGCTATTAAATTAACGCTATGCCTTACTGGACCACCCAATTACCAAATAATTTCATTGACATTGTATTTTGAGCCGTCTCTTTTATTTTATTTGCCTACAGCCTAATAAATCTTGAGTAAAAAATTCCGAGGTGGGCCAAAAAGGGAGGAACAAAAAAAAAATTTAAAAAAAAATTGTTTCGGATTCGAACCCAGGCACTCCGCAATGGTGAAATTGTGACATACCATTTAACCTAATGTAACTGATCTGAAAATTAACGTAATCTGAAAAAAGTTTTGTTCCGACAACAGCCTGTCGGGAGTAGTGCATTTCATTCATGCGACAATCGAGTCAAACCTCATAAGTTAGAACGATATCAATCAATTATGAATGAAATTTAGGCCGGAATAAAGATTTTAATTGCAAATAACTCCTCTAACAAGAGTCCACCTTCCCATATCGTATAGGCAACCAAACCGACTCTGTTTCATTTTTCATTTTCATCATTTTATTCCCCCTCAGTAGGTGCCAAAAAAGGAGCCTGCGGTAAAAAGAAACACGATTTTATGATTTTGACTTTCTATACCACGGCCTAAATGTCATTCATAATTGATTGATATCCTTCTAACTTATGAGGTTTGACTCCATTGTCGCATGAATGAAATGCACTTCTCCCGACAGGCTGCTGTCGGAACAATTTTTTTCTACATTTCGGCAGCAATTTTTTTTTCTCATTTTAGTCGTGAACTTTGCCACTAAGGACTGCACACGCAGACCACGATAGGTCGTCTTGAGTCGAGAATATAGACCAAAACGAAACCGATAAAACAAGATGATAGATGGAAACCAAATACAAAGTGCATGCATATTTTTAAAACTTTATATTTTTAGAAATACTCAAAAACAAAATGGTTCTTAAACCGTTTTGGCGGAACGTTCAAGGCGATATTAGTTCTTATAGCTTTCCTCCACTAATTTGAAACCTGTACACGGTGCCGACGCCAAGGAATGCACTTGTTTTATAATTTACGCAATACTTTACAACAAAAACTGGACAATAATTTATGGTCCATCACATTATAGGTCATCAATTAAATCCGGGTCGCTCAGATCCTGTGAATGATTCAAAACCGTAGGGAAAATTGTAGACATTGTTTGCATTCAACTTACTCCGGGATCGATGTCATCCAAATTCATATTTTCAATCTCCTTGTCCAAGTCGTCTTCCTCTTCCACTACCGGGGTTGCAACTGGTTTCTTTGGCTCAACCCGACGCTCGTCGTTTTTATTTTTATCCTCTTCAACCATGTCTGAATTATCTGAGTGGTACGTAAAACGGCCGTTTGATTCGGATTCTTTCATCTCTTCAATTGGAGATCTTTCCCAGTTGGGCTGAAATAGGTAAACAAAAGGTAGAGGAGGCGGTTTTAAAGGGCTGCTGAGTGATATAATTTTACTATTATTTGGGAGTATTCCGATGCTAACGTACTCCGGGTTGATTTTTGTTTCAAAAATTGTTCAGTTTTGAGGGAGTCGAGGTACTTAGGGAAGAGGTTTGGGTAATGCGAGGGGTCGGCCAGACTCTGGCCCGTTTTATCCTTGGACAGGTTCTTCCAGAGTTCGACTACACGTGGAACTTGGCTCGGTAGATAAGTGCGAGCGAAAAATGCGGCTTCGGGAATTCGTTGGGTGTTGATCAACAAATCCAAACATTCTTCCAGTTCACCCATGAGGAAATATGCTAAAAAGGCCACGTTATTTTGACCATCGGCAGCGGAACTTTCGGCCGTTTTCTTCATCATGGATATATTTCCAGCTGCTTTGGATAAAAGTAATAAACCACCGTACTGTTGAGCCTGATGAAGACACGTTTGGGCGATGCCAAATTTGGCTTGAGACGTGGCTAATTCAGCGACTTGAGCCCATTTTGATTTGCTGTTAATCTCACGGGCCAAACTCATTGCCGCTTCAAGGTCGCCAAGCTGAAGAGCCAGCTCGAATTTGTGTTCAGAATCAGTTGAAACAGCGAGAGCTTGCCTTTTAAATCCCTGCGATGAGACCAAATGTTAGTACAACGCGGTGAGCAGATAAGCCACTCAGTAGCTCACCTGCTTCTCAAGGAAGTGAGCAACGCGGAGCCGGTGTTGGACAGGTATCGTTGGTAGAACTCGATCGGCTGTCTCAAAGTCCCGACGCATTACAGCCGTCTGGTATTCAAGAACTGACAAAAGTAGCCTGTGAGAGGCATGAGAGGGTTAGTAGTTGAGAGAATTAGACCAAGATGAGTAAAACAGACTTACGTGTAGCATATGATGTTGTGGTGCTTGTCGCATAGGTATAATAAGTTTTGACGGGCGACATACCCTAACAAGTACATAGTAGTGTCCAAATGAGCAACCGTAACAATTTCACCACCAACGTAATAGTTGATGCGACAAACTGAGTTGGTATATATAAAGCAGTCTCCAACCCAAAGACCGGTTTTAACGGTGTCATTAACTTCACCAACCAGTTGAAAAGCATTTTCATAACCATCTGGACCAGCCGTCGAAGTTGTTGTGGCTGAAGAGTCATATTTAAGAAGATAATACGTAGTATCTGTGACTATTGCCAAAAGATGCCCAGATTCAGACCAATAAAGTGACTTAGCTTGAATATCGATTCTTCTAATCAATTCGAGTGTTTCCCAGTCATAAAGCGACAGCCCTGACACAGTCCGAACTCCCAAGAGTTGACCCCCGAAAATCCCTTCAGCACCGAACTCAGGTTTGAAATTTTTTCTTTCTTTGAACTGTCTGAATAGCCGTACTGTGGATGTGCCTTCTCTTATGGCGTAGTCAGAAGAATCTTGCGCCCAAACGAATTCCTGAGCTGATCCAAAACTCTTATTTCTCAACGCCATTGCGGTATAAATTATGTACTCTCCGTCGCCACAAACAACAACAAATCGCCCGTTGGGATTGTGGGCAATGCTCTGCGGGAATATTTCGCACGGTCCCATATCGCGAGCTGCCACTGGCAATTTCTCCCCGTCCTTGATTTCCATGTCGTCTGACACAAAGGATTTCAGATTGACTTGTTGCATTTCCGAATGTCGCGCCCAAACGATTTTTTCACCGTTGACGTCCATGGAGATGGCCGGCTCTTCCCGACCCACTTTCACCATAATAGACCCTTCGTCATAACCCAAGGCTATATTATTGGAGCCCTTGAGACAGCAAATTGTCCATACGCGCTCAAGACCGTAGTTGAGGGCCGATTCCAGACGATAAGTTCCGGAATGCCAGAGACGAACTGTCCCATCTTCAGACCCAGTTAATATTATTGGAAGCTCCGTGTGGAAGCACACTGAAAATTTAAAATAAATAAACAAAAAAAAATTCAATTTCACAATTTAGAAATGATTGTGTACCGGCCGTTATATTCTGAGCGTGCCCTTCTAACGTTTGCACGCAGGTTTTGTTTTGATAGTCCCAAATTTTGACAAAATGATCATCGGCTCCCGAGATCAAATATGGTTTGTCACCTCCGTGATAGTAGTCGACGCAGTTGACTCCTTTTTCGTGGCCCTCTAAAGTGAAATTCGGCGATCCCGACCCAAGTTGCCAAACTTTGACGGTTCGATCGAGCGAAGCCGACGCAAAAGTGTTATTATCTTTAGGATTGATGACGATTTGCATCACGTAATGCGTGTGACCTTCGAAAACCTGCTGGCAAACCCAGGACTTATCCCAGTTCCACAATTTCACCAGCATATCATCTAAAATAAAAATTAAACGCTCGTCTATGTTTTATAAAAATACGAATTTTTTGTTTTTATTCGGACCGCTGCTAGTCAGTATGTAGGGCTGAGTCGGATGAACGACTATCCATCGAACATAATCTGAGTGGGCTTCAAAAGCGTGGATCCGTTCAAGAGTATTGTAGTTGAACACTCGAACTTGCATATCATCCGATCCAGTGACAGCCCAGTTTTTCCTCGGTACAAAAATTGCCGTTCGAACGGGTACGTCGCAGACCTGTGAGACGAACAAAAACATTTAACGAACTTGTAAAATTACAAACTTATCGCTATCAGGTTCGGAACAAGCAGTTCTTGCAAACAATGAAAAATCGTCAAGTCCCCTATCCCCACAGCTATCCGATGCCCTAATCTTTGTCTAATACTGATTTTCTGAGGCTGACTGAGTCTTT
Source organism: Corythucha ciliata (assembly GCA_038030265.1). NCBI lineage: Eukaryota > Metazoa > Arthropoda > Insecta > Hemiptera > Tingidae > Corythucha > Corythucha ciliata. The sequence goes on along the minus strand of CM075942.1, from coordinate 51,100,185 downwards.
TGTCGATATGGTTAATAGAAGCGCTTCAACTACGAGGCTAGTAACTGTAACATGCTAAAATCGTATCTGTAGGAGCCTTTGTTGCCCGTCTTCCCTCGTTGGGGTGCGTCAATAAACGTACCAGTTTCGGCTGTTCGCCATCTTCAGTGTTTGCGGGTCACTACTGAAACTCAACTAAGCTTACGATTTTACGCAGGCTTCAACCTGAAACTATGGTGACGGCGCCTTAGCCACGACCAGCGGCTTTATAACACGTGCAATGTAGCCCCAAAACCTTACTTTCCAAACGAAACAAGGCCATCATCTAAGGTTGGGCAGAAGATGTCAGATGCACCATTGTCTACTGCAGGCTAATTTGGGGATGAGCCTTCAGCCAGACAACAGGTCGTTCTTGAAGGTGTTAGTGACATCGCTTATGCTACGTGGATTAGTAGATGAACATGAAAGGCGTGGTTGCCCATTTTGTCTGTCGGCGGTTCGTCATTCTCAAAGTCATCACTCATCAGCAAACGCGTAGCGAACTCTTGATCTCAAGGGGAAAGAGCAGCTTCTCTGAGAAGATCGCATCGCGGGCAGAAGGGGTTGGCATTTCCCATTCCGACCTCAAATCACAGGAATACTTCAGAGTCCGGTACATGCCCAAAGTCTGCTGGGCGCACGCGGATAGACACGTTTACTATTCGACCCCAAAGAGGCAGCAACATTAGGTTCACGTTGGGCGAAACCGGGATTTTTACACTGGCAAACTAGTTTTTTAGTGAGCCAAATCTGAGAAACGGGTAATTTGAATAAGGAAACTCCGCTAAATTAGGTTTTCAGTTATCCAAAACCAATGAAACTGGGTTTTTAGTCAGGTTCTTAAGCTGAAAAAATCCACAAAGTGGCATCCTAGTGAGAAACAATCGCGAAAAAGGTATATTAGTGTGAGTAATCAGAGTAAAGGCCAGGTCACACCTATCATGCACGCTTCCGATCCGACACCGATCATACATTTTTTGATAGGTGAGGGGACCGTAATAGGTGTTAATACCGAATAATTCACGGCTATTACGCTTCTCAGCCCTCTCAAATTGCCTTTCCAACCCAAATGTAGTCTAACCGTTACGAGGGTTTCCACAGTCTCCGATCCGACATGCATGATCGGTGTCGGATCGGAAGCGTGCATGATAGGTGTGACCTGGCCTTAATTCGTTTTTGAATCAAGCAATCCGGCTTGATGGAGAGGACTAAACGCTACTGATGAAAGCAATTCACTCTGACCCTCCCTGGACGAAGTCCTGTTCAAGCAACACAAATGACGACAAGCCACCCTTTTTGACGGAATCCTAAAAATTGCTGGTCAATAGCTCTACTTCAGCACCAAATAGCTGGTAAGCACATTTCCGCTCGTCTCGAACCTCACCTCAAATGATTTCACAAGTTGCTGAGTTTCGTGATTCCAAATGTGAACATTGCCGTTGTACAATGAGGCGAGCATCCAGGGTTCCGTAGGGTGTAAGTCGACGCATTTAACCCGGTCCGACCTAGCCGTCAGTTTCCGCTTTATGTCCAGTTTGAGCGGCTGCGAAAACGAATAGGAGGTAAAACATTAGACGAATGGAATGTCGGCTCTTACTTAAACTCTTACCATTTTAGCGATAACTTATGCTGGCCAGGATATTTCAATTATTCTGCTGTAAATGAACGTTTTAAAACTCGTAAATGAGACGTGGCTTTGGCTTCGGCTATCTCTCTTATCAAAAATATCAACAGCCGAGTTCTGTCACTGGCGTTTAGCCGTCTGGGGAAATATAGGAAGCTACTAACTACTAAGCCAATGAATTGTATTCATTGATGTGATGCAAGTCAACTTTATAGTTTCTCTTCAGTTATTTCAAATCTCTGCCCTTATTCGCGAATATCTTCATGTGTGGCCAATGCTAAAAAAAAAATCCAGCGCTTAAGGATGAGATTGGTCAATAATCTACTCAGACTTTAATCTATGCATATTTACGAAGTTACGTTGAGGTTTTCGCTCTAAACAAGTCAGTCCCGGTTCGGTTTTTTAGTTTTCCTTCAACCGCAAAAAGAAACTCGACTTGCAGGCAAAATGATATCAAAATTCAAGCTTTATTCGCGACCCGTAAATTAGTTTTGAGTGGAGAGTGTCGCTTAAAATGTTTACGGAAGTTGATGAGTTTGCCGATTACTTCTATGAACTCTTCCGAGTGCACAACAATGATGCAAAGTCAGTATTTTAAAGGACATTTTTTCTATTGATTTATTTTTGTTTTTTATCGACCGTTTAATTGTTCATGTTTCCGAGCGGCCGATTACTACGTACAAATCGTGTTTATTTAGTAAGCGTTTGGGTTCGAATCTGGCTGTGAAGAGTTATTGATTTTTAGCCCCTACCAACTACACATCGTCGCGGCATTCCATAATTCTTTTCTACTTGTTTTTGTTCCCCTTACACAGACATGGACTAGTATAGCTGATCTAAGGTCAATTGGTTTTAGCCTGATACGTTTTAAATATTCGTGGAAACAGTGCTGGACGAGGCCCAGACCTGGACTATTATAGATCTGGCCAAAGCGACCAAAATCACCTGGATAACGAGAAGAATCCCTGCAAACGGCACGTTCGATCGAAAAATCTGTCTCGATATTCGGAGTCCTCGTCATGAAACCCCATATTGTATAGTTTCATCGAATTCCTAGTTTTGGCCGTTTTGGGGCGAAAATTAGCCCCACGTGCTGAAGTTGGCGGATTTTACGATTTTGAGCCAGTGTTTTTCGATTTGAGCCCTCGAAAAAGACCTGTGCAGGCGGCTCAGTTCCTTGTCCACTCAAAATGCACCTATGGATCGGTGTCAGCCCCCCCCCCCCCGAAAGTTCGCAATGCAGTTGCTTTTGGCTATTTACTCGACTTCTGAATGGGTACTCGTAGGGGCAGCCTTCTGAATGCGGGTCTAACGACCCTCGTCAAGCTCCCGGTCCATCTGACCCCCTCCGACCAAAAACTGTCAAAATGCTGTGCGGCAGTTGAGTGCTCTTGGACATTGATATTTGCACAGTCCGCTTCAACAACGGAAAACCCCAGTTTTGTGGGGTTTAGTCACTGGAAACCCCATTCTCGCAGATTTGGCTCTTAAGAAAACGAAATTCGCAGGGATGACTTACTCAGAGAGCCAATTTAGCTCTTGAAAAAAATTGTTTTCGGGGATTTGGAAGGAATAGGTTTGTAGGTGATAGGTGGGTAGAAAAAGGTTTGGGTCGTTCTTAAAACCAATTTTGTGGCTATGGCTCTTCACTCCCACTTTCGTGGCTTTAGCTCTTTCAAGGAATCAATGCGGTTAATACATCAATGATTAGTCTCAAACATTCGCCGCAAAAAGGCATTGAGGGTTATTTGGCTTGGATCACTCAAAAACCTAATTTCGGTTCAAAAAATTAAATTTAGAGTTTTGGCTTATCCAAGCATCAATTTCCCGGCTTTGGCTCTTCGAAAACCTAATTTTGCGCGTTTGGCTCTTTCCACCCCACCACATTGTGGTTCACCAGAACCACAATTTCTGACATAAGTTTCTTGATTACAGATGTTTGAGATTGATGGTTGCCCGCACTAACAATCTCTAGAACTAACGGAGTTCTGGTTTTGGAGTTTGTTAGAAGGGTGGGTAGGGTTCTGGACCCACATTAGGTTCCCAAGTCCGATACCATTATTCTTGGGCTGGGCGTATGAATCGCTTACGGCATTCTGTTTTTCACTGTCTTAGGAGAAAAGTGGAGTGGAAGAAAAACAAAATCAAAGATGGGAAGCCTAAGAAAAAACAACACAAAAAACCCAAGATCGAATTTGTCGTTGAATCACCTCCACAAATCGAAGTTGCCGGCAATGCCTCTGGTTTTGCCGTCTACTCAACCGTTCGTCTGGCTGTTCTTGAACGATGGATGAAAGAGGCCAACGAGGTTTTTATGATTTCCTCCAGCAGTGCTCCACCGCCATCAGCTTCGAACTCTGACAGTGAGGATGAAAATTCGCAACCATCTCCTCAGTTATTGAAAATTCCTAAGGTACGCTTTGCATTTCGTTGTTACTATCGAATCACTTACGCTCCCCTCCCCCAAGGTTGTCGCTGTCGGTTTAAGAAGCGTTTTCGTTCTAATTCGTGAGTCACGTTCATCTCACCCTACGCTCTGCACCAAAGCCCTTAGCTCCCTTCTAGACATCATTCAAGGACATCAACCGGAAGCTCTTAAGTATGAACCGAGTGACGTCGTAGAACCATTACTCGAACTTCTTCTCCAGTTGGCCTCTGCAACGTCCGAGCAAAGTGACGATGCCACTCATTTAACGTCATTTGCCTGTTCATGTCTCATCGCTCTTGTCATCGCCCGTGGTGACACTGGGAAAATTCTGAGTGCTTTGGCCACCCTCCTAATTTGCCCTCAACAAGTGTCTTTGCGGAGCATGAAGGTATGTTTTGGTAATAATGGCAGTAATAAATACATCGATTGAACTCGTACGTTTTTGGTTGTGGGGGAACAGATGCCAAACATCATGGTAACTCTTCAAAAAAGCGTTCAAAACGTTCTTTTTGGTAAAACAGCTCCTCCTGATTGGATTACACATGGTATTCCTCAAAACAGCTTCATGAATATGCGTGATTTACCTGCTGGTGGAACGTGTATGTATAAACTTCACTTTTATTTTTTCTTTCATTCAAAACATGACTTCTTTTATTTCCAAGTGGTTGAGAAGCACAGTGGATATAAAGCGATGACTTGCGACGGAAAGTATTTATATATCCACGCCGAAAAAGGTCTCTTCAAAGTGGGCACGGGTTATGGGGGAACGCTGATGGGTCATATTTACGGCAAGAATCTTGAGTTCTTTAGAAGTCGCAACGGGTGGCTTGGTCACGCTCAGGTAAAGAAGTGGACTTCTTCCCTCAGGTGGACGCCTCCCTCAGGCATGTAAATTTCGTTTTTTGGCATTCCATTTTTCAGGGTAATCTGTATTTTCGGCTAAAAGGAGAAGGAAGTGAAAATGGATTGCTTTACGTTATTCATAAAGACTCGCTGGAAGTTGAGGGTGAAGTAGGGCGAGTCGACATCCCTGGCGTCATGTTCTCTGATGGGGACAATTTAGGCATCGTGACTCCATCAAAAGAGGTACCGCCTAGCGCTTGCAATTATAACGTTCATGTTGTTTTTAAATTTATTTTTTTTATAGGATGGGTTTGTCGTCCGTAATATCAATCCGACGACACCAGTCACATACGTCAGTGAACTTCCTCTTAAACTAACCAGGAAGTGCGTTGTAGCGTGCGGATATGCTCTGTTCGACGAAAATTCCGCCATTCACGGTCTCAATTCTGGAGTTGACGAAGAAACGGCTTCAGTTGTTTCTGGGAAGGAATTTTCCCTCATACGAACGACTGGTGGAAAAGTGTATTTCAGCGGAAAGCCCAGCAGTCTCGGATTGAAACAGGGTGGGAAGGGAGGTCAGGGCAAGTGGTGCGAGTTGACCTTGCCCAAATCCCCGAAAATAGCACACGTCTCGTCCGGTCACGACGGTCTTCACGTTGTTTTATTAACTGAAGATGGTTCGTCGTATGTTGCCGGTGTTTTAAAACGCGGTGAAGACGGAGATCACAGTGAGTGTCGTGACCTGGTCCAATTTCCAGTTTTCATGTAAATCGTCGTAGGTAAAGTTCGTCGACAGCCAAAAGCTATGAAACCAAAAAGAATCGTAAAAATAGATGGATATGAGATGGTAAACGTTGCTTGTAACAATGGAACGACGGCGTTGGTTACAAAAGATGGCGAAGTTTTCATGTTTGGAAAAGATACAAATCATTGTGAACCAAATACAGGTATTTATTTAAGCTACTTTTGGCATTACGACTTCTGTAATAATCGTTTTTCTGCTTTTAGGATTAGTGTCCGAGTTGAGAAACGTTATGGTCACTCAAGTGGCATTGGGAAAAGCCCACGCTGTCGTACTAACTGATAAAGGCCACATTTACTCTTTTGGGATAAACAATAAGGGACAATGTGGCCGAGAGTTTTGCTCCCAAATTCGAGAAAGTTAGATCACTTACGATGAATGGTGTTACGATAGGGTTACTTCTTTTTCTTTATTGTGTTACAGCGAGCATAGCTATGGAAACAACCGTGGAAGAGGAAGGAAACGAAGAGGACGACGGTGAATGGGCAGATGATGGTGGCATGTGCCCCCAAGGGCAGCACAAGTGGAAGCAGGATTTGTGTATGGTGTGCACCGTCTGTCGTGAGTGCACCGGCTATAGCATCAGTTGCCTGAGTAGCATGCGAACGGATCGGCAACCGGGACAGTGAGTCTATTAGTGTTGACTGCAACTTCGCTTACCTCAAGACCCCTCCCCCCATCTACTCACAATAGGGAGTGTGGTTGCGGAGAAGGTGACTCAGGGTGTTCGCAGTGTGGATGCTGTCGCATATGTGCCAGAGAAAATGTGGATAACTCGGACATGGCCATTTTGGGGCCGAGTGGAGCCAGTGACATCGCTGGCATGATGAGACTCGATTTAATTTTTGGGGGTACGTATACGTATTTCAATTCCATTGTTCCAGTTATAATTTGTAATTATTTTTAACGCTTAGGTCGCCAAGGTGTTCGATTTCAGGATCATGTCCAGAGCAAACTTGAGGAACGGAAGCAGCGACAAAGAGCCAAATTGATTGGAAAACATTCCATGCTGAAAATTAAATCGTCGTCGGTGTCTCATCGCTCGAGTGTTGGGCTCACTCAACAGAATAAAGTTGTATTTTCCAAGACCATCGGATCGGCATCAAGTTCTGGTGAGATTTCTGCTCGTTCATTATAGTCTAAGAGATAACTTTCTGAGTGATTCTCCGTCATTCATCGTGATTTTACTGATAGGTGTCAACGATATGGCGATGCCTCTGGGAAAAGAGACTCATGGAAACGAAGAAAAGGATCCCAGCCGAGTGACGTCATTGCCACCCGCCAGAGTAAATTTACCGGTCGATAGCCCCGTCGTTCAAGTGGCTTGTGGCCTTCACCATACAGGTACAATTTACAGTGAATATAACGTTTAAATACGTTATTTTGAGCTCCCTGCTCCCTATCCTCAACAGTATTGTTGACTCAAAGCGGAGAAGTAATCACTTTTGGAAGCAACAGCTACGGACAGTTAGGAGTTGGTGACATAATGGTAAGAGGAGGACCAGTACTTGTCCAACTCCCCTGTTTAGCCACTCAAGTCGCCGCGGGTAGTAATCACACCGTTGTGCTTGCCTCAAATGGCACTGTGTACACTTTTGGAAGTCATCAAGTAGGCTGGAATAGCATACGAATTCTCTTTTTAAAAAAATAATTAATTAAAATCTGCGTTAATTGTCAGAAAGGACAATTGGCTCGAGGTCCGATTCAGGGGGATGAATCAAGAAAGAAAGTTTCGGACTCGTGTCGTTCGCCCTGGTTCTCAATTCCTGGGCTCGTTACTTGGGTTGGCCCCAAACAGGGGCGGAGAGCTTGCTGGATTGGTGCTTCGGCCGATCAAACTTACATGAAAGTTGGCGAAAGCTTAATAAATTCGACTTCCCTTAATCAGTCGACTATTTTAGCTAACAAAACTTGCTTGAGTAAGTCAAATAATTACGTTTCGTTGTGTTTGTTTTTTAATCCCCACCCCTTGTTTTTTCTTCCTTTTCCAGTTTTAATTCCAGGTTCTGGTGGTCAAGACAAACAATTTAGTTGTTTGGTAATTAATAAAAGAGACGGCAATTGTAGCAGTTTCAGCGGTGCGGGACAAATTGATTTGTCAAAAGACGTGATCACTTTGGATGCAGTGTACAACGTAATATGGAGGTTAAAGAAACCCCCTCGTCCGGTATTTCACTAAAATCGGCTAATGTTACGTTATCATTTACAGTATTTCGTTTCCTCACATTCTCAAGTGTTTCAACGTGATCGCAAGTGAAGGAAACAATCAAGAGTGGTCGGTAATTTCGAATCATTTGGTTCTGCCAACTACCAGCGCAAGTACGGTGTCCAGATCGCAGGCTTCGCTGCATTTACTTGCCTCGCTAGACACGTTAACGTCGAGAGAACATGTATCGACCCCAACCGTTGAAGATAAACGAGCCCGGCAAACCCATGCTAAAGTTTACAGTAAAGAAGATTTCTCTACGGCGAATCGTTTTGAAAGTGAGTCATTTACGGCAACTAAGTCCTCCTTATTTCGAATTTGGTTTCTTCAAAACTAAATTTCTCAGGGGGGTGATTCGAAGGTATCGAATTTCGTGTGGTGCTCTTTACCTAGCGGGTGTTTTACTTCCCGTTCCGTAAACTTTTGTTCATCCTGTAAATTAGTACAACGAGTGGAGAAGGAGAGAGAATAAGTTTGTTGAGCATTTTATCATTCCTGTCATCATTTTCAGGTCATGGAGGCGGCTGGGGATATTCTGGACACTCCATCGAAGCCATTCGATTCATGGCTGACTCTGATATTCTTATCGGAGGATTTGGTCTTTTTGGAGGCCGCGGCGAATACACAGGGAAAATTAAAGTAATTGTTTTGATTTTTCATGTTAAAATAGGATCATGATTCATGTAACTTCATGTTTCAGCTCTACGATATCGGTCCAGACGGCGGGGAACAGGAGAACGATGGTGAATTACTGGGTGAAACCGAAGAGATACCGTACGAGTGCGGACCTCGACAAAAGTACCCGATGCTTTTCGAAGAACCAATTTCACTTCAGGCCAATCGATGGTACGTGGCCTGGGCTCGAGTGAGTGGTCCTTCGAGCGATTGTGGTTCGAGTGGGCAGGGAATGGTCACCACAGAAGATCAGTAAGAACTTGATTTAAATTTAAAAAATCTTCGTCTTTACTTCTATTCTACCTTTTAGGGTTGTGTTTTACTTTAAATCGTCGAAAAAGTCGAACAACGGTACTGACGTAAATGCAGGGCAAATCCCTCAAATTCTCTATAGAGTAGTAACAACTGAGAGTCAAGCTCCCAGGCAAGTTGGCTCTTTCGAACCAGCCTGCACTTTATCTCGAGAATTTTCTCGGTCTGTTTCAAAGGTAAATATTTTTCGTTCGGTTGGTGGCGGGTGAGGTGCTTGTTCGACGTTATCCCACTGATGGAATAACGGCTAATTTCTTGATCGTACAGGAAGGGCTACAGTCACTTTTAGCTTTGCTTCGATGGAGTTGGAATACTTTCAAAGTTGGATTTCATGAACTTGTAAATTCGCAAAATACAGACGTTGACAACTACAACTTTAGAGTGGCTATGAACGAACAAAATCGACTGTCTTTCATTTGTCAAGTGTCGCTTCGTCTACTCAGAACATACACTGCGGAAATTTACCCGAACAAAAGTAAAACGTTATGCATTGGCAACGTCTTCTTGATTTTTTAACAACGTGGATTCTGTTCTAGTTACCGGCAAGAAGCCTATTCCCGAATCTGTCCTTTTGGCAGAATGTATAGGTGACATCAGAGCGCTTTTGAACCAAATCTTGTCCGACACTTCAACTAAGTGTACGCATCGGCCAGTTGGAACCACGGGTGAGATTCATGATAGTAACGTTTAGTGTCCTGATCATGCCACCAATTTATTTATTTTTACGACGAAAAAAATCATACACAGTTGTGCAATGGTAGAAAATTAGGAGAATGAATAACGTCTTGGATTGGGACACTTTTAGTGGTTTAGGATGAACATTTACAAATTCCGTCCCCTTCCCCTTTTAGCTTTTAGCCAAAATAAAACCCTCGTCGAGGAAATCTTATCGGAGTGTCACCAGACTTTTGTCGCCTGTTTTCATGCATTTTATCCAACGGCTTACCTGAAATGGACAGCGTTGTGTGACCTTCTTGCCTCTGTCAATGTCGTATGTTTTTTTCTTCATTGCATAAACCAAAAATTAATGAACGTGTAAGATTTTTTTTGCCGGTTTCAGAAAAATAACGACGGAGCCGATCAGTTATTGACGTCTATGTTGGCCTCATTAAGATGTCCGACGATTCGTCTAAGATCCACTTTCCCAATTTTGGGGCCTAATATCGATGCGCCTGATACACTGAAGAAACAATTGTCGCCGTCTGATAATTCCGGTCTGCCTATGATGCCTTGCATCGATACTCATTACTACCCCATTCTTGTCGAGCAAATGAGTTATAGGAGTCAAGTAAGCCCTACAGGAAACAAATATGGCGGTTCGTGAAAAGTTGAGGGCCGATTCTCTTGCGCCCATCCCCCTCAACCTCCAACTGAGACAGTACCTTAACCGCCGAGCCGCCATTGTCAGATTTGGAAAGCATTGCGGTATTTTTTATTCGGTTTTGTGTCTGTGTTGAACAGGTTGAAGGCGTTGGTGTCGCAAGTGGTTGGGTTTTCAGAGATGTTCTGGATCGCCTCTTGGATATCGTGACAATATTGGCCAAAGAAGACCTCTACGAGGCTCCACCTTCATTCTCTGTCAAATTGTCATTTAACGCTTGCCACATTTTGTCAAGAATTGTCGCTGAATTGGCCACCTTTGCTAGTGGTTCTATGGTAAGTGGTTAATTTATTGTTTCCCACTTTTAGGGCGTGAATCGCCAGTCTAACACTAAAAAAACTGTCAATTTTGTCTCTGAAAATGGCACTTTTGGTCCCTAAACTTCAAATTTGGTCTCTCAAGAACTTATAAGGTAGTGCTGCTACTGGTAATTGGGCTCTCTCCCTTCCCGACTCGTTTTGTCGTAAAATCATAATTTTCACTGGAAACCAAATGATGGAGCCAAAAAACGGGCACATTTATGGGGAAACAGATTTTTTGCCTCTAATCTTGTAATTTTGCTACAAACTGACTGGGCTCGGGAAACGTAACGAGTAACGAAAATTTTCGCTACATTAGTGTCAAGCAATTTTTTTGGGTAACAGCTTTATTAACGTTGTGAGTAACGATGCCCAGCTCAGCAATTCGATGATCTTGGGGTTTGGGGTAGTCCAGACACAATGCTCAAGAAACCAGTGGGGTCTAACTGGCTGATTACCCCTCGCTTACAGGGGCGGCACATGGCCGCGGGAAGGGGGGTTTCTAGCCCCTCAGTTGGTTGGCCCTAATAACCCCTAACAAAACAAGAAATCCCTCAGTGCCTAAAAAGTATCGTTGTGTTCCAGGATGAAATCGATGGATCATGTGGACGAATTTTGCATGCGACTCCGTCCCGTTTTACAAGGACCAACCAAAGTCGAACTTGGAACACCGGTGTGAAAATTCTCCTTAATTCTTCCTTGACCAAAAACCCAGGCTGTAAAGATTGCGACTATCTAATCAAATTGCTTTCAGGGAACGGTTCGCCCGATGCCATTTGCTTTTCGGTGGACAGAGCCGGTGTTGTGATAGCTGGAGTGGCCATTTATGGCGGAGTAGGAAGTTATGATTACGAGATAGAAATCTTGGACGATGTTAGTTTTTTATCTTAAGCTCGGTGCACACGATGCATTTTTCGAAGCATGTTTACTTGCATGGTGAACAAAAAAACATGTGATCCCCGGCAGTGACCGGATGTTTTTTTACAACAGGCAGGCCATCTTGCTTCAAAAAATGCATCGTGTGCACCGAGTTTTAGAAGGTACTAAACATGAATGTGACGATAATTTTTGTATCTTGTAGTCGAACACTCTGTATGATCCTACACATACGCAACGGTGGAACAGTTTACAAGTGACTCGAGGTACCTTCGGTCCAGAAGATTGTCTCGCCGATGATGTGGCCGAGCTTAAATTCGATTTCCCGATCCTCATTAAAGTAATTTCGACTTCAAAAACATTAGACTTCATAAAGTAGTGGAACTTGATGACAAAGTCCTCTTCCCCTTGCCTTAGGAGAATGTCAAGTACGCGATTAGACTGCGTAACCACGGCGGTCGTACGAGTAATGGTGACGGTGGGCTGAGTTCAGTGAAAGGACCGGACGGTATTGTTTTCACATTTTACACCTGTTCACTCAGTTTCAATGGCACTACACAAACTCGTGGGCAGATCCCTTACCTCTTATACTACAGGTATTCATTTAATTTTGACCGAATCAACTTTTTAACGATTTACTTGATATTTTTCGGTCATAGCAATCCTCAAGACTCCGAAGCGCACGCCCAAAATAAAGGAGCAATTGAATTACAAGCTCGTAGAATCGCACTTAGTGTCACTTCGGCCATTGTGAATCGTTGTTCCGAAGTGTTTTCCATGGCTCGTGATATCGACGTGTGCGACATATATGATACTCTTAGCTCGTCGCATCTAGTCAAAACACTGTTACCGTTGGTTGTAGCCAACATTAGTCCACTAGCAACATCTGACCCTAGGGTGAATAAAATTGATAGTCGTAACTTTAAAATTACTTTTGTCGTAATATCTCTTATTTTAGAGCGCCGTACAAGTACTGGGCCTTCTTCAAGAGCTTCTTCCGCTCGTATCTTCGCTTAATATCGACTTTATGGAAAAATTGCAACTTTCAAATCCTTCAGAGTTCACCAGTGAAACGTCTGTAGCCACTAATTATAAAGCCTGGGTTGAAAGTAATCACCCCTACCAACCTGCTACAGTCTCGCACTACAAGTAAGATCCCATTTACTTGTAGGGCGTGAGCAAAGTACGCGAGTTGTTTGTATTTTTCCTCCGCAGAGTTTCATTTCCAAATTGCATCCAATGGATGGTCCTTGAATTCACGGCCGAATGTGGTACGGCGCAAGCTGAAGATTCACTTCAGCTATACGTTCCCGCCTTGAAATCGTCTGTTACTTATTTCTCTTCGCTCGTCGAAGAAATAACGGATTTGTCGCCCTACTGGCCTGTACTTCGCCGCTATAGTAATAATAGTGCAATGTGGCCGCAGAACGCTGTCATTTTACCCGGTATTTTTTCGGCATTGTATGGAACAATTTTGTGTTTCTAAAAATTTTTTTTAACATTACAGGAAACGAGGTTGTTTTCTCCCTAGAGACAGCTTCTGATTACGTTAAAGACGAAAAAGCCAATTTTTACGGTTTCAAATGTCTCGTCACTGGCTATGAATGGCGTCGTCAAGATTTTGACGGACTGAAAATTTTGGAAACAGAACTTTGCTTTCTCGGTGGCATGTGCGCCGCTTCGCTGATTAAAAAAGACTTGGTTCTACCGCCGTCTTCAGGTACGATGAAAACTGGATCTTATTCCCAGGGTTGCCAACTCGAAATTTGAAGAAACCGCGGCCAAAAATTTCAAATACTACAATATGCCTGGTCAAGGGGGGGGGGGCTCACTTGATATGATTCCGTGAGACCCCCTGGTGTCATCGTAGACTGTAAACTTATTCACGGTTATTCACCCAGGAAACTTATAATTTCGCTAATAATAGCTCACAAATATTTAGCTCTAAATGTTGCAATTACCCCGGCTATTCGTCAGACTATGGGTGCAGTGGGTGGGGGCAATCGCGCCGAAATTTCGTGAATATTAAGCCTGGAAACTTCCAATTTCGAGGGTATGAATCAATTTGTGGCTGCGCCCTTAGTACAAGCGGCAGTCGAAGAGCTCGTGGGTTTCTGTCTCGTCGGCCTTCTTTCCCTCTGAGGCCCTGTACCTGGATGATTGGCAACCCTATTTCACTATGTTTTTCTCGTTTTTTGCCCCCTTTTCGGTAATAATTACGTATATCATTGCCTTGCCGCAGCTGATGAAATTGAAGAAGATTTGGAAGTGGTCGAAGAGCTGGCTCAACAGGTCTATTCCAAGCATTCGACTCTTCTCGGTAAAGGATTCGCTCTCTCTAGTCCGCTTACAATCAATCAGGCTCTAGACGGCGTTATGCCTTACAGGTTAGTGCTTCATTTTTTAATCATTATGTTTTAAGTTGAGCAACTTGCCTCATTTTCATTTGTGTTGCCGTGGGGAAACTTTTCCAACTTAGTGACTGTCGCATGGTGTTACAAGCGAAATTGGCGCCGTTTCTCGGGTCAAAATACCGCAGTAAAACCTTACCAGGCAGGCAAGGTCAAAGAAGGTCACCTTACCAGGTCATCGTTGGTCAGAGGTCATAAAATTATAGGGGACGGACACCTTTTGTTTGGCATCCAAGTTTTCTCCAACATGATTGGTAGATTCTTGGATGCCACATAATATGCTTTGATTGACCGGCGGGGGCGGGATTTCTATGGCAACGTTGCCGTGTCTGATCCCTATGGGGGCGTCAAGTGTTAACGCTACCCTGCAAATGCTAGACGGTTTGATCAGTTTCCAAAATTTGTGTAATAGGGTAGGAGGGAGGGTGTACATAGTTTCGGTAACAAAAAAGAAGGGGGCGGGGCGATTATTACACACTTAAATGCTCTCTCAATACTAAATTAACCATTAAGCAATTTTTCGTTTTTCTACATTTTAGTCATGTACATACTTCGGATCCCCCCCCCCCGCTCTCATCATAGTCTTGTGCATGAACACATCGCGGATGCACTCAAAGGAAAACATGTGTGGAATGTTGAACTAGGGGCAGAAAGTTAAACTTTCTTATTTTATGGCCTTTCTGTCTCATCACGACTTTTAGACAAAAAAAAAAAAAGAGAAAGAAAAACTATTAGCTATGTTGATTCGAGGATACTGTAGGAATGTACTCTTTGATAGGTTCCACCCTTTCTTCTATGACGTGTAGTTCAGTTTCGTGGTACGTTTTTCCCGCTGGGACAACCATAAAATGATTATTGCGCGCTTCGAATAGAGCTCCTAGCTTTGCATTGGCGTCTGTAACTGGAACGTTCAAGTATCTGGGGAAACAAGAGAGAAACGTTAGTTTACGTAAAATGACAGGGGGGGAGTGGGGACTATTGGTTGACAAACCTCTTAGTGTGGCGTCTGTACAACCAGAATCCAATGGAAGTCAAAAGTAGGAGGCTTAAAACCACTAGAATAATAATTGAAGCTACCCAATAAGTAGGAGAAGGTCCTAAACTGCAGTGCTTAGTTTCGAATTCCGTCACTTCCAACTGCTGCTGGTCTGTGGAATCACACACGTTATTAAATAAACTTTTTGCTGTAACTACTAACGTTACAACTGCATTATCTTACCTTTTAAACACCAAATTCGTTGGCCTAAATTGGAAGGTTGTTGTCCTTTGCTGTATTTGACTAATTTCGCCACCCAGTTTTGTATACTGAGGCAGTGGCACGGTCGGTTTATAATGATTCTGTCGATTTTCGGCGAGAGCCCAGTTGAGTCGAATGTAAGGGCAAAGTCCGCAAACGTCGATAGTGTATTGTTTTCGAAAATTAATTCTCGTTTACCTTCGACTGATGCAAATTTCGGATCCAACGTGATGCCTGTCAATAAATTATATTAGAACCTATTTTTCCCCGCAATAATGAATCACTTTCTTACCAGCGAAAGCTCCGTACGATACGTCATGGAAAACGTTATCGTGCACAAATACAGGCCCTTTTACTACAATTTTCAGTGCTTCTCCTTCAAGAGACCCAACTATTGAGTTCATAAACTTGAAGTATTTGGGCCCTTCCACCCTTAAAGCTCCACTTCGCACAAATCCAAGTCTCAGTGATTCTAAACTGAGTAACGAAGTTACGGTTATTCCGATGAACGAATAACTTGGTAGTGTGTCGATGGAAACTTTATTCAACACCAAGGATTCTACAGTGAATTTCTTGAAGGCTTGAGGTTCGAAATTTTGAATTCGGCTGTTCAAAATGTTCAGATGCTCCATGCCTTGAAGGAAAAAAAATTAAAAATAGAAGTAACTTTGACTTGTGCCGTTTTCAAGACGAATTGATACCATACCAAATAAATCAGAGAAGGCCAACGCTCTGACACTTTCAACGTTCACATTGTCCAGAATCACTGAATTGATACGCCCTCGGAACGTATTGGTTGGAATGAATGGAATAGTAGCGTTGTGAATTTGAATGTCGATGCCCGGTCCGTTGTTGGTCGGCGGTGGGCTCCATGACAGTGCGCTTGGCTCGAGGGTGACTGTCCCTATGTTAGTCAGTGTAACACTTCTTAGGGCTGAGGCTCGTTCAAGCGACCTCTCCTCTATTCTAAGATTGACGCAGTTGTCCACTCCCAGGGAACCAATGAATTGTGGCAGGTAAAACCCTCCCCTGAGAACAAGGTTCTGCAAGAAAACAGTTATTTTTATGGTTTGAGTTTGTGGTTTTTATTCGAGATTGTAAATCGTATCTTTTATCTAATTCCGAAATTGCGTAACTTTATGGATCACTGTGTAAAATATCTCGATGAATAATACAGATAAATCCTTATCGTATTTCACTTTTAACGATAAAACAAATTGTTGACATTGTTCATTGTTGCCTTTTTTAAAACTTGATTTTTCGTCGCGTTTTCTCCCACCTTGAGCAATTCCCAAGAACCCCCCCCCCCCCAAGGGTTAAGAGTAGAACTGCTGACTGACTAAACATTGAGAATCTTAAAACTCATGACTTTCTGAGGTTGAGTAAATAATATTTTACGTTTTCAAACTTTCGTCACCCGCTGTTTAGTTAATGAGTCAGCCAACTTTCGTTCAATCAGCATATCCGTTCGTTGGGAGAAGACAGAAGAGAGAATATTTGAAAACTAAAAATTAAATTTTACTCTTTCGAGAGCAGTTAATTTTATGCCTAATTTAAAAAAAAATCCCTATAAATCATTAGAAACACCAATAAAAAATATTTTGCGACATTTTAAAATTCCTATGAGCAAATCGCCCTTGGATGACATATTTAAGTTATTGAACATAGTAAGGTGAATGATAATTACCTGAATTCGTTGATCACAGACGCACACCACTCTCAGATTATTTGTACACTGACATACTGACAAATCGCAAATTGACTGATACAAATTAAACGACGCCGGCGACAAGGCCACGACCGACCAGCGAGTGATCAGAATTACAATCAACCAGGAGGGCATTTCTTTCCCATATTTTGTCTTTTTTACCCACCCGGAGTTTTATTTTAGACTCGTACTAACTGAAACTTAACTTTGTTCTCCGTTTTAACACACTCTCGACGAATTTGTGTTAATTGCTCGAGGCTCGGTCTCATACTGATATCTGGCGTTCTTTCCCCTCCTTCTCTGATCCTCCTCTATTGGGAGAATCAACCGTTGCCTCTGGCCTAAGTGATTAAAAACGTTATTGTTCCGTATTGGACTAGATGCGCATTGTAAAATCCTCCCACGTCGAAAATCCGTTAAACGCAAGTTTTGTGTCAAGTTTATATTCGTATATAAATCTTTACTAGTATACAAAACAACGAACAAGAACCCCAAGTGCTTGGTTTTGAGGGGTGAGCGTAAGCCCGGGCTTTTCGCTCGTGACTCATACGAGAGTCTTCTATGCTTATTGTGATTTCCAGGTGGTTGAGTATTAGAGGGGGTATTCATACTAGTTCACCAATCTGAAATAAGGAAAAAAAAATTAGGCTATACACAACCAAAATCTTAGTATTCAAAAGGAATTTATCGCCCATTATATTTTAAAGTTAGTTTTTCCAAAAAATAAAATATCGACCTCAACGGGCAAAATTTGTTTTGTCGTAATTTATTTATTTTATTCTAAGGCCCCTTTTACACGAGTAAGTTTTTTGTTCAAAAATATGTTCAATCTGATCACAAACAGACAATTTGAGGCAGGGAACAAGGGCCTAAAACAAGACAATTCGTTACATTTCGTCGATGAGTGTGCCAACCGTATCAGACTTTTTTTTACGACATTAGTCAGAAGTCAGTTAATTGTAATAAAAATCCTTTCATTCCGGACTTGCATCGTCGCCCTTCGAATGAAAACAACTTTTTGGACAAAACAAATTTTGCCCGTTGCGGTCGATATTTTATTTTTTTGAAAAACTAACCAACCCAAAGCTAGTTTTACACAATTTGTGCTCATTCCTTCCCTAGAAGCTAGAACATTCCTATGAAACCTTGCCCACCTCCTCATTTACCCTTTATTTCACCCCCGTGGCTGGATTTTTGAAAATGGTAACCAGAGCTAGAAGTCAACCTTGACAAATTTCGGCGAACGATCAAAAAAAGTTTAAAAAGCTCATTTGATCTCATAGATTAGTCAAATGAAATTGGTCATTGAGTGACCGGCTATAAATACAACCACAGAAAAATCTTGACCCATTATTTTCTTAAAATTCAAGTATGAACCTACGGCTGTACGGCAAACAATCCCGGTGAAACTGACATTCAACTGCCCTTGTAATGGTTTTTTAAAGAACCAAATTCAGTTCATAAAGTCCTAAACAAACATAAAACAACATAAAGCTCCTTGATCAAATCATTTCGTGAGGTCCTCTTCATCGTTTTGCATGTTTGGCTCTCACAAAAAGCAATTTCGTTGGGTTGCCTGTTTTAAAAACCTCAATTTCGCGAGTTTGGATACCTCAACATAACATTTCGGAGGGTTTTCTCAGTCGAAAACCCCCACAAAAACCAATTTCCCGAGTTTTACTGTTTACTAATTTTGTTTTACTGTTTTACCGGGTTTCACTAATTTTGAGGTATGAATCCAGTCCAATTCAATTGTGTCCAATTTCACAAGATTGATACCTACTTGGTTTTCTAATGTGAAATTTTATGCTCTTTTCAGAAATGTAATGTCCATTAAGAATGCTTTTTGTGAGAAAGAGGGTGGTTTGGCTTTAAAAACACAAAATTAAAATTCTCTGTAACTGATACGAAGCGTTTGCGTCCCTATGTCCATATAGTAATTGTGGTACGCCCTATATAGTTGTACATATGCGAGTTTGTCCTTCCCTCCTGGACCACCCTGTATACTAATGGCTGTGGGAGCGTATTTCTTTTGTTTATTTTTCTTAAGCGGGCTACTGACTTGCGGTATGCATGCCGATGCCGTACTCGCCAACCAACGAGCAAACTTTTTCAATTTTCAGTTGGTCGGTTTCTTGACAATTGCTAGAAATTGATTAATATATTGCTCGTTACTTGGCAAACTCCGCATGTGTGTAGCCGGCTTTAAAGGGGCCCATACACGATCAACCTGGGTTGTCAACTTTGTTTACAAGTTTACAACATTAAGCCGGACACACACATGCGGTACTTGCCAAGTAACGAGCAACACATTTTTGAAATTATCGGCTGGTTGGTTTCTAGGCAATTGCTAGAAATTGATTGAATATTTTGCAGGTTCGGCAAAAATCCGGCTTTACGTGTTGACAACCAAGTTGACCGCCTGTGGAGAAGTTGTTTCAAAATTCCAACCACCAACTTCCCCACAGACAGTAAACTTGGTCATCAACACGCAATATTGTAAACTAAGGCCCAAATTCATAGACGTTCCTTGAGGAAAATATTCCCTTGAGGGACTTCAAATCAGTTCTGTTATTCTTATTTGTGAAACATCTATTTTGAATCGAGTCGAGGAAATATTTTCCTCAAGGGACGACTATGAATTTGAGCCTAAAGGCCCGCTTACACGAGCAATAAAAATTGCTGCTATTCGGCAATTATTGGACAATCCTTTTCTACAAAAATTGCAGCAATACGAAGCAATTTCCCCTCAGCGGTTAGTTGAGGGATTTTGCAATTGTATTGCAGTGAATTGCTCCATTTCTGAGCAACAAAAATGGCTCAACTTTTACTTTTAGACTACCGTTGAAAATTGTTCCTTTCTTCTTTTCCGAGAATTGTCATCCGGGCTACCCATCCCCTGGTGACTCGGGGCCAAAAATTGCGGAAAACGTGCAATAATTATCCAACTTCCGTGGACTTATAAAATTGCAAGAAAAAGTAGTCGCCGGAATTGGACAACAGTGAGCAATATTGGGCAATTCGATGCAATTATTGCATCAAGGAAAGAGGGAGTTCCGAGGAGGGAAAAAATTTCACGAAACGGGGAGTTTATTGCTGGGCAATTTTTCGGCTATTGCTGCAATTCGCTTTCGTGCAATAATTGCCTTAAAAAATTGACCGTGTAAATGGGCCTTAAGTTGACAATCTGGTTGATCGTGTATGGGTCCCTTAAGGGCCCCTTCACAAGCTCAATGTTTGCGTTGTGTGGAGTCAATGCAACCAGAGAAATTTATTCCCTTCGAAAAATGAAGCATTTTGATAGAACTTGTGAACGGGCCTATTAATATAATTCCTATTAAGGAGGGGCCACACATATGTATCAATAATACATATTCTGTATGTATTATTGATCTGCTCTGAAGTTTAATAATAATAATACATATTTATTGCGTCCGCCATAAAGAGGCATAACAACGTCAAAACAAAAATAAATAGATAAAATACAACAAGAAGAATTAATTGTAAAACTCTTCTACGGAGTACAAGGGATTCGCCAGCAAACGCTCCTTCACACGACGCTTAAACATAGTTTGAGGCAATGCTCTGATATCCTCGGGCAAATTATTGAAAAGTTTTGTCGAAAAATTTAAAAAAATAGTCATCGTCTTCGACAATCTGAAGGTTTCGGGAACCAAACATCCTTTCCCGCGGGTATTATGGGAGTGAACTTCGGCAAACGATAAGCCACGGCTCTCGTAAGCGAGGCAGAGGCATTGATAAATGAAGACTCCAGGCATGGTCATAACTCTAGAGCTCTTAAGCCGCGTCCACACTTGTAACAAACTGCCGCTCCGCTCCTCCGAACCGAACAAATGGCGTGTTCGGGGCGGCGAAACTTCAAAGGAAATGTGTACGGTGGAGCGGAGCGGGCCCGCTCCATCAGTTGTCGGTTTTTCACTGCCGCATCAAAGGAATGTTCGATATTGGGATGATACAAGTGTGGACGGTGTGGTGTGGCTTGCCGTTCCGCTCAGCCGTTCATCACCCATTCTACCTACTTCGTATAGTGCATTGCAAACTGACTGAGCCCGCGTTTTCTCGCATTTGTTTTTACGTGAAACGTCTTTATTTTTACTAGTCGTATGCTTTTGTGTCGGTGCGGAAGTTAAAAATCATTCGAATAGTCAATCAAGTATGGAGTGGGATAAGAAAGAATTAGTGGGGCCCGAGCTCATGGTGCAATTGAAATGTTTAAGTAAAAAGTTTAATTAACAATTAAAATTCAGAAATCCCGTCCGATTAACCACTGGAAAGAAACGGAACAAACTGGGTTGAACGACAAAAGAGACTGACCAAGAAGAGCGCTCCTCATCATTTCACTGCTCCTCCCGAGGAACGGAACGGGGAGCAGAGCGATGTTCGGTTCGGCAGAATGTTCACCCAATTTGTTCGAGCTTGCCGCTCCGCTCCTCCGCTCTGCTCCGGGAGCGGAGCGGAAGTTTGTTACAAGTGTGGACGCGGCTTTACAAGTGTGGACGCGGCTTTAAAAGCATCACTGCAGGAGTCACGAGGCTTGATTCCACGCAGTAAGCATATGGCCCGCTTTTGTAGGACGAATACCTTACTCGTATCGTTTAACATATTATAGGGGTATTCATGCTCTGAAGTTTAACATATGTTATCGACGTAAACCCTGTCATTTCGTATTTTTTGTGTTCAGTTTCTCCGTTTCTATAGCCTTACCCATCTGCTCGGAATTTACCAAATACCAAATACAAGGTTTAACATTTTTCATGAACATACCCCTATTGCCAAAAAATATTTGACAATGCGTTTCAATTTCCAGTTGGTCGGTTTCTAGGCAATGCTAGCAATTAATTATTATGAATGGGCCCCGCTGTAAAACTCAAAAAATTGCTCAGCACTTGATGAGGTTTTGTTTTCAACACATGTTAAGAGGGAAGGATTAATCGCGCAATGGGGAACTTGCACATTTTTCAAAAGTTGGTGTTACTTAAAGAGGGCTCTTCCACAAGTCTATTGCTCACATTAAACTTTGAAATCAGTCAAGGATGCTTTTTTAGGGAATTTTTAAAAATTTTGAGTGGGGGTTCGATTACGTAAAAACTTACTTATTGAAATGGATGATGCGGGGAAGAGGGGGTTAGACGAGTTTAATGGGGGGACATTTTTCACGTTATTTGTAAACAAACAATTTTAGAGTTCCCTCAAATGCTTCACAAGTAAGTATTTACGTCATTTCCCCTCGCACCATCCATCCTCTTCTGAAGAACTTTGAACCCTTTTTAAAAATCTTAAAACGCACCAATCGGGTTGCAACTTCCGTTGTTATCCTTCAGTTCACGGGTCAAATCACCGGTATGCTTTTCTACCCAATCTGAGATTCATGCAAGTTCCCCATTAATCGTGTTATAGTGTTCATGAATTAGCTGGACAGAAGAAAACCAGTTATGGGGCACATCATTTGCCATCGAAATTACTATTTGCAGTTTTTGGAAATTCCGCCTTGTTTCCGAAATATCACACATTTTATGATTTTTTCACGAATTCCCTTTTTTCCCACTTAAATGACTTCCATACCCTCATAAAATGGTATTATCCCAAAACTAATCAGCTCATTGGAAAGAGCACAGAATTTTCGTACCAATCGTGAGAGCAGCCGATTTTCTAAAGAAACTGGTGACTCACATTTCCATACATTTTTCCGACGCGATTTTCACCTCTTCGCCATTGGGAAGAAAACATTTGAAATCAGTGGAAAAACTTCCTTATTTTGTAAGCTTTCCAATGATGTACAAAGGTTCATAGTTTCTGTATTTTTCCGTTGAGATATGAGCAATAAACTTGAAAAATCCACCCAGAAAACGTGAAAATCATGCATTTCTTCGACAATATTTTATTACACAGGGAGACATTTCTTTCTTCTTTTATTTTATTTGTGACTCGATTATTCATCTTTCATCTTCTTAGTCAATAATTTAAGTTCCTCTCCCATCCGAAAGAGACCCCCACCCCCACTCACGAGTGCCTACTTAATTATTCTATGGGGAGGGGTGGATGAGTTCACGAATCGAGCTGAAATTATTAATTAAGATGATAAAAGATCAATAATTAAGTCAAAAAAATAAATAAAATAAAAAAACAATAGTTCCTTCGGTTATAATGGCACTGAAAAAATGCTTGAATTGCACGTTTTCTGACTGGGATTTTTCAAGTTTTTTACATATATTTCAACGGAAAAATACTGTAAGTGTAAACTTTTACGCATCGTTGGAAAGCTTACAAAATAAGGAAGTTATTCCACTGATTTCAAATTTTTTCTTCTCTATGGCGAAGAGGTGAAAATCGCGTCGGAAAAATGTATGGAAATGTGAGTCACCAGTTTCTTTAGTAAATCGGCTGCTCTCACGAATGGTACGAAAATAATTTTCACCCGAAAGGGGACACATTTTAAAGTAAATTTTGTGCTCTTTCCAATGAGCTGATTAGTTTTAGGCTAGTACCATTTTATGAGGGTATCTAAGTGGGAAAAAAGGGAATTCATGAAAAAATCATAAAATGTGTGATATCTCGGGAAAAAAGAGGAATTTCCAAAAACTCCAAATGGTCATATCGATGGCAAATGGTATGCCCCACAACTGGTTTTCTTCTGTCCAGCTAATTCATGAACACCCTGTATAGACCAGTCAATATAGACACAAAAATCGGGGTAAATCGCAAACATGCATGTAATTGATTTTTTTGTTGCGTGTTGTTAGGACCAATGAGAGCAGTTATTACTCAAGTTTGCAACCCTCAAAACCTTGTGTTTAACTCATGGCACTCGAAGAACTAAGAAATTTAATCACTTTTTCTGGTTTTTTAAAAAAAAATACCAGAAGAAAGAGTTTTTTGAACATGACCGCAGCATACATTGTTAAAGCCAACTAAATTTGCTACAATTTAAGCCATGCCCGAGCATCCTGGGTCTATTAGTTCAGGAAATACAGTCAATCAACAAAATACCTAATCTCGCCAAAAAGCGAGATTTTATTGGTAGGGTAATTTTTCAAGACCCGTAGCACTCAAATACACGGTGATTGGTACTTGGGTGAACAAAATGAGAGGGGTGATTGTACACCAAAAATGCAACAAAAAATTTCCTATGACCTAAGGTCAGATTTCCATTCCTAGTTCAGATAATCAATTTGTTGTTTTTTAGCACATCACGGGTTTTCGCAACAAAAACATCTGTAAAATGGGAAGTAAGCGTCCTAGGTTAAATCCAACGACACCACTGAAAAGAGTACTCTTTTTTTTTGTGTGAGTAAAGACATTTTGTCTAATGATAGCGAAAGATTCTTGGAGTAAACTGGGAAAATATCAGGATATTTTTAAAAATGTCAGTTTTTGACAACTGTTCAAAGCTAGTAGACTACATTAGCCATGGTGCTCCCAGCACCTGGCAAGTTCCTCTAAAACTGTATGAAGTAACTCAGTTTAATACTTCATGCTTATGTTACTCCTGTCCTTTGCAATTTCTTGATAAAAATCCATTGTTATACCAAAAAATGAGGCAATTAGGCCCATTTTGAGTGCCTACAAGAAAATCAAGAGCCATTCCCAAAACTTTTTTTTTTTCAGCTTAATTCACTTTTCCTATGCTAATCTATGATGACAGACAAATAAAAGTGGAATAAGCTGAAAAAAAGTTCTTAAAATAGCTTTCGTATTATCTTCTTTTAGGCACTCAAAATGGGCCTGATTGCCTCATTTTTTGGTATAACAATGGATTTTTCTCAAAACTTGCGAAGGACAAGAGTAAAATAAGCATAAAGTATTAAACCTAGTTACTTCATACAGTTTTAGAGGAATTTGCCGGGCGCTGGGAGCACCATGGCTAATGTAGTCTAGCTTTGAACAGTTGTCAAAAACTGACATTTTTAAAAATATCCTGATATTTTCCCAGTTTACTCCAAGAATATTTCGCACTTCGGAGAAAATGTCCTTACTCACACAGAAAAAAGTGTGCTCTTTTCATTGGTGTCGTTGGATTTAACCTAGGACGCATGCTTCCCAAGTTACAGCTGTTTTTGTTGCGAAAACCAGTGATGTGCTGAAAAACGTGAAAAAATCTATTATCTCGACTAGGAAAGGAAATCAGACCCTAGGTCATAAGACAACTTTTGTTGAATTTTGGATGTTTAATCACCCCTATTATTTTGCTCAACCAAGTACCAGTCACCCTGTCCTATAGAATATCCACGCGAAAATAAATTTTAGGCAATAGTGTCAGATTCAAATTGAATTACTGCCTAAGAATTATTCTCGCGTGGATATTCTGTAGGACCATTATGTTTGAGTGCTACGGGTCTTGAAAAATAACCTTATCAATAAAATCTCGCTTTTTGGCGATATTACATACTTCTTGATTGGCTGAATCTCCGAAAATTACAAACGTAGGACGCTCGGACTGGGCTGAAATTGTAGCAAATTTAGTTGGCTTCAACAATGTATACTGTGGTCATGCTCGAAAAACGCTTTCTTCTGGTATTTTTGTTTAATAACCTAAAAAATTGATGGAATTTCGTGGTTTTTCGAGTGCCACGAGTTGAGCACAAGGTTTTGAAGGTTGCAAACTTGAGTATAAACTGCTCTCATTGGCCCTAACAATGTGCAAAAGAAAAAACAATTACATGCATATTTGCGATGTTTGATGTTTATATTGACTGGCCTAATAGTTTTACAGCGGACCCATTGTTTGATATTTATCCAATATGGACACTCGATTTTGTGGCCAAGCCTTTTGTAGATTCCTGCGAGCTTGAAGGATATTGTGTTTTGCAGTGGGCATTGTGTTGTCGTGGGGTATTGACGGATTGGGCGAGTAGGACGCTCGAAAATAGGTCATAGGGCTATATAGTCGATAAGGGTTGGCAGGACGGTTCTAATTCTGAAAAATCATTGTCATCATTCATCTTTTTATTTCTCACTCATTCACGATTCGACTAGATGTAAAATAAGCCATGCCTCCTTCTCACACAACAGCTTCAATGGATACGCCCACATTATATTAGCTAAAAGTTGACTAAAAGCACTTGTATGCATTCTTGTGAAAGAGTTATTCACAATCGTAAATCAGAAAATCCGTATTTCGTCTTATCCTTCCATTAATACCATATACTTGCAGCCCCCTTCTACAATAAATCGTGGAAGTCGTACAATTTTTAAAGGCACCACAGCAGATACTTAACTCAAAAATAAACTGCCTAAATTAATCCTGGACGATCCTACCGTCTAGCAACTCCCCCCGGTTTTAACATGAAAACCTGAATCCAGACGCTGAATGAACGTTGTTATAAAGAAGAGAAGGAATCTCGGAGGGTGTAGTGTCTATGGCCACCAACAGTTCATGCTTTTTCTCATTCGATTTATAAATTTAAGGCAAACTGATGCTGACTCACGTCTGTTTTAGAAGGAAACGATGTAAAAGATATAAACCTCACTCTCGCTGGAGCGGGGACAGGGGGTTCTCCACAGTCTATTTTATTTATCTGTGAGCTAGGATTAGACAGGCACTAATAGCACAGTTTGTTTCCGGAGGTCATTGTGTAATCAGTGCGGCTCAATCCACAGCTCGTCGAATACTCTTGCCATTTTTTTTTTTTTTTTGCCTCAGACGTTAAACAAAATTATGTTCATGCTTCTTCAAGGCTCTTAGCGACTTTATTCAATAGTGCTAAACATGTGTCCC
The DNA here is from genome assembly GCA_038030265.1 of Corythucha ciliata. Taxonomy (NCBI): domain Eukaryota; kingdom Metazoa; phylum Arthropoda; class Insecta; order Hemiptera; family Tingidae; genus Corythucha; species Corythucha ciliata. Next base: position 51,073,629 of record CM075942.1, on the reverse strand, counting down.
TCTGAGACTAAATAATAGGGGAGACTCCCCATTTTCAAGCCCGGTGATGTGCCAGTCTATACCCCCTTCTTCCTCCTCTGGCTAATGTTTTATCGATTTAGTCGTCTTCACGAAGTAGGCACGGCGTATAAAACGTATTTTCTGAATAGGACGTGAATTCCCAATTCTATCTTCTACGGGAACATCTGCGTTGCAGTTGATCCACGTCTTTTAAAGCGCAGCGTGCATCAATAAAACAGGGGAATATAGCTTGACTTTTTAGCACTGTAAACTTCCTCGACACAACCAATTTACTCTCACGCGTACGTGACTCAAAGACAAAACTGATTTGTTTTCCATCTGTCGGCAAAGTGTGCCTCTGAATTAAGTTTAGTTCCAAGGGCATCGAATCGGTATCTGATGACTACCAGCTGTGAGTAGGGAGTTACGTTAATTCTTTCCTAGAATGACCTTTGGGTTTCAAGGGTTTCTGAATTTGCTCGTCTACAAAAATTATTCTCCAAGCAGAGGGGTCAACATGGTCACGGTGCAGTCGGAAAACCCAGAGGAAGTATTGTTTCGAGTTAGTGGCAAGGGGGTCAGACCGCCTTGGGTCCCTGTTCAAAGGAGGCCATTGAAAAGCTTAAAAATGTAAAAAGGGGGATTTTTAGGTTCCATGTTCATGGATGTGGGAACGTGAAAAGGAGACTTGGTATCCGGTTGGACGGAGAATAGAACGTTACAGGTGCTCAGCAGTTTTTAGGATTCAATTGGTGCACTTTCAGGGATTATCCGTGCCGTCTGGTTAGCCCAGGTGCATCCCAATCACGTGATTAGACAAGAAACGATAATGTGCTGCTCTTAGGGCAAGTCCGTGGCTAAAATTGAGAAAAATCGTTCACTCATAGCTGAAATTGCCTGGCTGAAGCGCTGATTTGATGATTTTGGGATCGACTTAACGGCTAAAATTTAGAAAAAGCGCAAATTCGCGGCTAAAATTGAGAATGAGCGCTCGTTCGCGGCTAAAATTACAAAAAGCGATTAATTCGCTGCTTAAATTGAAAAAAAAGTGTGCTCATTCACAAGCTAGATTTGCGAAAAAGCGCAAGAGATTGGGCAACCAAATTTCTTTTTAAAATATCAGTAACCACGCGATATTGGGATTTCCAACGACTGAACCACACAGAATTATTTCTTTCACACTTGTTATAGCGTTCCCCATTTGCACAAAAGTCTGCAACGGGGCTATTCATTTCCACCCGTCTTCTCCACTAACATATGATTTAATTCAGTGAAGACGGGTGGAAATGAACTGCCCAAATGCAGAATTTTGTGCAAATGGGGAACGCTATTAGATTGGCTTTATCCATTACCAAATCCACGAAAATGGTTTGTTCCAAAAGCTCAAGCACCACAATTGGTTCTTTGAACGAGCCAAACCCGCTACTTTCGTTTCTTGTGAGTGCCAAATCCGCTGAATTTGACTTCATTGTGAATGGGTCAAACTGACAAGATTGATTTCGTGCTTAAAGGGAAGAAGTATGGATTTATAACATTACTGATGCTATTTACTCCTGCTGGCTATTTTCCCTCTCCCCCCGCTTTGGAATTTCGCAGTTTTTCATCCGCCGAACTCTCCATTCCCCGGCTGATTTTCCATCCGGCAATATCGCGCCTGTGTATCATTCGAAACTCACAATTTCGTGCCTTTTTAGCCCTAAAACATCAATCTTGAAACGCCCCTACGAAAATCGCAATTTCGAGGCTGTTTATACTCCGAAACTTGCAGTAATGTGGCTTTATTTGTAAACCGGTGGATTTACCTACGACTGGTTACTATGCAGTCAAAAACGACTGCTTCGAGATATTGTGAGAGGGATCGAGAGGGATAAATCAGAGGAAGGAAACTTTTGCTTGCTTTAACACACAACGTTAATTTTAATTTATTTAAATCACACAACTTATTAAAAATGGATAGTTACAAATCAATCAGACAATGGGTTTTTTATTATTCTTCCCTCTCGGCTACAAAACTTCGGAAACTTTCGGTACTCACATGAATCTCCCCGCTAGGCCCGAGGCCTGCTGACCGTGAAGACGGTCCGGACGTCTACTCAACTCTATACTCCTCTGTACAGTGTACACGACTCAGTACTCACTGACTGTCCGGTCTCGAAGAAGTTGCTCTATAACAAAGCTCTCCCCATTACTGGCAAGGTTCGATGCTTTCCGTCCTGATTTCCTCTTTTTCTGTAAACCATTACATCTAATCTCTATCCCTTGTCTGAACCCCTTCCGTTTTGTATACGTTCTTTAAAAATGTAATACAGTGACTCATTCTCGATTCCCATACGCTTTGTCCTTATTATCTATAGGGGACTGCATTATTTTCACAAAATCTACAGTTCTTGAGTTCTTCAACCCCATGAATCATATTTGAAGTTGTTCTTAAACTACGTCCTATTTACACTGGAATAAAATAAATCAATTAACAATATTATTCAAGTCCATTTTCCGCCCTGTTACATATCCTTAGGTCCTAAAATATGAATTTTGTGTCGATTCATCCCTCGATTCTTCACATTTCACGGCTATGTATCCCTCAAAACTTGCACTTCGCAGGTATCACCCCCCCTCCCATCAGTGCTATTTCGCGGTGAATCCTCCATAATTTACAATTTCGGGGTATTTATCCCCCAAACGAGCAATTTCGCTGCTGACTATAGTTCAAATCGGAAATTTTGCGGCTTTTACTCCCAGGAAACATTACATTTTCGCGCTGAAATATTCAAATTCGTGACTATTTATCCCCTAAAATTTGTGTTTTGTCCAGCGTAACTTACAATGCCGTGGAAATTCAACCAGAAAACACGGATCAAAAAATTCCCTTACGAAACATTCAATATCGTGGCTGGTTATTTACTGTTGATTTCAATCGTGTGGCTATATTTAGCCCTGAAACTTCAAATTTCATAGCAATGTATCCGTTAAAACTTGCAATTCCCTCTCTTCCTCTACCGTGATACTTTCGTGGCCTTTCATCCCCCTAACTTGCTATTTCACGATTATTCTTTGAAAATTGCAATTTCGTGTCTATTAATTGCGGTTATTATTTGAAACTTGCAATTTCGTGTCTCTTTCGCCCTGAAGCTTACATTTAGGGGCTACACGTCACCGGAACTTGCAATTCCGCGACTATTTAAACCCAAATAAGAAATTTTACGGCAATTTATTACTCAAACCCGTCAAAATCGCGGCTATTCGTACAGCAGCAGGATGGCTGTGCCCCTCCTCCTCATTTTAAAGCTAATCTGGATCCGCGATGGGTGGATTGGGCTGCTGCCCAGCCTTGCCCCTTTTTCGGATACGCCCATGATGATTATATTATTCATATTATTACTACGCATCGTAAGGTTACGTCAAGTATGAAAGAACCTGATAAAAGGGAAAATAAGACCTCTCCCGCTGTTGATACATTTATTGGACCGGTTTCGGCTATACAGCCGAACCTGTCTGGGTGTGATGCACTCCTAAATTGTTATTGCAGTCCTGATTCATTTACAATTTCCTCTGTCAAAAGGTCGAAAACGTTGCTTTTATGCGTCTCGTATTTCGAGTTTCTTATTGTTGGATTGATTGAACTGTTTAATTTCAAGCGTGGGAAACAGAATTTGTCCGATACCTATTAGATTGTAAGTTGAATATCTACTGCCGCCACATCCGCTATCAAATGAACGTATCCGGCCAAAATCTTCAAATTGAAAATAACAACCTGAGACATTAATTGCCTTTATGCGCTCTGGGTTTCTTTATTAATACGAAGGAACCCGAGTCTGCTGCAATAAATAACCTTTTGAGACAACCACACAATTACACGAAACGAAGAAGAAATAGCCAATTTTCAGCGCTGAGTGACGCCTTCCTCCGCTATTTTTCATTCAATATAAAGAGCCATAAGTGTTTGAAAGGAAGTCAGCTCGATTAAGATCATTTACATTTTGACAGGAATGGTTAATATCTGACAAAAATTAATTTATTTGTGTTGTCGTCGTGTTAATCTGTTTTCCTTTTCAATGTTGACCCTTCAATCAATTGTCAATTTTTATATTCCACGACACCGGTACCGACGGTTTGTTTCCTAATAGCTCTGGATGTGGTGTTGTCTGTGTTATACGTCCCAATCGATAACATACATACAGAGCCTCTTGAGGCAAAAACCTTCCTCAACCTCTACTACCTGTCTCAATGAGCTCATTTTCTTTAAATACAGTCGTAAAAAGAAGGTATCTTCATGGATTCGGTGCACTTATTTTGTACTCGTTGAACAACATAATACATATGCGCGCTGAACTGGTTTTAGGGAAAGAGAAACAAAAAATGGAATGTAGCACTTCTTTTATTGCTTGTGGCTCAACCCAGTTTTCTCCAAAGAAACCTTAATAAACACGATTCATTTTTCCGAATTGCAAACCATTGACGCACATTATGGTGGGCATTATTTGACAAGAATAATAAAATTGAATCTTTGATTCAAAAAATTACTTAATTTTTCGATGCTGTACAATGGGGCGTTTATTAATACAAAAATGAAAATATTTCAGTCTTATTCTACGAGGATTTGTACAAGGAAAACGACAGTTAATATTTTTTATCACTTTCTCCAATAAAGAAATTACACGGGACGGGACCCTATTATGTACTTATGTGAATAGATTATCACACATCTTGAAAAAAAGTCAACCCTTTATTATATACTTTTAAGGCAGATGTTTTCAATCAAAGGCAGATTAAAAAATAAATTGAATATCACAGATTAATTAGGTTCGGCTGGAAGTGGCCGATTGACAATGGAAGGAGGGATTTCTTGGTAGTGTCGCGACAGACCTGCCGGGAGTAGATCCGGTCGCGTTGGCGGCAGTTCAGAGTACGTGTGAACTGTTCGATCCCTCGGTTCCATGTACTCGGAGACGGGTATTGGCCGTTTCGAGTAGGGTTCGAGTTTGTCGGGCGATGGAGCTCGCGTTCCCGTGCTAACGCGATCGGGACGACTTGAGGAGGTCTGTCGTTTAGGCCTGATGACGTCGTAGACATTGTCAATAGGATCGACGACGATGGTTTTCGAGTCTTTGTAATTTTTGTTACAACTCTCTTCAACTTTGATTAAATCGTAGAGGTGTTCGATCATATCACGAGCTTCGCTATAGTTTTCAGGATCGTTCAGTTTCTCTTTGAGAGATTGAAGAAGTTCTTGCGTCAGCTCTTCCGGAAGAGTTTGAGTGGCTTTATCTTCAAGCGGGTGCAAGTCGTCATCTTCAATCGTTTTGAGATCTTCGATTTTTTTCTGAAGCTCGGCATACTCATGGACGGATAATCTTGAGATGGACACTGCCGGTGTTAGATCGCTACCGGAGAAAAATCGCGTTAGACGATCGACAAATGAATTGGTCGACGGTAGTAGGAGACGCCTTGCTTTAGTACAACAATTTTGTCTGCCCAACCACATCACAGCTGACAGAAACATCGTTATTAACATACCCAGGACAACAATCGCGAATATACTGCTTAGGATTTCTCTTTCTCGGTCCTCATCTTGGAAAACGTTATCCTCGGTTGAAATAACGTTGGGAAACTGCGGTGGGACGGCTGCGTCTAGTTGAACGTCTTCACAAATGACTCCCCCCTGAATTTTACACACGACTTCAGTAAAGTTCCACATGTTTGTAAATCCCTGAGGGATTTGATAGCAGCGCGAGAGAGTTTGATCTACTGAGCACATGCCTGTTTGAAAAACGGCCGTCTCATCGTTTCGAATCATTCGAGCGACGTGAACGCCCATGTCACAGTGACAGTTGAAAATGAAAAAATTATTGTCTATCAAAACTTGATAATCGTCTCTGATGGAAAAGTCGAAAGACGGATTTGAAAATTCCAACAGTATGTTGCCAGTAAAGTTGAACTCAGGAGATCTGACGGTTTCATCCTCGATGGCGAGGTAACCTTCGGACGAAATGATTTTAGAGTTGACTTGAGCCAGAGGCGAAAAGAATGCTTCGCGATCCACTCTTTTGAACGTGTTGTTGCTGATTGTGAGGCTGTTCCATTGTTTGAGGACGACCGCTCTTTTGTGAACTTCCGTGAAAATGTTTCCGGTCATCACAACGCTGGCAACGGTTACATTTATCGCTCCTGACCTGATTGCTCCTAGCCTAAAAAGTTTACGCGGATTAATTTATATTCTGTGTGGATTAAGTCAAATATTTACTTTGAGTAGGTTAGGACTAGATTGGTTAAGCCAGAAACGATCGACGATGGCTGGAGGTCGTAAATGCGAACGTTGTTGAGCTTCAGGGTGTGGATGAGGGTGTGATCTGAAACGGCGGCTGGTTCAACTTTATGAAGCGTAGTGTTTTCGATTATGACTTGATCTATTTGAATAGCGGAGAAGGCTTCGCCATGAACTCGTTTCACTTCTGAGCTTCTAAGATGTACTAGATGAATACTCGAGTAGAAGGTCATCCGGGCCAAGTTTTCGATGTGTACCTTTTCTAGAGTGATCTGTGGAAACAAGTTCATTTGATGGTAACTGGAATGAAAGAACACGAAAAATAATGAATTACCGTAGTGGGCCGTTCGTTATAAAGACTCGTCGGACGAGATATGAAAAAAGCTTTTTCGAGTAGCTCCAATTTCGACACGTCAACCGCGGTAAAATTTTCCAGGCGAGCGAATGACTGACCTTGAATTATTACTTGTCCTATTCGGGCGATCAAAACAGAAATGGGACCGCTCGGTGATTTCCAGCTCATGCCTAAACAAAGAGTAAGAAGAAGAAGAAGAAGAAGAAGAAGAAGAAACAGTTGAAAATTCAAAGTTGAAGGCACTACGTTTTGCTTGAATACCTTCGAGAATGAGCGAAGAAGCGTCTGTAAACTCAAAATACATTCTCAGCCTAGACGTCATATTAGCGAATGAGTGCTCTTTAACGAACACTTTAGGCACCCCTCGTACAATCACAGTCTCAAGGAATTTCAAATGAGCGAACACTTCGAGATCAAATCTGAGCTCGCGGCCACCTCTCATTGTTATCGAGGCAAGATCCGAAGGGAAATCGCTCGATTTCATCGCCATCATCTGAAAATATATTTTACTTCGTAAAAAGAAACAATATACCCTGGTATTTGAAATAAAAAAAAAAAAAGGTTGGTGTAGAGTGGCGGTAGGTATCCGTGAGTCTGAAACTTCAAGGGTCTCCTATAATATCCTATTACGATTGACGTTAGGAGGAGGGTCTGTTCCCCCCGGAGATGCAATCACTTATCGCCCCCATGATTGTCCAACGGCGTGAAACATATACTTCCGCCCATTAAAATTCGTGGCTTAAGCGACGTCCTTATTACAGATTCTGGGTGAAAGAAAGGGCGGACTCTTTTGTTCCTGGCTGATTAATTTTTATATTTATTTTACCGATTGAGGGAAGCGAAACAAACTTTTGAGCGTTTACCAACCGTTTTTGCTCCTAATTAGTAGTCCTAACTTGTGGATCATCAAAAGGAGCCTAAAAGGTACTAATTTCGAAAAACTGCTGTACTTACTTTGAGAAAGGGTCTCATGAATAATAGTGAACCCAATAAATTTAAAATTCAAATTTGCATCCAACATGAGTAAAGCATGCTTTCTACACTAGTACATATATAAGGGCGTGGCCAGGACGGGGCAAGGGTGGGCAGCTGACCACCGTTTTTCAACTCGTATTTGTTCGTGACGATCCTCGAAACCTCAACTACATGCCGAAACCGTCAATTTGTCCCTTTAAACTGTCTAATTACCATTAAAACTGAGCATGGTGCCCTTAAATGGAAATACAATTTTGAAATTTCACCCGGGAAACGGACTTCAAGCTGAAAAAATTTACATTTCTCGTAGAGATGTAGGTATACTGTCATTTTTGCCAAGAAATATACTGACCTTGGAAGATGACCATCCTCCTCCTTCCCCACCAGGACTCACCACTCAAGCAAGATTTCTGCCAAAGCCTCCAGAACCTGATAGGATTTGCTATAAAACGTGTGTTAAAACACAGAAAAATCTTTATCTCCTAAAATGCCGGCCCCGAGAGCGCCCAAAGCTTGTTCAATAGCCGTGAAATTACATCATTTGGAGCTCAATGCTCAAAATCAGCAAAAATGGAAATATTCTGGTCTAAATATCAGCGACATTGCAATTTTCTGGTATTCGCAAGGTATTTTTTTTTCAAGTGACCGCAGAACCCAGGTTATCCGGCCGCGAGAGTTCCTAAAGTCTGGCGAGGGTCCTAATTTGAACGAAATTATAAGTTTCCTTGCTCCTGGAACCGGGGAATTGACTTTTGGTCTTTGGACTTTGGTCGCCCAATTGGAGGTTATGGTTTTAATTGAAGCCATATTGCAAGCGATACCTTGTTTGTGGCGACGGGACAGGGCGGGCAAACAGCCAAAGCCTAACGAATATACCCACGGATTTGGAAGTTTCCCGGCTGATTATCCGCACAGGTGCAAGTTTCGACTCAATTCCTGTACAAATTGTTGGTTTCTGGTCTTAATTTGATTGAAATTTCAAGTTTGGGGGACATTTCGGCGGCGTCATACCCCTTCCCCCAATCATGACTGCTTTCATCCATCCCGTCACCCCTGAGCTTTCTAGCGCGGAACAAGCCGCGAGAATCTGCAAATTAGCTCTGTAGGTACCTGAATATTAGCTGCGAGACTTGCCCCTCACAGCCTGATAGCGTGATTTCTAAATTTTAACCGCAAATAAGTTGCCTCCAAAAAAGCCGCGAATTTTAGCCTCAAATCAGTGTCTTTTATCAATTTTAGCCTCAAATCAGTGTCTTTTATCAATTTTAGCCGTAAAGAGCGATTTTTCTCGATGTTGACCACTTAGCCCTCGTTCTCAATTTTAGCCCCGAGTTGAAGCTTTTTACTCATTTTTATTGAGAATTAACCTATTTCGTTAATTTCAGACCTGGACTTGCCGCAAAAGAGTGCATTTTATTAATATTAGCCGCGAAGAGCGATTTTTTTTTTGTAAAGTCACGAATTCACCACGAACGGTGGTTTTTCACTATTCTCGCCCGGGTATACCCAGGACTTATGAAAAGCGAAGGAAGGGCCTTCCTCTAGCCCTTTCACTTTTCCGGTTTTTCATTGTAATTCCCCGATAGCCGTTGAAAAAAAGGGCTGAAAAAAAATGTGGTTGAGACTGACTTGATTGCTCCTCGCCTGTATACTGAATGTGGAAGGACTGTGTAGAAGAGGTGCTTTTTTTGTGAGTGTGTTAGTCATCCCTCCTTCATCCGGTTGTCGGTTAAGGAACTTCATTGTCTAGGCGTCGTATTTCTTTTTTGACTAGAGTTGATTTGAACAATTCAAAAAAGTTCAAATCGTCGTTTTTGGGATGAATTTTGTACACATAAATATCCCTGACTTGAAAACCTGCACTTTCGCGATTCTATAACTGCGAGAAAGTCTCAGTAAAAATGAAGAGTTGCCAATAAAATATGAACTTTCTCTTTGATATAGAGAAAGGGAACCACAATTTTTTGCATTTTTCTGTACCTATCATTTGTTTTTTCTTCATCTATTTTTCTTTCACAGGAGAATATCTGAGTTCATCATTCTGTGAACGTGATGAATGCTCAATGAATGATTTTTCTTTTATAATAATATAACGCTCCCCCCTCCATCCTTAATTGGACAAATCATAGTATGAAAAAAAAGAAGCTCTCCCCGCTCAACCCTTTCTATCCTGGATCACCTTTCCGTGGGAAAGATCTCCTTGAAGGTGAGCTGGTTTCAGCGGAAGTACGTAAGGTGTTCTGTTCCTTTACGAATATCATGCTTTGTGAGTCTTTATTCTTTGAGGACTAAACTATTCAACTTCCGAGAATATATTTTTACATGCTACTTATGTTAATGTAGTTACTTGAAAACCAGTCTATGCCTACTGTATAACATAGGTGCTCCCGTCGCTCCCTCACTGTAATCAAATTACAGTTACAACAGTTTTAATTTTCGTACGTTGTAAAAATGTCCCCAGTCTACTATTATTGTAGAAGGATCTTTAACTCATACGTATGTTTCTAAGTTGGGCGTTGTCTATTTTTATACTCTTCTGCGTATGAACGAACCTTGCCAGCAATATTGCCTTATAAGAAATTCCTGTCAACGGAATTGCTTTTTATATCATTATACTGTAATGGATCCAATAATACACCTTGTTGGCCTTCCATTCTCCCCCCCCCCTCTACACGAGCGCTCCGCGGTAATTTTTTTTACCATAAAAAAATCCAGAACTAACGCAGTTTGTCTACTTGGCTAACGCAGAAAAAAGTCTTCCTCTTCATCCATCCACCTTGAATAATAAACCGAAAACATGTATTTCATGGGAAACCCGCTGAACATCCCCACTCTAAAATGTCGGAACGACTATTATCCATTTTTCTTTTTGAACTCGTTGTCTCATGGGCAGATGTAAATGACTTGAACAGGGGCGCGGCGGATACCGAAAGCGGGAAGGTCCGCCCCGGGTACCATTCCATGTGGCGGACCCTGAATGAGCCTGGACATCTGTAGCAACAAGGAAGGCAAAGTTTGATTACTTGAGCATTTTGACACTTTTATTTCTGTTTAACGTCTACTTCAATCATGTAATAATCATGCATTCGTGAGACTTTTGATGAATTAATTGTGCAAAGAGCTCAAGAATAATACTTGGGCACGTTTACACGGTTCAATCTCATTGCTCCAAGCAATAACAGGTATATTATTGAATGGGTCGGGGATAACATTTAATCGGAAATTTGTTGGAGCAAGTCCACGGAAGATATATGTATACGTTTCAATATCATCGAATCTATGATAACATTATAACAATGAGATTGAAACATGTAAACGTGCCTTTAGGTCAAAATGATCATAACAACAGTAATACCTATGGGGTTTTCGGAAGTGGCAGATGGAATACCCTCCTTGCCGCGTGAAACATTTTTGCCTAATTTTCTCACTATAGAGGTACTGACAAACATCTTTTCAGGTGTTTTTCACCGTTGTGCTCCTGCATATTAGCACAAAATACTTTTTGTAGTTCCCTTTATTGTCGCTCATTTCACAGTTATTAATTATTGATTCGTTAATTCGCATCAACATTCTGTTGTTGTCACATTAATGCATGTTGAAATGAGGAGTCATCAGTTCGTGCAGAGAAAATCACGGCTAGCAAAAACAATAACAAAACCGACGAAAACTATTCTATCTGTTTCCCACCAATATAGTGCCGGGAAAAAGATCGTCTACATGCCTCTTTTATTCCTTAACCATTTTCAGTAAAATAAAAATTTCGCTCCGGCAGCTGGCGGTCGGAAAGAGTGCATCTCATTTTGTATATGGATACCCTAAGCCGTCCCAGAAGTAGTAATGTTGAGACCATGATTTGTTTCGTTAATGTTTGACTCTCCATCGTACTGTTTGCTGCCGGGTTTGTTTAAGCTGAACTTAATGGGAATCAAAGGCTACTTCAAAATGAAATCATCGTAATATAATGCTTCTGGAATCAACTGGTGATTTCTAGTGATTTTTTTACCAGTTCAAGCCATATTACCCCTCCCCAACCAAGTCGACCGATTTGGCTCAATGCAATACCAAACGAGGTCGTATGACTACTGATTTTTGTGCCAAAGCGCGTTCCGCTAAATTAATTTCTTCGAGAGTTATCGTGCTAACAAGACCACACACTTACTTCCACTACGGGAGCACCACCCCCTCCACCTTGAATTTTTCAAAAAATTAAAATGGGAATCAAAGGCTAGTCTAGCATGGAGTATACGTACCGAATATGATGCTTCTAGAATCAACTGGTGATTTATAGTGATTTTTTGACCATTTCAACCCCTATTTTCCCCCCCTCCTCCTCAACCGATTTGGCCCAAATGCAATACCGACCGGGGTCTTATGACTACTGATTTTTGTGCCAAAGCTCGTTCCGCTAAATTGATTTCTTCGAGAGTTATCGTGCTAACAAGAAAACGGCCATTATATTAATATATATATATGAATCCTGGAGACCACTGAATTCGTGCTCTAGAGGTTCTGAAACGTGAAAAAAACATGACATGACCCATGTTTGCCACCATCACGACGAGACCAATAGTGCATTTTCAGAATGAAATGCACTAAAAAATTCACGAGGAAAATAAATATGTACGACAAAGGCACAAATATAAACCTATACATAGGCATCTAGCCCCGACAACGGAGAGTTGTTTGCTAGCGAGTTACGTCACAAGCATGTCTCCACCCCCGCACTATCGTGGCCCCCTGTTTTATCAGAACCCCAAAATTGAAACTTTTTAAAAAATCATTGAAAATCCTGTGTTTATCGCAAAAATAAACGAAGTACATCGTTTTTCCTAATTTGGTCCCCTCTTTCGATTAGGCCAATAAAAAAAAAATGTAATAGTTCCTCATTGAGTAAAAGCGCTAATTCGCGTTCTATCGATGCATCTTTCAAACCAAAACGGAGAAAACCGGCTGATTCACAAGGAACACCGAGGACTAATTCATTCCTCGATTTAAATGGAGAAAAATCAGGTTCGTGGGCCATCAGGCTCGCGGATAAAATGAAGAAAAATCGCTAATGGGTGGCTAATACTGAGGGAAATCGCTTGTCGCGATTGTGAAAATCGCTTATTTGCTCTAAAAATTTGGGAAAACGACAATGCACGGTTTTGTTCTTGGCTAAAAAATGAGAAAAAAATCTAATAGGGCTAATGATCTCAAAATTCGATGCCTGAATAAATAAAAAACCCCGCTAATTCGGAACTTGAGGAAAAACTCTTAGGCCCGTATTTATGAACGTTCCTTGAAGCTTCCTTGAGTCAAGGAACCGTTAGAACAGTTTGGATCACGATGAAAACATCTGTTCTAATGAATTTCAAGGGTTCCTTAATGTCAAGGAACGTTCATAAATACGGGCATTATTCGCGAGTTCTCATTCGGACCAAATTGGAGAAAACCCGCTGAATCGTCGTTCACGGAGGATCTTACGCGAGGTTTGAATTGAGAAGAAAAAAATCCAATTAAAACCAATTTGGCGTTTAATCACACGTCGTTTGCTCGTGTGATAGTTTTGTGACTAGAATGTTCCCCGAATATTTTGTGCCTGGGATTGAACTGGCCCTTCTCAGGCTGAATAGTCAGTTTGCGTCGCAAATTCACCTGGTGTTTGTCTGAGAAACCACATTTGAGCGTTTTTCAGGGTCTTAGGGCCGTATTCATAGACGTCACTCAAGCTGAGTATTTACTTGAGTGGCTTCATATCGGTCGTTCTAATAAGAGAGTCATCTGTTTTGAATCGAAATAAGTAAATACTCTACTCAAGTGACGACTTAGGGGCCTTAGGGCCGTATTCAGAAACCCACCTTCACGAAGCCTTTACTTAACGAGTTTAAAAATGTGATGGTTTATAAAAATGTGTCATCTGTTTCGAAGCGCTTAAAGGAGACGTAAAGGTTATTAAGGTGACTTCTGAATACGGCCCTGTTAGTTTTTGGAATTGCTAACAGTCATAAATAAAATAGTCATGTCAGTTCTCTAATAGCGTAGAGACTGGTCGTGTTCAGTGTTTGAGTGAGTTCGACATTTACAAATTCTTAAAGTAGGTAGATAGCTGGGTCAAATAGTAAGAGAATCGGGTTCTTTGGTGGTGGTGGTGGGGGGTTACTTCCTGTTTCCGGCTTGGATAATCTGCGCCTGGTCCAAAATTACCAGTTTCTAGGGGAAATTTGACCGTTTATATAGAGAATTTCATCAAAAAGTGGTGGTTTTGTAGCGAAACCTTAGTTAGTAGTAGTTAGTCGAGCAAACTTTTAAGGTATAAAAAAAAAACGCGGGGCCCTGGGCAGCCGCCTTTCTTGTACACCCCGAGATCCGCCACTGAGCAACAGGAAGATGTGAACACATGATCAGTGAACAGCAGCGATTCCCCCTCTCAGCCACTGAATGGCTTCCTAGAGTAGCCGTGCATTTCCTTGTATTGTGTTGTTCATTGTTGTTTAGTTATGTGATTCCTCGCGGGACACAAGCTGTAGGTACAATATAAATCTCAAACCGAAACAGTTTGTTTCCGGAGGCCTATAAAAGCCCGATAAGAACCGGAATGCGAGTTTGTTCGTTTATTCATTCGTTAGGATGGTGCATTTTCTGCGGTGCTTCTGTGCAAAAAGTGTTTTTTTGCCGCCATAGCAACCACCCGAACTCTATAGCGCCTATTTGCAGAAATTAATGCCACCCCTGGAGTTCTGCTGGCATCCTCTATATTGAATAAAAATTCCTAGGACCAGTTCTAATCTTCCCTTTTGCATCCGACTCTCAGGCATTTTGATCGGCAAATAACGACCTTAACGATTTTTTTCGAGTTTTTCCTTCTTTTCTTTTAAATTCCAACTATTTTTGATTTGACTACTTTCTACATTTAGAAACTCTCTAAAAACGCCTCGTTATACGTTTAATAATGAGAGATTTTGAATGAAGTAAAAACGTGAACGTTTTCGTTTACGCCCGACGGTTGCTAGGGCATGGATTAGCTGATTGGTGGAATTTTAAAAAGACAAGAACGTTTTTCATTTTTACGTCTTTCAAAATCTCCCTAATATATTTTTTGTTCGTCCCCTTCATTTTTTCTATAACAAATGGGAGGACTTCAAACAGACTATACGAGAACCCGCGGTGCTCCCTTAAAAAAAAAAAAAAAAATCCCTTGGCGTGGATGTGTTCCAAGCTTTCCTCTGGAAAAGACGGAATGTTTATTTCTGGGTATAACATCCTTCTCGTTTCTTTGTAAAGAACCTTTCTTTACCACCGTCTCAAATTGACTCTGTCTTCTGACTTCCTTCCAGACACAACGACTTCTGGACTCGAGCCTAAACACCTAAGCTTCATTTTTTTCTGTTTTATTTTATTTATTGTTAATGCGTGGTGAACATGCCCTTAGTTTCTAGCGCCAAAATTAATTGAATTGTGGTGGGGCGGGGGAGACGGACTGTCAGGCATTTATTTCGTTTTTCAATAATTTCTATATTTATTTTTGGGGAGACGATGACTTTATTCATTATTTTAGAAAGAATGTATTGAAACGACAATGTTTAACGTCTAGGTCGAACCCGAGTACTATCAAACGATATATAAACATGCTCACAACGGACTGGAGGGGGCGTGGAGGGGTGTGCCGCCCCCTGATGAGTAATCCCGTCTCTCTCCTTGTGTAGTTATGGCAACACTACGGTCATTATTTTATTACCTCATCCACTTTCTGATGGCAGCACTTTATCAGCAGTGATGAGCAATCCAGTTCTTTTATATCGCGTTGGTACTACCTCAAACGCGTAATGATTCAATGTTTTCACTGGTTTTTTTGGAATAAGATGGTTCATTTTTCCAGAATTCCAGCAAAGCTATTGTTTCTCTTCGAGAGAGGGAGCGGGGGGCTCTGAAAGTCTATTGGCGTACCGCCCGGATTTGTTTTCATTCATTTTTTGAGCTCAATTGAGTGGAAAAATACTTACAGAGTAGCCCCAAGTAGGTACGCTGTTTTGTCAAATCAAATTGGCTCAATTTCGGCGATTTTTGAGTAATTACTTCAAAACGTTTAGATTTGAGCCTTACATGGTTTATGAGTCCCTCGGGCACTACTTAATTGACCAATGCAGCCGGTTTGATTCCACCTTAGCGCCACTGAGTGGGGTCCACTGCGTGGCCCTTTAAATAGCCCAAAGATTTAAAGCGTTTTGTTTTGCCAATGTTGTGATCCCGAGCTGAGATAATGTTTTTTAGCGATTGGAACCCGTGGAATTGGGTTTTTTAGTAAGCCAGAACCGTGAAAACGGTTTTAGGAAGAGAAAAATCCGCAAAAATGGTTTTTAATTTAGGCAACCTTACGAAATTGGGCAGCTACAAAACCCTTGATATTGGATTTGACCTATAAACGTGAATATTTGAGCTTTCGTGAGTTGTTTTTTTTACAGAGCGAAAGCCGAGAAACTGATTTTAGTGAGCCGCACCTGCGACTGAGCACACTTCAAGAGATAGTTCTGAGCTCACTTTTTAGTGAACACAGCCAGCAGCATTGCTTGTTTGAAGGACCTTTTTTGATTTGTCAATCCCGCGAAATCGCATTTTTTAAATTGAGGTCAACCCCGCGGCTTTTGAAAAAAGCTTTTGAAGTGAAAGCCGCGAACTTCGGTTCTGCGAGGACCAAATTCAAAAAGTTTGGGTTTTAAAAGGGCCAATTCCGCGAAATAGTTTTCTTGAAGTGCCAAAAATCTGCGAAATTACCGCGAATCACCGCGATAACGAAGAGTCACGTGTAGCTGTGCTACGGGTCATTTTATGAAACAAAATATTGCAATCCCTTACTTTTCTTTCATGTGCCTACACGATTTTTTCGAAGTTAACGAAAGTAGAAAGAGATAAAAAGATAACATTGAGCAATTGCACTCCATCGTGGGGGTTTTGGTGTCCATGCTTGTAAGTGTTAATGAGAGGAACTTGTCGTTAAAATGGAAAGGGAGCTATTTTCACGTTTCCTTCACAGGTGCTTCCTTAACATTTAGAAAAATTGAAGGCCTTAAAAGGGGGAAAGGGATATCCCGTGTCATGTATCACATGCTCACCATTTACCGCTGAAGAAATGGTGAGAAATATGAGATTTCCTAACGACGTAAATTGGGGGGCCTATTCATGTTGGAAAAATTTACACGTTAACGATGATGGGTGGGGGTGGAGTGTAGAAAGCAAGCGTCTAACTAAAAAAAAAAAAAAAAAGTGGTCTAGTGATGTTTATTTGAACACGTCACGTTTCACATTATTTAGGTAAAAGTTGCTAGTGTTAGCTTGAGTAAATTCAAGTTCTCGAGGTCAATGGTGTTGCTTGATATAGCGTCTCTCGCTTGTTCATAAGTTTTTAGTTTCCTACCATTTTGAAAGGTTGAGATCGTGGAACGAAACAGGTGTTCTGTTCACGGAATGTAGAATTTTCTGAATGAGCTATCCCAAGACCATTTGAGAAGAATCGTGAACCGCGGAACCAATTAAAGTTTGGGTGGATTATATATAGCTCGTGCATTGTCTCTAGTTCGGAAAGAACGCTATTATTGACCTGCTCGGCTGGTAATAAAGTAATTTCAGTGTTATTGGAATGCATTTGTTATTGTTTTTGGTTTATTCTTCTGTTTTTCCCTTTTTCTACTATAATGCTTTATTTATTTATGTATTCGTGCTATGCTGAATCACGAATTGACATAGTGAATCATTGTTGAACTTCTCTTCGTTATCCATCGCATGAAAAGACTGGACAATTTAAAGTTCAATGATATAACTCTGAATGAATTTCCACATTTGCCACATTCCACATTGAATTTCCAATTTGCATAAACAGAAGTGATACTGGGTCTTTCCCGGTGGGAAAGGAGGAAGAGGAAGGGAACCTGTTTGTTGGCTTATAACCACTTTTACAGGTGTATGACCAGCCTTTCTAAGCCGGATCAGGTTGATAGAGCTTGGAACAAAAACTTGTGATGCGTTTTAGAGCCTGTGTCAATAAAAAAAGGAGGCTGTTTTCCAAGAAACTGTCTTCAAATAGCTTAGCATTTCCTTCGTCCGTTTCGTCGTTCGTTTGACTTGTTTATAACTTCCTGTTAAACGGGTCAATAATTATCAGATAAACAACTGAATGAACCAGGGAAGTAGGATTAAAAAAATGAACTAATTAAGACTTGAAAAATCATAAAACCTTGACTCCATTGAATCCGGAGAAGTTATACGCTTGACCCGCATAACAGGTTTACATTTCCTGATGGATGACAAAAAGTAGGTAATAAAAGAAAAAATAATGAACTAAAAGACAGTTGACAGGATATTTTTAGAGTCTCGTAATACCATTATCGATCCTTCATATACAGAGATTATTCCTAAAGAAAGTTTTTGACTTACTTGACGAGATTGAAAGGCGCAGTCGGCCGCTAAACCAGGTCCATTTCTGTAGGGCTTGCACGAACACTCGGTTCTGTGACAAAGGGCGGCTGTGCTTGGTAAAAGGGCCGCGAAAATGACGTAAATCGAGGGATGAAGCATGCTTTATGCGGCATCCTCTGCTCCCGTCTAAGGGGGATGAAAATCCTTTGTCGTTTTGTGAAGTTATTTACTAGAGCGTCATATTCACTGTATACACTTCATTTGTCGGAATTAAAAAACATCTAGGAAATTTTGTCCATTCGCGAACACCATCACAAATAAACTGTTTTCGCTATGAAAAAAAGAAGCCCCTTCCGCTTCAGCTCTGATGCCCGAGCCAACCACTAATTCATTCTTGTTGAAACACTTCACTTTCACGTTACTACGGGCTTTCTACAACTGAGCTGGAGTATCACACACAGGCTGCTGGCGCCCGTTGCCGCCTCCCCCGGTTCCCTGTCATCGTGTCTTCTATCACCCTACTTCGTCCGTTTTTTTCCTCCTTTTTTTTCTTTTACTTCTGGTTGGCGGAATTCCTCCCTGTCTTGTCTCCCACCGTCATTCTCGGAAAATCTGGTAGGCGTTCGTTTGGTGTCTTAAATGTTTGTCACCCCGTCCATAGAGGTGAGATTTTACGGGATGGGCGACAGGCAAGGGGGCGTAAAAATTTCGCCTCCGAATTCATTTTTTTTGTTTTTTTCAAAATCTTCTCAAGTTAATTGACGGCCTTACTGCTTCCACCCAGCGCTTATTCGAGGTCCACGATCGTCATATGCCTCAATTTCAATTTCACTTACAAATCTGAATAATCGCGACCACAGAATCCAGTACTTTCTGAAAAGCCTGGCATTTCGGCTCACAATCTAATCCAAAATCGATCATATGCACGTTTAGCTCTTTCAAAATCAAAAGGTCGCAATTTAGGCTTTTTTAACCGCCAATTTTGCTCTTTCAACCCCATTACCCCAAATTCTGTGGATTCGGCTCTTTCCCACCAAACTTTTCTGGATTCGGCTCGTGCAAATCAAAATTTCAGGAGATTCGTCTCTCCCAAACCGAAGTTTGGGGATTTTCTCTTTATCAAAAACCAATTCTCGTGGCTTTAGCTCTTTCTAAAACCAGATTTTGGCTCTTTCAAACCACAGTTTCGACGCGGATTTTCGCTTTTGAAGTGTCACACGCACGTCACAAGTGTGTGTTTAACAAATTTTTGCAATTTTATACCAAAATGTCAAATCAAATCAAATTTCCTGGCAGTATAGCTCTTTCTAAAATCAGTTTCCGTGGTTTGGCTCATTCGAAAAATTGACTTTCAAGGGTAGGGTTTACTCTTTCAAACCCTGAATTTGCGAAATTTCGCTCCAGGACCAAATTTTGTGTATTAGAAATCAAATTACGTCAATCTGGCTTTTACAAACCTCTGTTTAGCGGATTTTCGCGCTTTCAAAGCCTACTTTGAAGGCGCGTTTCTTCATAACTATTTCAAAGCCTACTTTCGCGGTTTTTTCTCCTTTAATCCCCTCCTCCTACTATTAGATTATTTTGGGAACATTACATTGCCCAGTTCGTCCGCCCCGTATAACGTACCCTAAGCCTTTGTTCGGGGTTGGAGCTGTCCGTGTCCAGGGCCGTAGTCAGGGGGGGTTTTCCGGGTATTTTAACCCGGACCCGCAAGGGCCCGGGGAGCCATATCCAACTGGTACTGACACATCAACAGTTAGTCGACCTATCCTCAATCCTCAATATTTGATGTGGGGGATCGGTGTTCTTTTAGGCAGAAAAAGAAGGTTTAACCGGATCTGAAGGATCCGAGCAATGATCATTCAGGATAAATAATAACAATTTTAAACTCACATTTTTTAATGAAAGTCTATAGTTTAAAACCGACACCCAGAATGGTAATTTAGGTGCCCACATAACATTAGAAAATGTGCTAATCACGCATTCATGTCCGAGGATGTAGATATGTAGTGTAATTTGGATGAATATAGGTACCTACATGTACAGGGTAGTTCACGTAACGTTTACCACCCAATTTCTCCGTTACTACAGCCACTACAAGAAATATTGGGATGACCCTCACCCCAGATCTCAAATTCATTTGCATAGGAACATTTTCGAGATTTCAGCGATTTATCCCGGGGAGAGTATAGTTGGCTTGGTTCGTCTTCACCTGTAAGAGTAAGAGTTCTAGATTCTAGAATTGTAAGATAGCCGACCAATTAATTGAAATTATTTTTTCACGCAGGCTCCTCTGAACTGATCTGAACAAAGAATAAGTCGCTAGGATGATTTTCTGTGTTTTTGCCGAGTTTTTCAATACATAATTACATTTTAAAGTTTACCTTAATAAATTTTATGTTTTTTGTTGTTTCTGATTTTTTTGTTGATGGGGTGGGAGTGAGAGGGGGGGGGGTTGCTAGGGGCCCGCCCAAGAATTTTACCCGGGGCCCGTGAATGCTGACTACGGCCCTGTCCGTGTCACGGCAGTTTCTTTTCTGTTACTGACTGAACCCTTCACTTATCGAGTTGCATTATTGTTTTTGTTAAAGCTGTGACTCGAACGAACGTCTCTTCCTTCGGGATTTGGTGCAGTGCGTACCTGGCACCAGCGGCGGACGCCTATCGCGTTGGCTCCAACCCGAGCCATACGTTGATCCGAGTCGTTCGCAACTGCTGTACCCCTTGGAAGACATGCGCTTTGGCTGGCCAGCCGTTTTAACTGTCGTCACTAAGGATCAGTATGATGACATGGTTCACGTTCCTAATTTAAAAGTTAATACCTCCCTCCCCCATCCTTCGGTGGTCCGTGTTTGAGGTTTGGCGGCTGAATATTGAAATGTTTTGTAGATTGAAGTTAAAGCTGTTCCAATCGATAAGAAAGATGTGGGAGACAGAAAACTCAAAAGAGTTAGCCAATCCGATGAAATGACTTTCGGAGGGCATCCTCCGCCTTGCGTTGACATTCCTTACGAAGCTACGTTAAAGGACAAAATGTGCTACTGCGCAATAACCATTATGAAGGTTTTTTTTTTTCTACGATGTAAATTGAAGTGAAGTCCTAATTTTAGCGTGTTCTAGTCGTACGAGAACTACTCATTTGAGGAGCTTCGCTATACATCTCCAGTAGTCAAACGATCGAGTGAAAACATGCTGGTCAGGCCAAACAGCGATGGCACTTACAGTGCAACCTGGACACCTGCGAGCATTGGCTGGTATTCTATTATCGCTTCAATTGACGGTTACACAATGAGCGAGGTAATTTGTTTCTGTACATCGCTCTTTGTGTTATCACTCGCTAACTTTTCAAGCAGGGATACAAAGCAGAAGTAAAGGAGCCTCCCCAGGGTGTAACTCCTCCGTCTCAATCGGTCTCACGTAAAATGTCCCAGCAACCGAATAAGCTGAGAAAATTTATCGCTAAAAATTCGGCGGGGCTACGAGTTCGCGCTCATCCTTCATTACAAAGCGAGCAAATCGGCGTGGTTCACGTTAACGGCACGATAGCATTTATTGACGAGGTATTGTTATTTATTATTTATAAATATTTATGTATCTGCAATCTATACTTTATTCGCAGATTCACAATGACGACGGAGTTTGGTTGAGATTGAATCAAGACACAATACGTCAATACTGTCATGGAGCTCATAGTGAAGCTTGGTGTCTACAGTATAACCAACATTTGGGCAAGACGCTTTTGCTTCCAGTTCAAGAGAGCAAATCGGTTATCAATTCCGTCACTCGGGTTCCCGCAGCTGGAAAGTCTATAGTTCCAGGGGACAGTCATTCGTATGTTTTCCCACTTTAAGTTGCCCATTCTGGCGGTTAATTGCAATTGTTCTTTAAGGGCGAAAAGGAACAGTCGCTACAAAGTTATTAAGTGTGGGGCATCCGGTCATAACGTTCGGAGTCACCCTAGTCTGAAGGCACCACCGGTTGGAATGCTAAGTCATGGAAATACCGTCACAACCGTAGATTTCGTAAGCGTTTGTGGCTTCCTTAAATTAGTAAACAAAATTGTGAAGAAAGGATTTTTTGTTTTTTCTTTCAAGGCTGAAAACAACGACGGAACTTGGATCCAACTGGATAAGGAAACTATTAGAAAACATTGTTTTAACTGGGACGGCGAGGCATGGTCTCTCGCAATGGACGGAGCTACTGTGTATTTGCATCCAGAACATTCGAGAGAGAAAGAAAGAAGTGAGACGTTTTGTTTTATCACGAGTTTTTTATTTTACTATGTCTCTTTTTTCGCAGCAGCTAATGAATTTGGGTTAATGATGCCTTGCACTGAAAATGGCTTGGGACTTCCCGACGGGAAAAGAGGTTTCTTCGAGTTTCAACCACCAAATTTGTCCACGTCCTCATCCCAAGAAACAACCAACAAACAAATGCCTTTCGTTTTTGGGTCTGCAATCCACCAAGGTATCCCACCTCCCCATCCACTCAATCTGAACTTGAAACCAGTTTATATTCTAACCTTCTAAACGTGTCATAGATTCTTTCAAGGAAGAGAGTCGGCCTGTGTTGAAGGAAACATTTAAATTGCCATGCGCAGCTAAGCCAATGAAACCTGAGGACACGAAGTTCGCTGAAAAGAAAAGTTCGTCCTGTTCAAAGTGAGTGCACGTAATGTAACATTTTAGAGAGTGTATTGTAAATATTTTTCTCGTCACCCCCCTCCCCCCACACACGTTAGGGATTTACCTCCCGAACTTCTTGGAGTGTCTGTTAAAGAGCTCGTCAAAGCCATTGGTGAAAGTCGTGCGAATGGGAATGGCGCCACGCCGCCTGATACCCCGAAAAAAGCGTCGCGAAGTTCCAGTCCGTTGCCCATTTCAAGAACGACGTCACAAAGCGCCAGTTCTAGCCCGCTACCCATTCCGAGTGAGTTCATTTTTTTTCTTACCATAGAGAATTCATTGTTATCAAAACCTCACAATTTTCGGGGTGGGGTAAAACAAGTTAACTGGTTTTTTCGAGTATATTTCCCCCAACTGTTATGAAATTCTGGTTTGTAGCACTTCCGAGTCGTCATCGAAATCAAGGTACACTACAGTTTTATCTTTCATTTTTTAATACAGTAATTAGGTTTTTTTTGGAAAGTTGGACATTTTCTTACTTATTCTTGATATTGACCACCCTGGTAGTCAGACAGACCCGCGAAAATGGGGTTTTAATTAGCGAAATCCTCAAAATTGATGCGTTTTTCCAGCTAAATCTGTCGTGTGTGTTTCTCAGCATACGTAATGGGTTCTAGCCCTTTGAGTGTCTCAATATTGACAGAGTGCGGGCTAAATTATCATGTTAGAGGATTTAGGGTGTCACGTTTTCTGTTTCGTGGTCGCATTGCCACGTCAAAATTGCCAGTTTCGGAACTAAAAAGTCCTATTTTCGGGTTCATTTAACATTTTTACAGCTAAATAGATAGTTTTTGATCCTGGCGACGTGGGATTTGGACTGATGTGTTTTTATAGAACAAACGAATTCTTGAGCCACAAAATTAACAGTTTAGTAGTCGAATGGTCGCAGTCATGTCAGTCAGTAATGTGAAAAAAAGGTATGGGATTTAGCAGGGGAGGACCATGCCATATTTCAACTGCAGCAAGCCCGTCAAAATTTCCTTTTTTGCCGGAAAAACGAGATCCAGGTGTATGATTTACAGATTCCGCGTGTGGGCATATTTTCTGGTTCGGGGGGGCAGTAGTCACTGTGGGCCTAATTTCTGTAATAACTCCAAATATGCTGTATGTTGACGGCGGTGGTGTGGAGAATGTCTTGATTAAGACTAATTTCACAGATTTGGCTATTTATAAAACAAAATTCGCTGGCTTATGGCTTACTCAAAAACCTATTTCGCGGGTCGTTAGGCTCAATCAAGAACCAATTTCAAGGTTTTGGCTCTTCAACAAATCAATTTCGAGGATTTAGCTCTTGATAAAACCATTTTCACGGGGTTTAATCCATGAAAAAACCAACTTCGCAGGCGTTTAGCAGTTGAAAAAACTAAATTCGCTTGTTTACCTGTAGTATAAAGTCAAGATTGTGGGTTCAGGTCATAAAAAAATAATATTGTGGGGTTTCGACCCTCAATAAACCAATTCCGCGTCCCAGGCATTTTAAGTAATCAAAATTGGTGGATTTGGCTTTTCCGAAAACCAATTTCGCTTCTTTACATCTTCAAAACCCGTTTTCGTGGGTTTGGTTCCTTTTGTAAATCAATACCTATCGCGGATTTGGCTCACTCGAAAAACCAATTTCGCGGCCTCGACTCTCCAAAAAACCGCATTTTCCCGGTTTTGGCTCTTTAAAAGACACACTCGGGAGTGTAGTTAAGGGGTGGGGGTCGCCCGAAACTGTATCAGGGTGGTGCGATCCGTCTCATGAGCCGCTCCGTGCTGTCCTGTATTCGACTACTTCGTCACCCAAGAGTGACCGTCCCCTAGACTCAACTTTCGGTCGCCTTCTTTGTAGTTTTTAACCCCCCCTTTCTAAGTTTCATTCCGATACTTAGCCGAAAGATTCGACTTACGGAAAAAGTTTCTTGTTTTTTGCTGACTAGAGAACTTCAGGGCCAGGACCCCAGAAATAATGCATGCATAAAGCTGTAGCCGTAGGAGCCTACATTGTCTGTCTTCCCTTGTTGAGATCTTGAGGTGCGTTAAAAACGAACCGGTTTCGGCTGCTCGCCATCTTCAGCGTCTGGAAGAACAACTGGAAGATGTTAGGGGTTGGGGGTTGGACCCACATCGTAGGAAAAAAGAGAGAGAGAGAGAGACTGGACCGCACTTTCGGACCCCAGAAATAACTCCCCCTCCCCTAATTTGATAACCACACAAGCGAAAAATATGGCTGGGGTGGTGGTGAATGTTTTATTTTAAATGTTGTTTTTTTGGCTGGATTTTTGAATCTCGCAGCTACATCAAGTGATGAGGGTGTGGGGTTTTGGTTTTCGACGAAATCACAATTTTTTGTGACAAAATATATGCAAAATATATTGGCAAAATATATGAATTTTGGGGCTTTCCAGTTTTCCCCAGGAATTTTGGCAATTGTAGGAAAGACATTCTTAGCATGTTTCCTATCGTGTCGCCAAATTTATTTATTTATATCTTGGGAATGAGCATAGCATGGTGATGATGTCCATACCTAGTACCGTTCGTACCATTTGACAGGGGTAACGTTTTTTTCAGGGGCTAAAAGCAGTGCGGGATTGACACAGGACAGCGTCAGTAGCAGTCCAGTTGCGTACGAATCACCGAGAAGCGTAGGGATTTCCCCCGCAGGTTCGTTTTATCCTTAGCTCTGCACACTTTCCTTTCGGGCCAACCTCATCAAACCAAGTTTCCTCTTGAAAACAGTCAACGGTGGCGCCGAGAGCGCATCGCAAAGACGAGGATCAACGCAAAGTGATACGAGCGCCCTCGTGAGTAGCTTGACTCGAGATTTGACTCCGAGTCCAGCTGGCAGTTGTTCGCTTCAGAGTCCAAATTCTGCCGCCTCAACCCCCAAAAGGAACAAAGAGACCGTAATTTTTGTAGGGGGGGAAATAATCGTATATTTCTAACAATTTTTTTGTCACAAGGTTGTTCAAGGAAGTGACTCAAGCTCTAAATCAATGGCTCAAGCTTGTACGCAAACTTCACCTGAGAGCACTGGCATTGATTTAAAACACAATCAAAATTTTAATTTAGGTAAATTTTGATCGCATTTTCGCGAGTTCGCTCTCTCTCATTGTGCTCTCGTTACAGGGTCAGCCAGTAGTAGTGAGAATAAAGTCGCGAGTAGGAAGTCTAGAATGCAGCCCGTAAACTTTGCCGGTGGGAAGCAGTCTTCACCGCCACCTCCACAGCGTCAAAACAGGTTTGAATAGGTAGAACATTTGGGCATAGCTTGTTAATATAGGCGTTTTATTGTAGAGCCCCGGTTAAAGAGGCTATGAGTCCGTCGGTTGCGGAAAGTTTACGAGCAACCTTTGCGGCTTTCCTTTGGCATGAAAATATTGTTCACGATGCTATGGCTTGCGCGTCTTTTCTTAAATTTCATCCCAATTTGCCGAAAGAAGGAGCCATAGTTGTTACCCGACATACGGAAAGGTAAAATAGCTCTTAAACACCTAAATTGATTTGTTGATTACTTACAGCATTTTTCAGAACTAGAACGGCCGACCAGAGGCACTCGTTGGAAGTGTTCAGCGCGGGGAATTACTTTCAAATTAAACCGTCTACTTTGGAAACACTGACGCGGTCTGCGGCTAATGCAAACGCGAATAGACACCGGGGAAAACAGAGCGTCATCACGGAAGAAGTTGTAACCGGAACACCGGTTATTGGTCCTTCGGCGGTTGAACATACCGTCACTGTCCTTCCGCCGGCTTTGAAGTGTTTAGTACAGTTATGGAACCAACTGACACTGATTTGTGTTCAGGTATATGTCCTGTTTATTAATTGGTTACATCTGTAGCTCAATCGATTCTTTTTAGGCGTTTGCAGTGAACAGTATTCTACCAAGTCCATCACTTTCTGGTAAAATGTTCGATTTAAAGAAGATGACTCGAAAGAAGAAAGACTGGAAACTCGTTCCTGGTCGTGGAGTGTCAGACGGGGCAGCCGATCGAATGGGTTCGTGTGAGTTGTGCGGCGGTGTGTTTCCTCACCCGGTGACGTATCACATGCGAATGGCTCACGCCGGCTGTGGTGGTCACGCCGGTGGCAAGGGTTATAATTCGGGAGGAAATTTTTGCGTCGGTTGGGCGGGTAACTGCGGTGACGGTGGAGTTGGAGGAAGCTCGTGGTATTTGATTTGCGACGCGTGCCGCGATAAATATTTGAAAGCGAAGAAAAACGTTGGAGGCGGTGGATGTATGGGGCCATCCGGAAGCGTCAAACGGCCTGCTCGGAAAAGAGGGATCGCAGGTTTAACGGGATTTGCACCGGCTTCACCTGCCCCCTCAAAAATTGTATCTTCTCCCGTTAAAAGTATGCACTCATTATTTGTTCTTCTACTCGATTTTACTCAACTCTCTTAATTACAGAGTCACCATCATTAGACACTCACCTAATTATGAAAAACAATGCGATGTTCCTACTGGAATTGGCTGGTGGGTCTCCCAAAGTGCGGGCTGCTAGTGGTGACCCCAATGCCTCAGAATCTCGTCGAAACTCCTCCGTGACTGAAAGCTGGCCCAATTTAGAAGGATTCCAGTGCCTTTTAAGCTTAGGCGTCAATCCAAGTAGCATCCACGACCGTTCCGCTTTTACCGGTAGTTCTTATGACGTCGTCTCCCGAAGGGATGACTGCGATTCAAGAATGCAAACTGTAAGTAGTTTCAATTTTAAAAACGAATTAATAAATCCTTTGCTTCAATTTTTTTTTTTTTTTTTTTTGCAGCCAACATCGGAAGGTGCTCCTGAGGGTGATGAATCAGGAAAGGGACGACTGTTTCATCGCTCAGTGTCTATGGGCACCAACGGCTCATTATGGACCAAGAAAGAAACCGATTTTAGGCCTCTCGCATGCCGGAAGAGAAATAACAGCACTTGCGACGCCAATGGTACCCATTACACTTGAATTTCACTTTCACTTTACACTCCCGTTTAATTGTTTAGAATCAGGTTCGTCGCTTCTTTGCTATCCTTCTGCCGCTCTGCAAAAATTGGTCCCAAGCCTAGGACAGTCAGCCATCGTTCAGTCTGGAACTGAGGACCCTTCTACCGTTGACTTACTTTCCAGACCGGTGCTCATGTTTTTGTTGCAGCAGCACAGTTTGACAAGTCTTCACTTGGCAATGAAACAGGGTTTGAGGAAGTCAACGTGCAGGGTGTACGGAATGCAGGTGAAAACCTAACAGTTTTGTAGATTTTTAAAATTGATCAAATCTTTATTTCTTCTTTCTTTCAAGGCATTGAACTGGTTGCTTCACGTTGTGACTCAAACGACCTGCCTTCACGATTTGCTCTGGTTTTTTGTCATGGCCCTTACGCCAGCGCCAATCGCTGTCGATCGTGATCTTGATCCTTCAACCGCTCAAAATCAACAGCAGAACAAAGAGGGTGACAGTGATCGACGGGAAGAACTCGTGAGTTTCTCGATAGAATTAATAATTAGCCGCGTCTGATTTAATCTCCTCAACAGGAACTTCGAGGAGTCTGTGAACATCCACTGAGTGACATGGGAATCGCTGGAGAGGCGGTTCATCCTCTACCTTCTACTTTCTACTCTCTTCTTCAGTCTATTTCTGATTTAATGCTTCTGTTGCCCATGGGTTCGGCCTTACAGCAGATGGCCGTGAGATGCTGGGGAATCAACTTTACTCAAGCGGATCATATGTTTCTGCACAGGTTCGTGGTTCTGTTTGATCTTATTTTTTTGGGTTTCCTTAATCACTTCTTTATTCTTTCTCCTGTAGGAGTCACGTTTTCAGCAACATCAGTAAAATTCTGTCACGCTCGGAAGAAGAACAGGACGACGTCGGTAGTTTTTACGAAAGCCAAGCTTCTGCTTCATCACAGGTAAGTGAACAAAAACGTTGTTTACGTATTTGCGCTTTTCTTGAACTTGTTGATGCTGGTGATGCACCTATTTTTCATTCGATGAGATTCATGGGCCTAGCCAGAAGAGGTAGTTGCCCTCCTCTAGACTCGAAAGCGAAGCCCATGTTTCTTGGGTGGGGCGGGGGGAAGTAACTGGCCAAAAATGATGGTTTCTCGACTCCAGCGAAGTTCACATGCGTCGTAGGGGGGAAGGGGGTCTTCTTGGACTTCAGTGCTGATGGCGAGGAAATTTGTGCGGCCCCTGAAAACGAGTCAAATCGGCCGCATTATATTGAGAACCCCTTCAATGGCTTGTCTGATTGGAAATCCTTTTCGATTTTCAGATTCCCCGTGTCGAAAACCCCATATTTACGCTGTTTTGTCAATTTTCGCCGAAATGGGGGAATTGTTTAGCCTTCTCACATTTTGTTGTCATTTTTTTTTTTTTTCCAATTCTTTGAGTTGAACAAACGATGCTTACTTGGCTTATGCAGCCTGTTTCCTTTCTCACTTGTTTTGTCGGACCATTTTACTCATTTTACTCAAATACCATTGTTGATAGTAAACTTTTTCGAATGATTCTGACGCCATTATCGTTGCAGACTCAACTGTCACATATAGAGGCTCTTACGGACATAACAAGTCACGTTGAAATAAAGGCGTCGTCGCGTCAAGCCATGGTTGGCAGTCTGACGGATAATTCAACTGAAACGTTCTGGGAGTCAGGAGATGAAGACAGAAACAAAACGAAAACTTTGACTTTAACATGCTCATCGAAAACGCAGCCTAGGGCTGTGTACGTTCACATTGACAACTGTCGAGACCTTGGAGTGAGTCCACAAATTTGGGGAGGACAAAACAATAACACTGCACTAACCCGATTTTCAGAACAAAGTGTCAAGCGTCACGTTCCAGTCTGGGCCCAACAACGAGGAACTTTTCAAGCTTCGCACCGTAGAATGTGAAAGTAGGGGAACCGGATGGATTAGCTGCTATTTACTGGGTCAGTTCAAATTAGTCAACTTGTCGCCAAAATTGTCTCTAAAACTCCCCCCCCCCCCAGATGCAAGTCACAGTGTCATCAGACTTGAACTGAAAGGTGGTGACAATTCCATTCGAATTCGTCAAGTTCGCATTCTAGGGACGGCGGAGTCGGACAATTCAAAAACTGGTCATTTTTGTGCCGCCGTGACGATACAGCAGAGAAATACCGAGGCGGAAACCTTGAGAGTTTTTCGGCTCATAACAGGTCAAGTAAGCGCCCGTTTTTTGTTTGTTTTTGATCATTCTTCTTCACGAGCTATTGTCTGGCAAGGTGTTCGGAAAGTTAATTAGAGGGCAGCAAGATCAGAGTCCTAGTAACGATGGCGAGTTAGTTGAGGATAGCAACGATTTGAAGGAGCACATGGTTGGGATTTTATTCAGTCGTAGCAAATTGACTCATCTTCAGAAACAGGTATGTATGTTAAATTAGTTATTGCGAAATAGTTACACGTGTGTTCCACTCTCTAGGTGTGTTCACACATTGTACAAGCAATTCGAAAAGAAGCTACGATTATGAAAGAAGAGTGGGAAGCTCGGCTTTGTTCGGCCTCGTCGTCTGCAAGCGTTGAAGCTCCAGACACCTACTGTTTCGAGATGCTCTCTATGGTTTTAGCTTTGAGTGGTTCAGTCGTTGGTCGAAGCTATCTGGCTCAGCAACACGGTCTTCTTTCGGATCTTCTGACTTTGCTACACACGGGGTCAGCTAGGGTTCAACGACAGGTGAGCCTGTTGTAAATTCATTCGAATCATAGGCCTAAATGCTTTTTATTATTAAGGTGACTGCTCTATTGAGACGAATGCTTGCTGAAGTTCCTCCGGTCACTTTAGCTCAAATACTAGGCGTCAACGATCTTCCTCCAACAGATCTGAGCATTGCCGCATCTTTAAGTCGCTCGTCTGACAGTTCTGCGTTTGATGCCAACAAGTATATTTTTAAATTTAACGTTCTTTCAATTTAATTTCAAAATACCATCATTTTCGCTTTCCAGGCTCGGTATTTTAGATGTCTTCCTGAGTTGCATCGCTAAAGCGCTCACAGTGCAGGTTAAAACAAAGGGGAAAGAAGGAAAGGGTGTATGCGCTATATCGTTGGCTACCTGCATTCATCCCAGAGATTTCGTCGGTCCAAGATGGTGGCTCAGGGGTTGTATCTCCAGAAAACTAGCTGAGGACACAATCGCTCTAATCCGAGACATGTCGGAAGTAACGAACCGAATATCAATGTTACGCTATTAACTAGATTTTAACCGAAACACGGGGCACAGGGGAAAATTTCAGAAGCGTGGGCCAACATAACGAAAGGCGCAATCGCTGAAAATATTCTAAATCTTACGAGACTAAGCGAATTCCAAAGGAATTCGTCGGAGTGCCTGAAGAATCCAATTTTGTGGCTATCCTTGGCGTCGTTGTGTGTTCTTGATCGGGAGCACGTTGAAAGGTTATCGTCTGGGCAATGGAGAAACACCGCGGACGGAAAACCGCCTCCTCCGAGGGTACGCAGTTGTTGGGTCGTATGAGCCATTTGAAAAAATGCAAATGCCACTATTTACAGCCGTCCTGCAGCAATCACGATGACGGTGAGACGAACGCTATTATCCAATGTAACGTGTGCGGAAGTCTGTGTGCTGAGTGTGATCGCTACTTACATCTGCACCGGAGGACGAGAATGCATCAAAGACAGGTAAACCTGTATTTTGTGGCTGAATTTTAGTAACTATCCTCCTTTACCCTCCGTTCGAAGGTTTGCAAGGAAGAAGAGGAGGCCATCAAAGTAGATCTTCACGAAGGCTGCGGTCGTACGAAACTCTTCTGGGCCCTCCTTCTCGCCGACAGTAGTACGCTCAAAGCGCTGGTAGAATTCAGAGAGGGAGCCCGGTCCCAGCCCTCGTCTATGGGAGTTTGTAGATTTTGCGGCGCTTCCGGTTCCTCGGGGCTATTGTCAATTGGTAACGTTTGCGTCTCGCAGGATTGCCAGGTAATTTTATAATTGAATACAATAAATTCAATGTTCGGTAATTCAATTTTTTTTTTTTTTAGGACCATGCGAAAAACGCGTGCAGCAAAATTCACCCTTGTGGTCATATTTGCGGAGGGATTGCCAATGAAAATGAATGTTTGCCTTGCCTGTACGGATGTGCACCCTCGTCGTCAAGCACTTTGAAACAGGACGCTGATGACATGTGTATGATTTGTTTTACCGAGGCGTTATCATCTGCACCTGCTTTACAGGTTAATGCATTTTTACGTTAATTTTTTTCTCCAATGAAAACGATTCGCACAGGATTGAGGCGGAAAAAATAAATAAATAATTTTCTTATTTCAGCTCAAATGCGGTCATGTTTTTCATTTACACTGCTGCCGTTGTGTACTTAGCAAACTGTGGCCAGGGCCGAGAATCACATTTTCTTTCTGTCAGTGTCCCATATGCAAGGTGAGTGAACGTTGATGCTGGGTTTAACGCGTTGCTTTTAAATCATTTTTTGGTTTGTTTCAACTTCAATAGAACCCGATGGAACATTCTGTTCTACACAAGCTTCTGGAGCCAATCAAAGACCTTATGGAGGATGTTCGTCGAAAGGCTGTTATGAGACTTGAATACGAAGGGTTAGACAAAGGTCGAAGCGACCCAGCAACTTACGCAATGGATCGCTACGCTTACTACGTGTGTTTTAAGTGTAAAAAGGTAAACGATTGACTACACAAAAAAAAGAGCTTTTTAACCGATCTAACTGTTTCATTCGGTTACGGCAGGCTTACTACGGCGGTGAAGCAAGATGCGATCTCGAGCTGGGGAGCAATGACTTTGATCCTTCGGAACTCGTCTGTGGAGGATGTTCGGATGTTTCGCGGGCTCAAATGTGTCCGAAACACGCGGCTGACTTTCTCGAGTACAAGTGTCGCTACTGTTGCTCAGTGGCTGTCTTCTTCTGCTTCGGATCGACTCATTTCTGTAACGCGTGTCACGACGATTTTCAACGCGTTACCAACATCCCTAAAGCTGAACTACCGTCTTGCCCTGCAGGTAATTGTTCTTGCAGCCAAATTGGTATGTGTCCGCGTAGAGTTGTCAGGTGCTCCGTGATACTCGGTAGGTTGGGATCCTCCTTGAATACCAAACTCGCACTGGTTTGTGGAGGCAGATGTGCAGACCGGGGCAGCATACCATTTTTGATTCAGCTATCGCCCTGGCAAGGGAATCCCATTCAACCGGAAGAACATAGTCCTGAAAATTGTTTCATTTGACAGATCTTGTGGAGCTGAATACGAATATGAGCGCCTGTGTGGGGCATTTGCCCTCGGCGCCCAGTCAAATTCTTCAAATTTGGGACATTTAGGCCAGCCGCAAATTGAGCCCACGCGTGGGTCACCCAAGCTCAAAAATAGTAAAAAGACTATTAATTTTCAACCGTTTCTTGAGCTTGGGTGACCCACGTGTGGGCTCAATTTGCTAACTTCGAATGAACTTAGCCGTGTAAATAGGGTCTCATTCGGCGAGTTTCATAGAGCCGAATATGAGCGTCTGACGCCGTCTGCCAGGGGCATTTGCCCTCAGCGGCAAATCAAATTCTCCGAATTTAGGACGTGATTTAACCGGAACGTCTTAAGCCCTGTTCACACGATGCAATGTTTGAAGCTTAATTGCACGCTGAATTTTTAAAAACATCCGTTCACTACCGAGGAACATATGTTTTTAAAAAACCAGCATGCGATTTAACTTCAAACATTGCATCGTGTGAACAGGGCTTTAGTCATGTAACTGGTCTCATTTGACAGGTTTTATAGAGTTAATTGTAAGTACGAATATGAACGTCTATCGGCGTCTGTATGGGGCTTTTTCACTCAGTGGCCAGTTAAATTCCCTAAATTTGGGACATGAATTAGATAAAAGAACATAGCCTTATAACGTGGAACATTCAGTAGAATTTTGAAGCTAAATATGGATATGAGTGTCGGTCCGGGGCGTTTCTCCTCAGTGGGCAGTCAAAATACTTGGGACATGAATTAACCGGAAGAACTCATCAGTCGTGTTACTCGGCTCATTCGACAGGTATTTTGGAGCTTAATACGAATATTTCGTCTGCCGATCGAATATTCGTATTCAGCTCATCCATAACACCCGCCAAATGAGATATGACATTTAGGAATTTGACTGCCCCCACTGAGGGCAAACGCCCCTGACAGACGCTCATATCCGTATTTAGCTCCAAAAAAGCCTACCGATTGAGTCAAGTTCCCAAAAGGGAATTTACCTGGCCACCAATGAGGGCAAAATGCCCCATGCAGACGTTCATATACTTATCCAGCTTCAAAAAACCTACAGAGTGAGTCAAGTTACAAGACTACGTTCTTTCGGCTAATTCGTTTTCCAAAAGGAAAAATGACTGGCCGTGGAGGGCAAAAGTGAGTTGTGACTATTGTTTGAAGATTTTTTCATTTCTAGGTCTTCATTTACGTCTTGTCTGATTTATAGCGAAAGAGAGAGTATCTTTTGTGGTATGTGTGCGGGCGTGAGGTGGGGAGGGAGAGTAAATAACCAATTCACTACGAGATAGGTACTCTTTAGGGATAACAATCATTTTCTGAAGCGGTGTATCTAAAGATCAGATGGTCCGAAAAATTCCGTTCGGATCATAACTTGTAGGAATTTTTGTGTAGTCTCAATGTGTACATAGTGGGTTTTCACGTCAGTCAAACTCGTAAGAAGTTATGAATGAAAAAGTGTAAAAAATACCAAATTTCGGTGTTTTTCGCCAATATCTCAAAACGCAACACGAAATTTTGTTGGAAAACTTCAGATTCGGATTTAGCACCCCAAAAAACATAAAAATCAAATGTAAACCCGAGGTTTCCATTTTTTTTCCACGTCCAACTACCATTTGATTGTATTATTTTTCGACTACCAAAATATTTTCTGTATTGACCATTGAGAAGGGGGGGGGGGCATGAGGTGAATCTTGAATGACTGTCTAATAACTGGCGGCTCATCGGTTGGATCCCAGCATGTCGGCCCCACACACCCACACCTCTTGGAGTCCGCTTCAATAGAGCGGACATCCGTGGCCCCAACCCGAAGAAATTGGTATTTCAAAGAGCCAAAACAGGAAAAATGGAACCCTCACATTATATTCATTGAACCATTTATTTATTTTATTTTATTTTGTTTTAGTGTTCCGAACCCGCGAAATTGAGTCTTTGGAGAGCCAAAGCCACGAAATTGATTTTTTAAATAACCATATTCGCAAAATTTGATTCATATATGAGCTAGTCCCGCGAAATTGGTACCTACACCTATCTAAAAATTATATTCTATTATTGGAGGTTGCATCGATAAACCACGTTGGCATGCCTTCTCAGTTTTAGCCACTTGAAAACCTACATAACGAGGGGATTAGCGCTTTTTCTTTTCTTTTTAGCCGCTAAATGGCCTTCAGAAGTCACGAATTGTATTATTATTAATTTCGGCATCAAATGAGGGCGTTTTCGCTGTTTAAGCTGCATAAGAACCAAAAGAAACTGTGCATTATGGGCATTAGCGCTTTTTCTCAAAATAGCCCATCGAAACCCCCCCCCCCCACCAAAGGCTACTTTAGGCTAGAGAAAAATCGTCCTACACGAACGACAAGGCGAAAAGTTCATTTTCAGCTCTTACGATTACGACCCCCTCGACCTGTTCCGTTCTGCCTACGCTTCTGATTGGGTTGAAGTTTTTGTTGAACAAAAAGTTTCGACTTTGTTTGAACAGGACCGAAAGCAAAACAACTCGACGGCGATGAATGTCCACTTCACGTCAAACACCCCCCGACAGGAGAAGAATTTGCACTTGGATGCGGCGTATGCCGTAATGCTCACACTTTCTAATTTGCCAAAAACAGGTAATTTTCAAGATTTTGAGCCTGGTGGACTATTTTGTTCAATTTCCCGCAAAAACTGCCCGTTTTATTTTTTCTAGTCTTTAAATTAGTCATCTAACAAAATTTCTTATTATCCTTCCTCTCTCCACTCGATATCTAGTCAAGAAAGGGAACTAAAAACGTATGTTTTGAGAAAGTCATGTCCTAATAATTGTACGCTTTTAAATTAGTCAAAGCGCTATTATGAGAACTATAGGATTAACGTTGATTAAAATCTCTTGTATACCGATCAAAATGGTTATGTGGCATCAAATGAGAAAGTCGACATTTTACTGTCTAGATGATTATTTCTTACATTCATTTAGTGTTCTTTTTGCGACGTAAAAAAAGGACACCAGTTGTGCTAAGATGTGTTTAATAAATTCATTAAAATTACATTGGAACTAGCGTATTTTAAAGGACCGAAGAGGATATAAGTATGTTACTGCCATCGGCCAATAGTTTTCGCATTTAGGCTTTTCGGTTCATTATTTGTTTGTTTGTTTAAATTCAATATAAAGGCATTTTATAATTAAAAATAATACATGATCAACAACACGTAACATGAAAGCACCACAAAATACATAGATGATCTATTTATAAACGTGAAACATTTGTGGTTCAAAACACAGAACCACCTCGTTTTAATTGCGGAGTTTTCAGGCACAGCGGAGCATGATGATGCCAACAGTGACGGACCAAATAACTATTTCGGTAAAATTTCGCCTGACACTGACCACATTCGTAGCGCGCCTGAAACTTGAAACCTTTGTGCCGTCGACTCAGATGATCAACCAATTTGACGTTTGTGTCAAAAGCTTCGGAACAGAGGCCGCACTTGAACTGACGAACGAAGACGGTCTCCGATTCGCCGTCGTCGCTGTCCAAAGTTCGAATCTCTCCTCATCGCGGTCCAATTGACGTTTGTGCTTCTTGGTCAGAGGAAGTTTCCACTTCGTTTTACTTTTACGCTTTGTTCCTTTGTTCTCCTTTTCCTCGTTCGAGCATTCCGGTAGGTTGAACCTCAGTTTTCTCCGGGAGTAGGGCTTTGTTAAATTTAAATTGGCGTACTCGTTTTTAGCGCCTTTCGGACTGAGCATTCGTTCCGTTACATTCAATGGATACGAAGTTTGAGGCTTTAAAATTGATCTGAAAGAAGGTGACTCTTGGGCGATGACTTCATTATTTGTCGATAGTTTCATCATGATGTTGCTGAGGCCCGGTGAGTCACGGTGAAGAGGTTTAACTTTCACATCGGGGTCATCACATAAATCTTCCAGACTCATTGTTACACTCGAATATTTGGCGATGACGTATTTTTCAAATAAGTCCGAATGTTTCCTTTCCACGTGGATTATGAGTAGTTTGTAGTGTTCTCTCATAGTTTTGTACGGACAGAAGCGACAGTAGACATACTTTTCAGGGCTGAACCCGCTGAACATGTTGACGACGCACAGTTCGTGTTTTCTAATAATGTGTTTTGGTAGAAGATCACGCCCGTAAAATTTCGCCTGACAGAACGGACACTGGTAGAACTCAACTCCTTTCAATTTATTTTGAACGACTCGTTTAACTTCCCCGCCGTGTGACTCTTTAATGTGCTGCTTCAGAAGAGAATCAAACCCGAAGTCGAGAATGCAAAAAGGGCAACAAACCCTTGCAGGCTGGCTGACTTGGCAGATGAATCCATCCATTGTACCGGCCAAAGACGTATCGACATCCGACCGTTCGTCAATTATGGGCGCTGGAAGACATTCGAGCTCCCCTGAGAGAAGCTCGTTCGGGTTTGGCGCAACCGTTTCACTCGAGCTATTGGCGAAATAGTCGGCTGAAGTGTTGGGGCTGTTCATTATTCGAATTTCCTGAAGTAACCTATAGATCAGAGCAAGCAAATAATTGTAGGGGTCAAATTTTCAGTTATTTGGAGGAGCAAACAATTTTATGGGTGAACACCAGTCACCAGTTTTTGGACAAACCAAATCTGTTTCGTTGAAGAACAGACAGTTTTAGGGATGAAATAGTCGAATGTATCATTTCTTTCTCGAAAGAGCGGGGTAGTTTTTTGCTAACCAGCACGATTATAGGTTTTTCAGAGGAATCCAAGGCGAGGGAGGTAGATTGATGAAGCGCGATTGCTTGTGCCGCCTTGTTTCTTCTCTGGGTTATTTTACATTATGACGGCCTTTTTTGGCCGTTCTAGCATGTTTCACCAGCCTCACAAGTTGTACATGGACCGTCGGCCGCGCAGAAAGGTCATCAGCTATTCCATCCTGAGGAACGGCTTTCGCGTTTGTTCTCAATTTCAGCCGCCACAGGTAACTTGCAGAACAGCAAATTATGTCTTTTTCTCTTGACCACGAAGAAGCACCTGCTCTAAATTTTAACCGTGAACAAGCACATTTTCTCAATTATACCTGTAAATGAGCGCTTTTTCTCCATTTTAGCCGCGTGAGGACTAACAAATACTGAGGGGTTTTTCTCAATTTTAGACGCGAATGAGTGTCTTTTCTCAATTTGAGGCGCCAATGCACATTTTTTCTCAATTCAAGCTGCAAATTTTAGTGGCAGACGAACGTACTTTCTCAATTCTAGCCACGAATGAGCTTTTATCTAAAAAAGGTCCTCGATAGGACCTACAGAAATTGGATTAGCGTTTTTTCTTGATTCCGTAAAGTTGGTCGAAATAACTCTTTTACTCAATTTCTGTCGTAAAGTGACATCCAGAACAGCAAATAATGATTTATCTCAATTCTACAGGCAAAGTTGCCCTCCAGATACCGCGAATTGGCGATTTATCTCAATTAATGGCTGCAATTGAGAGTTTTTTTCTCAATTTTCGCCGCGAATGAGCGTTTTTCCCCAATTTTAGCCGCATGGGGACCTACCGAAACTGTAGATTAGCGATTTTTCTCCATTTTAGACGCAAAGTTGCCTGAAGAGCGGCATACATGCTCGTTCCACCCTCCTCCAATTTTCGTAAAACTGGCCGAAGTCTGGAAACTGGAAAAACCGATAAATATTTGGTGCAATCTTTTTCGGACCCTCCTCCCTCCATTGTGTAAAAATTTCCCGAAGATTTCACGTCGGGTATTGCCAGTGCTTGAGCTGGAGTTTGGATTTGAGGGTCATTTTGTTCGTTTTACTGAAATATCTCCAAAACCATCAGTGCTGACTAATCATTCTATTAGACTCAATTTGAAGGCCACAAAAAAGCCACTTCAAGGTCCCATGCACGTTTTTCCTCGCCGCGTGAACAACGATGCAAAATTGAACAGGCGTGCCGAACTTTTTCAATGTCAAAACGATTTCATCGAAATCCGGGATGCTTATTAAAAAAAATAGTAGGAGGGATTCTAAACGCGCCCAACTGAAGAACGTTTAGCAAAAATGGGCGCCTTACGTTATGAACTTATTCTACCAAATTTTCGATGGATAGTTCAGCGAAACTATAAAGATTGCTATTTAACGCAACTTCCACCCTCTGTTAAGAAGGCTTATGATGATTTGTGCCGTTGGATGCGACCGTTTCACAATGAAAAAAGTGTCCTCTTTTAGGATTTGTCGTCAAAATTACCATAATAACAGCTGGAAGGAGAGGTATTTCAGTTTTACTAAAAAAAAGAGGAGTCTCTGCCAAAAAATAATGACTGAATGAGACTACATATCCACTATACGTATGCTTAAAAGCGGCATTTTTTAAGTAGGCAATTAGGCATCAGCTAAAGCTGTACGCCGAGTCGCTTGTTTTGAGTCCATACTAGACCCCATCTCAGACCTCCACTGGTCTGTCTGCAGTAATTTATTTTCCCCCATTTTCTCCTGGAAAGTTATGTCTCCCCTTTTGGTGCAACACGGCAAGTTCTAAATGAAATTCAATTCTCTAGAACTTTATTTTCGATGGAATTAAGATCAGAGACGATGGCCACAAAATTTTGCCGAATTGTTCCGAGTTCATAAATCTCACTAACGGTTACAGACGGTGAAAACCCGTAAGAATAAAATATGTATGAAATTGTGTGCACAGATCCAAAGTTGGAGGGGAGGGGGCGCACGTCTTGAGAAAAAGTGCTCGTTCGCGGATGAAATCCATGAAAAGGACATTTTGCGGCAAGTACTCAGGGAAAACACCCATTCACGGCTAGAATTGAGAAATAGCGCTGATTCACGTTAAGTTTGAGAAATAAATCTCATTATTCGTGGTTGAAATTGAGAAAACACGCCAATTTGCGGTTTCGCGATCCAAAGTCCGGGCATAAATGAAGAAAATGCGCTAATTCACGGTTTACAGTGCTCTTTTCACGAGTAAAAGGGGGGGGGGATTCTGTACAACTCCTCTTGAGGAAAAACTGCGGATCCACGTCTGTGGGCAGCTTCACTGGCGAAAATAACAGATGCATC
Organism: Corythucha ciliata; assembly: GCA_038030265.1. Taxonomy (NCBI): domain Eukaryota; kingdom Metazoa; phylum Arthropoda; class Insecta; order Hemiptera; family Tingidae; genus Corythucha; species Corythucha ciliata. The sequence continues at coordinate 51,033,741 of CM075942.1, read as the reverse complement.
ATTGCCTTTTTGCAGGCTTATAACAGTATCTGGAGGTTGGAATCGCGTCAATTCACGGTCATCAGAGACTAAATTTGCACAGAAACTGCCAATATCCGTCAAAAAATAAATATCTGCTGGAAAACTGTCGTTTGAAGCCTCCTATTTCGGATTTTATGTCGAAAAACTGAAACTTCCCCCCCCCCCCCGAAAAGTGATACTTTTGGAGCTAAACTTTAAATTTTAGACCTGAGACGGTAAATAGAGCTGACAATTTCTCTCCCACCACATGTCTGTAAGGCGGTCAAAACACCGTTTGAGCTAACCCAAAAACACGAAATTGCTGTCGAACCTTGCGAAAATGGGATTTTAGTGCGAAAAATCAGCCGACCCTTAAAATCGGTTTGTCAGCAACCGATGAGCGAAAATGTGTTGGTTTTTTCGTGAGAAAAATCCGCCAAATTTGTTTTATGGAGCGAAATACAATAAACTTGTGTTTCTGTTAGCCAGATCAGGGAAAATGTTTTTGGAATTTTGGGGGTGAGCAGCTGCCCCACGAAATCTGCGTTTTTGATTCTGGGGGAGGGCAACTGCCCACCCCTGCCCCCCGCTGGCTACGCCCATGCATGAATGTTGTAAAAACCAACCCCTTCCTAGATAAAGTCCTAAAATCAAAATAAGAGACCTTTGCCCCTCCCTCTCCACCCCTTGTACCATCACTAGGGCCAAGGACTTTAAATATGTCATACCTCTAGGCACACCAAACAACGTTTTGTACGTTTTGACTTTCCGTCTAGATCCCCACTTTTAGCATTCGTTGACTAGACTATGGCTCGTATTCAGAAACCAACCTTAACCTTTACGTCTCCTTTAAGCGCTTCAAAACAGATGACACATTTTTATAAACCATCACATTTTTCAACTCCTTTAGTTAAGGCTTCGTAAAGGTGCGTTTCTGAATACGGCGATAAGTGTGGTCATAGTAATAGGCATTTATACGCGTTTAATCATGCAAGTCAGGGGGGCTATTCTGTAACTCTTAACGCGTGCGTTAGCAAATTTTCTCAGCTGATTACTTTCAATTATTCACCTTGTTTATTTCGCTAACGCACGCGTTAAAAGTTACAGAATAGGGGGGCAGGTGTTAATAGTGAGATTTTGAATGAAGTAAAAACATGCACGTCTTTATTAACATATGACGGTTGCTAGGGTAGGCAACAGATGATTGGTGAAATTTCAAAAAGACGTGAACGTTTTTCTTTTTTACGTCTTTCAAAATCTCCCTAATCTCGCAGATTCGAGGCGTCAATTGTGCAGATCTACACAGATCCCGAGTGTTAATCTTGCAGATTCAAGGTGTTAAATCTTGCACATCAGCGTTTCAGACGGACCCGGGGATTCTCATGTACCTAGTATGCAATGCATGCAATCATCTGCTTAAAAGACCACTGCCGTCATTCTCGAATGACGTATCTCTACCATGAAGCCTTAGCTTTTCAATCTTTTGACACCGTATTTTCGAGTATGAGGAAGTAGTCGTTTCACGCATCCACAGCCATCAATACGAACAAAAACGAGCATTAGGGTCCCGTTACTATGCATGCATTTTCTGACGAAAATTTGTTCTACCGAGTTTGTCCCCCGTACGCATACTGACGAGGATTTCTCTCCCATAGTAACCACTTTCATCGAAAAGCAGACGTTTGTTTGTTTGAGCGAATTCGTCAGAGCTCGTCAGAACACATTTTCGTCAGAAATCGAATGCACAGTACCCGAAGCCTTACTAAGGACAAAAATTCTCATACGAACATCTTAGGTTGAAATACATTGAGTTCCCTCGTATAGAACTATAGGAGTGGAGATGTATGAGAGATCAGAAATAAGACAACTAAGAAGATGACTAATACCTACTTAAATTGTAATAATTTGTTGTTCTCACCAATTTCGATGATAGCCCGGAAGAAATTCAATTCTTCCACTTTCTTTCTTCTTCAGAAACTCAGAAAGATAATTTCAAAAAATCATAAAACCGCTTATGGTAGGAGTTTATTTGTAACGGTCACTCAACCTTCTTCCTTTTAACCTCTCGATTTGTTTGCTGATTTTTTTTCCAAGTTGGTAGATTGCAGTTTCCAGTTTGTTGAAGTAAGTTTTGGTTAAAATTTAAGACCAATATTTGTGTTTGTAAACGAACATTCATTCTGTGAAAACTTATTCTTTTGCGTTTTCTGTTCAGTTTCGGATATCGATCTGTTCAATCATCGCACTGTGCAATCATCACGATTTCCTCCCACTACCACCTTTCCCGGCAAAGTCGTTGGCGGCTCGGCAATGCATGGGCTCTCCGGATGTCAGTCAGTATTCACTGTACATGCTGCGTGAGTTGTTTGTGGATAGTTATTAAATCTTACCTTTTTGATCTCTTCGGCGGCATTTGCTCTCACTGTCGCGTTTCTGTTTCATAAGTTTTTTCTCGTCGAATAATCGTGAAAAAATAATGTGGCTCTCTACTTCTGAACTGTGCAAAACGGCTGTGTTGTCTGTGAAGTGTTTGTGAAAGCTATGTCGAAAAGAAAACAAAACATCGCCTACGTGAAACCACAAGAGCCGGCATTTTTGTCTCGATTGAAAAAAGAAGCCGGTTACAAAGAAGGACCTACTGTTGATACTAAGGTAAGAGTCTCCTTTTTCCGTTTATAATACCGTTGTACGAGTTCCATGGACTTAGTTGGCTTGCCACCATTCCAGTGTTCTAGACAGGTAGAAAGTTCCAGTCATGAAAACGCCTTCGTGACTGTACCGCAAAAGCATTCAAAAACGATGGAGTTGACAGGTGCTCTGTGAGACAAGCCGCGGTGTGAGAGCTCGTGATGTCGTGATGAAGCCCAAAAATCTTGTTCGCCCGTGGAGTCAAGAAAATCGGCACTATCTACTCCCTATTTTTGCTCCCTGGGGTGCGGTTTGGCCTGGGCCGGCTGCAACCCCCGATTGGCCATTGTCCGAGGTGCACTCATAAACCGCGAACGACTCAAATCGCAAGACTTTAAACACTATCGAAACCATTAACTGGGCAATTTAAAAGTAAACAAGTATAAATTAGATTTAGAAGAAACTATAGTTCACATCTATCTTGAGGTTTGAATGACAGCCTTAAGTCCTAGGAAAAGCCTCGACACGAGCGGACTTCGCTGCCAGCTCTTGAGGCGATGAAATCTGGGCTGGCCAACTAGGGGTTCTAGTCAAAATTATTTGAAGAAATGGGTCTGCGCATTGCACCCTCGTAAAATTGTGTGTTCACCAAGGAAATTGAATTGCTTGTTCCCTACAACTTGACATTTTCACCCAGATCGGGGCTTCTTCGGCTTACAATATGTCAATCTTCAGGCATGTCAAGTCCCCCCCCCCCTTCTACTGAATAACTGGATATTGAACCCCCGGAAAAATATGTTACCAGGAATGTTGTGAATCAGGAAATCACGTGAATGACTGTAGTAGCTGGGAATAACGCCATTTTTTAGACAAATAACGTTACAATATTTCCTGAAGATTTCAGGGATTGTTGTTCATAACAACATTTCCTAATAAATCACGTTAATTCCTTGCAGTAATTCACGTGAATGACTACGGGATGTCGTGAATGAGCAGAACGATGCCAGGATAAACAACATTGACTGACTGTGTTAGGTATTTAACGTCAATCAAATAACGTTATTCGCTGAGGGAATCACGTCATTTCCTAGTAATTCATGTGATTCCCAGTTTCACAACATTCTCGGTAACATAATACATAGTACCTACTAGGATAGCAGTAGCAGAGTGCCTATTCGCCTATTTCATAATTGAACTTGGATGACCCTATCTTCGGGCATGTATGGGATTACTCCCATCCTCACCGCACCACCCTAGTCTTAACTGTGAATTCGAGGGAGTGGGGAGGCTGAAAATAAAGAAATTAATCGAGCAATTTTTTTCTCGAAACTCAAATCAAGTAAAGAAAAGTAAGTGTTTGATTTAAAGGTTAATTTCTTTATTTTCAGCCTCCCCACTCCCTCGAATTCACAGTTGTGACTAAGGTTGGTGCGGTGAGGAGGGGAGTAATCCCCTAATTGTCCATAGATAAGGTCATCTAAGTTCAATTATTTAATTAATTGTCGGACACATTAGGAAAAAATGACGTATGACATGCACTGACCCGATAGGTGCAGTTTGAGTTCCGGGAGGGGATTTCTCCTGAGCGGATTCGCTCTTTGCTTGGACTCCCGGGATAGCTCTGATGGTAAGAGCACCTGGCGCGAAACTAGGAGGTCGTGGGTTCGAATCCCACCTTGGGAGCAATTTTTTCTCGGAACTCAAAACAAGTAAAGAAAAGTAAAGTATTTAATTTAAAGACTAATTTCTTTATTTTCAGCCTCCTCACCCGCACAGTTGTGCGGTGAGGAGGGGAGTCATCTAAGTTCAATTATTCAATTAATTGTCAGTGGACACAGGGAAAAATGACCTATTTCATAATTCGGGCAGCGCTGTCGTTGGCCACTTGGGAACTACATCATGTGGGCAGTCTTCTACTAGTTTCTAATGGAAACTACCCACAACAACTGTTTCCCTAAATGGCCGCAACTAAAGCGCTGCCCAAGGCAAGTTGACCTGGAATTTCGTCAATTTTTTAGAAAAACCTGGTAAAAATGGCCTTTTACTGAGCGTTTTAGTGTGCTGCCGAGGCACGTTTGAACTTTTTTGACGAGGCACTTTTTCACCATAATGTCGACGCAAGCGTTGGAGGGTGACCACATTTTTCCCAGACGAAAGAAGGAGCCAAATTTTATAATGGGGAGAAGAAATATTATGCGGGGGGGGGGTGTTGGGATTGATAGTTCCACTACTAATTATAATTAGGACACGACCAAAATTTCCATTAGCCAAAATTGCTAAAACACAAACTTGGCTTTTGAATGAGCCGGTAATCACCGGATATTGCATCGTCAGCTTTGCTATTTTCAAGGCGCGAATCGTCAGTCAAGGTGGAACCGAGTGGAGTCTCTTGGTCAGTTTTAGCCTTTTCCATGACATGAATGAGGTAATTTCCAAAAAAATAGAAAATTCCGAATTGTGCATATATTGACGCATAAGCACTAATTAAACATGAAAACACTCACTGCGTGGCTTTTCCCGTGGGTTACTCCAATTTCCGGGCCCGGAAAATTTGGAAAATTAATACAATATAGTGACGTCATAGAAGCGGGAAATTCAAATGCCCAAGTCTAAGAGCTGATTAATTACTCTTATGCCCGTATTTATGAACGTTCCTTGACATTAAGGAACCCTTGAAATTCATTAAAACAACGGTTCTCAACGGTTCCTTGACTCGAGGAAGCTTCAAGAAACGTTCATAAATACGGCCCTTAGTTCCTTCAAATGCCTATTTTGTTTTTTGATCCTTCAAAAGCCAATTTTGTGTTTCGGATGTTTCGAAACCGAATTTTTGTTTTGGCTCTTCCAAATGCAAATTTCGTGTTTTGGCTCCTTCAAACTCAATTTCGTGTTTTGCCTCTTTCAGAAACCAATTTTGTGTTTTGGCTCATTCAAAAGCCAATTTTGTGTTTTGGCTCATTCAAAAGCCAATTTTGTGTTTGGCAATTTTGGCAAATGGAAATTTTGGTCATGTCCTAATTACAATTAGTAGTGGAACTATCAATCCCAACACCCCCCCCCCATAATATTTCTTCTCCCCATTATGAAATTTGGCTCCTTCTTTCGTCTGGGAAAAATCTGGTCACGCTCCAACGCTTGCGTCGACATAATGGTGAAAAAGTGACTCGTCAAAAAAGTTCAAACGTGCCTCGCCTGCACACTAAAACGCTCTGTTCAAGGCCATTTTTACCAGATTTTTCTCAAAAATTGTAAAAGGCACGAATAGCAAGATTTAGCCATTATTGGAGTGCATTTAGTCATGTTTGCCATTTATAGGGCGTGAATAGTCGATTTTGCCAATTTTAAAGTAGGGCAAAATCGTCAGTTTGAATGGTTTGCGGGGTATGAGTCGTCAGTTTAGTAATTTTCAAGGCACGAATAGCCAGTTTAGCCATTATTAGGGCGCATTTAATAATATTTACGTGCGTTCATGTGTCGGGTGTGGCTGAACTTAGCCTAACACACATATGCTCGTTCTGAGCAGAGTTGTTCAGGAAGCTAAACAAACGAAAAAATTGACTAAACTAACGGCTACGAGACAGAATATGCCACGGAACAAACGATTCCGGATATCCGTCGGGTTGCGTGAACTTTGCCCGACTCTCACAATTTTTTGAATAAGATCATATATGAAATGGTAAACAAACGAAAAATTCGGCTAAACAAAGTAAACAAGCGAGATCGGGACGAAATATGACGCGAAACAAACGATTTCGGCTGTGTGTCGGGTTGCGTGAACTTAGCCCAATAACAAACAATTGACAACAAACAACAACAGTAAACAAACGATTGATTCATTTTTCGGTTAATTTTCTGACATGTGTTGCGCCAGGTTCACATGCGTCAGTTGGGTTATTTTCGAGGCGCAAATTGTCAGCTTTTCTTTTTTGGATCGCGACTGGCCATTAGGCATTTTTTGGGATGAAATTGCTAGTTTAACCAATTTGCCAATTTGACTATTGAAGAGCGTAAATTGTTGATTTGGTCTTTTATCACTTCTGTAAATAATCACTTCTGCCATTTTTAGGGCGCGAATCGTCAGGGGTTTCACATGACTTGCCCCGGCTATAGGCAAAAGTATACTTTTGTACATTAATTTTGGCCGTATTTCTCCGCCAATCCCGAATTTCACAGTTTCATTTTAGTTTCCAGAAACTTTTTACAGAACCGTAAGATTATCTACTTTTTCAGATTCCACTCCAGAAATAACTGTAAAACACCTTTGAACTTTGACCTAAAAAATTCATGCTCTTCCGTCGCCTTATTTTGAAAAGCAAATTCTAACGCTCCTGTAGAATTTTCCTGGTGATTAAAATGATACTATAAAATCCGGAATTGGAATTATTATTTATTTATACATATATTACTATTTCTCATATTATGCTCAATAGCATACAGGGCCAGTAAGACAGCAGTCATAAATAGTAACAGAACGTAACGTAACGTAACATAACAATAACTAACAATGAGAAAGCATAAACAAGAAAGAGATAAAGAGAGTAGCCCATACAGTATCATTATTCCCGAATTACATTTGCGTAGAAATGCGACCAAATTTATGTGCAAATGTATGTGTGGCAGAACAGGAGGGGGGAGGGTCGAGAAATCACGTGTGAAACCCCTTTACGCCATTAGTGCTCACAGTACGAAGCAAAAAATCGAAGAAGTACAAAACTTGCTGTCAATAAACACCGTTTATTCTTGTTTTAGTCTTGCCCAGGTATTTTTCTGCATTGCGTATTTTAGGAGTGGCTTATTTGAAATTATCCGCTCTGGTACTTCGCCTTCGCTTTCTGGCGAACTTTACCGGCCATCTCTCATTAATTCGGCTCAACAAATCGTATTTTGGGTGAACAAAGGCAAATATGTTAATTAGGCCAAAATCTGGGTCATTATACAGAAATCCTACGTTTCTGACGTTGCGTTGGGGGAGGGGGAATATATAGGAGTTGATTCCAAAATGATTTTCTGTGACTACAAATAAATAAAATGAAATGAAAGGAAATTCGTTCTGTCACATGAAACAGAACAGAAGGTCCCATTTGACCGGTAGCGGTCAAAAACGCCGGAAGCAACAGGAGGACTCCTTCTGATTGAAAATTCGTTTCGACTTTCACACTTCCTGTCCCCATAATTAAAAAAAAACCGTATTTATTAAACACTTTTGGAGGTTTCTCGTCGATTTATCGCCGTTAATTCCGCTATTCTTTGCGATTTTCAGGGTCATTTTTCGAAGTGTTTCGGTTTGACTGGGACGCATTGAGAAACAGAATTTAGCGGGAATAGGGGCCAAAAATTACCGTTTTGCCTTGTCGTTGGTTTTGGACGAGTTTATTGACTCCAGAGAGCCCTATTGAGGTGCGCATGCTCTAATGCTCTTTCTCGGACTTCAGAAGCTATCGATTGCGTGGAACCGCCGTTCGCGGTAAAATTTCGTCGAAAACGGTTCCATCGAGCTCGTGAGAATAACCCCTGTCGTAATATCAACTGGTAGACTAAGGGACCAACTACTTTGCCCCTGCCCCTTCCCAATCGATTCGTCAGAAAACTGGCAACCTTGCCGGTGGATTCGTCTCTAGACTAACCAGCTGCACGTAAATTGACGGCATTTTAGGCGCAAATATTCATTTTCGTGAAATTCTCATTTTTGCCCCCTGTAAGGGGCGCTGACGCTCCCTTTAGGTGCGACCATGGTCCGAGGGACTAAAAACCCGCTTCCGGCTCGAATAGAAACACTTTGTAAAATTAGGCCCAAAAAGAAGCTGTACCTACTTGGAGACAATTTTCGCAACATTTTAAATGAATGTATCTGGGGATTTCGTGACACCTGGAATCCAAAAGCAGAAACGAATTTTCGATCTGATTTTCGAGACGAGCTGTTGAGTGGGCTCTCCCCGCGCTTCCTGTGTTCTTGCTCCGCTGCTGAGACCGAATGTTTTCCGTGTATGGCGGCGATCCAGTCAAAAGCCTTGGAAGTCCTTAGAAAAGCGTTGACGCAGGCGTGCATCTCTCTGGGCCGCTCTGAAGTCGAGAAAATCGGCTGAAACCAACAGTATCGTGAAATTTCCATTTTTGCCTCTATGAGAGGCTCTGAAAATGCCCCCCTCCCACCATGTGCGCTTTTCGGCCGATCTCCGTTCCGAAAATCCTGATTTTTAGAATTTTTTTTAGGAATTCTTAAAAATCTGAAACTAATTTTTGACCCTGAAATGTCGAAAATTTAGTCCTTGAAAATACTCCAGAAACGACCATGTTTACTTTGATTTTGCCAACCGGTGTACTTTTTCGTCAATGGGCGTCTCTACAGTGTCCCTGCCCCCCTTTCACATACACTTCTAATTAACTGTTCTTTACTTTTTTGCTATTATTATTATTATTATTATTATTACTATTGTTGTTGTTGATATTATTATTATTGTAGTTTTGTTTTTGTTTTGTTTTTTATCTCAGAGAGAACAGCTTCCTACTAATTCATCTGACGACAGTGACAACGAGGAACAACAGCCTCAAATTGTTGTTTTGAACCCGGGTGACCTTACTGCGGACGAGGTTGCCAAAGCTAAGAAACGTGAGAATTAAACATTTAATTGTTAGATTTTAAACATGCATGCGTTTCAAGTTTTTCCCCTTTGTCACAAGGGTATTTATATTATAAAATTAATTTAATGTTCAACAAGTCGTTAAACCGAGCGTTGATCTTGGAAAATGGTGGTACAATAAAATAATACGAAAGGGGGGGGGGTTTGATCAAGGCTGAATTGGACCTAATGCTAGAGGTCTGTGCGTGGCACTGACACCCTTGGGAGCCAGTTTATCGATCCTCTTTTTAGCTAATTTTTTCACTTATGGTGAATTAAGGAAACTAATGGCAATTAATGAGTTAGTCGTAAAAATCGTTTTGAACCCTCTTTTTCGAATTTCTTCATGATCTTATCGGGAGGAAAAAAATATTTGTGATACAAATATTCTTCGCCTTATAATGACGTCATTCAAAATAGCCCCCCCCCCCCTATTCATACACATCACGCTGGGGTACTAGTTGGCATCCGGGAGACCCCCCGAAACGGGCGAGCTCATTTTCATCGGCAAAAAGGGGGCATACCCGTAGTCTCCCCCTGGCCCTGGTGCTCCCGTGCCTGGCCCAGACACGGTATTCCCCCCTCGCACTGCTTTTTAGTTACGTTTGGATTCGTCCGAACTTTCCCATCAGACACCGACACCAAACTCGCGGCCATATTTGCCTCTCGTGCCCGAGCCGTGTGTAATTTCCTTCGAAATGGTTCCCCCACCCCACCGCTACAACCAATTTTTAACAGTTTTTATTAAATGCGGTTTAGGTGTGGAGGGAGCTCTCATATGACAATAGGGTCCCAAGGAAGCCTATTAGCCGATCATAACGCCTTTTGATCGTTTGACATGTATTGTCTAAAAACCATCATCAAGATGATAAACCGAACGAGTTGCCCCAAAATTAGTGGAATTTCAACTTGAATGCAGTCGCTTATTGCATATTAAAGAATTTCGGTGGAAAGAGTTCAATTTCATAATTTAAATTTTTTTAACTTCTTCATTTTTGATAGATGTTTCAAGCGGTACTGGAACTGGGGTTGTAAGAAATTAGAAAAGTTAAAACTGAATAAGAACAAGGTCATAAACCTGCCACGTCATAACCAAACCTTTATGAGTAAAAAAAAAAAAGTAGAGTAAAAGGTCCAAGTTTCCTGAAATAACAAACTTGGAAATTATTGAAAACTTATGAAGGATTAACGAAACATGTATTTAATATTTTAATGAAACTGAAACCTGTTAGCCGATAGCGGGGGGGGGGGCTGCTGGTTGGGTAAGGTGGGGAAGCTTAGCAATGCTCCATCCTCTTCGATCGATGGAAATATGTACTATGTACTAAACTTTATACTGCATAGTTTATAGAATTTATTGAATTTAACATTTTAAAGGGAGAGAATCTATCCATTCAAAAACCATTACGAAAGAAATACTTGTTGATATATCCATCAATTCTGCTCTATTTCGCCGCAATTTTTTTACTCATAATAAATACCTTCCATCCCTTTGATTCAAACTTGGAATTTACCCCCAGTTTCGAATTCATTTTTCTACTAAATTGCTAGATGCGTGAAGTTGGCGGGGTAGTGGAAGGGCGGGGTATGGTTGGTCCACTCTCTGAGAAGTTTTTGAAATTTTAATTTATTGATTTTATTATATATTTTTCATTTATTTATCGAACGTTAAAAATGTATTTTATGGCCACGTCGAATTTTAGAAATATCTTTTGTCTGCAACACGCGAAAAAAAGAATCCTCGGAGCGTGTAAACTCGGTCTTCTCCCTTCTGGTCTGGAATATTAAGTGCCTTGCTTCCAACTTTCTTTCTCAAAGAAGCGCGCTTTTTTCTTTTTGTGGGTGATAATTATTGTGTGGCACTGCTTTCGGGGGGAAAAAAACGCCGTAGGATCAGTGCTTTTATTGAATAAACGGGAGCAGTTATAATTATACGCTTTCGGATCTTCTCATATACCGCATGATTGCACCAATGTGATGTCGTGTTTAGATAGATCTGCGCTCTGTGTGACAAGGCCTTAAATCACTGTCAAAATTTAGGGGATTGTGTTGGAGTGGTAGTGGGTGGGGTCGAGTAATACCCCTCTCCCCTCATTATTACAGGTATAAACTTTGAAAAAATTGCCCAAATTTCCTGTAGCATTCGCATACTCAGGTTATTTTATTTAGCTCCAAACTTTCATTTGGCGTGTTTACACGGTTCAATCTCATTGCTCAATTTCATTGAATGGCTCCGGCTTCACGTTTATAAAAGAAATTTGATGGAGCAAGATTATTGAAAATATGTTCACACGTTTCAATTTGATTGAATCAATGAAATTGAGCCATGAGATTGAACCATGGATTGAACCGTGTAAACGCGCCTTAACAATTAATTCCTCGCCTTCTATTATCACTTGAATTTTCTGACTTCATCATTGCCAAAAAAATAAAAATCGTCCAATTTACCCAAGCGATTTTTAATTATAGACTTCGATTTATTTATCGAAAAAGTCAAAGATGTGGAGGGGTCAGTGGGGCAGAAGGGGGACACTAATGTTCAAAAATATTAAAATTTCACTAAATTCTGTCACCATTTTTACTAAAGTCTGTCCACTTAGCGATGGACTCTCGAATGCGTTACTTCATTTCGATAGTTCGATTTGTTCACTCCCATCAAAAATATTTAAAGAACTCAGCAACAAAACTTTTACTACGCGGGCACTGTGGTTACGCATAAACGCTACACAGTGATCATTTGTTCCAAAATTATTCCCGATGCGTTATTTTTTGGAGAAGGGGTAAAGGGGAAGCTAACTCCACTAAATTCAAGGGCGGGCGAGAGAGTTCATCCCTAAGTGGACAGACTTTAACTTGGACGGTTTAGATATCCGCATATAAATGAAATGCACTCTTTCTGAGCGCCAGCTGCCAGGATGACTTTTTTGCAGATAAATCCATCATTAGACGAGTGAAGGAAATTTTACTCTCCCACACTAAGTCACTATAAAAACCTTGACCGTAGGGCCCGCACCCACTGCACCCTCCACTTCCCATCCAGTTAATTTTTCATCACATGAGTTGAAATTATCTAGATTTTGGTGCACACTGGAGGCAACGTGGACACACAAGTGTGGTTAACGGCTGGAGCAAAAGAAGAAACAAAACTTCGTTCTGTGTCATAACTCTAGCTTAGTGATGATTTCCAACCCGTTCCTCATTTGTTTTCTTGTTTATTTTTTTCACCCGCTTATCAAGACCGCTCGAACTTGAGTTTTTTTTTTTCATATATATTTCTTCTTTTTCCTTGTTAGTTGTAGACGAAGCACCAGCCGATCTCACAAAAAGGGTGATTTTCAAAAGGCCAGAAAAGAAAAACACCCTCGTCGGTGAAGAACCCTCGCCTGGAAATCCTCGTAGTCGGCAGAACGGACTATTGGAGAAACGAGATAGAAACAGGCTTGAAAAACGAAAAAAAGAGGCGCCGAAAGACGAGGTGACGGCGAAAAACTCCAAATCATCGTTTCGACAGGCTCTGTCGTTTGATCCAGACAACGAAGAAGAGGAAGAATCCTAAGACAGAAATTTTTTATCGTGCGTGAGTACTTTTTTAATATTCTATCATGAATTCATGACCATGAAAATTTGTAGAATTGGTAAGGACAACTTCTGAAGTTTGCAAAAGTTCATTGGTTTCAACGACTATTTTGTTAGGATTAGTAACATCGTTATATATGTGTTGCATCCACTTGGCTAAATTGTCCACTTCTTGGAATGGATGTCCACTTCACGAAGTGGCTCCACTTGCCGTAATTTTAAAAAAATTACGACATCTGGACAAAAAAAAAAATGTTCATTTCTTGAAAAGGAAATCGCGTTTGTTCAGTTGCTGAAATGAAGCTTCCTTACTGTACAAGAGGATGCACAACATTATCCTTTTCGTGAAATGGATGAGCAAGGAATTTAATTTTAAAAAAATTGTTTCAGCATCTGAGATTCCTCACTCATCCATTTCACGAAAAGGATAATGTTGTGCATCCACTTGCAGTAAGGAAGCTTGATTTCAGCAACTGGAGAAACATGATTTCCTTTTCAAGAAATGGACAATTTTTTTGTCCAGATGTCGTAATTTTTGAAGTTACGGCAAATGGAGCTACTTCGTGAAATGGACAATTACTCGACATGGATGCGACGTATACAAGGAGTGCAATTATACAAATTTGATACGTAGCCCTTGTTGCCGACGTCAGTCTTACCTCGTTGTGGAGTGTCCAAGACAAATCGGTTTCGCCTGTTCGGCATCTTCAGTTTTTGAATGTCCACTGAAAACTCAGTTGACAGTTTTCAGTAGAAATTCAAACATTGAAGACGCCGAACAGGCAAAACCGGTTTGTCTTGGACACTCTTCAACGAGGCATGACTGACAACGTAGGCAACTACGGTTGCGTATCTAATTTGACTATTTTGTATTTCTGGTGGCTAAGTTTTCTCGGTATTTTTCGTTCTACGTGTAGCCTTTTGATAGGACACCTAAGTGAATTCACGTTTTCCGTTGAATGAACCATTCAATTTGACATACGCAGATTGCGTATTAAGACGGATACACACATGCGGTACTTGCCAAGAAACGGGCAAAATATCTTTTAATTTTTAGTTGGTCGGTTTTTCGGCAATGGCTAAAAGTTTATTGATATTTTGCTTTAGGTTTGTTGGCTCGAAGTTCGTTGTTCAAGATCTTGAACCGCCTGTTTTGAAGCGCCGCTAGAAGTAAATGCTCGGTTCGAGTGTTGCTTCACGAATTCTCACGCGTTGAGCACAGAAACTGCTAATGTGAGGCACGACTAGATTTTGGGCAGCTATTTTTGGGGTCTTTCATCAAGCCTTTAGTGACTGACAATAATGTTAGTTATTCCCAGCAATCGCCCGTTGCGGCATGCTTCACTGTTTTTTCGAAGCCGGACAAAGCCGCATGTTTTTCAAAACCTACCTAAATTCATCATCTCTAATGCTGATTTAGTGAATTCATATGTCATTTCAATCTGGGTTCGTTAATATTGGTATAAATTAATATTAAATGCATTTTATCGATTTTTAAACTCCTTTTCCACGGTAACCGGCGCCTGCGCCTTTCTTTTCTATTCCGTGTTCTTCCGTTGTGCGTATCTCTTCAAAGCTATGCAGTTACAGTCCCACAACGTTTGGATTGCCGAGTTGTGGTGTGGTGGGGGTGTCCCCCTTTCTTGTCATTAGTACCAATGGTGAACGTGGGTCGAAGGGGTTCTCCCACTTTTCCCTTGTTACCTTGGCTTTTACCATTGACATTGTTGGAAGCAGTTTTAAATAAGTTTTTTTTTTTTTTTTTTTTTTTTTTAAATAAAATTCAATAAAAAACACCCAGGAATTATCTTGGCGATTTGATTTAACTGATTTTTTTTATTTCATGTGAACGTACACAAGTTATTTCCATCCAGTCTAAAAGCTCTCTGAGTTCACAAAATTCGTATTCCTGTTCCAAGGAGGGGGGACATAGAAGTAGGGGTTGTATGATTATTGTTAGTTGATAAGTATTTTTCTTTATTTTGGAACCGAAATGGTGGGGGGGGGGCGATCAATGAAACAGGAAGTTATAATTCGTTTCTATAGCGATGGACATGCCTTTCTATCCCTTTTTAGAAATCATTAGAAAGATACTGTTCAGATGAGTTGAGAAGGCCGATCTTACCAATCTGACTCTCGTTTCTTAAGGGATTCGAAGATTTTCCACCATTCCACTTCTTACTATGCATTTAAAACGCAGCCGGTCTGTACCGCATCTGGCCTAATGGATAATTATCTATCGCAGCCCATGCAACCGTTAGGGGCAGACAATCATGTTAATGACCCGGTTGCTATAGTGGATCACTCTAGTTTTTTGTTACCGGGAAATGTCCTTATTCAAATTCTGTGGAGCAACACTAGAAATAATATGGAGGGGATATGTCGAAAACCGAACAATTTTTGGACGACATGTGGGACTTTTGAAGCTTAATAACCCCCGCCCTTCTTTCACCACATTTTACTCTGAAAGTGTAGCTAAGTCATGAATGTTGGGAATGGTTTTTATTATTACGTTATACACGTCGCTTTCTTCGCGCATGCGTGTATTTTAGCTATTTTCCCCGGATTTCTTCTTCATTATTCGTTTTCATCCCATCTTTCGGTTCCCCCTTTTTGTTCCTTCGTTCTTCACACACACCATTCTCCCCTCCTTACAATCGCCTTCTCACCCATACTTAGCGTTGTCTTACCTAACGCGTTGTTTTTGGGAAGGCGGGTTCGCCAGAATTTTACATCACGATGTAAATTATATTCGAGTAAAAATTAGCGAGATTGAAACCAAATCAAGAAATTGGAAGTTCGTACTCAATTTTCTCGCTCCCCCCTCCCCTCAAACGCTTGGTAACCGACCATTGATAACTAACACATTCTTAGCAATTTCTCTGAAATAATTTGATTTAATTTGTCTAGAAACTAGAAAAGTTGTTTTTCTCTCCAAATTTTGAGCTCACCTACCTAGTTTGTAATCGCGTTTTGCTGCTGTAAAATCACCGTTTTCACCCCCCCCCCCCTCACATAGTTGTGCTATCGACCTTCTTCGAACTACTCCACATCCACAGCCCGAGTGAGAAGTGGCGGCCATCTTTAAACAGCACGAAAACATCTGGCGTCGGTACAAAAAAAAATGCTAAGGTGGGAGGGGGGTACACCAAGGATCGGTTCGAATTATTATTCCAACTTTAGAATAATTACTGGGATTTTATTTTTTTTGCGGACGAGGTAATTTTATTTTAGTACATGGAAAAAAAGGGAATTTATCCCTCTCCTTTCAGAATTTATTGCATTATTATCTTCGTGCGATTTCAAACATGACGAGTCTTCCTTTGTGACGTCGAAGAAGTTCTGGAAAATGGTCTTGGGTGGGGTAATGACGCTATTTTCGGACGTGTTTTTTTTTTTTTTTTTTTTTTTTTTTTTTTTTTTTTTTTTTTTTTGTCATTCTTTCCACCACTCTTTTCGTCTAAGATTGTGTAAACTTTGGCTGATAGTAAGTTTTAACGTGATCGAAAATTTTATTGGGCGTGATATTTATTGCCCAAAGTTGTGAGAAAGCTGATGAATTCGTATTGTTATTTGTTTAGCGGACTGATTTTTATCACATAAATGAACAAACTCGATTTCCGAACCTGGAGAATATTATGAACGTTGTAGGCCCTCAGCAGTTTTAGTTGCTGAGTAATCGTTTCAGCTCGCCGATTCGAATTCGATTCATGAGTTTCGGGGGATAATCCGTGCCGTGTGGTTAGCCTAGGTAGATACATCCCAACCTGGTGACCAATATGGAGTCTACGGGATCAATTTATGCCAAGTGACACTTTTGCATGTGTCAAGAGCGTTGCCAGACAGTCATTGCATCAGAAAATGTGATGGCTCAAAGTTCCGTTCAATTTTAAATTTTTTACGAAACTGCCGGCTGGCTTAACTGGGTCAATTTTCTGTTCCAGGCATTTCCATTTCCGGATGTTTTGAATCGTAAGTTTTGGACGATTTTTCTCTACCGCTGAGTAGCATAATCCAGAACTGTGTGCAATGTTCCTAAATAAAGTCCACGTCTGAAATGGAGAAAAAGCCATGATGCTCAATTCCTGTAATCCTTACGCGAGAAGCATTGGGAAAAAGCAGTCATTTGACGCTGAAATTAATAGCGTTCCCCATTTGCACAAAATTCTGCATTTGGGCAGTTCATTTCCACCCGTCTTCACTGAATTAAATCATATGTTAGTGGAGAGGACGGGTGGAAATGAATAGCCCCGTTGCAGAATTTTGTGCAAATGGGAAACGCTATAAGAAACTCAACACAATTTCGTGTTATCTAGAGGCAACAATTCGCGACTTGAACAGAGAAAATACGCCAATCTGATATGGCAAGTCCGGCCTGCGGCTAAAATTGAAAAAACGCCAATTCGTGGCTTCTGAGGGCAATTTCGTAGCTAGAATTGAGAAAAAGCCACATTTGATCGCTACGAAAAGAATTTATTTTTTGTTTATTTAAACATTTGGTGGCTTCCGCCCTAGCCCCGATAGGTGTAGTTTCACCACTATAGGTATTCTAAACTCTAAACGCGACTGTGAGTGTATCATAAATCCCCCTCTTCTTAATCCGTCTGAGCAGAATTATTATTATCTCAGTTATCCCTAGAAAATTTGTTTTTTATTTTTTGTGATGGTGGACATTCTGCCGATTTTTAAGTGTAAGTACTGTTACTAAACGCCATATTGTGCTCCCCTGCCACAGCGTAGATGACGTTGAACTGTTCTTTGAGGGGGGTGGTGATGGTAGGATAGGGCGTGAAGTCTTTGAACAACTTTCATACCTATGGCTTGAAACAGATGTACTGTGGTGAGAAAGGGCGAGGGCGAAAATACAGGCTTCATTTAATGACAGCTTTGTAAAAAAAAACCGAATATGGCAATTCACCTTAAATTAATTCATAAAATTAATTGTTTGTTTAATTGGCAAATGGATGGGAGGGGTCATTGTCACGTTGGCGCTTTTATGTTGTATTTTTTACGGAATACCCTTCATCTTGCGTACGTGTGGCTAATCCGTGTACAGGATAAAGGCAATTTTTATTTGAAGTTCTTGTTTCAACTGTTTTAAATCCAATCAAAACGTTACATTAATATAAAGAATAGCGACTAGCGAGCGGGGGGTTTAATGTTTGAAGTTGTCGTGGCGGGTGCACAAAGCGCTCCTAACGGTCCTTTAATCCATTACACCAAGTGGCGCTGCGCGTTCTCATTCGTGCCCGTGGTGCTCCTGTTGTAGGATAACTTTTATCTGTAGTGTCGGTGATAATTATTTTCACGGTAAAATATCCACACGGTTTGTCTACTTTTGTGCGAAATCGTATTTTCCCAGCAGCCCGGCGGAATTTACAGTGAAAGTGTTTCCAAGAGTGCCCGAGTTTTTCTGTTTGCAATCGAGCGTGTTGGGAAATTGCTGTTCCTCCGAGTGAAAAAAGGGGGGCGGACCGCGGTTTCTGCCGCCGCTCGTTCCCTGGCCTGCCCTTAGCCAGCGTTAACAGCTTTATAGGTTACCGTCGCCCTCGGAACGTCGAATTGGGTCGTCCTATTTTTTTAGTTTTTTGGAGTCTCTTATGACAACGACAAGGTGATGAAAATGATCGGGGCGTCCACTTCGACGACTCCCGTGTAAAAAAGAGGTAAAAGATTTTGCAGAGATGCAGCTGCCTGTTTTTTGAAACTCCCTCGCGTATCCTTAGGAACTTCCATGGGTAGTAGTCCTCAGAAGAAGAAGAAGTAGGACAGCCATTTTGAATTTTTCTTTAAACAATTTTTTGTTTTAGCGCTATTTTGTAATTTTTGTTTCGGTCATAGGGGCGAACAAGGAAGTCGCAAGTAAATTCTCGTCGTTAACGATAAACTAGGAGGTGGGAACAATCGTGTCATTGAATACTTACCCATTTTATCACAAATTTTCAAATTTGATTGTTGCACAAGGGAGAGCTGTACGTCACATAATTCAGTCTCCAGAAAGTCCACGACCAATTAATTCTCTATTCCGAATCATTCTCTATTCCACTTAATCAAACACTTTGAGAATCAATTTTGTAATTAATTACGATTTTGTTTTTCTAGGGTATCCGTGTCTGGAAAAACGCTGAGATGGATACGTCCGAAGAAGCTCGTGACATCGATATCAGCCCCAAGTCTGCGACTCAAGAGACACTTCAAAAGGATCAGGGTATGATGTTTTACTGCATTATTGAAATTACAATGTTCGAAGGCCGGTATGCGCCTTCGATGTAGCTTTTAGGCTGGAACGTCGCTTCCTTGGGTGATTTTCATCACGCTCCTTAGCCGTCTACTATACTATCTATCACCTATTGAGTCAGTTTTTCGGCTGTCAATAGCCATTGGTCTTGAAAAGGTCGCATCATTTGGTCCCGAAACAAGCATTAGGTCTATTCGCTTGTCGTCCGGAGCTGCACTATTAGCACTGAAAGTACTAACCTTTCATTATTTTTTCGCGTTATTTCACATGATAACCCGCGAGTTGCAAAATTTCGTGCTGCTCGGAGTAGTCCGGGACGACAAACGAATAGACCTATTGTAACAATGTGCTGATTAATGGCGTAACCATTCAAGACAAAACGATGGGGCAACTTTTCGCATTCCCCTGAGTTCGCGAGCGTTTTCGTCTCAAAAGTGAACGTGCTGGATTGTATTGGGGGGGAGGGGTCAACCATGAGGTGGAGCAAAAATTCCGTCAATCGTGGTATCTGTGGTGTTATAACATTATTTTTTGTGATAAAGCCTCCTTAGTTACCGCTTGCGTTAGGCTTTAACGCTAGCTCATGGTTGACCCCCAGGGGCCGTATTCCGAAGCCGTGTGAAAATGCCGCAAAAAAAAGGTTGCTATGACGGGATAATGTTATTTCTTAATCGGCGTCCTTGGATCCCGCTTGTGGCATTTTATCCCGACAACTCCGAATAGGCCCCCTGGGGGTCAACCATGAGCTAGCGTTAAACAATTAACGCAAGCGGTAACTAAGGACGCTCTATCACAAACAATGTTATAACGCCTTAGATGCCGCGTTTTGACGGTATTTTTACGCAAGCGGTAACTAAGGACGCTCTATCACAAATAATGTTATAACGCCATAGATACCGCGTTTTGACGGTATTTTTACGCTAGCTCATGGTTGACCCCCAGGTCGGAAAGGCAGCCGCCAGTAGTTCCTCACCAGAGTTCCAATTTCGGGGTATTCGCTCCAAAATCTTGAAATTTTGCGGTTTTTCGTCAGAATCTGGCCTCTGTCGTGACCGCATTGCCCCATGGACCAAAAACTAGCAATTTTGCGTACCTACATCAATACCAGAAACTAGCAATTTTGAGGATTTCGGTGTCAAAATACCTTCTTTTCTCTCCTCTCTTCATCATCAGCATGGTAACTCACCTTTTATAGGTCTGTTCCAGCAAGGTGTTTGGAAAATGTTCGGACCAGAGTTGACATGGGAACAGCCAGTACTATTTAAGTTGATTACATTTTATTGGCTGCTCCCATGGCAACTCTGCTCCGAACATGACCGAAGCACCTTGCTGGAACAGACCTAATGATGCCCTCGATAGTGCAATCTTTTTAATTTGTCTGGTAAAGTTTCTTCGAAATGTTAAGTTATTGGGGCCGATTTTTGAGGAAGTTAATGACTTTCGTTTCTCGTTTTATATTGGTCGCAACATCAGCTGTTTGGGGCCGGCTAGCCACGATCTTTTCAAAGGCCTCATAACTTTCAATTTTGCGTGAAGAAAGATAGGACAGTTACAATTTCACTGCTACATAGCTCCAAATGATGTAATTTCGTGACTGTTTATCAAACAAGGTGATTTCAGGCCCACTTTACAGGAAGTAAAGAGCAGAAACTAGCTCCAGATACAGACCAGAAACTAGCTCCAGATACAGACCAATATACAGATATTCTTTGTTTTTAGCTCTGAGTTCTGTAATTTCTTGGCTGTATTTGTTCAGCTTTTAGGCGCCGTCAGGGCCGGCTAGCCCGGGTTTCGTGGCCACTACGAACATGCAATTTTTGCGAAAAATTAAGGTCATAAAATTACAATTGTTGGGATATTTATATCCGTAACTCACCATTTCGCCGATATTTTGCTCTGACTGATGTAATTTCACGGGTATTCATCAAGCTGCCGGGGTAGGCTATACTGGGCTCCACGCACACTAATAAAGAATGCCCCTGAACTTACTATTTTGTGAGAGATGAGATCAGAGACTTTCTATTTTGCTTTAGACCCAGAACTAATTTTCCAGATTTTAAACTCTAAATGTAGCAATTCCGCAGTGATTCGACTCCATTGTTGCAATTCAGCGTTTTTTTTTTTTTACCCGTGAAGTTTATTTATTGACTGACTAGTATTTACTTAAGGTGCGTGTACACCGAAGTGTTCAGCTATACTTCTCTTTGGACATGAGTGTGTGAAGTGTCAGACATAAATTTCTTGACTGTATTAACTACGATGAAAATTTCTTGAAGTTTGTGTTTACACTAAGGCGATTTGTGTCTGACACTAAATTTCGATCAATAAGTGTCGCGGGACAATTCGATGTTAACGCACCTTTACACATTTAATGAAACGTAATCACAAAAAGCCCAACTACTACTCTTCCAATTTTCCCATGTACGGGACAATTCTTCCAAATTCACATGGTTATAATGGAAACCTCATCCTCAAATTCAGTTTATCAGTGTGGCTGAATATCCTCGCGAATAAGCAGTTTTCCGACTATTTAGCCCGAAACTCGCATTTTACGGATAATTGGCCTCGAAATTTGAAAATTCGTGACTACTCATCCTTCTAGTCTCTTACTTTGACCGTCGCTGGCTATTTTCCCCGAACCTGGCTATTTAGCCCCGACCTTTTGAAGTTTCGTGAGTATTTTTTTAGGCCCTGACTATTAAATTCACTGATTGATAACCTCTGTAACTTGTTTATTGTTGACATCATCTGTTGGGCCACTGAATGAACACGATGTTCAGATGAACAAAGACGACCAATTTCGAATTCGAAGCCTCGTTGACCAGCTCAAGGTCGAAATGAGCGTATGGAGGCATTCCATAATTCGTGACGAAATAGTTTATGCTTTATACGTATAAATTATGTTGAAATGATAGTGGGAGAGCGATTTTACGGAAGTCAACCCCGCAAAATTTGGTTTTTGAAGAAGCTAAACCCGCGAAATTGGTTCTTCCTAGAGCCAAATTCGTGTTTGGGAATGAAAGAGGCGTAATCGCGAAATTGAGCTGTTAAAAGAGCCTAACCCACGCCTTGTGGATTTGAATGAGAAAAAATGTGCTCGTCACGAAATTCATGTTTTGAGGGAAACAAATCCGTAATTTTGGTTCCTGTATGAGCCAAATTAATTGTTCGAATTAGCGTAACCTGTGATGTTGCATTCTGGGCAGAAGGTCTTCCCGGAGGGACGGCGGAGCTGAGACTGTACCGCGCATTTGTGTCTGTCTTGTGGTTCATGCGCCCAACGGCAGGACAATTTACAGGTCAAATGGTCAGTTTGAGGTGAAAAACGGTCATTTCCGTACCCGGAGATAGGCCAGTTTAAACAGGCTAATTAGAATTACCACTGGGGACAAAATTTAAGTTTGTTGGCTGAAATTGTCGTTCTCAAAAATTAAAAATGACAGTCTTCACTCATTGAAAGGCTATATACTGAATGAGGCAAGGAGTTTAGCCACTTGTTCATCTACGGGCTTTTTAGTGAAATTTACCAAAGCTCTAGTTGTGGAGAACCGGCCTCTAATGTTTTATTTTTTGGCCTAATTTCAGATGTGAAAATCAATGGAGACATCAATGGTTCCTGCGACGAATCCTCTTACCGAGACGTTGAAGAGGAGGAAGACGAAGAAGAAGGGGATGAAGAAGAAGAAGATGGTGTGGAAGGCGAAGACTCAGTTGTCAACACAGACGATGGTGCAGTTGCCGAATCCGATGGTCAACACAACGGCGAGGCCCGTCAAAACGGCGTTGAAGACGAACAGATGGACGTTGACGACGGTGAGGAAACTAGTGTTGTCGAAGAAGCTATGGACGACGACACTAGTGATGTGTCGGGTGACGCGAGAACGCTCGAAGAAAGTGAGGAGGACAAAAAGAAAAACGATGAGTTTAACGCGAACGGTGAATCGGTGGTGGACAAAGACGAAATAGGTGCTCGTCGTGATGCTGGTGAGAATAGTGATAATAATTTAGTGGAAATTAAACGTTCAAAGAGCGCGGAAAAAAGTGAAATTAAAGACAAAAGGGAGGCGGAGAGTGGTTCGGTGTCCATTCCAAAGAGCCTTCTGTCGTCAATCAAAGGGGTCGACCCCAGTACGCCCATGAGTAAGGAACTCGAAGATTTGTCAAAAATAGGGGCGCGAGGATCCCTCGAGATTACTCTGGTGAAAAAAGACGCTCAAAGTGATAAGGCTAAGGAAGACGCTAAAGATGTGAAACACAAAATGGAGGAAGACGTGTTAACCATCACTGACGCTTCCAAACGCGTCATTAAACCTTCCGAGAAAAAAAGTGACGATTTCGATGCTGCAGTCATTGAAATTTCCGACAAGGGGACTCCGCCGAAGAAAAAAAAGCCGCCTCCCGCAGTGCCTATAAATGTCACCCCTAGAAGGAGCTCCCGGAATCTTAATAAGAGTAAAACTTACTCCGATAAAGACATGTACATTGAGGATCTTGATAGAAAATCTGATGATGAAATCGAAGAAGTAATCCCAACTGATCCGCTGGCTGAGGACAAAAGAAAAGCCAAGAAAACTACAATAGTCGTGAACGACACTAAAAAACTCGTCGAAATCGCAGCAGGAAGCAAACAAAACAAAGGTGGTAAAAAAGAACCCACCCTCGTCATCATCGACACCAATTCCATTCTGTCGGGTAAGGGAGCCGTTCCTGTATCCCAGACCACTCTTCCTCAAATGAGCATTACCCCGGCCGTTCAGAAAACGTCTTCGCAGAGTTTCTCTCCAATGATGATGAACTCTTCGTCGACTCAATTCGTTAAAACGTCTTCAAAGTCGTCCACGATGCAAACATCGCCCCAGGTTGTTGCCACCGCTAAACAACAGCCTCAGGTTTTACCCACGCTAACCGACGACATGTACGTCGTTGAAGCCCCCTCTTTCATTGTTCCTTACGTCTACGAGAAACCTCCCGTGACGTCGCTCAGGGATTTCGTCGATGAAATGGGCAAAACAATTAAAGTACAGGAAAAAGAGGAAAAGAAAAAGAGAAAGGAGAAATCTGAAGATGATGAAAAGAAAGATGACAAAGCTGAGAAGGGCGATACAGTTGACGGAAATGAAGAAAAGCAGGGAGTGAAAGATGACGTTGAAAAGACCAAAACTGAATCTGAGGACCGAGAAGAGGTCGAGAAAATTAAAAGTGACACGGAGAGTGACGAAGACGCGAAGAGCGACACGTCCAGTAAAAAAGACAGCGATGGTGTTGTAATTGTCGAAGACAGCCCAAAAAAGAAGAGTGACAATTACTTCGATAATCCTCTTGGAAAGCTCTTTATGCAGATAGGTTTAAACCAGGTTCAAGAAATGGTTCAAACCGATCTCCTCCGCACTCAGAAGCGCAAAAGGGATAAAGATGAAAAGAATTGTCCCCCAGAAGTCCACAAAGCTATCAACTCGCTTATTAAATCACTTGAAATCACCCGTGACGCGAACAAAGCCTTTAAGTTGGAATTGCAAAAGTGCTCATTCTGCAATTTTAAGACTGAGTCAACACTCGTGATGGCGCATCACCTGGAAACGCCTCACATGCGAAATTATATCTACAGGTGTAATTTTTGCACTTTGGAAGTCCGCAGCCCTCATGACATACTGTTCCACATGGAGGCCGAACATAAAGTGAGAGGTCGTTTGGAACGAGCGCCTGCATTCCATCAGTGTCCAAATTGTCCGTTCGAGGATAATCAAAAAGGCAAACTTAGTCGACATCTTTTGTCGTGCTCAAAGAAATATAAACCAGAAAGAAATCAAGTGAGTTGCTTTTTAATAAGAAAATGGGTGGATTCTTGATTTTTGTCTTTTTCGTTTTTGTGAAGGAGCCTCCTCTTGACTGGGAACCCCCGGCGAAAATTCCACGAATTCGCGGCACTCGACCGACTGGCATTCCCGGCGGTCCGCTCTATCAAGCGCCCTTAGCTCCAAGAGGGAATGTCGTGTTGGGGAGGTTACCTCCACCGCCAGGGCATTCTCTCCTGGCTTCTAGAGGCAGGGGGCGGCCGCCGATTTATATTAATCGAAGCGGGAATATGCCAATCGACGGTCGATCGTCGCCTCATCACAAGCAAATTGGTCAGATTCGCCCGGGTAGGACACAAAAAATGTGAATTTCAGCCTTTATTGGAGAAATAAATTGGTTCTTGCCTCCAGGTATTGTCTTTCGGCCTGTGGGGCCCTCCGGTCAACAAGTGGTCGTTCCCCAAGGATTCAACAATATGTACCAGGTATTTTTATCCATTCATAAGTCATCAATTTTATTTTATTTTGTTAGATAACACCGCAGGTTCCCATAACGTCTTTTTTTTTTTAATCAAATGATAGACACATTCAAAATGTTTTTGGTAGGTCGAGAATGAGCCTTATAGCAGGCCTTTCCCTCTTCCGGTTGCTGCGCTAATTCCCAACGTAGCAACTTCAGATCAGGTATCTTAGCATTAAAAAGAGGAAACAGTTTTTAAAATTGCGTGCATCTAACTTTTCTTAAGTTTTTGTTTGACGTAACGATTCCCCCCCCCCCTTTGTAAGCCTTGGACAAAAGGAGTATCAGTTTGCCAAACATCGGAACCCCGATACTGTTGATTGCTATGAGGAGACTGCTTCTACTTTTGTTTAAACCTCTAGGAGTTTTATTTTCAAACGTTTGTGAATCTTTCGTACTCAGTTTATTGTTGTCGTAGGGTGGGGGTAGTTCAAAATATTGCAGGGATGGCGAAATTGTGGAGTTTTTGAAGCAATGATTCCAATGTGCATGCCATCAAGCGTCATTTATTGATGGCTTGGTCACGCTGAAGGCAATTTGGAGAGCCCTCTTCCATGCTTCTTTGCCATTGCGGCGTTATGTCTTTTGAAGGCGTGTTCTGTGAAGCCAAGTTCACACTTCCGAGTTGAGCATGGCAGTGGGGTGGGGTGGGTAGCGTGAGCCTATAAAATCATTTAAAAATTGTTTCTCCTGAACAGGTTGAGATAGAACGCTCGGAGTCGTCACGTCCGATGCCATTTTTGATGTAGTTTTACCCAAATTACTTCTTAACACTCAAACCAATTCACCCTGTATATCACAGGAAATGGCTAAGTCACAGACATGTTCACAAGCTTAGTTGGTCTAAGCTGAGTAAAAGGGGTCTTAGACCCTGTTCACAAGCTCTATGTTTACGTTCTGTGGAGTCTGTGCAGCCAAACAAATGTACTCCCTCGAAAAATGAAGCATTTTTATAGGTTGCATAGACACCACACAACACAAACATAGAGCTTGTGAACAGGGCCTTAAGCGGCCCATGCACGTACAATAAATATTGCGCAAACTATGGGTTGTACAATAAAATTTAACGATTCTGGGTTGTATTGATGGGTTGCACATTACAGGGTGGAAGGGGATAAGAGTGACCAAAATTTGTGGGTGATAGTAGACCTCGTTTGCGACCGAAATCACCACATACACCATGGTCCGAAAATCAAAACCCTCCGAGATATGATTTTTCTAACGATTTTTAAGGCTTACACAATTTTTTTTAAACTAACGGCGAGAAACTCGCATTCAATTGAATTTTTGCAACTTTTTTTTTTTTTTTTTTTTTATTTTAATTACTAGACCAACCTTAAAAGGTTTCACAAGTACAACGAACAACAATTTGTACTAAATAACTATATCACAGGATTAAATAACTATATCACAGTAATTATCACATGAGTTGGTCTTGGAGTAGACGGGGTCGTAATCTTTTAGCTATCCGTTTGCCCAACGAATAATAGACCGCTCGTTCCACGGCCGGCAGGTTTGCGCGACATTTTTTGAACTTCGCGACGATGTGTTCTCTGATCGAGGGCAGGTTTAATTCCCTGTGGAGCTGGGAGTTTCTTACGAACCAGGGTGCATCTGCCGCCGCCCTTAGTATTTTATTTTGGATGACCTGTAGCTTGAACAATTTTGACTTTGCAGCAGCTCCCCACACTTCGCTCCCATATAGCATCAATGGTCGGATTTTAGTTTTTTTAATTTTTATTAGTTTATTTTATTTTATTAGGATAATATTAATTTATTTTATTAGGATTTTATTAGTTTAAAAAAAAAGTCAGTCCCCGTTTGTCCACACTAAATCTGAGTGTACGGACAACCCGTGATTCAGAAAAACATCTTCACCTTTTCAAAAGTAGTCATAAGCGTTTTCTTAGTTGTTCAGTGATTTTTCGTCAGAAATGACGATTTATGAGAAAATATAATGATTTTTCTCTTCAAAATCGCTTGTTTTGACCTGGGAAGTTCGAACAAGTTTTGTGATTCTAACGTGATAAAAAGCACTAAAACCTTATCCAAAGCTATACGTTGAATCGAACTGATTATGCTCGCCTGCCAAAGTAACAAAAATTGTCGCTCCGGCAGCTGGAGTGTCGGATAGAGTACATTTCACATAACACTAATTTCGTTAATTTCACTTAATTAGCGATTAATCAGCAAAAATGACTATACAAATGTAGAGTAACAAAGTGAAATGTTAATTAATGCCGAATAATAGCTAAATAACTAAAAACGTCGAAACTTGTAGTAGTGTAATGCACTTAACCCGACAGCCAGCTGCCGGAGCGACATTTTTTGATTCTTTGGTAGGCGCACACATTGAATTCCACTCCAAGGATAGCTCTGGATGTGGTTTTACACCTTTTTAGCATGTTAAAATCACAAGGATTGATCGAATTTTGCAGATCAAAACAAGCGATTTTGAAGAGAAAAATCATTAATTTATCTAAAAAATGGTAATTTCTGAGGAAAACTCGCCAATCAACTAAGAAAACGCTTATGACTATTTTTGTAAAGGACACTTTGAAGATGTTTTTCTGAATCACGGGTTGTCCGTACACACAGATTTATTGTGGACAAACAAAGATTGACTTTTTTTTGAAAAAAAAAAATAAATCCCCGATTTGCACGACTTTGAGCCTCATTTGAGGCCACATAAAATAGTTAACGTCTATCGAAAATGGCTAATCCTGACAGGAAATAGTGTGCTCTTTCCGAATCCATCACCAAAAGTTGCAAAAATTTAAATTGAAGGCGATTTTTTCGCAGTTAGTTAACAAAAAATTATGTACGCCTTAAAAATCGTTAGAAAAATCATATCTCGAAGGGTTTTGATTTTCGGACCATGGTGTATATGGTGATTTCGGTCGCAAATGAGGTCTACTTTCACCCAAATTTTTTTGTCACACTTATCCTCTTCCACCCTGTATAATGAAAACCCCAATTTTTTAACTGTAAACATCTGGAAACGAAATATTGTACACACTTATTGCGCAATAATTATTGTACGTCTATGGACCCCTTTAGGCCCGTATTCATTGACATTTCTTGATTTTCCCTAAGCAGGCATCCAGCATCCAAACAGATGATTTTTTCTCAACAAAAACTGATTTGGTTTTCACTTATAGTCCAGTAAACGAGTGTTCAAAAAGATGGTCTAGAGGGAATGAGCGAAAGCAGAAAGTTTGACTCCGGAACCATGTTTGGACTAGTTTGGAGGTAAACATACTAAAAGTCCCCACCCGTAGGAGGTGAGCCCGAGTGGGGGGAGCATAAAGAAGGTACCATTTTTCGGATTTTCACTGATATCTCGAAAACAGAGCATCGTAGGCAAAACTTTTGTGATAACCAATTAACGCTGACATGAATATCAGAAACTTTTGTCATTATGCATGTTTCACCAATTCATAACCGTTCTCGAAATACATGCCCCGCTGAAGTAAAAATGTCCGAAAAAAATATTTTTATTCCACGTTTTCCGTTGAACATTCTTTTATATCGTCTAAACCGGTTATCCTAGGAGAAAGCCCTCGGGAAGGAAGTTTTAGAGGATTTAATTATCTTTGGAAATTGTGAATACATAAACAAATTTATATTGAACAGGTCAAAAGTTCTACGAGTTTTAAAAATGTTGGCCAATTTCAACTTTTTTGGTTGAACTGTTGTGAAACTTCAAGAAAGGTAATTGTTTAATTAATTGAGTATAACATTCTTTATTATATTTTAAATATGCCGACTAGTTTCGGGGTAAGTGCACCCCATTTTCAAGGCATCCGCAGTTCGCAAACAACTTAAAGGAGACATACCAACAATTAGTCCCAGTTCTCAAAAACAACCAAACATCAAAACTAGTCGGCATATTTAAAATATAATAAAGAATGTTATACTAAATTAATTAAACAATTACCTAAATAATTTAACATTCACAATATAATCAAAAAATCTCCAAGAAGGGCAAGCTGAGAGACAGGTATGGAAAGGAAAACACCTGGATTGTGAATACACACTGCTTTACCAGCTCAGGAATATGGGAAACAGGTGCTTTTTAAGCTGGTACGGTGCAAACCAGATGGATACCTCCCTCAACATCCATCGTCTATAATGCTTCTTAAAGTCTGCGTCGATCAAAAACCAGGTATTTCATCCCTCCCACTAACCGAGGGAGTCACCCAGGAGCACAGTGTCCGGGTTTCCGGCCTCAAATTTCGTTTGGAAATGCATTGAGCCCTAAAACTGGGGATGGGATCAGAACAGCAACAACCACCTGGTTCCCATTCAAACCAAGCAACCTGCTCCACTGCACCGGTATACTATACCCTCAATCTTATATTATTTCGTCGGTGTATTACCGACCGCAACAGTGGAAAATTTGGATGCAGGAAGGCATCGATGTCATGCTTCAACATCTGCGAAGCTGCTACGGGAGCTGTGTCAATAGGAGCCACTTCACGACGGTCAGGAAAAGGGCGATGATGATGATGACACGGATACAGTTTTAGTGCCAGTCGCATCAAGGGACTAATGACCTGGACGAACAACGGGTTTAAATCTTCCTCCCCTCATAAGTGGAATGGTTTATTATTTGAGTTAATCCGATATGTTCATACTTTTCATATACCTACTAAATTTACGTTCAGCGTGAGTAGAACATAAAAATACGTATGTGAAAGACCGACGGCTGGTAAATCTTAGCATTTACCAGTGAATCCTAGCGTTCACCAGCGAATTCGTTAAAGTTCAAATAATGATTCATGAAATTCGGACGTAGGCCCGGGCCGAACACATGGGCTTGAAGTTCTGTTCTCCAAACTGAGCTTAGGAGCTTAAACTCCAATCGGAATTTTTGGTATTTTGAATACAAAATCGTTTAAACTCAACGCAACGCTTAAACAGACATTGTCGAGACCTAACCCTCCTTATACCACTAGAAATACAAGAATGGTAAAATTCCGAAATTCCTGGAATATAGTAAGATCATCGGACTTTTACTAGACAGTTTTGGTACGTAATCCCCGTGCGGCGTTGGTCCACTGTTCAATCAACTTTCCCGCGGCTCATCACCCCTTGAAATGAACTGATAAAAGGCAGAGACGTTTAACACGAATGTACATTGCGTGTACGAGGGGGGGGGGGCAGTACATGAAACTGCACTGTACATGTTGATTGTCTACAGTTGAAGACTTCAGGAGACAAATGTCTATAGAAAATAATGGATTGGAAACAGTTCAACCAAAGGTTGAAATTGAGGAATTTCACCTTCAAGGAAAAGGTGAAATTGGCCAACATTTTTAAAACTCGTATAACGTTTGACCTGTTCAATATAAATTTGTTTATGTATTCACAATTTCCAAAGATAATTAAATCCTCTAAAACTTCCTTCCCGAGGGCTTTCTTCTAGGATAAACGGTTTAGACGATATAAAAGAATGTTCAACGGAAAACGTGGAATAAAAATATTTTTTTCGGACATTTTTACTTTTGCGGGGCATGTATTTCGAGAACGGTTAGGAATTAGTGAAACATGCATATGACAAAAGTTTCTGATGTTTATGTCAGCTTTAATTTGTTATCAGAAAAGTTTTGCCTACGATGCTCTGTTATTGAGATATCAGTGAAAATCCGAAAAATGGTACCTTCTTTGTGCTCCCCCCACTCGGGCTCACCTCCTAGGGGTGGGGACTTTTAACTTTTAGTATGTTTACCTCCTAACTAGTCCAAACATGGTTCCGGAGTGAAAATTTCTGCTTTCGCTCATTCCTTCTAGAATCATTCGTTGACTGGACTATTAGGAGAATTTCAACTTAAGTAGCGACTATGAATACGGGCCATAAAGGCCTCGCCACACCGAACGCGAACTGCCGCGCGGACTGGTCCTCTCGCGGAAAAACTATGGTAACGGGGTATACCTCACCCACGTTGTCATGGTTTTTTGGCGTGCGGACTGGAGCGCTTAACAAAAAACCATGGCAACGGGGTATACCTCGCCCACGTTTTTATGGTTTTTTCCGCGTCGGACCAGTCCGCGAGGCAGTTCGCTCTAGGTGTGGCGAGGCCTTTAGGCCCGTATTCATTGTCGCCACTCAGGGGCTAAGTTAGTATTCGCTTATTTCGACTAAGAAAAAAAACAAACAAACAAAGACGACCGATTTGAAGTCGCTCAAGGGGGAACTTGCAGTGATGATTCCTCGATCCCCGTCCAATCACCCCTCGTCTACTACTCGGCATACATTTTCTGGCCTTATTTCTGCATCAATCCTGGTTTTTAAGGTCTCGTTTTAATCTTTAGCAACTTCTGCATATGCAGTAGGTTTCCTTTTTTCAAATAAGTCGAAAAGAAACCGTGAAATTACAACGTAAAAGTTCAAGGCGAATTTAAAATAACTTCAGGGATGAACTTTGAAAAAAGTAAAACTACTGCATATCGTCGGCTAAGGCGTGATACCTGGTAAGTGACAATTTGGCGAAAAATAGGTTTTGGTATCAAATTTTTCGTTAGATACCTAACTTGATTATCATAAATTTTGTTTTCAAGATAATCAATATAATTTTTTATAAAAGCCAAAAAGTTGAAATTAATCTACAAATAGACATTTTTAAAATGATTTTTTGTTCTCCTGTGAAGTTTGGTTTTTGGACATACGCCTTAGCCGACGATATGCGGAATTTCCTGAAGATTAAAACGAGTCCTTAAAAACCAGGATTGGTGCAGAAATAAGGCCAAAAAATGTATGCCGAGTAGTAGACGAGGTTGATTGGAGGGGGGTCGAGGAATCACCCGTGCAACTCCCTCTTAAGCAAATACTCAGATTGAGTGACGACTATGAATATGCCCCCAAGTCTTCTCAATATCCGTTGATCTAGAGAGAAATAAACCGTTTGTTCCACGGTCGAAAGTTTCGCTTGACATTTTTTGAATTTCGAGACGATAGTTTCAGTAATCGTGGGCAGGTTCAATTCCCTGTAGAGCTGACAGTTTCGTTCGAACCAGGGACAGGGGGCATCGGCCGCCCTTAAATTTTGTTCTGAATGACCCGTAGTTCGTACAATTTTGACTTTGCTGCAGCTCCCCTCGCTTCGCTCCCATATGGCATCAGTGGATGAATTATCGATTTGTACGCGAGTAAGCAGAATTCCTGTTCAAGTTTGCTTTTTCTGTTAATATGGAGTTGCCGCTGCCTTGCGTAGGCTGCTCCCATTTTTTGGTTAATGTGTTTGTCCCACGTTTAGGCGTCTACCGATATCTAGAACGCACCGAGGCTTTCTTGTCGTCCTATTTGATATTGGTTGATATTGGCCAATTAGGAGTTCCTGAGGATCGTTTGGGAAACTGAGTATTAAGAAATAGTGTTTGAGGATGATCTTCCATTTTCTCATGTACTGCTGGATTCTTCCAGAGCATGTTGTACCGCGTCGCGTGTCTCGATTTTACTTTCATTGCTCGAGTAGAGATGGCCGATGCTCGAGTAGTGTCGTCCGCAAATGTTGTGATTTGGACGCTCAGTGAAGTAGGGAGGCGTTTCGGCACGAATAGGTTATAGTTCTGACGTAAAATGACCTGCCGGTCAGCAAGGTGCATGGTTCATTATACCGAAGATATATTAGGGGAACCCGGCATGAAGTGTGTTTTCCAACGATTAAACCCCGCCGGGTTCATAGGAGAGCCGAGAGCACCGTGTCACAGCTCGCCGCAGCCGAATATACTAAGTGCGGCAGTGGAATTCGAATTCAGGTCCGGCTGAGTGCGGTGCGCTCATTGTGTACACGCACTACACCAGCTAGGCGCGCAGGAATCAGACGGCTAGGCGGGGTTGGCTGTAGCTTGTCAAGGAAAACATGAACGCGCAGGCGGTCTCTGTAATTCCATGCTTGCAACCTCCAACTTTCGTTACCACCATAGTTTTCCCGTTGTTTTATTAACGTTTTACGTACCTAACCTAAAAAATAAAAGTGACTTAATCCCGGGTGAAGTGACATTTTAGGGGATTCGAAAGTAGGAAGCAGGACTCTGCTTGTGAGGGTGAGGTTGATGTTTTCCTTGATGGCCTATACTCTGTTTCATGCTAGGTCTACTCGTGATAGGCATCTGGCTTAGAGTTGTCTGTATATCAGAAAAGTCGAAATTTGTCGTCTCCGCTATTGAAAAATGTGATAATACTATCAAACATCCCTCCGTGGATGGTATTAATATTGTAGTTGTCACTTTTTCATCTACCCGTGTATCATATTCACAGGAATCTATTTATGGCTGCCAATTCGTTTTTATGACATCCAATTAAATTCTCCTCGTATGAATGTAAAGGAGATGCATGCAACAACATTTGATTGGAATGAGGAAGTTTCACTCGTCAGGAATCGTTTATCGCTTTTATTTTTATTTATTTTTTTATTTATTTATTTATCTATTTTTTTTTTTTTTTTTTGCGTAATAGCCCGTGTAAAAAAAGGGCAATCCGTTCGTCGAATTCGTATAGTTGATTTACAAAGAAAATCTGAAGTTTTAGGCATTTTCAAACCGGCTTTTCCGTCAAACCGTTAGTGACTCTGGGAAAGGGAGCCCGAACGAGAATGACAAGAATAGAGATCAAGCCCAAGATGTAGGCAATACAACGCACGTTTGAAGGGGAATCCAATTTGTTTTTTTTCTCTCTCGTGACAGAGGACCCCGAAGTATCCAAAAATATTAGTTTTGGAAATTGTGAATCTTCCTCATTCAATTTTTTGAAGTATTATTTTTTTTACTTATTTATTGCTTGATTTAACTTATACGACTTTAGCTTACGTATGTAGATGTTTGCTTCGTACTGTAAATGTTTTCGGTCAATATGGATGGCAATCTTGGGATATTTTCCTATATGTATCATCGTTTTCCAAGGGCTTCAGGAAGTTGTCAACCTACAACTTCCCTAGCCGATCAGTGTACGATGTATTGAAGCATTTGCCGGTGATTCTGTTCTTTGTGTGGGTAGTGGCGGCCCTATGATTTTGTTCTGGCGCCGTTCTGAATCCCGTAACTTTTGTATTCTGTAAGGGGGATGTTTCTTTCTCAACAGTTTTGTTTTTCTTTTTTCTTTTTAGAAAGGGAGTCAGGCGGTCACTGCTTCGGCGGCTGCCGCAGGTGCCACGGCTAAATTACTTCAACAGCCCAGTATTTCCATCACGCCTCTGCCACGACAAACTGGAGTTCCAACGCCTCAGAATCAACCTCAAGCGCCTTACGTACCCAGTCCTCGACCTGGTCGACCTCCAACCTCTTCGGCGAAAACAACGTTCGTTATCTGTGAAATCTGCGACGGTTATATCAAAGTAATTTTGAGTTGGTATTTGCTCAAAAATAAAGCGAATCTTATTTTTGTTTGTATATTTTTTTACCAGGACCTTGAGCAACTACGAAATCACATGCAGTGGATTCATAAAGTTAAAATTCATCCCAAGATGATTTACAACAGGCCGCCTTTGAACTGTCAAAAGTGTCAGTTTAGGTTTTTTACCGATCAAGGCCTTGAAAGGCATCTTCTTGGAACTCACGGTCTGGTCACCTCAAGTATGCAAGAGGCTGCGAACAAGGGTAAAGACGGTGGACGTTGTCCAGTGTGTGGAAGGGTCAGTTTTCATTTATACTCTCTGGAAATTCGACTTGAAAACCATTCTGAAACGTTTCTTTCTCCCCAACAGGTCTATCAGTGGAAACTTTTGAATCACGTGGCCCGTGATCATAACATGTCGCTCAAACCAGCTCATTTATCGTACAAGTGCACCGTCTGCACAGCTACGTTCGGCATGTACAAGCAATTCGAAAGTCACGTATACTCGGCGCATAGCGTGGTTTCAAAGCGACCCAATGACAAGAAGCCGGCTCAGTCAACGCAGCCTTCGACGAGCTCTACTTCTCAGGTGAGGTTTTCTTTTCTTTTTAAAATAGTGGAGTTGAATTTTTTAAAGCTTGCTAGGCCTTTAAAAAAGGGTTGTGGATCCAGGCAATGGGGACGGGTAGCAGGGAAGCTTATGTTGAAGCACTTTTCTTTTACGGCAGCACAAATTTTTTTTGTCTCAAACTGTTACGGCTCTGCCCTCCCTATGGTTTTCATCGTTCATTCGTTGTTTTTCTTTAGCCCCCTCTGAGCGAGAGCGGTGATGATGTTAATGATGATGATGGGAATGAAGACGAACCCGTTGGTGTGGTTGATGATGGGAAAAATAGGCCGTTGGACAAAACTGGACGACAACCAGTTGACATCCAGTCGTTCACTAAAACGCTACAGGGGCTTGGAACTGTTATCACGTTAAAAGCGGCGTCGGCGTCGTCAACGAACGCTCCGGTCGGAACGGTTTCGTCTGAAGATGGTTCGACTTCTCGACAGAACCGAAGGAAGAAAGCCGTGAACGAGGCCAAGAGCCGGTTGAAAAGGCGTGAGACGAGACTGTCTGATGGTCGAGATGGTGATAATGCCTCGAAGCCGACAGAGCGAATAGCAAGGCCCGATGGAAAGGAGCAAACTGTTAGTAATGATACAAAAAAGTGCCGTCGTTGAGTCTTTCCTAAATGTAAATCCCAACTTTTCACGTCCTCATATCCTGTCATTATTTTTATCATAAAGGAACTAATTGCAGACTTCGAAATTGTTAGATTTTATTAATAAAGTACAATAAATCCAATTGCCCGACATGTTAATTATTATTTTACCTTGAGAACGTGAAAAGGTGATGATTTAATAGTGGGATTGGGAATGAGTTGAGATAATTTCCCTGTTTATAGCCCGTCAAGGAGAACATGAACCGATTTATACACATATCACCGATTTATACACATATCGGTTTGTAGTTTACAAGCCGAGATAATGGGGGAGTAGCCAGAAGGGCTCATCTGGCGAGCGCGAGGTCCATGTTGAACTTGACAAGCTATAAACAATTCAATTTCATTGTCCTGTAGCTTGATTGATTACGGCTATTGTGCTTTGAAATTGTGAACAGTGCTCAGTTTTACTTTCTGGACAAATTTTAACATTGACTCAAATTTGGGGGAAATTTTGAGGAATAAGCCCTGAAATTCTGTGTAAGGGTGATGGATGTCATCATGGGGAACCCACCGCGTCATCCTCGAACTATTGGAGTATCAGCAGAACTTATCATCCTATTTTTCTTCGTTGCTCGGTTTTACGTCCACTTTTGGGCCAGAGGGAAATCTCTCCTGTTCTATGTATTCTGTCCTTTTTTATTTGTACCGCACGGAGAAAGCTACGCCTAAGCGGCCAGGTATTCTGAGACCGCGCGATTTGACTGGCCACTAATTGTGTGCCTAGAGCCTCGATTGCCATAATTTCCGTCTCCTTTCATAAGTTATTATTTTTTTTATTAAAAAAAAGTTCTTCAGAATGCTGTAAGGACATTTATGGTATGAGGGGGGGGGGTGTTACAGTGGTGCGATCCATTCCACCCCTGTATGCGTTTTCTTGTGTTGCTTGCTGAGTTCACGACGACGGTGCGATGCCAAATTAGCACGTTAGCGTAACCCTCAGAAGGTGAAATGTCTCCAGCTCTAATGTTTTGCACGTTAAATTGAACTGTGGGGCCCTGGGTTGCCGCTTGTTGCCTTGATCCACGAATTTATTGGCAGGCTTGACCGTGTTTCACCCTCTCCTCGTGGCTGAATAGTCCGTTTTTGTGCTCTGAAAAATGAACCAAATTGTTTTCTGAAATGATTCTCATTTCCTCCTACCAACTTTTTTTTATTTCTCATGTTACAATTTTTACTTGAAAGGGTGGTGACGTGTTAGGAAGGTAAGGAAATTCTATAGATAATCTTTTTTTCCACTTTTATATCGATGTCTTAACTTTTATTTGAGTTGTTCCTATCTTTAATGAACATACATGTCGTATTTTGTGAGGTTGTTAGATGTGTTTTTTTTATTTATTATTATTTATTTCACAATTGTTTCATATTTCAGCAGCAAACTTTCCTTCCCCTCTCCAGTCCCTTTAAAAAGTTAATTTAAAAAACGTTCTTTGTTTGTTTTCAATGTTCTAGTTTGTTTTTTCTCGCATTTTTCATTCTTTGATTTCCTTGAAGTATTAGCTGAGTAGCTTAAAGTCGATCATTTTTTTCCTTTTGTTTCACAGAGCGAGTCAATGTTGAAACCCTTGAAAATCAACGACGAAATCACCATCATACCCCAGCCGGCTAGAGCGAAATCGAAAACTTCCCAACCGGCGAGTTCGTCCAACAAACCAGCCAAGGTAATCGAATTTTAAAAGCCCCTGTAAAAAAAAAAAAAAAAAATCGCAGTCATCAAATTCGAATTTATGCCAGCGCTAGAAATTTCGTTTACATTTTATTGAATATTATATAAATATATATTTTGTTAACTCCAGGATGAAAAACAGAACAAAAAAATCTGAATCGGTCAAATGGTATAGGGGATGGTAGGGAGGGGGATATCGTTAAATACCGACCGGCCCGCCAAGAACCGTGGCAAAAAAATTGAATGGAAAGTCCGTACGTAGCAGTTTAAATAATTGTTTCTCCCTGTACATACATTATTACACCTGGAGAGAGAACTTTTTTGAGTGTGAAAATAGAATTGTTTTTATAATTTTTTTCCGTTTATACTTTTGTCAGCGATCTTTTAAGTTTTTGTGTAATTATATATTTTTTATATATTATGTAAATGTGATTCTCTAATGTTATATGCATGTATTTACTAAATTGTAACGCAAACAAATGAACATTTTTTTTTCGATTCATTTTTTTGTATCAATAAACTCCTTTTTCCTCTTCTTGTAATTAGTAGAGGAAGATGAGCCTTATTTTTATAGACTCTACTAAATTATTGTATATTTATAGTGAGAAGAAAGTAAATCAGCCTACTCGGGTAACAATTTGAAATGAAATGTAGAAATAAATAATATTTGTATTGTCGGCTAGTTTTCTATTTCGTTTAGAAACAAATTGCTTTTGCACTCGCACTTGTTCGTAATTACTACGGAACGGAAATGCCTGTCAAAAAAAAAAAAAAAAAAATGCAAGATGTCTACCAGTTACTTGATGATTCTAGGGGTTACTATCGATGCGTATTTATTTTCTTCCCTGAAAGTGCTGCGGCCAATTCGAACCAAAAGGATAAACAGAAGTGAGACATAATCTTAACGTTTTTAAAGTAATTTACGACTCATTAAAAAAGTGATTTTCTGAAGAAACATTTTTTTTTTTTGTCCATCGTTCGGACATTTTCTTTTTTTGCCCCAATCAAGTCTTGGGAGTGATGTGGTCACCAAACAACAAATTAAAATGCAATGACTTGGTGTCGTGAAAATGACGTGGAAATTTGTTTGAAATGATTATATTACAATAAAAAAAAAGTATAATATGAATTAAGTTCATTAATTGTTGTTGAAGTTTTATTTCGATATTCCGTCATCCACGTGTTCGGTTCACGTGGATCCGTGAACCTCTCGTGTCAGAAGAGTGCAGAAACAAGGCCCTGAGTTGTTTGTACGGTGAAAATAGACAACTGGCAATTCCCGCTCAAACATTGGAGCCTTGAAAACGCCAATACAGACGATTCCTGCCCTGGAAATGACAAAATCGACCATTACAACGATCCAAATATGACAAATTGTCCATCTGCGCCTTGAACATAGCTACACAAACGGGCATTCACGTTCCAGAAATGGCAAACAAGCAATTCACACTCACTAGCAAGTCAAACTGTCCATTCGCACCCTAAAATCCATAAACTGGTCATAATTCGTTCCCTCACTGAATAGGGCCCGCTCGGTCTTACCAAATTATCAACCCCCCACGGCTACGCCTTTCTGTGGGGTGGGTGGTCCATAATCTAGGACGTTATAAACAACATGGAAGTCTAAACAAGGAAGAAATGGATAACAAGATAAAAACGGGAGAAGCGGTATGGTAAATAAAGAAAAATGTCGCTCCGGCAGCTGGCGGTCGGAAAGAGTGCATTTCATTCCGTATACGGAAACCCTAAGCCGTCCCAGAAGTACCTAATGATTTTCATACCATAATTTGTTTCATTAAGCCGAACTTCTTCCTCTATTTTCACCCCCCTCTCTTCAAAAATGTCGAAAAGTTTCGGTAGTTTTCCAAGGGCCTTGTTATATCAAATTTTTGTGCCGTATTTTATAATACCTAAACGTGTGAATCTAAGCGATTTTTTTGAAATTTCATCCCCCATTTCACCCCCCCCCCCACAAGGTTTTCGATAAATCTCAATGGAACCTAGGGCTTTTGTTACATTAAATTATTGAGTCGAATTTTAGAGCGCTAAGATGAACTAGTGAAGTTCAACGCTATTTTTACACTTCCACCCTGGGGGGACCACCCCCACCACCTTGACTTTTTCGAAAAATTAAAATGGGAATCAAAGGCTACTCTAACATGGAGTATTCGTACTGAATATGACGCATCTAGAATCAACTGGTGAATTGTAGTGATTTTTTGACCATTTCAACCCCTATTCCCCCCCCACCACCACCTTGACCGATTTGGCCCAAATGCAATACCGACCGGGGTCTTATGACTACTGATTTTTGTGCCAAAGCGCGTTCCGCTAAATTAATTTCTACGAGAGTTATCGTGCACACTTACTACCACCCCAGGGGCACCACCCCCTCCCCTTTGACATTTTCAAAAAATGAAAATGGGAATCAAAAGCTACTCTAACATGGAGTATTCGTACTGAATATGATACATCTAGAATCAACTGGTGAATTGTAGTGTTTTTTTGACCATTCAACCCCTATTCCCCCCCCCCCTTCACCTTGACCAATTTGGCCCAAATGCAATACTTACCGGGGTCTTATGACAACTGATTTTTGTGCCAAAGCGCGTTCCGCTAAATTATTAGTGCATTTCATTCTGAAAATGCACTATTGGACTCGTCGTGATGGTGGCAAACATGGGTCATGTCATGTTTTTTTCACGTTTCAGAACCTCTAGAACACGAATTCAGTGGTCTCCAGAATTTATATATATATATATGGTGTTTCAGGAGGAATGTGCAATATTTTGCCATGTTGTAGTACGCACCTGGACGCACCAAAAATACCATATGAACATACGGTCGAAAGTGGTTACCTTACGAGATATCGGCATTTACCTGTTTTTCACGCTCTTCGTGACTTTTTTACACAAAGAGCGGATTCACAGCTCGCAATCCAAGTTTAGACAAAAACTAATGACTTATTCGGAAAGAGCAGAAAATTTCCTTCTCGAATCTGTCATTAGAATGGGTTTTCGGAGATAATTTGAACATGTAATCTGCATGCAAACACGGGAAAAATGAAATGCCTAAAATAGCAGGTGAATTTCAAGGTGGCGTACGTAAGCTGTTTTATTGTCTCACGAGTGGCAAAATTGGTGAAAACTTCTCCATACGATGGCCTTTCGAATGGTGTATTACAAACCGTATTTACGTGAACCATGAGGGCAGCAGGCACGCTGGAAACAGAAAAAACGTAGGAAAATGGTCGTATTGGAGCGATAATCACTTGGGATTATGTCCTTAGCGGACCCCTGTAATTTGCAAAATAAGACGGCTAACTTCATCTAGGGGCGGTGAGACATGAATTCAAATGTGAAGGATAGTTTCTCAGCCCCCACCCCTACGGATGGATCCATAATTATTGTTACTTCAACCATTCGTCACCGCTGGCCCTTCCTTGTACACTCGGCGTTGACACTAATTTGTACACTTCCCTTGAGAATCACGCCAAGTCACCCGTTCTTTAATGAAAAGAGCCCAGAGACACGTCTCATAAGAAGCGTGGTCGGTTTTTTAAGCATTTCATACTTTCTGTGGACACGAAAAATAATTCTAGCCATCATGAGAGGGGGTTATGATGGCGCGGTAGACAGGAAGGGAGCGGGAAACCACGTGTGTCCCAGATTACCTGCGTGGCTATTGCTATGTATCAAAAATTATGGATTCATTAGAAGGGAGGGGGGGTGAGCACTCTGTCCTTAGTAGAGCACGCCGAGAGGCCATACCGCCGTTGAAATGAAGTTACTCCCATAGACTGAATCGTATTTTGAAAATTAGAGGGTCTGCTAAGGACATAATCCCAAGTGATTATCGCTCCAATACGACCATTTTCCTACGTTTTTTCTGTTTCCAGCGTGCCTGCTGCCCTCATGGTTCACGTAAATACGGTTTGTAATACACCATTCGAAAAGCCATCGAATGGAGAAGTTTTCATCAATTTTGCCACTCATGAGACCATAAAACAGCTGACGTACGCCACCTTGAAATTCACCTGCTATTTTAGGCATTTCATTTTTCCTGTGTTTGCATGCAGATTACATGTTCAAATTAACGCCGAAAACCCATTCTAATGACAGATTTGAGAAGGAAATTGTCTGCTCTTTCCGAATCAGTAATTATTTTTTGTCTAAACTTGGATTGCGAGCTGTGAATCCACTCTTTGTGTAAAAAAGTCACGAAGAGCGTGAAAAACAGGAAAATAACGATATCTCGTAAGGTAACCACTTTCGACCATAATGTTCATATGGTATTTTTGGTGCGTCCAGGTGCGTACTACAACATGGCAAAGTATTGCACATTCCTCCTGAAACACCCTGTATATATACATTATATTGATTTATTTATAATATTATGGCTGTTT
Source organism: Corythucha ciliata (assembly GCA_038030265.1). Classification (NCBI taxonomy): domain Eukaryota; kingdom Metazoa; phylum Arthropoda; class Insecta; order Hemiptera; family Tingidae; genus Corythucha; species Corythucha ciliata. The sequence continues at coordinate 50,991,697 of CM075942.1, read as the reverse complement.
TCTTGTTAGCACGATAACTCTCGAAGAAATCAATTTAGCGGAACGCGCTTTGGCACAAAAATCAGTAGTCATAAGGCCCCGGTCGGCATTGCATTTGGGCCAAATCGGTCAAGGTGGAGGGGGGAAAATAGGGGTTGAAATGGTAAAAAAATCACTACAAATCACCAGTTGATTCCAGAAGCATTATATTCGGTATGATGATTCCATTTTGAAATAGCCTTTGATTCCCATTAAGTTCAGCTTAAACAAACCCGGCAGCAAACAGTACGAGGGAGGGTCAAACATAAACGAAACAAATCATGGTCTCAACATTACTACTTCTGGGACGGCTTAGGGTATCCGTATACAAAATGAAATGCACTCTTTCCGACCGCCAGCTGCCGGAGCGAAATTTTTTTTTCAGAATGAAATGCACTAAAAAAGTCTGTCCTTTCCAATGGTGCTACTTAATTTGACGTGAGAGCTCTGGTTGCCAAGCTACGAACGATTTTTTCCGTAAAAACGAGGCCCATTACAAAAGTGCTTATTTCCTTAATATCTCGGAAACTATTAGGAATCGGACTATGGTTAATACGGATAGTTTTGACGCATTTTGGACGTACATTCACAGGGCAAAATATTGACATCCATTTTTTGAACACCCTGTATAAGGTTGTTTCAGGAGGAATGTGCAATACTTTGCCATGTTGTAGTACGCACCTGGACGCACCAAAAATACCATATGAACATACGGTCGAAAGTGGTTACCTTACGAGATATCGGCATTTACCTGTTTTTCACGCTCTTCGTGACTTTTTTACACAAAGAGCGGATTCACAGCTCGCAATCCAAGTTTAGACAAAAACTAATGACTTATTCGGAAAGAGCAGACAATTTCCTTCTCAAATCTGTCATTAGAATGGGTTTTCGGCGTTAATTTGAACATGTAATCTGCATGCAAACACAGGAAAAATGAAATGCCTAAAATAGCAGGTGAATTTCAAGGTGTCGTACGTCAGCTGTTTTATGGTCTCATGAGTGGAAAAATTGGTGAAAACTTCTCCATACGATGGCCTTTCGAATGGTGTATTACAAACCGTATTTACGTGAACCATGAGGGCAGCAGGCACGCTGGAAACAGAAAAAACGTAGGAAAATGGTCGTATTGGAGCGATAATCACTTGGGATTATGTCCTTAGCGGACCCTCTAATTTTCAAAATACGATTCAGTCTATGGGAGTAACTTCATTTCAACGGCGGTGTGGAAGTGTAAAAATAGCGTTGAACTTCACTAGTTCATCTTAGCGCTCTTAAATTCGACTTAATAATTTAATGTAACGAAAGCCCTTGGTTCCATTGAGATTTATCAAAAACTTTGATGATGGAGGGTGAAAGGGGGGATGAAATTTAAAAAAAATCGCTTAAGTTCACACGTTTAGGTATTATAAAATACGGCACAAAAATTTAATATAACAAAGCCCTTGGAAAAAAACTACGGAAACTTTTCGACATTTTTTAAGAGAGGGTGGTGAAAATAGAGGAAGAAGTTCGGCTTAATGAAACAAATAATGGTATCAAAATTATTACTTCTGGGACGGCTTAGGGTATCCGTATACATAATGAAATGCACTCTTTCCGACCGCCAGCTGCCGGAGCGAAATTTTTTAGTTTTTATTTACTGGACTATTACTAACTCATGCAATTTCAATTTACAATTGAATTCATGGCTTGCCCAGGGTTCGCGGGCACTAGAAAAAAAACCTGAAAATTTGCAATTCCGCTGAAATGAGGACCTGAGACTTACAATTTCACGCAAATTATGCCTGGAAACACCCTATTTTGCAGATTATTGCAGCCGCAATTATAGCAAATTCATGCGGACTTACAACTGAAACTTGTAATTTCCCTGAAACTAAGACCCGGAACTTGCAATTTTGCTGAAATGAAGACCCGAAACTTAGCCAGAGTCGAGAACGCTAGCCTTGGTTTCATCACTTCAAAATTTTTCTCGAAACTGCCTCAACTTACAAACCCACAATGTTCACGCCCGCTAGAAACCAAAAGCCATGAAACTGGCAGTTTTGCGGAAATTAGGACGTGGAACATGCAATGTCGCAAATATTTAGCCTCAAATAAACTATACTTATCTGTCGGACTTTGAGCGCTGTTGCGGCCAAGCGAGCTTGGCTTCCTATGGCAAGAAAACACTCGAAACTTGCAATTTTGCAGAAGTAAATACTCTAAACTTGTAATTGAGGCGTAAAACTTGCAGTATTGAAAATGCAAAGTCCATAGATATATTTACGGCTCGAATGTCAAAATGAAAGCGCCCAAGTGTGGACATAGATTAACGGTGTTGTATACACATATAAATTTCCTTAAAAATACCCATCCTCCGTTCACTAGTGCTCTACAGCACTCTCCATTTATTGGTGGGATATAAGTCAGTGGCGATGAGAAGGGAGGGGGAGTCGGGCGATTTGTTGGTTGAAAATTGTCATGTTGTAAAGCCAAAGGAGCCGTGCCCGTGTGATCTTGGTAAAAATACCCCTTTTTTTGGAACAAGCAATCAAGTTCTCTCGAAGAACAGGCGATTTACCCATTTTTCCATGTGCTCTTGCCAGAAAAATCTATTTTTGGGAAGAATCCTCAGGCGGGGAAGTTTCCTTCACGCGTGGAACGCCCCAGAAAGGTCGTTTATAAACCTGAAATTGAGCATTTAAGGAACGGGAATCGCTTAATGGACTTTCTTGCTATTATTCCACTGATTCAGTTCTCTGGCCGCTCCTTCTGATCGTTACATGGGTGGATGGGCTTTTTAGGGGTTGTTAGTGTTACAAAGGGGAACATCACTAGGGTGGGTGGATCGCTTTTCCAGAGCTCTGCTACACCTCTGTGAAATTGTTTCGGCGCCGCTGCCTGATTCATTACAAGTTTTGTACCTGGATAGACATTATTTTGGGGATTTAAACGATTTCCTCGCCATTCCCAGAGCTAACGTGAGACCGCGAGACTGGAACTGCAGAAGGCGCTGCCCCGAAGGAGTGCGCTCGAGCCCTTTATTTGAGCCTCTAAAGTAGACCTGTGTTTGACTGCCGAGTTTTGTGCACGGCGAACCCCCCGCCCACCCTTTGCACGTTTTCCTGGGACGATTGATTAGCTGTGTCCAAAGGGCTCATAAACCACGTCGGGCTCAAATCGAAACACTTTGGAAAAAATCTGCCTAAAGATCGCCCAGTTAAGCCCCCTAAGCAATTATTGGGTAAAACGACCAAATCTGAAAAATGCTGGAATCACTTGTTTTGAAGTTATACCTAAAAACGACATTTCGGTACGGGGAGAACATGTCCGATAAATATTTTTTTCTCAAAACAAAGGCCAGATTTGTGCTTCTCACACCAAGAAATAGCCACAGGTTTTCATTTTCATGCAATTTATCGAGAAAAAAAGCGACAGACCGACGGCATGCCGAAAACCATTTTTCAAGAGTGTGAAGTAAGCTCGGACTCGATTTTTTTCACGAAAACCATATACTTCCATTCCCGTTGGGAATTAACAAGGAAGTAAAAGGGGCAAAATAGAGTATTTTGGGGTTAATAATAACAATAATAATAATTAGTGGGCGCCGGCCTTCGAACCGAATGGGTTTATTATTCCTGAATGTAGCCAGATCCCGCTTGAAATTGCATGAAAATCGACACCCCATGCACCCCTATGATCTCAAAACCTTTGAAAATCCCCATTTTGGACCGTAAAAACCCAGGGAGTCTGTTGATCAAACTGATCAGATGTTAGGACCAACTAGATTCCAAATGGAGTCTATGTGCGAAAGAACGAGTTTTTTCGAGCAATCCTAGGGCAAGATATGGCCCGGATGGCGTACGGCGGATGGTCATTCCAGAAATCGCATTTAGGCACGTTAAAATACGTAAACAGAAAAAGTTCGAGGGTGGGTTGTACATTTTTTTTCTTGACCGAAAACATAGGTGTATTATTCAGGATGAATAAAATCCAAAAACCAGTCGAAACTGTTCCTACGGGGGGGGGGGTATCCTGCCTCACTTTTTGCTGTCAGCGAGGATGAAATGCCTTTGGCCGCAGTCGCTCCAAGTGACCCATGACTTCGGCAAGATCGAATGTGAAATAATTGCTAGGGCAATAGAAGTGGCTGTAAATCAACGGGGAAAAGAGGTTTTAGGTAGGTTCTTGTACCTATACGCGTTATATGGTATACCTACATGTGTGACACACTGTCTGCAGTACTGAAGAACTACACATAAAACGCTATTTGCAGGTACGGCACGCGTAAAACGATATTTTGCAGGGGCGTAAAAACGCTGATGGTTGCAGATAAGAGCGAATTTTTTATGTGTTTTACAGAAAGAACACCAGGGAACGTAACTTCGCTGAAAAGTGATGAATTTTTTTGCGCGTTTCCTGGTGGGAGATTTCCAGTGTTCAGTAAAGGAACACTCGTTTCAAGAATTTTGGGCACGATAGAAGATCAAGGAAAGCTATAATCGTAGACCATGTCACGACCACACTTTCTCGTGGAAAGGAACCCAAATCCGTCCAAATTTTCTGGACGAAAGCCCAGAAAATGGAAAATCACAAGGATGAAAAAGTGGTGGATGGTGAACTTCGTGGTGCCACGCCCCACTATAGCGAAGGCCCATCGGAGGGGGAGGGGCTTATTTTCACCCTACTATAGTATCCCAATCGAGGTAGGAAAAATGGTTAATTTCTGATTGATTTGTCGAAATGAAATGAAAAAACTGTAATATTAAGTTATTAGAAAGAGGACACTTTGAAGAAGTTTTCCTGAAAATTGGGGTGCCCTGCAACGTGATTTAGTACATATGCATAAGTAGTGGTTCATATCTTCAAAAATTAAAAATCTTCTGAATTCCCAACTTTGTGCTGCTGTAATGCTCACGAAAAAGAAGCGATTCTCTCTGAAATGCACTCTTATACTTGTATAACAGAAAAAAGTGTGCTCTTTTCGAATCTTGCGCCAGAATTTGCTTTAAGTTCGCTCGAAAATGACCAAATCGCATTTCATTGCAAACAGTGACAAATCGACTGTGATCTGACAATACCTCCTATCTGAGCCTGACCCTACTTTTCAAGGGGAACAAAAAACTGTTTTTCCTTCGATAATTAGATTAATGAGTTACAATGATTGATCCTAATCTTATTGAAGGATAATTTCTTTCATTTTTCGCAGTGGCAGTAGCTGTAGACAATTAGTCTATTATTTGAGGCAGTTAGGCGGTACTTCCACAATTTTGTTTCATTGATAGGAGATATTTACTTTGGTTGTAGGGGATATTTCTGAATAAATAGTCTTTTATTTTCATGGTTATTTTGTATTCAAAACAGTCCTAAACTTTTTATGAGATTCGAAATTTAACTTTTGAAGCTTATTGCGTTTGCGCCTAAATTTTTGGCAAAGAGTCATAAAATGAATGGCAGTCCGACGGCAGCACCGATTTAAGCTGCTGGAGGTGGTTCCACTTAGTCGAAGGTATTGGAATCTGAGCCTTGTTGAGAGGCGGATAGGTATCAACGACTGATTTATCCACGATCCGCGCTGGAAGAGGCGTGAGACTATCATCAAACGATAATTTGTAATTTATTTTTCCAGAAACTGGAGAATAGTGTAGCACTCGGATATCCGTTACTGTCGGATCTCCTGCTCGCTTCCCAGGCCGAATGGATTTGTATCTATGGAGTTCTGGCTTTGCATAATCCTTGAAAAACTTATAGTCCAGGAAAGGGTCACATATGGTGCCGGGTGTCTTCTAGCTTCAACTGTTGCCTTGAACAAGTCGCTGGGCAAATGAAGTTCTCTGTCCTTCAGTTTCCTCTCAATACAACTGTGAACAGAGTCACACTCCATCTGAGTGTGACCCCGTTCTAAAAATTTTTGCGTGATTTGCAAGTCGTTCTTGATGGCAAAATTTAAAAGAGAGTTAGCCATGACACTATTTCGATTCTGATACGTGCAGCCATCAGAATAAATTACTACTGGTAATTTATTTTCGAGGCAATTCTTTTCCAAGTAGTCAATAAGACACGAAGTGAATGTTGAGGCACAAAGAGAACTCTCGGTTTCACTAAACCAATAGCACGAAGCGTGGTTGGTGCCACCATCGTAGACAGTGAAATTGTGGCAACAGAGTTTAGTTTTGAAATAAAGTCCTCCTGCGTTCAAACTTGGAACAGTTTTTACTAGGGATGGGTATCGGTGGAGAAAACATCGATATCTGGTATCGGTCAAATCCTGAAACCAAAACATCGATATGCGATATATATCGAACATAAAACATCGATAATCATCGATATATCGAGCTAAACTTTATGTTTTTATGTAGGAGCAGTTATCAATAATCAACTCAAATGGAAGAAAAACAGGAACATAAATGAATTTATTATTTTTTTTTATAGCACACACATTTTTTTAAACCTCAAAGAATAATTCGTCCAGGGGGCCTATTCTCTAACAACAAGCAATATTTTTTTCGCCAGCCATGTGTTTATTTCATTCATTTGTTTGAAGAATATTAATGAAATAAATATATGACTGCGAAAAAGCTATTGCTTCGGAGTTAGAGAATAGGCCCCCAGGTCTTTCAAAAAAACCAAGTGGGCCATGATGTCACCCTTCAATCGGTTCCTCTGCTGAGTTAGGATTAACCCTGATTTGGAAAAAAGACGCTCTGACGGAACCGACGTAGCCATGATTGGCGCGTACTGTCGAGCAACGGTAGTGAGAACTGGATAAATGCTCTCGACTTGGCTCCAGAAGACTACTGGATCAACGCCCATTTTTTCGGGAGCTGATTTAGCCTGTAAGACAGACTGTCACGAGAAGTAATAACTGACAGGGAAGACTAACTGCTTATCAGTTATCACTCGGGCCTCCCGTTCAGTGGTTCCCGAGAACTGTTCTGAAACATGACGTCATTGGTAATACTACTTTGTGTGCATATCCCATTCACACGGCCCTATTCCGGGCATCTTCTTTTGGTTGAATTAATTTTTATTTATTTATTTACTTACTTACTGTTTGTTTGATGTATTTTAAAAGGCAAAAATTTCGGTTCACTTAATTATTCCATTCTAGATCGAAAAACGATATTATCGTTCAAAACCATCGATACGTCAATACTATCGAAAGAAAACCATCGATGAAAAAAGTGACCGATATTTTTCCAAAACATCGATATTTATCGATATCCGATATATCGATACCCATCCCTAGTTTTTACGGCTTGGAGATCCATGAGTAGAAGCGTCAGTTCCCCTCTTTTTGCTTTTTCTTTGTCTGCTTCCTTTTCGGCACGAGCCCTGTCCTTATTGGTGATGTGTGCTGCATAGATGGATTCGTCGACGTTACCAACTTTATGAGCACAACATAAGTCGCACATGTCCTTCTTCGGACTAAAAATTGACCAATTTTTTTGGTGAAACGTTTTCTCGAAACGCTTTCGTCCAATATTCATAACCACGGCGTTTTCACGGCAGTAACTCTGGAAAATATCGAAAAGCTGGGCCATTGAACGAATATCATCTTGGAGGAAGAGTTTAGAGGTGTCCTTTCTGACGTAGTGTGATGGCAGTTTCGGTAATTGCTGGAAAAATTCGTTCAAAATATTATCAAGTGCCGTGGACTTCCTCTCTCTTCTCTCCTGGTTGAAGCGTATCTTTTCGGGGTGCATACCAAACGCTGATGATTTCACCCATTGCTGAACAGTGAATGGTCCAAGAGCAAGCGTCCCGAGAAACATTTGGCGGCACACCTTAAGTGATTCCGTACCGTTGTTTAGATGGTACGCCAGAGTGAAGCTTCGACGCGAGTCGTCGTCCTGGACGGTTTTTCTTTTTGGTTCGGTCAACAGGACATTAGAACAAACGAACACTTTTCTTTGATCCCAATTCATGTTTTTCCAAAATTCGTTAAATATTCGGTCGCGTGTCTCTTCAGAAAAAGAGCCGCAGAATCTATTTGCCGATGTTTTGCATTTCTGAGACGTGCATGCTGGTCCCTTAATTCTAGCCGGCCGCTCGACGTCGTGCTTGAATCGGCCGTCTCTGCAAGAATATCCCAAGTAACTTTCGCCTTTCTGTCTCTTCATCTGGGCAACATTTTTTTTCCACTTTGACTCGTCGGCATTTTTCTTGCGCTTCCGGTTTTTTTGAATATTCAATTCTTCGTTTTCGTCAGCACTTGATACCTCGTTTCCATCCGAATCTAGCTCATAGTCTCTATCAAGTGGGCATTCAAGGTTGGCGTCGAATAACTCATTCACGACATTGGTCACGTTCAAGATTTCGCCGGTAACATTATTCAGGTCGTCATTCACTATCTTGTCGATGTGAATTTCAGTCAAAACATCGTCATTGCTGGAAATGGGTTTTATTGTTTCGTCATCGTGGTTTTCTAAATCGTGTTTTGTTTTGTCGGCCTCGTGATCGAATTCGATCCCTTCTTCTAGGAGGCGTAGCTCGCTGAGAAGAACATCATCGAAATCTTCGTCACAGTAGTCTTTGAAATCAGGTACATCGTTTCTAGGAGTATCACAACAAATCGAGTCAATTGCCAATTCCGGGGTGTTGAGGTTAGAGTTGGTCAATTCAGGTACGTTTTCATAAAAGCTAGTATCACAAGCGGTTTCTTCATCCTTGGAGCGCATGCTTCGAACAGCGGTTTGCTCCTGAGAGGCAAGTTCGCCGTGCTTACAACGCAGTTCCTGTTTTTTTGACGAGCTCAAGTCACTAGTTTTAGTGACACTATCACAGACATTATTCTCGCTTCCTGCGCTTCTAGCCAACTGAAGAATTTTTTTGGCTCTTCTTGAAATCATCTGTAATGGATTACATAAGAGTGTTTAGAATCGTTTAAACGAATACAATTTGGAGAAGAACTAAAAACCACTTGTTTCAAAATCTCTCAAGTGCCAACCCTGCGTTGAACGCAGGACGTGGAAATACCTCCTAACTGAGAACAACTGAACCGGTATTCTCTTGGAAGCTCATAAAGCATTTCCCATTGCACCATCCCCGTTTTACTAACTATGTAAATATCAAAGGCAAATTAAATTAAGTTATTATCGTAATTAGGGACGCGAAAATTGTCAAAAATGATTGAAAATTTAAAATAACTAACCCGGGAATAACCTCCTATGTACTATCTTCAAATAGCTCAGGATTTAAACGGAAATGTTGCATGTTGCGATCAACTAACTTTATTTTGACTAATCAAACAGTTTCTCACGTGAATTTTTAGCTCTTTAGACGCGTATGAACACGAAAATCAGCTTACTTTATAGATGATCAGCCCTCACAAGGATGGTTCGTGGCGAAACTGGTTAGAACCGTGAAGGAACTCCTGATAGGAGAAATTTCCAGAGCGCACCACAGGACAGTGCAGATAGGAGGTATTTTCATTCCCGATTCTGACATAAAATTAATTATTTCGGCACTTCGAGGGTATTTCTATTCGATCCGCCTTGAAAAATGGCGCCGGGTTGGCTATTTCTCAAGTTTTGGCCAAAATTGCAGACAGGAGGTATTGTCAGATCACAGTCGAAATGCCTTTTAAAAAGTTTAAGGCCCGTTCACAAGCTCTATGTTTGTGTTGTGTGGTGTCTATGCAACCTATAAAAATGCTTCATTTTTCGAGGGATTGAATTTGTTTGGCTGCACAGACTCCACAGAACGTAAACATAGAGCTTGTGAACGGGCCTTTAAAAATCATAGATGGAAAAATATTGCGCTCTAGGCGGACTACAGTTTATTTCGTCTTTTCGATCGCAAATCAGGTCTACTTTCACCCAATTTTTTAAAAAAATTATTCTGTAGAAAAAGTTTTCGTAGCGAAAATTTTGTCTTATGGCTCGCCACAGTCCAAGCCACAAGCCGAAGAACATCCATTGGAATTTGGAAAGTTCCCCACTGTCTTTGTGGAGCAGTTGGAGGCTCTTATCAGCATGTGTGTGTAATGCTCGTTTTAATCCGCTCTTTTGTTTCTTCGTGTGAGTTACGGTTGTAGACTGATGATTCGTATTAATTTGGCTTGTTACGCTCAATTTCGAACAAAATTTAAGTATCCGCCTAAAAATGTGCTCAATTGGTTTCCCGGGCATATGGACCGTGGATTGAAGCAAATGCAGGCAAAATTGAAGTCTGTCGACTGTGTCATTGAGGTGCACGACGCTCGAATTCCACTGTCAGGTCGAAACCAAAACTTCAAGTACACGATCAGCGGATTAAAACCTCACCTGTTGATTTTGAATAAAATGGATTTGGCCGACTTGAGCGTGAAACATTTGATCGAAGAAAGATTCAGACGAGACGGTGATTCCAGAGTTTTATTTACGAATTGCAGGGACCCATCAGACGCCGCCAGCGGGGTTCGAAGAGTGGTGCCAATTGTCAGGGAGCTCGTCTCGAATTCCGATCGTTTTAACAGAGCAGAAAACCCAGAGTTTTCACTCATGATCATTGGTGTACCCAATGTGGGCAAGTCGTCCCTTATTAACGCTCTGCGAGGGATACATTTGAAGCGAGCCAAAGCTGCGGCTGTCGGTAAAATTGCCGGTATCACCAGATCGGTGGCGACGAGGATTAAAGTTTCCGATGATCCTCCTATGTACCTATTCGACACGCCAGGCATTTTGAATCCTCAAATATCGGACATCGACTCAGGAATGAAGTTGGCTCTGTGCTCTTCAATGCTGGACCATTTGGTTGGAATCAAAGTCATAGCCGATTTCTTATTGTTCCTATTAAACAAGAGAGAGAACTTCTCGTATGCTGACTATTTGGGGCTTGAACAGCCAGTTGACGTTATTGACGAACTACTTCTGTTGAGTGCTGTTAAACTGGGCAAGACTATCAAAAAACGATGCTTTGCCAGTGGCAGCTACATGATTCATCCTGACACGGACTCGGCAGCTACGTATTTTGTGGATGGTTTCAGAACTGGAAAATTTGGCAAAATGATACTGGATGATGTCACCTAGGGTTCCTGTTGGCATATAACTCGCCAATTATACATTTTTATGTTTATTTCAATTATTCTTAAAGAGCTCCCACCCCATCCAAGCCCAGAGGTCAAAAAATAACTTGACCGGAATCACAACTAGAAAGATCAAATAGTAATATTCGGCGCGGCTAAGTTCCGGTTGATAATCGTATGTGTCCATCCTCCGTTTTCCTAAGTGGGGGGGGGGGGTGATGAACGAATTAGCAATTTATTCAAATATTTTGCTTAACTTATTTACCAGGCTTCGTGTAGTCAAAAAGCTCTATAAAACGAAAATTCTGGAATCCTCAGCAGCTAGTGTTGTGATTTTCGTAATCTTTTATCAGAACGTCCAGTTCGAGGTGATAGTGAGAAAAGAAAACCCTGATAGTGGTCATGATTCATGGTCAAGTGGTTTTGTTGTTCGCGAAGAGTTGAAGTAAAATAGCCGAAACATGAGGGGAAGCCCATTTCTCTACGATCTTATGTCTTCTTATACATCTTTCTACTAAAGTCCATTCCGCCAGTTTGATTCGTTAAGCGAGATGGCGAATCCAGTACTCACGGAGCTACTCATCCCCGAGAAATACACAAAATCGTGTACTAGATGTGACAAAGTTGAAGCAGTTGTGAAGAAAACATGGCTCAAGTAATTATTTTACTCTTTTTGCCTTTTATTTTGAAACTTCTGGTAATCTGCTGGCCCACTGTAGGCAAATATTGAATAACCGAAGGGTTCCTGAATTCATCCGCCATGACAAACTCAGCGAAGATGAAGTTTCGATACTGTTCAAACAAGGAGAGAAGTTTGGAAATGAATGGCAAAAGGTCATCATCAATGTTTTGCCGAAAGGCGACGATCTCGTCATACCTTTGCCTCGTGTTCGAAGCGGTGGCAAACCGGACGTTCAACTTTCACTGTCGCAGATCCTTCAGTACGTGTCCCAAACAAACTATAAAAATCTGTGGAAAGAGGCGTTCAAAAACTATCGAGGTAACTGTCGTTTCCTACTAAAGTCAAAAAACGTAAATGTAAAGTGGTTTTCTCAGACGGTTTTACGCAACCGGAATTTGCGGAAGAGTCGTACGTTCCTTACACAGACGCTACAGCTTTGACCAGGGAAGCGATAGCTAGAACTTACGGGGCTCCAGTTGTTAAACTAGCCGAAGCTCAGTGCTACAGCGAGAACAACTTCAGCCCTCATGCTAATCTTCTTCCGGCCAGTTTCATCGTTGAGTCACAACAGCATTTTTTCGTAATTCACGTGAGTATTATAGTCTTTTAGTAGTTAGAGTATTATAGTCAGGGGAAAGAACTCAAGTGTTTTAGAGGGGGACGCAGAGAAAATCCTGCAAATGCGGCTGCAATGGTGACAGTATCAAATGTGCAAGGGTAAAAGCTGTTAGTAGCTTTCTTCGTTGGCTGCTTCCAGTACTGCCGAGATTCCTTAAGATTCGGTCAGCACCTCACCCGTCCCGGGTCTTTAGTGGCCTGCGCCTCATCTTTGGTACGGAAAGTTCCCGACAGAGTAGGCCCCATCTCTCAACCCCTAACCGCTTTGCCACGGCTAGTGACCAGCTAGTCGTACCCGCTGTGGACCACGTGGAGTTGGGCTGGGGGGCTGAGGAGAAAGTACGATACTGCGTTGCTGTCTTGCAATCCCCAGGTTTTGTTTGTTGCTAGAAATGAACACCCTGTGATAACAAACGTTTCAGTTCTTTTGTGGGCGAATATAGAAGGAACGAGTTTTTGTAACTAAGCAATTCTGTTTCCTTGAAGAACGGACAAGCTCGAAAAGACTGCAGGGTGGACCGGGACAAACACTAATGGTCTTTGGCCAATCAGAGTACCTGGCCCAGTAAAATAAGGTGTCGAAGGTTGCAATAATTAGGGTAGATGATTTTTTTGTTTCATGTTGTTGGGGGTGATGTAGGTATGATGTGTTCAAATTGTTGACCTCGAAAAACCTCGGGATCATCCTTGAATTCGGGAAAGACGGCGCAATTTTTGGATTTTTTTCGGGTTTAGGCGCTTTTTTGGCTTTAGTAGCCATTTCTCGGCTGTGACTGCGAAGTAACATTTCAAAGCAGACAAAACTAGTCCAAAGCGGGATCTGGAGGTATCACAGTATCTAAGATAGAGATCGTCAAATGTAGGATAACTTTTTAAAATTGACAAATGATGTTGATGTTTCCATTTCTTCATAATGTGAAATCATTTTAGTGGTCAAAATGGTGCACGGCAAAACGGATTTAGGCTAAACGTTCCAGCAAAGAGAAGGCAGAACGATAACTGTCGCTAGTCCCTAATTGCATTAGTTGGTACAGCCATTACTCGTACTAGGCTGTAATAAATTTTGTCGGTTTTCGTTATTAGTGACCATGTAGGATTCCTTTAATGGTCGTTCTCACAAAATTAGACCAGGACGACTTCTATATGTTTCGATAACTGTAATAGGTATAGTTAAATTTCAGCATTTCGTCCTTCATAGGAAGTAGATCACAAACACATGTAACTCATCCAGCAATGACATAATTTTGACTGAAAATGTCTGATAAACGAACACTTTAGGAATGAAAACTGAAAAGTAATGCACTACTTCAACTGAATGATAACTTGGATGCCAAAAGTAATAAAAAATATATTTCAATCCACCCTTTTTCTCTTGGAAGAGCCTGACAAAAGACGCTTCTCCTTGACACTTGTAACGTCGTCCATAAGAAATGTCGAAATGTCTTCCGTGTCGCCTTCTATATCCATGGGGTCTTCTACATCTACACAGTCAAAATCCACGAGTGGGTCCGGTCGATTCTCACATGAGTCGCCACTGCAATTAATGCAGAGCGTAGAACACTTGAGGCCGGCTTTTCTGCACCCACAACATGCGTTGGTACAACCCTTCTTACAGGCGCAGGAAACCATCTTCAAGAGTAGGGAGAGAGCAGGATCATTAGACATTTTTTTCGGAATGAGTCCTTGCAGTGATTGGACTTATCCCAATTTCAATGGGCTCTTCTCGTTTCCTATAAAGCAGTGGTTTTAAATCTTTTGTGGCTCGCGACCCTCTAAATTCTGCTATAATTTCTTAGCGACCCATGTGCGTAATATACTATTTAGGTTTGAGGGGTGGGGGGCATTTGGGTTTCAGTGACTTTACACGTTACTGTGAAAGCCCGAATCCTATACTGAAAGCCCAAATTCAACGGTGACTGTCACATTCACCATAGCAGAGAAAAGTATACCTGTCGAAAACCGGGGAAATTTGGGCTTTCAGAGGTAGATGTTATTTTTATATCATCTATCGATATAAATATTAGGGGTATTCATGCTCGGAAGTTTAACATATGTTATCGACGTAAACTCTGTTATTTCGTATTTTTTGGGTTCAGTTTCTCCGTTTCTATGGCCTTACCCATCTGTTCGGAATTTAGCAAATAACAAATACAAGGTTTAACATTTTTCATGAATACCCCTATTATGGGTATACACGGAAATCAACACTATTTAGATATTCAACTTATAGGCGACACTTGAACGCTGTATGGAATTTACTGGGCTTTCATTTTGTGCTGTGTGCACTATATGTATTTGGTTCAGCATGATCTCTCTCGGATGATCGAAAATCCGTATCGGTGGCATATCGAGAGCAGTGCATAAAGATATGCTGCAAGTCTTTCAGCATGTGGCAGGCTCCACAAAAGGCGTCGCGTTGGTCCTTGCGAGTTTATTAAGATATACGCCACAAATTCTGTGATTATATCTCACGATTATACGACACATTAGTCCCTCGGACCAAATTAGATGTTCGAAAGCAGGGTACCTGGGGATTTTAGGATTGACTTTCCCGTCTCGATTTGACATTTTGCCTGAGAGCACTGTTTCACGCTCTCTCTGAAATTTGAAACGGGTGAATGAAATAATAAACTTGAAGACAATGCAGCCTCAGGTAAATAAAGAAAGTAACGGTAGCAAAACATAAAATAGTGGGGAGGGTACGGCCCTTTAGGACAAAATTATGGGTCGCCAGTCGCCACCCAAGTGTGGATAACGGACGGTGACCCAGCCAGCCCGCCACCCATTGGTTGTAAACCACTATCAAACCCCACCACTATCAAAACATTGGGGATAACAAGACGTTTGCCCTCATTTTTGAAGATTCAGTCTAGTCTAGCAAAATAGTTAGTACTATCATGATCATTAAAGGTTTCTACAATGTCACAGCTAACGAAAACGAAGAACCTTAATTTGACGAGCTGTATCTTGGAAACGATAATACATTCAGAACCCGCTTTACGCTGGTTTTTTCAGAAATTTTCTCATTTTTGAAAAGTTACTTCGAAGCCACAACCGAAAAATGGCTAGTTTAGCGTGAAAGAGCCAAAATTCCCAAAAAGTCCCACATTTTTGTGGTTTTTCGAGAATTCCAGGATGATCCCGATGTCTTTCGAGGTCAACAATTCGAACTCATACCTGCACCTTCCCAGACAACATAAAAAAAAATATCATCTCCCTAATTATTGCAACCTGACCCCCCCTTTTTAGTCCTTATTTTACTGGACTAACCAGCGCGATTACAGATTTTTTTTATTCAGAAATAATCAGAGGCTCTGATGCTCGTGAGTTAACGCTGGCCGCGCGCTTAATCTTCATTTTAATCACGCTGTTGCCCTAAGAACAGAAATTTTGCGCTTTTTATCAAATTCATCAGTGAAGTCCCCCGTGTACATAGCTTTAGGGGAACATATTATGTAACATTCTCTGAGGCCTAAGAAGTTCGTTGGCCTTCGATTTCCTAGGGGTACCGTCGTTGAGGTGGTTCCGACGTTCTTGTGATGCCGGTTTCTAAGAATGAGACGACAGGAGGTGGTGAGCTCTTGCGAGGGGTCGAGAGGGACTGTGGGAATAGATTGGGTTGAGCTACCAAGAGGAAGTGGGTCTTGACAGCGGGACATGAAGGTAGAGACGAACGACTGGCTTCTTTTTCAGTAAATCGAACGAATGGTGATCGACGAGTATTTTGCCTGGATTCGTCGTTGTTTACGGGGTTCGAATATACTTTTAACTGGTCGACGTGTTGAATCCAACGGCCAATGCGTGAAGCATTTCCGCTGACTGATTTGAGGAGTATTGTCTGGCCATTACTTTATCGCCTGGAGTAAACGCTCGGAAGAAGCCATCAGTCTGAAGCTTGCGTTTTCATTGGGGTTTATTTTGGGATTAGGGCCAACTAAGTCAAGACGAGTTTTGAATATCCGTCCAGGAAATAGAACGGACAGTAGCTTGGTTAGGAGACTTGTGGTATTGTTGCAGAAAATTATTGAGAGCACTTCGAAGGTTGGTGCATTAGCTCCTGACACTTTAATAGCTTTTTTCAGTGTCTGTACATGTCTCTCGGCCTGCCCATTGGTCGAGGAGTGATATGGAGCTGTCGTCTTTGTAATGAAACTGCCGTTTAGAAATTGGCTTTATTCGACATTAAAATACGCGACCGAAAGACGAGTGAATAATTATTCATGGGGTTGGAAAGAACACGTGAGAAGGATGTGATTTCCACCACATTCTTCCCCCCTCTATTTCAAGACAAAGTCCTGGAATTTTCGGGGCAATCGCTGTTCTCTCGTGGAAAGTCTCAAGTTACCATTTTCAGAGCTTTGGGTACCCTCTTCGATGAACTGAGGGTCCGTTGAAAAAACTGGACTCGTAGCGGTCTCTTGTTCTAGCTCGATGCCCAATACGCTAAACTCTTCCGCTACTACTCCTTCTGGCAGGTTCTCGTTTTCTGCGGTTTAATAATCGCCACGAGGAGCTAAATGCTTCAAAGACACAGTTGTTTCTCTGCCGTCTCCTAGCTTTACCCTGGCGTACTGGGGTTGACATCAAGAAGTTCCACTTCCTCTACCAGTGGGTCGTACTTGCTCGATCGGACATGTTTTTTCATGAGAACTACCGATGAAGGCTTCAGCCAAGAAAGTAGCGAGTAACCGTTCGATGACCTTCTTTGATGAACGAACATTCGTTCATGAGGAATTTCGTTAGTGACCGTACATAAAAGAGAGCGAATGGAGTGAAGAGTGTCAGCTAGTACTATTTCCCAGTCAATTACATCCATGTTTTTGTCCTTGAGAGCCAGTGATATGGTTCTCCAAATGGTTCCATTTTCTCGTTCAATCTGGCCATTTCCGGCAGAATTATACGGGGTAGATATAGATGTAGCTACACACTTTGAACGAAGAAAATCTTGTAACTCTTTGGATTTGAATGAAGCGCCTCGGTCTGGGTGAACGTAAGAGGGCAATCCAAACACAGAGAATAAATCGACCAAACTCTCGATAACTGTTGAAGAATTCATGTCGCGGCAGGGGTAGGCAAACGAAACCTCGAATATTCATCGATTATGGTAAAGAGATACTTACTTCGTTTCCTTGAGGGTAAGGGTCCCTTGAAGTCCATACTTTAAGGCGCTCGAAAGGGAGCGTCGCCTTGATGGGGGTAGAGCGTGTGTTTTTATAACATGTACTGAGGTTAAATAGATGCACATGAAGGGCAGCCCGCTGTAATTCTGGGTACCTCTTCGACAGAAAATGGGAGGTTGTGAGTTCGCACCCAATGCACCATTCGTGTTACACCCGGATGACACAAACTGCAGTGAAGCTTATAGAGATCGTCTGTCTGAATGGAATTACATACTCTCGAAAAGGCATCGGCAACTTGATTTTGATTTCCCGGCTTGTACAGGATGTCGTAACTGTAGCAAGACAGCTTCAACCTCCAACGTTGAATTTTTTCATTCTTTATTTTGCTCGAGTGCGAATTGTTGAACATAAAGGAAACAGATCGCTGATCGGTGATTACTTTAAAATGACCCATAAGATAATGCCGCCACTTTTTTAGGGCACCGACTATGGCGTAGGCTTCCTTCTCCACCGAAGAGTGCTTACGCTCGCTATGAGTGAGCTTCTGCGAGAAAAAGGCAACCGGTCTGTTGGATTGCGAGAGTACAGCCGAAATCGAGTAGTCCGAAGCGTCTGTCTCTACAACGAAAGGCTCCTTGTCGTCAATGGCGCAAACCATAGATTTTGAAATTTCTATTTTGAGATTTTCGAAATCAAATTTTGCTTCGGGTGACAAAGGAAACGTTTTTGTCTCGAGAATTCGCTTGATCTTTTCAGAGTGATTAGGAACCCAACGGGAGTAATGAGCAAACATCCCGGTCGTACGTTCCAACTGTTTGGGACTAGAAGGAGGGGGTACCACAGTCTTGGCGGACTTGACTCCTTTCTCTTTCAAAAACGATTGAAAATATTCCGCTTTGAATTGTGGGCCTTTGTCAGAAACGAGAGTTGCAGGAATACCAAACTTGCTGAAAGTTGAGTCGTAGGTTCTACTGGTAGCCTCGGACGTTGTAGAACTTGTGATCGTAACGTTCATCCACTTCGAGTACCTACGCATCGATTATGACGAATAAGTATTTCCCGAATTCACAATTTCAAGTCACAAATTAGCGCGTTTTCTCAATTGAGGGTGCGAATGGGCGGTTTTCGTCAATTTCAGCCATGAATGAGCTCATTTAACCTTTTTTGCCGCAAAAGAGCATTTTTCCAATTTTAGCCTCAAATGAGCGGTTTTTATCGATTTTAGCTTTGGGTTTGAGCGCTTTTACCCAATCGTAGGCCCGAACGGGCGGTTATCTCAAATCTAGCCGTGATTTAAAGCTTTTGGGGCTCTCCAACATAATCACAATGCTTTCGTGTAGGAATGCACCTTGGAGTATACGCTTCTTGACAGCGTGACATTTTCGCCTTCGATGTTGTCCAGCGGTTATGCGAAGCCTAAGTTCATCATTTATCAGTTGCTGCGCTTGATGAGGCATCTTCATGACATGGGCCTTGTTCTGGGGGATATCAATTTATCTGATATTTACGTCGGACAAAACTTGTGGATACAAGTAAGACTCCCGCTTCCGCTTCAGTAATTTTCTGGGTTCGCATTTTTACGTGTCCCTCTGTCAGGTTATCCCTAGATTGTTGGACAATGTCTCTTCGGCGCCGGACTTTCCCGTAGATCCCCAACCACGGATGGATTCGCCGAGCCAGTGTGATTTGTCGCGATTAACTTCAGCCTGGGTGTTGGGCG
Source organism: Corythucha ciliata (assembly GCA_038030265.1). Classification (NCBI taxonomy): domain Eukaryota; kingdom Metazoa; phylum Arthropoda; class Insecta; order Hemiptera; family Tingidae; genus Corythucha; species Corythucha ciliata. The sequence continues at coordinate 50,972,552 of CM075942.1, read as the reverse complement.
CTCTGTCTAATTACGATTATCTGTGCGCTCTCAACGCTCACGCGGGTCGACGTTTCGGTGACCCAAAAAGTCACTACGTTCTTCCGTGGGTCAGTGACTTGGCGTCACGGTCTGGAGCGGAATGGCGGGATCTTACCAAATCAAAATTCCGCCTGAATAAGGGCGATCGACAGCTCGATCTTACTTACGATTTGACGCAGTCACCTCATTCTCTTCAAGTGAAGTTTTTTTAGTATGCCTTGTCCTTTATGTGATGACAACTGACGTATTTTCAGATTCCGCACCATGTACCTGATGTTCTCTCGGAAATAACGTATTACGTTTATTTAAGTAGAATAACTCCAAAGCAGGTTCTTTGTAAATATGTTCGATCCCAGTGGGTTCCTGCCGAGTACCCTGCGTCAATACAAAGGCTTCAGAGATGGTCTCCTGACGAATGTATTCCTGAATTCTTCGCTGACCCCTCTGTATTTAAAGTAACTACAGTTTTTATTTAAAGAATAATTTTATAAAACACATTTTTAACGATTACTGTTGCGTCTAATTATAGTCGATTCACAGTGATCTTGGTGATTTGGAGGTTCCTTCTTGGTGCTCTTCTCCTCAAGAGTTCGTTAAGGAACATCGTGCAATGCTGGAGAGTCATCACGTCTCCGAAAAACTTCACCATTGGATCGATCTTACCTTCGGATATAAGTACGTGTTTTCATTTTTTTCTGTTTCACTTTTCGGTTGAAATATTTGGATTATGCAACTGCTTCATTCTCACTCTCTTCAGACTCTCAGGGCCTGCTGCCGTCAAAGCGAAAAATGTTTGCCTTCAATTAGTCGACGGGCACAAAGGATTGACTGGCTCTGGAGTTGTTCAGTTGTTTTCTTTTCCACACCCTCACCGTTTGCCTCTAAGCCCTTTTTGGGGTAAAATCCCACCGAGGTTACCGCCCCATAAAAGAAGTAACCACTCGTTTTGAAATATTTGTCCTTTCGAGCGCACTAACTACGGGAGTATTTTTTCTTTCTTAAAAAAAAAAAAAAAAAAAAAAAAAAAAAAAAAAAAAAAAAAAAAAAAGAAAGTGCCCCTGAAGAGGAAGATGGTCACAGTTCAGGCTTCGACGAGGAAGAGCCATCCCCTCTGTCTGTATCTCGACTCATGAGCCGTTCCAGAAATTCTCTACTGGTGGGTTTCGTACTTTATGTCTCTTTTTTTCTCTCGAAATGATTACATTTATTTCTTTTGTTTGTAGAGTCCTCCGGTCAACACTCCTACTCCTGATGCCGACGTAACTACTATTTGCCTTCCGAAGGATTACAGTCCTGTTAGCACATTGAACGTGGTGGAGTCTTTACATTCGTTCTCTTGGAATTCCTATTTCAAAGAAGTGAAAAATCATTACAGTCGACCGGGGCGAGGCAAAGTAGATCAATGTAAGCAAATCGTTGCCTCTAAAAGAGGTAAGGAAATGCAGGTAACGATTAAATCTCCCTGTTACTGCCTCTTTTGTTCGTTGAATTTGATGAGGGGTTTTCTTCAGGTTCTTGGCTGCCTCATTGTCGAGCTGTTTCTCGCTGATAAACTGAGAGCTTTGGGAATCACGGAAAGTCTCGAAAAGAGACTGGATTCATGCAGATCGGTCGCTTTCAACCGTCAGCATTTTTTACTGCCCAGATGTGTGAAATCTCTTGTGAATTTATTGCTTCAAGTAATTAGATTAATTAATCGGTGAGAATGTTCGGCAGATCACTTTTTATTAACGTTTTCAGAACGATTACCCATCTGTGACTAAGTCAGGAGTCCCACCGCCGTCGGCTCACCAACTGCTTCAGCCTTTGCTTACCGCTCCATGTCTAGTCCACTTCCCCGAAACTTTTCCTAAGCTCTACCAATCATTATTGACACTTTTGAACCATTCTAGAGCTTTGAGTGAAATTGGCAACCATGACGTAGCCATCGCTATCAAACTCAGTCATCTTAAGGTAAAATATTTTCTTAGTTTTTTTCAGTCTGACCGAAAATGAGGTATCTGCGATGTTTCAGGTCATGAGCTTAGCAAGTAACATCGAACAACTTGTTGAAAACGAAGAATCGTTAAATTTACTGCTACCTTTCATCATGGAAATGCTTTATGCGCCTCATATGGATGTATTAGCGGCATGGTACTTGTTCGAACCCGTAGCAAGGTATGTATCCCCCCCCCCCACACTGAAAGGTTGACACTGATTTTTCTTATTCTTAGAGCTTTGGGGCCAAAGCTGTCTTGCAGCCTTCTCCTAGATGCGATGATTCGTTTGTACGACTATGAAACCCCGCGTGAGCCTCAGCTCCTCAAAAAACGAATCAAAATCTATCATCGATCGTTTCTACTTCGATTAATCGTTCGTTTTGGCCTTTTCACGTTTCTCGAATCGTTCGTTCTACCGTTGGTTGAAGCAGTCGGTGGTTATCATGACTTAGTTCAGTCGGGTCACTCGCATTTAGGGTGAGACTTTTTTTCTAAAGAACGGAGAAGGGGAAGGGGGCTCAGGGTACCAACATTGTCTACAGTAAATCTTTCGTTGGCTATTCAGACGTTGTGATGTGGAGGAGGCAGTTGAAGCGGAATTATTATCCATGACTTTGTCACCCCTTGATGAAGAATCTTCTGCCGATTCGGAGAAGCCAGCAGAGCCCATAGGGGAGGTCGCTCGAGAACAAGATGCGGAGCCAGGTATTCGATTTTTTTTTCTTTAAACACTACCCTTATTTTTATTCCTTGTCTAATGTGCGAATATCTCCGGGGTAGAGGTTTTCCATCTTGAAGAAGACTCGTTCGAAGAAGGGCATAATGGTCCCAAGTCCGCAGTTTCGATTCAAAACCTCCTGATTGACAACATAGATTCTTACCTCGTGGAGGAGAGAGAAGTAAATTATTGATTTATACGCTAAGGTTAATCTGAGTAAACGGTAAATGTTTACATTTACCGGGAAATGTGCAAGTTTTCACCGGTACGGTTAACGGGTAAATGTGCACATTAACCGGTAAATGTGCACATTTACCGTTTACTCACAATAAGCTTAACATATACACCTCGTTGAACTCAATAATTAATGCATAATTTTCTTGCTTTTTCAGCCGGTAGACAGTTTATCGGACAAATGTCAAGTTGACTGCAGTACTTCATGGAAGAATAAGAGTTTTGATCGTCTCCATTTGGAAAGCGATTCGGTGGACACTGAGTATTCCAAGGTAAATATAAATTGTCCTTAACCTAAAGCTTCATTTAGTAAGAGCACAGGAGGAAAATATTCATATCGGAATCATTAAGGGACCAAACATAATGATTTTTATTTTGTTATATTTGCGGCCCTGTACGACTAACTTGTAGGCTTCTGTTAGTTCTGCAACTGTTCACTCGACCAATGTTCGCGATGGAAATCGCGTGACTTGGCCGATACTTGGGATATTCCCGTATTACTGTTGACGTAGGGAAAAGAAAGTGAGGTGTTCGAGAATAAAAATAGAGTCCGAGCAGTGGGGAACAAAATAGCATTTTTGGAAGCTATTTTATTCCGAAGGGGCGGAATTAGAGCTTTTCCTCAATTTTAGCTACGAATTAGTGATATTTTCACTTTTATCCACGAATTAGTGCTTTTCTAAATTTTAGCCGAGAATTAGCGCTTTTTATCATTTTAGCTTATCTGCGAATTATTAATTTTTATTGCTTTTAGCCGTAAATTAGCGTTTATTAAATTTTTACCTGCGTTCTTGCCGCATGAACAGCAAATATTAATTAGCTTGACTTCTCAATTTTAGCAGTCTAAGGACCTACAGGAACTTGGGAGCAGTATACGTTTCTCCAAATTGACCCCAAAAGTTGTGAATTGGAATTTTTCTCGAATTCAACAGTGAACTATAGGTTAGAGGGGAGCTGCAGTGATGATTCCTCGATCCCCCCCTCCCAATATCATCCCTCGACTACTACTCGGCGTACAATTTCCCGCCTTATTTCTGCACAGGTTCTGGTTTTTAAAGACTCATTTCAATCTTCAGGACTTCCCGCTTGAGCGGTAGTATTCCTTTTTTCAAATAAGTCGAAGGAAGAGCGTGAAATTTCAAGGTAAAAGTTCAAGGCGAGTTTAATGTCACTTCGGGGGAGAAATTGAAACTACCGCATATGCGAGGAATCATCACTGCAGTTCCCCCTTACAGAATAGCAAATAATGGGTTTTCTTAATCATACCTGCAAAGTTGCCTCTTAGCTGCCACGAATTGGTGTATTTTTCTTCATTTTAGCGTCAAATGAGGGATTTTTCTCATTAGCCGCGGACCTGCAGAAACGGGACATTATCGCAATTTTCTCAATTTCAGACGCCATCTTGCCCGTAAGCTTTGTCTAAGAGCGGTGCACATGTTCCTCCATAGGTTATTCTGGAAATGGGAAAAATCGTCTGTTTTCACCGGTACCGGAAAAATTGTCATAAAATTTCAGTGATTTGCATTCAATTAGGCCCAGGCTTGGATAGGGCCTTCTGCTTTTCATTCGTGTTTTTTGGCTTCCTGTGTTCTAATTACGTTGCTCCCCCTCCAGCGTGAGTGAGGTAGCCTATTCTTGAGATATCTTACATAAAAGGTCTATGTCGCCGAGGTGTGTGAAGTGAGTGGCGAGAGCGTCATTTGGTTGGCCAGCCGTCTCGGACCAGTTCTCACATCGCGCTATATCGCGAGGAATCTACTGCGAATGCTCGGCTTGTGTTTCACCGGCCGTGATAACCTGACTGTCAGACGAGGCGTCGCTGGCTTTGCTACCCTAGTCGGAGATGACAACGCTCTTTACGTTGTCGGGTGTCTCACTTCTATTACTGGTAAGTGATGAAATGTTGAAAATAATCAACATTAATATTGAAAATTGTGTATGAATACAGCTCTCTACGGGGAACAAGTAACAATCGTGCAGTACATAGGACACGCGTCCGACTTGATTTCCGTCTGCAAAAGAAAACTCACGAGCGTTCTCGAGGGCGCTCTAATTGGTTCCATGTCTCTCATTTCTCAAACTGTGGGCGGTTTGAGTGATAAGGCTTTAAGCGAGGTGGCTTGAATATATTCATTACCATAGCTTTCCTTAGTGTAACATTTCGACATTTTCATTCAGATTCTGCCGGAGAATCTTCTTCGAACGCTCTTGCATTCCGCACTTCGACTCATGGCTTCATTTTCTGTGGCCTTACCTTCCGGAAGTGTCGGTCGGCGAGCGTTGGCTATCAAAATTTTAGCTTGCCTCATAGCCTTAACTCGAAGAGCTGACCACCGCCAAAGACTGGTTCTTCTTCAGAGCATTCAGCGGTTCTTTCTCGCGTTCAACAAGGTGTACGACTCGGGAAATGACAGGTATTGGAAGGCGAGATGTAACTTGTTCGTTGATAAAATGTATTGCGTTTTGAAAGAGTCCACGATTTGCCGTTGGACTGCGAATTAAAAAACAAAGGGAAAATAAAAGACGACATCTGCGATTCTCCGCCATTATCATTAGGCAATTTTTCGGATTCCGACCCTTCACGTCTTCAGGTACATTGTCGATTGGGGTGCGTCACTTCGCAATTCCTGATTGAATGACTTTTTTCAGGCCAAAGACGAGCTGAAACAGGCCTTAAGTCCTGAATTCGCCTACCTGTCTTTCAAGCCATTCGCCGATTTCTTCGGAGAGAGCGTTATGGAACAAACTCTAAAAAACTACGGCTTAATCAAAGGGTTGTGCGACCAATACGTGAGAGAGCGTTGCCATTCGGGAAATCCTATGCCAGGTGATTAAAAAAAACGTTTTTGAACTCTTTAACGAAGAGGAAGTTTTGCTTTCGTGCTCGAAAACCCAAAAATGTCGTGTATCTTTATGAAGGTGTCTGTGACATAGAAGCTCCGCACATCGTGGAAGAGCTTTGTGAAACCCCCCAAGTTGGAAGCTTTGGTAGTACATTTGTTATTGGAAACAGGATCGATTTCCAAGTGAGTCACTTTTTTTCTGGATTATCATTGTAAAATCTTGCGTAAAGGAAAATTTTACATGAAGGAACCCGCTAGTCCAGCTGAAGATGGATCTAAAATAAAAAGACCCACGTTAAAACCTAGTAACAGGCATTTACACGGCAATTGGCTAGCGTACTGGGAGCATGAGCTTGGCCGTAGCGTCAAGGACACAAGAATGAATGTGAAACAAATAAAACTTCAGGCTTTCGCTGGGCATTGTAATTCAGTGAAGCAGATAGTCACTCTCGCCTCCGAAAACAGTTTCATGTCAGCCTCTAGGGATAAGACCGTCAGATTGTGGTCTCTCAGAAGCCAGGTAGCTACTTGTCTTTTTTTGAATTTCTCGCAGATAATTATTCAAGGAACTGTACACTCTCACTTGTTTTTTGAACTAGCGAGACCTGAACTGTATGGTAACTACTTAATACTGAATTTAATATTATTTTAAAGCTCTTCTGCGTTTGTGAGCTGTTGCTTCGCAATGAATACCTGTCTCTCTTGTTGACGCATTTGTTAAGGCGTTATTTTGACTGTTTTCGTTTTCAGGGCGATGGTAGTCTCGTGTCTCAGCCTCAATGGACATATACGGGACATAGAAAATCGGTTCTAGGACTCGGTTGGATAGAACGTCATCGTTTGACAGTATCCACGGATTCTTCGGTGCATGTGTGGGATCCATTCGTGGGTCGGCCAGTGATTGCTCTTGGTCCCGACTTGGGACGGTCTGGTGGTAGCGGCGCTGGATCGAATTGTCCGGCTATCAGCATTGTTCGCCCCATTCACCCGCCGTCGTCTTGCGTCGCTTGCGCGACAACTGACGGTACAGTTCGAACTTTAGATGTTCGAACTAGGGGATTCGTCAACGAGCTAAAAGTGAGTTAATAATCGTGCACTGTTAACTGTGGAAAAATCTGCTAAAGATCGATTTCAAAGGTGTCTCAAAATCCTGGAGTTGTGATTCGCTGTCTGGTTGCTTCGCCAGAGTCAAAGTGGTTAGCCGTCGGTCAAGCCTCAGGAATACTGACTGTAATCAACTTAATCACTGGAGGAATTATAAATTCCTGGAAAGCGCACGACGCTGAGGTATTAATGCCGCGTGTGCCTTGAATAATCAGTACTTTCCTTGATACAATTATTTTCACAGATTCTTCAGATTATTGCCGTTGATGAACAATTCTTAATAAGTTCAGCTTTGGACCAAACTATATCAGTGTGGAACGTTCACGACGGAAAACTCAAGCTATACCTAAGGTCAGGCCTAATGCTATAAAACATAGAGTTATCAGTTCACCAAATTAGAATTTTATTCAGGGGACCAGCTGAGCCTGTTCATTGCCTTGAACTATCCGGCACCGAAGTCATCACGGGAACAACTGCCAATAGAATTGGCGTTCACACGTCGATAGACTCTCCAGCATCCTTCACTTCTACTCGACTCCGGTCAGATACATTCAAAGGAGTTTTAACTTCAATGGCTGTCCTCCCATTAAATCGCTTGCTCCTTCTCGGCGCCGATTCGGGTATGATATCTCTAATTTGCTGAGTTCCTTCCATATTGCTATCCGTTATGGGCCGCCCATAACGCTGTACCGAACGATTTGTTGAGAAATCGCCGTTAAAATGCGTCTTACCAAAGATTATTTGGCTTTAATAAGTTGAGTCAAGCGGGCTATTCGCCGTCGAACAGCGATTTTTTATCTCTACATTACAAGAGAACGCTCGACCCCTTGAGTTCAAGAACAGCACGGGGCCTGACTAGTCCTTGAAAACCTAATAATTTGTGTCTAGCATAATAATGTAACCCTAATTTTATTATTAGCGATGAAAGTTTGCCTAGCGGCTTCATTCGTTTCTTCCCAAAGAAAGAATATTCGTCCGAAATAAATTTCCAATTTGTATCAAGTATTCCTACCTTCTATTGGTGGATTTCATCACCGAGAGTTAAGGTTTGAGTTACCTTAACTCAGAATTAACGAAAAAAATGCGTCACAATTTACGTAAACGATGTTAGAGTTTGGTAACTCGAGCTTAACTACCGGTGGTGAAATTCACCATTAGTGAAATCCCCATAATTAATATTACCCCAATTCAATCCCCAAAACCTTAACATTCAAACTTTCCTGGCGGCAAACACGCAGTTGCAGCGCTTTCTTCCTCACACTCCCTCACTCTCTTTTGGATAGCAGCAGAATGAGCCTCAAATGAAATTGTTGTTCAAATTAGCCAACTTGGCCAAAATGTCAATTTTTAAGACGCCTGACCTCAAAAATCGGGTTTGGAAACAGTACTTCTGTTCGTTAGTCGTCCGGAGCTGCACTGAAGTATTAACCTTTTATCATTTTTCCTCTTTTATTCCACATTGATAACCCGCTAGGTTACAAAATCTCGTGCTGCTCGGAGTAGTCCGGCACTGACAAACGAACGGAGCTAGTTTTTTACCCACAAAGTTGCTCTTTAAAATTGTGATTTTACAGGTGTGAAATCAGTGAAGTAGACTTTTTAGGGAGTCAAATTTTGCCGAATTGCTTTTTTAAGGAGCCAAACCGCCGTGACTTTTTTAATTTGTAAATTCGGCAAAAATTTGGCTTTATAAGTGCCTTTAATACGCAAAATTTGGTCTTTGAAAGGACCATGCCCACAAGATTTGTTCCTTTAAGTTCCAAATACGCTAAATTCGGGTTTAAAGAGGGTGAAATCCGCAGCCATTGACCTTACCAAGACTACAAATGAAGATGAGGGAAGCGTGTGGTCAAAGGGTTGGGGTCTTGCCATTTCATGGAAAGTCCGTCGTTACGTCCCTTTCAGAACAAAAAACCGTTAATTTTGCCCCGGAAACTGGCTATTCATCCAAGAAACTGGTAGTTTAGACATCCAAAACATTAACTCATCAACTCAAAAGTGAGCAAGGAAGTCGTAAATTCATCCCCAAAGTCTGAATGTGCACCGAAACGGTTTTACCTCGTCAAAAAACGGCACCTCTTCTCGAAAACTCGTTTTATCTTTCTATTCTGGAATTTCTGTCGAAAAAGACTTGATGCACTGAACATGAAATCTTGGTCCCCTGGGACTCCCAAAGCTCGGTATCAAGAAATTTAGCCTCCCAAACTGCCCCTTTCGTCGCAGAGCCGACAGGTTTTTCAGGTGCAAGACCTAGTTATACTGAGCCAGGCCGAAGAGGAGGTAAGCTTTTGTAGGTGGTTTGAGAAGGGTTCTGGAGCAGCGTACTCTCGTTCTTATAATGATGAGGGGCCGTTATCTGGCACTGGCTGAGCTGAGAGGGGAAGTTTTTGGTTTAGTGGGATGGCAGCAGGGATTGGTTGGCGAAGGCTTGAGCGGGTGTAAAGGCCGAATATTGTCGCACAGAGTTGCACACGTTGATGACACGGAGACGCGTGGAGTGAACTACGCCGCAAGGTGTGATTTGCTATCTCACCCGGGTCCAGTGTTGAGTCCACGCTGGCTGAATCATGCACGATGCGTCAGCCAAATAAGCAGCCAGTGAAACAGGTGAAATATTGTAGGCCACAATGGTATGTTTCTACTAGAACGGGGCAAAAATGAGTAGCCGTTCGTTTCGGTTCAAGGGACGAGAGGGAGAGAATATTTTCCACAATAACAAGAAGTCATGATCTTATGTATTTCAACAAAATCCTCGATTTTTTGTGATATGTAAAAAATTTAGAGCGTACAATATTTTGTTTTCTTTCGTTAAATTAAAAAAACTGTCCATAATGCTAATGCCTGGTTTTTTGTTACATAAAAAATTACCACAGGAAAACTCTCCCGATCATTTTTTCTTTCCGCGTGTAAGCTCAATTAATTAACAGGAAAAACAACCAAAACAGTTAAATAAAGCATCACTTTATACACACCCTTGTGTCTAAACAGTCCACGAACCATAAAAAGCATTCCATACTTTTCAAATTCAAGAATGGCTAGCGTGGTATGGGTGACGTGGTGGGGGGAGGGGCATTTATAGACCTATATTTCTCCAACACGCTTTATCAATTGTTTTCATCTTCCAATTCTTTCTTTGTTTTATTATATTTAAAAAAAATCGCTTAATGGCACAAAAGGCGACACTAAAGAGTATACTTTTTGTTATTTTCGCTTTTTTTAACTCGATTCTTTGATGCCAAAACCGAGAAAAGATATGGGTTTTAATTTTGTATGAGTTACAGGATATGTTGCATCCTTTTTTTTTTTTTTGTTCAAGCCTTAAAAATAGCTTCTAGCCTCTAAAAAAGAAAAAAAAAAATAAGGTCAGGGATTTTCTTCGACATCTATGTACATAAAAACAAATAAAATCTCTAAATCGAATAATAACAAGCCATTTTACGAATTCAATTAGGCAAATTCATTCCATCCGACGTAAAATTGCGAAATTTGGAGTAAATAGGCTAAACTGACACAATGACGTAATAATATATTACAATAAAAACTAAAAAATTAAGTTATCACGTGTTAAGAACAATTAAATAACCGTTAATCAATTTACTTCTGCGTTCCCCAAAGGGAACTAAAGGAAGTACAGTGATATTTTAAAGTACTTAAGCTGAAACAAAACCGTATTATTTAACTTTTTTTTTGAGATTTCAACGAATTAAAAAATAAAAGCCATTAAAGTAATAAAAATTGGAAGTTGGTAACAGTAACTTTAACACTTAAATGTTAAGCAAATTAGTTAACTTTCCGAAGTAATTCATGTAACAATGCCAGTGTTTTACTTTTTGTTTGCCTGGGGGCCTGTTCTTTAACTTTTTAATGTCACTATCAATGTCTCTTTCCACCCGTCCTCCCCATCAACATGTGATTTAATTTGGGGCGGACGGGTGGAAAAGGATATTCCTGGGAACACTGAAATCTTACAGAACAGGCCCCCTGGTTTAAATAATTTAATTTTGTTTATAAATACGAGTATTTACCCCCCGCTACTTTAATAAGCCGTTTCTCATTTGTTTATAGTTTATTACGTTCCCCTCAGGGGAGGGTGAATTAATAATGGGGTGAAGACACATTAAAAAAAAAACTTAAATGCACAATTTGAGCGGATTTCCCACGAGGCCTAATTAAAACAGTGAGAGTCACGCGACCCTTTCAACCTTCACGACTATTTAAGCACACAACTTTGTCAAGACCGGGTTCTAGGAGTTTTTTGTTTTTGGTTGAATCAGGAAAACATCGTTACTTTCATGGCACAACGGTGATAACTGTCTCAGAAGAGCGTTTAGAATGCCGAGCTCTCTCCCTCGGCGTTCTAAACGCAGCTTTGGCCGTTTGTTTACAAAACGTGCCGCATTTATCTAGGACTCTGACAAAGGGTAGTCCTTACCCTATGGTTAATTTTGTAATAAGAAAAAAAAAAGAAGTAAAGTGGAGCGTAGGAAGAATGTTGTGCTTGTCCGCTGCAGTCCATTTGCCAAGTCTCTCTCCTTTTTTGTTTGTTTGTTGAGTTTGCGTGTGTGTTGTGTAGAAAAAGAAATGTCTTGATTTCCACTTCCATTCAGAGAACGAATCGCCAGCGTGACGTGATGACAATTTATTAACTGAGGAAATCAAAACAAAACACTTTTTTTTTCATCGTTACGAAACGCGTTTTTGGGGGCTTGTTTAAATGTAGTGCCGAGACCGATATCCGTTCCCTGTCGTCGTGAGTGTTCCGGTAATGGACGGTGGCGGGGGCTGGCCGAGGTACATACACGAGCGTTTTAACGAAAACGGTTTTTGTTACTCCGAAGAGAAGAGGGACCTAAAAAGGGCGATTTTGCCGGTCAAAGCACGGTGTCCCGTCAGAGAGAATTCGTGGTGTCAGCCTCTTGGGATGTTCCCTACAAGGTGGCCACAGGGATACTCGAGGAGGTGCTCCGTGGAGTTGGAACGACGACGGAAGACATGATGCACTTCACGAGTTGAGTGGCCTTCTCATGGCACACGGATCAAGCCCCTTCAAAGAAGAGGCGTTCCCTCACTGGCAGTTTTGTTTTTTCTTTTTCTCAATTTTAGCTGCGAATGAGCCCTGTATCTCAATTTTAGCCGTGAATTAGCATTTTTTTTGTTTTTTTTTTTTTTTTTTTTTTTTTTTTATAGTCATAAATTGGAGCTTTTTCTCACTTTTATACGCTAAAGAGCGCATTTTGTCAATTTTGGTAGCGAATTGGCGATTTTTTTACTTTTGGCCATGAATTAGCGAAGTTGCCTCTAGGGCGCGTATTGGCGTTTTCTAGATTTTACCTGCGATATGTTTTTCTTTAATTTTAGCCGCGAATGAGGTCTTTGTGCCAATTTTAGCCAGAAATGAGTGATTTTTCTCTACTTAAGCCGCGAATCAGCATCTTTTTCCAATTTACGCGCTTTCATTCAACTTGACTTGTTAACAATGAGTGCTTTTAGTCAATTTTAGCAGCGAATAAGAGTTTTCCTCATCTTTGGCACGAATTGGCGATGTTTTTTATTTGTTTAACATTTTTGAGTCATGGATTAGCGCTTTTCTGAATTTTAGTACTTTACATGCTCGAAGAACAGCACATTTTAAGCGTATTTTCTCTTTTTTTGTCGCGAAGTTGGCTCTAGAATCCGCAAATCAGCAGTGAACTAGTAGCTTTCAGAACAGCAAATGAAGTTTTTCTTAATTACTGGCGAAGTTGCCTCAAGATGCCACGAAGTCGTGTATTCTTTATTTTAGCGTGAATTTTACTAGCGTAAGGACCTACGGAAACTGGGCGGTTACTCACAATTTCAGTTCAGACGCATGTTTGCCGCCGTAAGCTCTCTCCAAGAGCTGACGACCTGTCATAGAGGCGTTTTGGCCGAGCGAGACCAGACGACATGGCTCTAAAAGTTACCGCTGTTTTGGGAAAAACGGCAAAAATTTAAAATTGGGCGGAACCGCGTATTTCGGGGTTTCTCGACACGGGATCCGACAATCGAAACGAGCCATTGAAGGGGTTCGACCTCCGACGACATCGTTCTTGGTTAGCCCCTTCCTGGGGCAATACGAAGGAGTCCGGTTTAATTAGAAAAAAAAAATGGAGGCTCAAATTGATGAGTGTCTCAAAGTTAACGAGTAGTATAAAAAGTGGGGACGACGAGACGGGGAGGCGATAGTCTCAGTCTAAGAATAGGAGAGGAAGACACTTAACGACAAGACTAACACCCCGTCCCGTACATCAATTCGCGGCGACGCGCTTCAATATTATTTTCTTTTTTTTTTGTTTCATCGTCAGAATAATTATTGTTCACCGCCAGAAAAACTAACTAAAGGCAGTTGACGGCGGACGAGCTCTCAAGAAAACTGAAAAACATTAAGGCCCGTTCACAAGCTCTATGTTTACGTTCTGTGGAGTCTATGCATCCAAACAAATGTATTCCCTCGAAAAATGAAGCACTTTTATAGGTTGCACAGACACCACACAACACAAACATAGAGCTTGTGAACGGGCCTTTAATAGATCATGCTCTTACCTATTTACTAGCAATGGTAAGGCGTTATGTACGTTGCCGGAAAAAGACCGCGACGTTGTCCAATTTCACCGTGCCACCAGTGTTGATCGGATTTGTCCGTTACCGTGATGACGTCGCCGCGGCGAAAACCCAGCTCGCCGGCTTCTTGCGGCGTGAAATCATAGAGGGCTTGAACTAGGCACTGTAAAAAAAAAAAAAGTTGTCGAGGGGAAGGGTTTATTAATCAAGAGAATCTTGAAAGCATTAAACTGGTTTCAATTCTCAAACCAGAAATCGAAAAATGATTCATTCTGTATCGTAAAAACTGTTTTCTAACTGGTTTTTTCCATCTTTTTTTTATTTATAAATCTGTCACAGAACACTTACTTCTTCCGGTACCATGTCCCTTAGTTTAACGTCCTGCGATCTCGAAACGGAGGCCGTCCTATGGTATTCGACTAATTCGTTTAAACTGTGAAATTTGACGACCCACAGGAAGAATTTCCCTTGAGCGTCGCGAAGTACTTTAAAATGTTGAACTCCGTCTGAACATTTGACCGACAGGGAGAAATCGCCGGGCGAACTTTCGCTCACTCTAATTAGGAAGGCGCCCTCGTGTTTGTTGATTAAAAGTTTTTCAGCGTCGGACCTCGTGATTCTTCCGTAGTACCAACTGGGAACAAAGAACCAAAACAGGCAAAACATTTGAATTGAACGTTCGGACAAAATTTAGGCAAATGCTGTCGTTTTACGTCAATTACGTTGGTTCCTTTAAATTCGATTGAGCTTTTGTTTCACCTTTTTTTCCCAGCCGGAACCCTGGGAAACTTACATTACACTCTTCTATTAGCACGACTTTTCCCTCTTTTTTTTTTTTTAATTAAATCCCCCCCCCCCCTCGAACGCTAGCCTGAGCGACCCTTTTATAGAGCACGTCAAAGCGTGCATCCTGTGCAATCCCAACACTATAATTGAAGGTTATAATCAGTGCCGCATTTTTTGTGCCTAATAATGGTGTTTCCTAGTTTTTTTTTTGTACATTTTCCACGGCTGGGAACAATCAATAATAGAACGGACACCGAAAATAAATAAATACTAACTCCAACTGCAACAAAATTTCCTATAGGAAAGTGTCTCACTAGGAGAACAGTAGGCGAACTATATGTATGAATCGAGTGACGCATGATTGCGCTAAAGAAAGAAAGAAGAAAAAAAAAAAAAAATCGAGAGGCTTAAAAGAAGCGCGAGGGAAGTAGCGAAAAATTCGGGGTAAACATTAACGAGTGTATGAGTCAATACATCATTGAGTCACTAGCCATTCCTTTCAATACGGAGAATTTTTTTTTTCGTAATGGGTCTACTTCGCGGCCGAGATTTAGAAATAAACGACCGGTGTGGGAATAATAACGCGTTTTATGCGAACACAAGGAGGAGGAGAGGTGGTGTAGCAGGTGTTGATCTTCAAAGCGCACCTTTCGCCTTCTGCTTCTGGGCACCAGAATCTCTAGCGAAAACGAGGCTAGTAAGATAAAATTAGGTACTACAGTATTGGCCCATGGGGGGGGGGGGGTTAAGACGTAACGACAAGTCTGACTCTAGCTGGAAATAAAAGAGAACTGTCGTCTTATTGGAGTTTGATTGAATCCAATTCGTTAAATTAGTCTCAGGAAATCATAAAAATACGAATGCTGTGAATTCTCCACTCATACGCCCCCCCCCCTCAAGGGCACCACTCAGAACACACTGCAAAAAACAATAATGTATATCTATTTATTTTAATTTTTCTGTATTATTCGTGTTTCATAACAAATGCTCGATGTGCCCTCCTCCTTGTCTCACGATATCGACAAGCCGATAAGGCATAATTTCGTGCCCAGGACGTGATTTCGCGGATGGCATCCAAAATGCGATTACGGAACATATGAGAAGGGGCGCATGAGTGAATAATTCACTGCATTCGTATTTCTATGATTTTCTGATACCAATTTAACGATTTGGATTCAGTCCTCCACCAATAAGACGATAGTTCTCTTTTATTTCCAGTGGCTACAACAGCCTTATTTTGACGATTTCAAACCTTTGTCCAAATATCTCGGCTAATACTGTGGCAATGTCCATTTCATCGTAGGTCATTGGAAAGCTTACTATTAGAGGAAGTTTTTTCCGCAAAGCGACTCATCAAGCTGATTCCAAAACAACGAAGACATAATAGGAAGACAATTGTGTGCCCTTTTCAGTGGTGTGCTTCAATATTACGTGCGACGAATTGTGGGAGTTATTGCAGTTTGTTTGAGGAAAACCAGGGATGCGTTGAAAAAGCTGAAAAGTGCGTATTTTTCTGAAACGATTGATATTCGGACCATGATGTACTTAGTCATTTTTGACGCAAATATTCTCTAGAATCGCCTCCTTCATTTATCCCAAGTGGACCGAATACACCCTATGTATGTATGTTACCGGGAATGTTGTTGATCAGGGAATCCCGATAATTACTAGGGAATCGCTGAATCCCTCTGTATAACGTTATCTCCTAGGGATTGACGTTAATCCCTAACACGGTTACACAATGTTGTTTATCTTGGCATCGTTCCATGGAATTCACATCCCCTAAATAACCCTGCTAGCCTATTCTGTAAAATGGTCACTTTTTGGGATGAAGCTACACATTTTTGGAGCTCTGACTTCGCCAGGTTCACCCAACCCGTGGTAACCCTGCACAATACGAGGGCACAATTCTTTAGGCTTTTCTAAGTACAACCCTATACTGGGAGGGGAGGGGGTCATTTATACATGCCACAAAGAATGCGGTTTCCCCCATCAATATGCTAGGACACGAAAAATGCGGTTTTCCGCATCCTAATCCGCATGTGGGAAATAAAAATCCAGTCAACACAGTTTGCTTTCACCTGACACAGTGGAGATGCATTTTTTCTAGACGGTTTGCGGCTAGAAAATTCTCGCGTCTTGTTTTCGAGTTGCGGATTCCGATACCATTCGGAACCCCATACCAATTCAGAACTCGCTTCCCCACTCCTTCTAGAGGCTCCTTGCCTAAGCTTTTCTTGTATTTCATTTTCCACACATTAAAAAACGAATTGTTCATTTCAAGAGTTGTTGGTGCTCTTAGAATGTAGTCTTCGGCTCATACCATTCAACACGATTAATGCCAGTACATTGACAGTCTGTAGTCTGTAGTACAATCTGTGTGTGTGGGTAGGGGGTGGAATGAAGTATTCGGACTTTACAAGATTCCTCTCATTTCCCTAATAATTACGTATAATTTCGTAGGCTGGCAAGCCTTTTCCATTGGCATAAAATTATGCGTAGGGGAGATCACTTCCATCCATCTATCCCCATTAAATTTGGAATTTTCGATGTTTCCATCTAGCCTAGAGCAAATCGGTAACGCTATAATGCTAAGCTCAACACTCAATGTTGTGTATAAACCTTGTTTCACACGATTTGGCAATGTAGAGATTCTACATGTTGCACAGTATTTAGGTATTATGAATTCGCCAGTCACAGCAAACCAAGCGTAGGCGTGTTGACGAAAATTGAAAAGGGGGCAATACGAATGATAATATCGCGAGTTAAAGAGAAAAAGTGCTAAATCGACATGGGGTTTGTAGTGGCGACGCTACAGATCCCAAGCGAACTCAGAACCACCGCTTGAGGTTCTGAATCGGTATAGGGTTTGTAAATATGCGGCCGGGCATACTGCTCGTGCGCTGTACGGTTTTCCGCCCTTCACTATTTCTCTCCTAGTTCGTTCGTGAGTTGGTGCCCACCTGAATATAGAAGTGGGCAAATTAATCGACCTTGTTGAGGTTCACCCAATCATATGGGATAAAGGGAGTGAACTGTACAGGGTGGAAGGGTATAAATGTGGCAAAAAAATTTGGGTAAAAGAAGACCTCATTTGCGACCGAAATCACCGTATACACCAAGGTCCGAAAATCAAAACCCTTCGAGATATGATTTTTTTAACGATTTTTAAGGCTTACATCACTTATTTCAACTAAATGCGAGACACTCGCTTTTAATTTGCATTTTTGCAACTTTTGGTGATAAATTCGGAAAGAGCACACTATTTCCTGTCAGGGTTAGCCATTTTCGATAAACGTTAACTATTATATGTGGCCTCAAACGCGGCACAAAGTCGTGCAAATCGGGGATTTTAATTGTTTCAAAATAAGTCAGTCCCCGTTTGTCCTAAATCTGAGTTCAGATTTAGGACAAACGAGATTCAGAAAAACATCAAAGTGTCCTTTTCAAAAATAGTCACGGGCGTTTTCTTAGTTGTTTGGTGATTTTTCGTCAAAGTAATGATTTATTAGAAAAATAATGATTTTTCTCTTCAAAATCGCTAGTTTTGACCAGAAAAATTGGAATAAGTTTCGTGATAAAAATCACTAAAACCCATCCAAAGCTATAACGTTGAATCGAACTGCTTATGCACGCCTACCAAAGTAACAAAAAATGTCGGTTCGGCAGCTGGGTGTCGGATAGAGTACATTTCACTCAATACGAATTTCGTTAATTTCACTTAATTAGCGATTATTTAGCAAGAATGGCTATAAAAATGTAGAGTAACAAAGTGAAATGTTAATTAATGCCGAATAATAGCTAAATAACTAAAAACGTCGAAACTTGTAAGGTCTGTTCGCGAAGCTACACTGGGTTGCCCGAGGGTACACTCGGGCGCCCGAAAAGCGTTCGCGAGCAGACGAGTGTAGTTAGTGTAGCGAGTGTAGGGCGTTCGCAATGAGTTCAGAGCTACTCCGGGCTGCCCGAAGTTACTCCAATTTTTTGTTATAAATTGGTAACTCTTATCTAACATGCACAGGAGTGAGAAAATATCACGACTGTTATGAATGTACACTGTCTGCTCTGAAAGCGTTCGTGTAACAAAAAAATCCTCGCTGTCCTCGCCTACACCAGCTACCCCAACCTGCCCTACACTACACTACACTACCCTACACTTTTTCTCCGCGAACAGACCTGTAGTATTGAATTGCACTTAAGGCGGGGTTTCAGGGCGGTTTCCTCAACCCCTTCCCAGTCGGCCCCTCGCCTAAACTTCGCACATAAATTTTAGCTCCATTTCTGCACCAGTATTCGATTTCAAATTCTAATTTTAATCTTCATTTATCCCTAAAATAACCCCAAAGCACTTTAGAATTCGGATGTGTTTTAAGGTAATTGCAGGGATGAAATATGGAAAAGCAAGATCTAACGTCACTATGGAACTTCCTGAAGATTAAAATTAGACTTTGAAATCGAACATTGATGCAGAAATGAAGCCAAAATTTATGTGCGAAATTTAGGCGAGGGGTGGATGGAAAGGGGTCGAGGAAACCCGCCGGAACCCCCCCCCCCCATTAACCCGACAGCCAGCTGCCGGAGCGACATTTTTTGATACTTTAGTAGGCGCACACATAGAACTCTAAGGATAGCTTTAGGTGCGGTTTTATACCTTTTTAGCACGTTAAAATCTGACGGCTTGATCGAATTTTGCAGGTCAAACAAGCGATTGAGAAGAAAAAAAAACATTATTGTTTCTAAAAAGTGGTCATTTCTGACGAAAACTCGCCAGTCACCTAAGAAAACGCTTATGACTATTTCTGAAAAGGACACTTTGAAGATGTTTTTCTGACTCGCGAGTTGTCCCTACACACAGACTTAGTGTGGAAAAACAGGGACTCACAAAAAATAAAATAAATTCCCCGATTTGCACGACTTTGAGGGCACATAAAATAGTTAACGTCTATCGAAAATGGCTAATCCTGACTGGAAACAGTGTGCTTTCTCCGAATTTATCACCAAAAGTTGCAAAAATGCAAATTGAAAGCGAGTGTCTCGCATTTAGTTGGAAAAAGTGACGTAAGCCCTAAAAATAGTTAGAAAAATCATATCTCGAAGTGTTTTGATTTTCAGACCATGGTGTATATGGTGATTTCGGACGCAAATGAGGTCTATTTTCACCCAAATTTTTTGGTCACTCTTATCCTCTTCCACCCCCTGTATTAAAGATAAGTAGGAAAAAGACAAGGCGTGGTTAATGATCGCCAAAGATTTTCACGCTGACTGAGACTCGCTGGCGAAGAAAGAGTTAGGGGGAAAATGTAAGTGAAAAAATTAGCGAGCTCCATGGCGACTGAACCACTTTCTCCCGCAAACCGTATTTCAATACGCCGCAAGAAAATGCGGTTTCCCGTATCAGTACGCCAGGATACGAGAAATGCCCGCGCCAGTATGGCACTATACTTACTGACCCCTACTAATGCTATGGCTAATGACTATGAACAAGAATGTACAAGCACAAGGTAGTACGTCCCTGGGCCTTGTCTTTGGCACTCGCCGTGATGTGATAGTATCCGAGATTCCTCTAATGCGGGGGAGGAGGCTCGGCAAGTTACACGAGTAGAAAATAACGCGAATTAGACGTATCATCGTTGTTCGCAATATGCTAGGCTCAAAAGTGTGGGCTCGTAACGATGACATGTATTGGGTGGGCAGGTGGGGAATATGGAACGTCCCCCCCGATGATGAAATACGGTGCTGTGGAGGCTTCTGACAGGAGAAAGGAATAATTTTATTTTCAAAGCGGAACATGTAATGCATTCCGGGGATGTCTCTCGAATGGAAATAAAAATACTTTTAACTCGATGTCAAGTGGAGCACTAGATTTTCTCGTCTAATTTAAAAGAGACCCAGCCTTCAAGAGTTCAAAAGCCCACCCCCGAGCTCTGGGCAAACGAGTCTAAAATTAGGATTCCAGGAAATGACATTCGATTGTTTACGATTATTATTAATGACACGAAGTAGAGAGGGTCACTCCACCCCCCTCACCGTAAGTCAAGAGCCAAAACAGATAGAAAGATAAGGCGTGATTGGTTTGGGTCATCTTTCTTTCAACTTTTCTGGAAACGCCGACGCGATTATCTCGTCATTTTAGCGAGCATTGCCGTGCAAAGAGTTTGTAACTTACTCGTGATTTTTCATTTCTATGTAGTTACTGGGAATGAGGCCTTCCTTGCCGTCGAGTTCGGCCCTGTACCAATTCATATCGTCCTCCATGTTCAAGATCTACACAAAAACGACACATAAAAGAAAGGAAACACGGGGAGGACGCTGTATTTCAACACTAAATTACCTTTAGAACTTGGTTTTTCCTAAAGCTTAGCTCATCCTCGGCCGTCGCGTTGAAATCGTGTTTGGCCGTAGCTTCCATTATTCTATTTTTAATAAATAAAAAATGTTTTTTTTTTTCTTAGGGGAACTTGGGCGAATTAGAAACAAAAAATAGTTAGGCGTGAAAAATGTCCTTGAGTACGTTGAAATGAAAGAAGTGAAAAGGTTATGTATGGGAAAACACTTCACGATTATGTTACTGTTTAATTGTCAATAATGAAAGGGACGAGAGGACCACTCCCCCACTTTCAAAGAGATAGCACTTTTACTCGGATTTCGCGAGCGCAAATTATGAAAAACCCCCCGGTTGTTTTGTCACGGAATTTTCCCAGTACACACCACGGGGGCACATCAACATAAACCGCGACAAAGGAAGAGACTATCAACACATAGCATAGCACCGCACTGTGGACTCGTGGAGAAGGAACGCTTCAAAAAGCTACACTGCAACCACACACGTAAACCGGAGGGGGCTCTTCTCCTTGTTCCCGGCCAAGGAGGATAAAATATATTAACATAAGAGAGTTAACAGTGAAGAGGGGGTCGAGGACAGAACAGCTAGCGCCAACCGGCAGCTTTGTGGGGAACTCGATGCAGGTGAACTCGAGTGGTGCCCGGCGTTACTATATGTATATCGTGTATTTCCGTTGAGAAAAATATAAAAATAAGGAAAATCCACGGCCTCTTTTCAAACGAAAACAAGAAAGACAAAAAAACAAGAAAAAAGAAAGAAAGAAAAAAAAAAATTCGCTCCGGCACCTGGCGGTCGGAAAGAGTGCATTTCATTACGAATACGGATACCCTAAGACGTCCCAGAAGTAATAATTTGGATACCATAATTTGTTTGATTAAGCCGAACTTCTTCCTCTATTTTCACCACCCTCTCTTCAAAAATGTCGAAAAGTTTCGGTAGTTTCCCAAGGGGGTGAATTTAAGCGATTTTTTTGAAATTTCATCCCCCATTTCACCCCCCCCCCCTAACAACGTCAACGTTTTCGATAAATCTCAATGGAACCCAGGGCTTCTGTTAGATTAAATTATTGAGTCGAATTTTAGAGCGCTAACATGAACTAGTGAAGTTCAACGAAATTTTTACACTTCCACACCGGGAGGAACATCCCCACCACCTTGACTTTGTCGAAAAATTAAAATGGAAATCAAAGGCTACTCTAGCATGGAATATTCGTACAGAATATGATGCATCTAGAATCAACTGGTGATTTGTAGTGATTTTTTCACCATTTCAACCCCTATTTTCCCCCCTTCATCTTGACCGATTTGGCCCTAATGCAATACCGATAGGGATCTTATGACTAATGATTTTTGTGCCAAAGCGCGTTCCGCTAAATTGATTTCTTCGGGAGTTATCGTGCTAATAAGACGACACACTTACTTCCTTCCCGGGGGCAACACCCATTCCCCCTCGACTTTTTCAAAAAATTAAAATGGAAATCAAAGGCTACTCTAACATGGAGTATACGTACCGAATATGATGCTTCTAGAATCAACTGGTGAATTGTAGTGATTTTTTGACCATTCAACCCCTATTCCCCCCCTTCATCATGACCGATTTGGCCCAAATGCAATACCGACCGGGGTCTTATGACTACTGATTTTTGTGCCAAAGCGCGTTCCGCTAAATTAACTTCTACGAGAGTTATCGTGCTAACAAGAAAACGGCCATAAAGATATAAATAAACCAATAGCTATATATATATAAATTCCGGAGACCACTGAATTCGTGTTCTAGAGGTTCTGAAACGTGAAAAAAACATGACATGACCCATGTTTGCCACCATCACGACGAGACCAAAGTGCATTTTCAGAATGAAATGCACTAAAAAACGGGGTGTAGTCTCATGGTGAGGCATGGGTAAGCAGTTGCCCTCCCCTAGGCCTTGTAAGAGCGAATCGCAGGGAGTTTGCCTCAAAATTGGCTATTTTTATGCATAGCAAAAAAACACACTAATTCACCGAGAGAATTTCAATTTAGTCGATGAAACTTAGCATCCAAACCAAGAAATAGATCAAAGAAAGTGACTGTTAGTCACTGACATATTCGTCTCCATAAACTGACAGTGCGTGGTATATAAGGGGTCACCTTCACCAGCAAATACCCAAAACTGGCGCTTTTGTCCTGAAATAAATGATACTTTTCAAACTCGGTAAACTGTCAAGCTATCCCTCAAATCTTTCATTGTGGGACACAAAATTGTCAATTTCATGCCAATCACTGAGTATTCGACTATAAAACTCAATTTAACCACTGCGTGGGGGGTTTTCTGTCAAAAAACCGGGAGACAGCCCTCAAGAAGAGAGTGGGATAAATTGTTGGTTTTGCTGATGAAATGAGCTAAATTGACAGCTTTTTGTGGCTGAACGTCACGTTATGGCGGCTAATTCATCTGTTTCGAGGGAAAATTACCATTTTTTGGACCAAAAAACCCTCGAGTTTTAGCTTAGCTCTCTTGGTGCAACCCTCACTTTATGAACTAGTTCGTTCAAGTGAACGGTGGTGAATGATCTGGTTCGGAGGGAACTTCCCTCCACTGAGTAGTCGGAGTCGGAGGGTTCATAAACTTTTTTGTTGATGATAATGAAGTTGTTAACGTGTGAAAGAGATGAAAGAAAACGCTTTCCAGTGGTTTTAGAGTTTAAAGGTGGTTTTAAAGTTCGTTAGTGGCTAAAACTATGATTGAGATACGCCTCTCCGAGGTTTAAAGTTAGAGATTTTTGTTGTTGTTTTTGTTTAAACCAAAATGTTGACGCCGCCGTCATATCTGCTGGATGCTATGCACCCGGCGAACCACAAGACCATATTCCTTCTCGACCACACGCCCTATTTTGGCACTACTCGGGACAGTTTAATTGAGTTCGACTTCAATAAATCACGCGGGCCCGGATTCATTCCCTTGGCGCCTATCGCTAAATCACTGTGGACGTGCAGTGTTGAAGCCGCTGTCGAGTACTGTCGTATCGTGTGGGACATTTTTCCCACTGACAAACTGGTAAATGTCGCACGTCTTTACCCTACTTCCGTTGTCTGATTGAGTTGAACGTTACAGATTAGATTTATCGTCAGCGACAACAAAGCCCATCAGATTAACACATGGAGTCCCACACAACAGAACGTCCCACATCTTCTGAACGGTTTGGCCGCCATTGGCGTGCCTCCGGTGGCGTCACAGGACGTGGATTTTTCGATTTTTCATGGTATCCAGTCGGCTGTCAGTGCCATGTGTGAGTGTTCGGAGCAGCAACATGAGAAGCGGACCTCTTTAAACGAGAATACGGTCCCTGTAAGTATGCTTGATCAGTGGTGAGGACGGGGGTGTTAACTATCAGTTGGCCTTGTGTAGTCAGTACAGGACAGATGGTCAGTAACTCCACTTTACCCGTGTCGGGTCGCCCTTTTCCCCAATGTAGTCTACGACTTTATGACAACTGCAGAACTGCTCGTTCTTCCTCCATAAGCATAGGGTAGGCTGTTAGCTCTTCCCCGGAAATTGACCTTGACCAGAGACTAGACCCCGCGAAATTTGAGGCATTCTAAATCCGCGAAATTGTGTTTTCGTAAGCCGACCCCGTAAAACTGGTTCTAATCAGAGCCAGATCCGCGAGAATGCTTTTTTAATGAGCTGAATTGGCAAATTTTCATTTCTCAGCGTGCAACTGTTTTTTTGTTTTTAGTGAGACAACACCGTTGAATTCCCCTGTCGTCTGTGAACTTCCACTTGTCGCCCTCCTCCTCCGTTTGTTGACTGAACCTTCGTCCTAACGTTTTATTTATTTTTTTCTAGGTAGTTAATCGGTGTCGCATCGTTTGTATAACGGCCGTTAACGACAAAGACTGCGTAACGGCCATAGAGGACAGGCTCGTTATGGAAATTAAACAGGGCAACAAAATAGCGGCGTCTTCAGATTTGTACGTCGTTTTTTTTTTTTTTTTTTTTTTTTTTTTTTTTTTGAGAACGATTGTTTACTTCGAGTGATTTGTTTTTTTGGGCTCGTAGATTGATACAAATCGACCACTGTGATTTAGTCATTCTAAACGTGCAGCCCAACTCATTCGACAGCATTCCTAAAAGACGGGTAATTGGGTTTAGGGGGGGGGGGGGTTAACTTTTCGTCTCATAATGGACTCCTTTAATGTGTGTAGGTGACGGATCAACTAGACTCTGAAACTTGTAACGTTAAAGCATCAGGAGGATTGGCGAACAAGCTGACATCTATAATTCTGAGACATTACAATTTGGCCAGTACCACTGTCACTGGCATCCCTATGAAGGAAGAGCAGAATGCAAGCTCGTCGGCCAATTACGACGTGGAGATTTTTCATCCTGCGAAAGCCCACGAAACACTGTTCAAAGGTATAATTCGTTGATTTTTTTACTGTAAAACTCTTTAAGGGCCTTTTCACACTAGAATAAAAAAGACGCCGACACGCGAGTCGCCGTCTTTTTTCTCCTAGTGTGAAAGGGGACTAACGCTTCGCTGCTCTTAGGTAGTGGAGTGGACATTAATCAAATTCGAACGGCGAAAGAAGGTTTCGACTATTCTTCGGTGACACTCAAATGGAGCACACCGCGCGGTTGTACCGCGGCTGAAATGCACAACTGTACCGCGATGCATCGCATTACTCCCGTTGACGTCAACAGTCGACCGTCGTCGTGTCTTATCAATTTCCTTCTGGGCGGACGGTCTGTCATGTTGGAGGTGATACGACGCGGTGGTCACAAAGCCATGTCCCACCTGTTGGCCGCTCATGCCGGTCAAATTTACATGCACAGTTTGGCCATCGGCCGCTCACCTCTGGAAGAACCGCCGTCTATCAGCGAAGGACCCGGGGGCCGTGTGACGGACTATCGTATACCGGTTGGTTGGCTTGAGGTTCTTGTTTTTTTCTTTTTTTTGTTAACGTGCGTACCTATTTAGGACTTCGGAGCCTTTATGGCTGAAAACACTCTCGTTCCTGTGCGAGGAGGCAAAAGCCAAGGCTCTACGTTAAAGAGGACGCGCCCTCGACTGGATCGGCACACCAAATTCTGGCCCCTAACAATCTCATCCACTGTAATCTTCAATTACAGACACGTGAGTTTTCGTGTATCCCCTTCAGCTCTCCACGCACCCGCTCCATATTCATCGGTTTTCCTGCGCAGCACTTGGATCCCATTCTTAACCTCATGCTACTCCCTGAACTGAGAGAAGCTGACGTCATCAAGTGTAAGCAATGTATTTACTCGCTCATAAGCGCCGAAGCGAAACACGAGCCCCTGCATTTCACGTCGAGCAGCTCATCCCGAGGGAAAAATCCCAAAAGGTTAGAGCCTAGACCCTCCCCCAACCCATTCCTTTAATGAATTTCCCGATTTTCAGCGTCCGCGACGACCAATACAAGCAGTTATGGACCGAACTTGAGGCGTTCCTTCGAGCTCATTGCATCACCGACAAGCATATCAACATCCTGAATTGCCTGCTTGAAGTCAGGAACAAGGACCCAAATTCGGATGGGGCGGACAAGGTTGAACTGGACCAAGCTCTGAAAGAATTAAATCAGTGAGTAAACCTAATTCTATTTCAAAATGAAGCCTACAAATTAACGCGTTGAAGGGTTCGATTGTCATTTTTGTATCTACTCCGGAGGAATTATGCCGAAAATCCAGCTCGATATTCCACCGATCTTGGTCATATGCGCGCGACGGGGGTGAGGTGATGGTTACCACACATCAAGCCGACTGAAATAAATCTTTTCCGTTTCGCTATTTGCCGCGTTTTTATTATCACGATGCAACGTGGAAAGTAACGAACTGTCCATGTAGCCTGCGATAAATCCTCAAATCTCGTCATTATTTCTCCTCTTCAAAAAGGACTCTTCGGTTTATACGGACTGTCATTTTTACGACGAAATGATCTGTCAGATCGATCGAGTAATACAGCCCTCAACCATTACACACTAAAACATCAATCATCCGGGGCCCTAAACCGCAACCTTGGGTAGTAAAAACCCACCCTTCGCCATCGGTCCTTACACATCGACTGGTGCCAATTACCATTGTTACGATCAGTGGCGTACCTACAGCTATCATGGTCCGGTGCGGAAATCTGAGGCCACTTAGTCTCTGAAGCCCCAAGCCTAGGCAGGAGTAAAATTACCATTTATGAACATTATGCGGCGTATAGTAGAGAGTAGACCCTTACAATGCTTTGCTGCAATCTACAGTTTTTTGTTATTGTGCAAGAAACGCACACTCTGGGGCTCTTGTACGAAGGGGTGTTAAATGAAATAGCACGGCCCACGGGTGGTATCCACGTGACAACCATTTTAATTGTCCTAGGATAATGCCGCGTTAAAAATATGTATAACACCCCTTCGTACTTGCCCCCCCCCCACGCTGGGTTTTTCCTTAAAGAACGAACAAGTGGGGGGTCAATGCCCCTGGCCATCGACATAGGTCATTTATTTGCGCTTATTCTTAATTTTGACAGCAGAATTTCGTACGTTAAAGCTTTTTTGGGGGGGAGGGTCATCGACTGCTGAGGCCATTAGCCCCATTACTGCTTTATCTCAATTTTAACCTTAAAAGGGCCTCCATATTCCGTGAATTTGCAATTTTCTGACATAAGCGCATTTTCGCTTCTCTTTAATTTTGGCCACGATTGAGGATTTTTCTCAAATTTAGCCTCTGACTTCACCTAACAACAGCACATTAGCGTTTTTTCTCAATTTCAGTCGTAAAAGTGCCTCCTTAAAGCTTAACGCGCGATTAACGCTTTTTCTCAATTATCCCCACGAATTAGTGTTTTTTTCTCAATTTTTGTCTGGTTGTTGCATATAGAATCCGTGGATACGCTCTTTTAATCATTATTGGTCACTAGTAAGTGCCTTTTTTCAACATCAAGTGCAAACGAGCGTTTTTTCTTAGTTGACCGCGATTAGAGCTTCTTCTCTATTCTAGCCGTAAAGGCTTACATAAACCGCGAATTCGCTTATTTTTGTCAATTTTAGCCACGAATAAGCGTTTGTTTTCATGAACCGGGAATTTGTGATCTAACTCACGTGCAGCAATGAATTAGTGTTTTTTCTAAGTTTTAGCTGTGGACTTGCCCTTAAGAACTGTGTAAATTAGAGCGATTTCTCAATACATATTAGCAGCCAAAAGACCTACAGAAACTGGGTAGCTGAGGGCTATGCCCCTGCCCGTATACGTTCCCTGTATGCCCCGCTTGCCATCAGCTCGGCATGCTACTTTTTATGATACCCTTCTCCTTTCACATAATCATAAATACCCTTGGCATTTTCCCTTCCTCGTTTTTTTTTTTTTTTTTTTTTTTTTTTTTTTTTTTTTCACAAAGAATTTGAATTTCCATTTGCCCATTACATTTTACGAAAATCGCCGCGTCTGCAGTTGAAGAAAAATGTTACACCCCAAAGAGCTCAAGGAGCTTTTTTTTATTTTAACGGTAAATCGTCTTGAGGTAGTGGAAAGGTTTTGCGTATCCCCGCGAGTTTTTATTGGCTGACCCCCACCCTGTACATTCTCTAAAGAGCGAAACGTTGCTCAACTGGAAATTTCCGTTTTATGCAAAAATTGTGGCGATAGAGTGGGTGTGGGGGGATTTTTTTCAGTTCAAAAAATTGTAAAAGGGGTACCCGTTGCATAGACCACGAATCGGCAACGGGGGAGATTAGATAATTTGTTTTTTGTGTGTTTGCGAGCCGAAAATTTCGCGTTGAAAGAGGGAACATTTTGTGGGCCAGCTGCGATACTTCTAGGCTTCAGGCTCGGTCATTAGGAGATTTTGAAAGACGTAAAAAAGAAAAACGTTACAACAACGTCTTTTTGAAATTCCACCAATCATCTGTTCCGTACCCTAGCAACCGTCGGACGTTGATAAGGACGTCCATGTTTTTACTTCATTCAAAATCTCACTATTATGACAGTTTCCTTTCTTTCTTTTTTCAAAGAAACACTCCCCACAAAAAAGAAGAAGAAAAAAAGATGAAATCGAATTCTTCCCCCAGGTTGTCGGCCAAGACTACGGAACGAGCCAGCGTCATACGAGCGACGACAGACTCGCCCATATCACCCGATCCGACCATACACACTAGGTCCCTGCTTGAATGGTGGACGTCGCGTCAAGAAGTCAAACAACGTCCCGAATTTGCCGGCCTCGCCACGGCCGTCCCCCTACCAGGCGGCGTTGGCCTCAAGGCAAAACTGTACGCCAACTTTTTCGAGAGAACCGCTCAGACGGGCGGCAAACTGCCGAGTAAATCCGCTCGTCCCGTCGCTTTGGAGCAATAACGATTTTAAAAACAACTTTCCCGATTTTTAATTTAAATTTTACAATAATAATGTTTATAACAATTATATTTCCAACGTTTTTAAAAAGCTCAGAACACAATGAGTCAGTGGGATTTCTATGTTGTAAAAAAGTTCGACGAGTTTCTTCTAAGCCGTTTTGAAAGTATCGTCGGGGAATTGTTGGGAACGGAAACCCGACGACTGCTAAGTGGAGTAACTGGGGGGCTTGGCTGGTGAGAGAGAGAGAGTTTGAGAGAGAGAAAAAAGGAGAGAAACAAGGCCTGGCACCGACGCTTGGTAAAGGTCTCTTCGAATTTCAAGACGAAAATATTGTTGACGTTCTATTTCGAAAGGGGGAAAAACTGAAGTCTTGAACGGTAGGAGGGCGAGGGAAAAATATTGAGGGCCGTATTGACGGCTTATTGGTGAAAAATGGGGTGAAGGAAGGTGGAAAAGTTGAATGACTTCGCTACCAAAAATAATAATTGGGAAGTAAATGTTATGGGTAGGTACGTTAGCACTATAAAATAAGATCGTTGAGATAAATTTTGAAGGGAAACGTTTTATAAGAAAATAAATTGGCTCTTGGGGGCCAGAAAAGTTAGAAAATAAAGGGGAAAAGTGTAAAATAATTTAAAAGTTGAGAAGGCGAAACGAGTGTTTTATACGGGTGGCAAGCAGGCCGAGGCACAAGGGAGAGCAGCGGGCAGTCGGCACATGACGGGAGGGTGTCCAGGGGGGAGCTTTGTAAGAGAGAGGAGAAGGCGAGCAAGGTGTGACTATGAGCGGCGGGGTGGGCGGGAGGTCATTTGTTCTCCCCACCAGCGGCGACAGAGCTGAGGGGGGTAGGAAGGCTCAGAGAGCGTTCGCTCTATTCAGGCCGTGGAGTTTGTGTGTTGTGTGTGTGCTGGGGGACGAAGTGGAGGGACTTGAAAAAAGGAAACCAAACTGGCAGCTGCTTCTCGTCAGGGAGGTTTTACCTTACCGCTCGACGGCCGAACCAAAGAGAGAGAGACCACCAGTTTAATTGAAAACGCGCCTGAGCTTAATTTTCCCCAACCCTCTCACCGCCGCCCCCTCGCAGCCCGCTCCCGTTGACCGTAACACCCGTGTTTGAACCGCGAGTGCCGCGATTTTTCCGAAAAAAGATTTTATACATATTTTTTTTGTAAAGTGACTGCTTCGGGTCGCCTGGGAGGACAATAAAAAATTTCGATTTGTGAAGGCAGGGAGAGCACTCTAGCGGAGCTCGTCACCACCCGCAGTTATCACAATGGCTTCCTCCGTAAAGGACACAGCGACTTTCTTCGCGGAGGGCTCTGCCAAACAATTTGAACACGTCCTAAGTCTGTACCCGCAGGCCCTTCGACTCAAGGCGGAACGGAAGAACAAGAAGCCCGAAGAGCTCATCAAATTGGACAACTGGTAAGTGGGTAAAAACCGAGGGAGTTATGAAAGAGAGAGTCGCGAGGCTTCAGTGTCATTGAACCTCCGCTTTGTGCACGTAGACGACTGGCCCTCATCTCCAACAATTTGCTCTTGAAATTCCCCCTTTTACCCGCGAATTAAAACACCCCGACCTGTCACGTGGGAACCTCTGTCAACTATCGCGAGTCGATAATTTTTAAACGCCAACTTTCTTTCAAGGTTGTTTCCACCTTCTCCCAAAAAAAAAGATTTCTCCTCGCTTGGCGTCATTTACCCCAACGATGACGTTGTGCTTTGTTCGACCTCTCCTTGCTTATTCAAACCGATTTCTTCTTATTTTACAAAAGCTTTCACTGGTTCTTCGCCGCTATTAAAATTGAAATTTAAACGCTTTAGTACCATAAACATCCTCTAAAATAACAGCGGAAATTGACTGAGGCACTTTCAAAACTCAGTCCCCCCCATAACTAAACCAACATGGAGTCGACTCTCTTGATATTTCACCCCTAGCATTGAAGATTTTTTTCCTTTTCTTAAAGCCAAAATATCACCCTGTTATTCATCCCTACGCCACTGCATTGCATCTCCCCTTTTATACACCCCCTTCCCCGCCCAATAAAACACTTTCAATTTCATCTTTCAACACGTATTTTCGTTGCGGCTCAGCTGCGCCCGCTCGAAGCGCACAATGATTCCAACCGCCAGCGAGGATCGGGCAAAAGCAACCCCCAGAGTTTATTGACGGTGTGACGACCCTAAGTATTCGGACTTCTCTTTAATTTTTTTTGGCCCCCTTAATTTTTATTTTTTATTTTTGTACTTTTGTCATCTCAAAACTTTAAAAATTCCCGCGCTGGGACCACCGCATGCAAATTTTGCTTTTACAGTGCCTCCAAGTCCCCCCCCTCCGCCAATGTTGTTAAACTTTTCCCGTTTGATGTCCCTTCCCCCCCATTTTATGACACTCGGTTTTTGGGAAAGCGTCTATTCATTTGTCTGGGCGATTAAATTCCCCCCTGCTGGCCGCCCGACTACCCTCCCCTTATGACCGCTCGTTATTCGGGAAAAATAAGTTTCTACTGCACTTTTTTTAAATTTGTGTCTGCTTTTATACGGAATAACACGGAAAAATTAGGGATGTAGATTGCCGAGGACTTCATTTGCGCACGCGCTATTCACTTGAAATTGGCTATTCATGCACAAAGCCATCTGCGAGGTTTGGGGATTAGAAAAAAAAATCGACGTTTTTGCGACCTTTTACGGCTAATAGGTCGGCGAGGGAATTTTATTTGTGCGATTTTTAAGCTCTCGAGTAATGGGTTTTGGTGTGGGGGGGGGGGGTTCAGACTATCACACATGTGTGCCCTTTGCACGCATTTATTGTTACAAAGACGTCCATTGCATTAGACTTGAATGTCTTGTGTCTGATTCTGTTGCACTAATTTTCTTGCCTTATTGGTGTTTTACTCTGATCAATGGGCATCTCTATGAGGGTGAGGGGCTTTTCCAACTAGGGTGATTGGGATGAGGTTCACTTCAATTATAAAGTGACCGATGTCCATTGAGATTAACATGCCTGTTTGTGTAGCTAAAATTGTCGACGTCAGTCGTGGATGGACTGGACTGGGTAGATGTGATTTCTGAAGCGGTTTTTGGCGCTGAATCGAATGCATGGTGGCTCGTTTCTCTGCGATCAATATTCTTTGAGTTACTAACGTAATTACCTGAAAAAACTAGTTTTTCCCGATACTTTGATGTGCTATGAAAATGTATATCAAGATTTTGGGCAGGACTAACCATGTTCTCTGATATTACGTAATTTTATGTGCTGATCGAATGAACGTTTGCGGGGATCGCTGGGGTCAATACATAGGTACTTTCGGAGATAAGCCCACAAATATAAGAACAAATTCTTAAAAATTCTGGAGATGTTTGTCCGTAACTAAAAAAGTATTGTCACTAGCGATCTCGACTACAGCTCATTCAATTTAGCTGAAAAAACTGCGTACGATGAGAGAAAATGGTCAGTCCTGCCTAAATCGTGATACAATTTTTTTAGGGCACATTTATGCATAGAAAAAATCGTGTTTTTTAGGGGATTTTCGTTCATAACTCAAATAATATTGATCTCAGAGAATCAAACCACCGCGCATTGGATTCAGCACCAAAAACAACTTCTGAAACGACTTTATCACGAAATGTTGGGCGCGAGGATTTTAATGAACTAGTCTAACGAAAAACAACGTTTTTTCATACAAATTATAGTCGAGAAGTAATCAGCCCACTGACTTCGGACTTGGGCCAATAGACTCAGCACACAATTCTTTTCATCCCTTATAGTGGCGAGTTGGCCAACGTCTACCCGCCCTTCAAAATAGGTTCGCCACACCGTATCGTTGCGGACTCTTCGAATCCTCAAAGAATACATCAAAAGGAATTTTTAAAGCCACATTTGAAGTTGGGCCGAATTTTGCCGCTATTCTGGCTTTATTTCCTGTATTAAAACTCACGGAATTGTTTTGTTTGTTTGAAAGAGGTTTTGAATTTGACATTTTGTTTTTTAAAAAGTCATACCCCCGATATAGCTTTTTAAAACGAGCCAACGCCCTTTTCTTGGGAGCTGGCCTCGCAAGATGGTTGCTGGCTTGCCATGTCCGCGAAATTTGATTTTTATAAGAGCCTAACAACATAAATGATTTTTTGAGGAGCCGAAGGCGAAATTAGCCCTCGAATTAGCCAAAAACGCTAAATTGGGTTCTTGAAGTGTGAAATCCGCGAATGTAGATTATGGTCAAATAAAAAAAAAATTGGGCTCTGTAAGAGCTAGAACTTGTGTTTTTTTTTAATTTTTAGTGGCAAGAGAACGGGTAACCCCGCGATTGGTTTTTCTGACGTGCAAGATTCTGAATGAGCTCAATGCGAATTTAGTTCTTGAATTAGCCAAAACTGTGAAATTGGCTTCTGGGAGTGTGAAACCCGCGAAATTTGCACTTCGAAACAGGCCAACCCGTGGAATGGCTTTTTTGGAATTGAAATTGCTTTTTGAATGAGTCATCCTCGCATAATTGGATTTTTGAGTGGATTATTATGCGTCATACCCACGACATGGATTTCGCAACCACAACATAAATAAGTGTCAATTGCCGGGCTTAAACACCACCCTTATTAAAACCAACGATGGCAACCCCCAGCCCCTATCATGCTTGCCGTTTTGATACCTAGCGATTTGTGTGAACTGCGCTTATCGTAGTACTGCGTACATAGATGAAACTGAAATATGGAAGGGGGCGTAAAAGGGGTTTGTGAGCTACTGGGAACTGGGAAGGGTATTCCGAGTAAAACCCTTTCTAATAATGGAGGATGCCATTTACCTGGTGGCGTTGTTTTGGATAGCCGAGTAAAAGGGGGGTAATGGCCCCGGGGACTCCCCGTACGAGTGGTTAGAAAGGGTGAACAGTTTTATTGTCGCACTTTTATTACTTCTTAAAATTGCGCGTCCTTGGGATATTTTCCATGAAAGGTAGCCTCCGCTTAGCCGATTGTACGGAACGGTGCTCGAAGGAGATTTGGACTAGTCCTACCGCCTTTTTAAAGGACAAAATCCACCCCCCCCCCACGCACACACACACACAAGTGCATTATCTTATTTGTGCTCATTAAAACAACAGGTACCAGAATGAACTGCCAAAAAAAATTAAATCAAGAGGGAAGGACGCTCATTTAAATCACGAAGAACTCGTACAGCTTATGAAATGGAAGCAAACGGTATGCTCCTTCCCCCGCCATACCTGCACAAGAATCAGTTCTCTTATTTTTGTTGGGAATTTACAGCGTGGAAAATTTTTCCCTCAACTAAATTATCTCGTCAAAGTCAACACTCCGCGAGCTGTTATGGCCGAAACGAGAAAAGCGTTTCGGAAATTACCTAATCTGGAACAAGCCATAACTGCTTTGAGTAATTTAAAAGGAGTCGGTACCACAATGGCGTCAGGTTTGTACTCCCTCTTCCTTGGTCATCCTTTTCTGAGTAAACTATAGTTAACGTTGTCTTTTTTTTTGTAGCATTGTTAGCAGCGGCTGCACCAGAAATGGCACCATTTATGGCGGATGAATGTCTTATGGCCATACCGGAAATCGAAGGAATAGATTATACGACGAAGGAATATATGAAATTCGTTACACACATACAGAACGCTGTTAAGAGGTTGAACAAAGAAAGTAAGCGAATCGCCCCCCCCCCCCTTTCGTTGAAAACTCGTGTCAACTTCCCTAACGCTTCAATTCGTTTTAATAGTCACAGATTCCAACGGTACCTGGTCGCCTCATCGCGTTGAATTGGCTCTATGGACTCACTACGTCGCCAGTGAGCTCCAACCTGAGCTATTGGACTCCATACCGAATGGCAGCACGTCACCGCCGCACAGCAACGGGAGTGGTACTGAAAATACGACGACGACAACGGCGGCGGCCACTGTTGAAGAATCTTCAAATGCCACCACAGCGGTGAGTGTTTTTTTTCGTTGCTTATCTTTGTGTGGGATGACGACGGGGTGGGTGGTTATGAGTTCGGCGATTTCCTGTCTTACATTCTCGCGTGTACCACAGTCAGCGACGGGGACCTTTCGGGTGGGGTCCTAGGGGAAAACGGTGTCGTTTCTGCCTCGAAAATCTAGCAAAACTACGAGCCACGGTTGGAGAAACCGATGTCTTTCGCGAAACTACCTTTGGAGGCCTCTGTTTTGAGGAACACAAAAAAAAAAAAAAAAAAAAATGATTTCATACCGACCCCCCTCGAGCCGTTAGCACCTTCCCCTCGTCACTCACAAAACAATCCTTCCCAACGAGAAAGTAATCTCCCATGGAGATTTCCATTATAATCACGGCACAGTTAGGGTTTCCTGGAGGCTTCCGTGTAATCTCTTCACGGATCAACCCCTTCGAGAGGGTGATTTCCATATGCGCCGTTTTAACCTACACACAACTTTTTTTTTTCTTTATCACGCTGGCACAGGTAAAAGGGAGTGTTGAAGAACTCCTCCACTTGGACTGTGTGTTGTGTGATGCGTGTGTGATGGAGGGATTAGCACAATTTGGAATACTGCTGGATTTGTTGCAATCGTGAAATTCCGTTTAATCGGAGCGTGTTTTACAGGTCTCTTGACTTGAAAATCTTTCGAATAAACGAAGAGGGACTCTCGGGCTGTTTCAAGTTCGTTAGAAATGTTTGCAAGTCAACCAGTATGTTGACGGACCGCGATCGGCTTAAAATGGAAGATGTAAAATGCTAATTCATTTTTATTAAACATAAAAAAGGTTTTGGTTATTCGAATGCGAGAGCTTAGAGCATTAAAAGAGTGAGAAATGCCCTAAAATAAGTTCAAGTGGAATTGATTTTTATTTATGATGCGTTAACTAAATTTGTTTCTTTATGCCCCAACCATCCCATACCTGTACCGATCCTGTCTCCTTGGGAATCTTTTTATTTTTAAACCAATCCAACAACCAAAAAAAGGACGCTCTTGACGCTTCCGACGAGAGTTCCTTGGACGCCAACGGTAAGGCGACGGAGAGCAGCGCCGCATCAGTCGCCGCCACCGATGAGAACACGACGACATCGCTCCCCGAGGAGTTGTCGCCCGTCAATAATAATCGCGAAGCGGCGGAAGCAGAGGAGGAAGACGTGCCAGTGGTGCCGCCTGCGGCGGTGGCGCAGGAGGAGCCGCGAGCGGATGGCGGAGAGGCGATGGTAGAAGATGTTGACACCGCGAGAGGGGGGGAAACGACGGCGACAACCGCTACCGTCGCTGGTAATGTCTCCGAAATTGAAGCGACAGCGGTGACAACTGAAGCGGCGGCGCCTGTCGACGGCGTTCTAGACGAGAACGACGAACCCCCTACGAAAAAACAAAAATCCGATCAGCATAAGTGACCTCATAATTTATTTTAACTTTTTTTCTTTTTTTACTATTATTATTATTATTATTATCATCATAAGCTAGTAAGAAACTAAATTAAAAACTTGCCCCCCCCCTTCCTTTCTCGAACTTGACTTTAAAACCAAGTCCCCCTTTCCTCACATCATCATTTAAATGTTGAAATACTTGCATGTGCGCTGATTGCAGCTATTTTTTTATAGTCGTGAGGGAGGATGCATCGTATTAGTTTTCGCGTACATTTTTCTCTTCTGTTTTTCACCAATGTAGTACCTCAAATTTGTTCATTTCGAGATCCTTGGTGACAGGCCTGGGCTCCCTCTTACGGAAATATCAACTTTTTTGTTCAGCTCGCATCCCGTTAAAAAAACAACTAATGTACAGTGTACCATAGTCGAAAATAAGCAGTTTTTATATTTATATAATGATGAAATATCGTATTGACATTGCAAAGAAACGTACTTAAAAAAAACACACAATCTTAAGTTCCACTTCCTGTCCCCATTAGTTTAAGTGGGTTAGAATAGTTTTGTTTTTGTTTGTTTTCATATTATTTACGCACTTAATTGTAGTCTGAATAACAATAATGAGCTCTGTCGCTCATTAAAATAAAATACACGAAATGAAATTTATAGATAGTTTTTATTTTTTAATTTTTTTATGAACATTGCGCTTCTTTCTGTTTACTCTCACGCCCCATTCAATCTTCGACTACTTTTTTTCGATGTGGGCTAACTAACAACATTCCATGTCTTGTAAAAAACAAAAAACACACAAAAAGTGTTACTGTACCCTTATGTTATTGTCAAGGATGTCGGAAACTTTTTTTTAAAGTTCTTTAATTTTTTTCTTACACACCGCCTCTCGTATTTTGTAAATAGCGTCGTTATTATAGCTTAAATAAAAGTAAATAATTTTAAATTTCAATTTCGAGAAACTCCGGGGTTTTTTCTTTTTTTCTCTTTTCTTTCTTTCTTTCTTTTTCCTCTTGTTTTCTCTTAATGACTGGTGATAAGTTTTTTCCCCACAACTTTCGTTTTATTATTTTAGGGAGTTGAATTGATAAAAACAATTCGTATTCGTTTCAGTTACGCATAATTTATTTTAGGAACAATGTAAATACTACACACCCGCACATTTCGGAACGGAGAATGAAACTAACAAATGAGAGTAGAATGGTACGAAAAGGCACTGGCCGATTGATGAAATTGGTAGGCCTCAATCGAAGTCTCGTCTCGTGTAAATACCCCCTCCCACTTCACAGTAGTGATCGGGAGGGTGAGTAGCGGCATCGCTGGGGGTTGATGTGATGGTGAAGAAGGGGTGATTCGGAAATTGCCAGTGATACGTTTTTATCATTGCGCTGAAGCTACCTTTGTATTATTGCTTTTCAATTATTTTCTATGAGAGGGAGCAAATTTCATGCTTAAAAAAATAGGTACCGGGTTCACTGTCGTTGAAATCTCAAGTTTTAGTTGTGAACGCAAAAAAAAGAAAATTATTTTTCTAAGAGAAAAAACGTGGACACTTTTTAGTGCATAATTGAACTGACTCTTTTTTTCTTCTTCTTCTTCTGATTACGACATGAGTTTTATGTAATGGATGTTCACTATTCGTTGACTTTTTGTAATAATGTAAACAATTATTATGATAATTATCTTTATTAGTAAAATGCCAATTGCCTTTATAATTAGTTAGAGGAAGAAAGTGACTAAGGAAGAAAAACTGTATTTACACGAAATTCATACTCTGTCAATAAAAACACTTAATACAAAACAAATTAAGGGGGACTTGGTACAGTCCGGCAAACTGAAAAAATTATGGCGTCACATCACTCTGATTCTAAACAAATCTCAGCCCGGCG
This sequence comes from Corythucha ciliata, assembly GCA_038030265.1. Taxonomy (NCBI): domain Eukaryota; kingdom Metazoa; phylum Arthropoda; class Insecta; order Hemiptera; family Tingidae; genus Corythucha; species Corythucha ciliata. Next base: position 50,934,388 of record CM075942.1, on the reverse strand, counting down.
TTATAGGAACTGTAGTATAATCACTTGAAGAAAATTGTTTGTTTTGTTTGGAAACTGCCTCCGGCGACAATCAAAACAACGCAAATGAGGAATATTATAGGGACCTCCCTTCCCCGGTCACTCACAGGAAGCCGTCGATTTTGCCTGAGTACTTGACGTTGTACTCTGAGTTACTCGTTAGCTCTCGGGAAACAGGCAATTATTCAGCCCCCGGGGTAAAAAAACAGCTGTCGCCGGTTAAGTCTGAAAAACAAGCTCGCCGCAGTGTATGTGTGGGGGGGGGGGCTACTGATTCACTGGTACTGGTTCCTTACAATAATGCGTCAACAAAAACAAACTTGGTTACGACCAACTTCACGCAAGCTTCGTTCTGGGACATCTTCGTTTACCAATGCACCTATTCTTCCGATAAAGACAGGATAAGTCTGTTTGCTATGGGACTTTATGCAAACAGTAGTGAAAGTTATTCGAGGGATTGCTATTCCATGAGAAATCCAGTGATTGATAAACCCACCCTAAGTCGAGGTTTTTAAATTCGTACAGTGAAGAGCTCTGCAACGCGAGAAGCACAGTCCGTAAAAATTGCTTTAGAGCCTAGGCTCTAAAAAGCCGTGAAATTTGCGGCGCTAATATACTCTAGCTCCTAGGCAAGAAAAGCGACACTTTTGGGACTCATTCCCGACCGCAAAATTCGGTTTAGTATCATGTAGAATTATTTTTTTTTTTTTAAATGGCACACTTCCCTTTCTCTAGTAGTCCAGTCAAGGAACTAGGCTGCGATAATCCATAAAGAATTTTTCTCGTGGAGAATGTGTTAGGAGGTGTCTAGGGGTCATCTCACTAAAAGTCCCCGATCCATCTTATGACGTAGATATTGTGGTTTTTTTTTGTAGATACACATATAATCACTGGGGTAGTCGTGCTCTACACATACAATTTTTTAGAGGTTTTTGACAATAATTTTTTTCCCCGAAGATGGTTTCCCTGTAGACCGAAAACCGGTTAGGAATAATAAAAAAGACGTGTGGGAAGACAATATCTCTTCGACATTATTCACAGGGTGATTCAGGAGGAGATGCATGTACTGAAGTATGTTGTAGTACTAAGTATTTGCGACCAAAATCACCCTATGAGCATAGGGTCGAAAATGCTCTCCTTCTGAGATACAAGTACAATTGTGTTTTTTCTGCGACTACCTATTTTTTCTCCAAAAACTCGATTTCACGGCCGAACCGCTGGGCTTAGAAAAAAACAGTTGACGTTTTTGAAAAGAGCACAAAATTTCACTTCCGAAAACAGTGCTCTGCATCGCTGCAAACGTTCCACAGTATTTTTTATGATTTTTCAAAAATGACGGAAGTTACTTTTTTGAAATTTCTCGTATAATTCAGCGACTGTTTTCTGCCAAATTTACAATGCTTCCAATATGGTCCCAATATCAGAAAAACATGCCCTTTTTGTGACCTTTCCAATGACATCTTCAAAATTTATGTTGGTCCAATTTTGAGAGAGATATCACACATGAAATCCGAAAAAACAAGGTGTAAACGTGCAAAATCTGTATGTTTGTCCCGGTAAAAAAATTGTCTTTATGTACCTTAAACGTACCATTGTACTTACGAAAGATAAATATTTCTTGGAATTTATTCCTAAAGTGTCACTTTAACGCAAAGCCGACGAATTGCCCCCGCCCCACTCATTATTTTCGGTTCCGAAAAAGATGGTGGGGGGCGGGTTTTTAATTTTTTGCGCTAAAGTGATATTATCGGATTGAATCCCAAGCAATAATTGCCTTCCGTAAGGCACAATAGTACTTCTAAGGGGACACTTTTTTACTAGGACAAACTTACTGATTTTGCTCTTTTGCACATTGTTTTTTCAGATTTTATGTGTGATATCTCTCTCAAAATTGGACCAACTTCAATTTTGAGGAGGTCATTGGAAAGCTCACAAAACGGGCATGTTTTTCTGATATTGGGACCGTACTGAAAGCATTGTAAATTTGGCAGAAAACAGTCGCTGAATTATAGGAATTATCCTGACCTGAAAATATTACGATTTGACGAAATAAATGTTGGTCTAAAACAATTTCCCACAAAGATACGGGTGGTTTTGTATTTTTGAAAATTTTGACGATTTTTCCGGGAAATTTCAATTTCTTGACGGTTTACTTGACCAAAATGCATTTATGGCCACATTTTCGGAAACCTCATGAAAATTCCCGTAGATTGCATTCATTTTAATTCGACATAATTGGCTGTAAGACTGACCGTCGGCAATCTAAGCGGGTGGCAATTATCCGGTATTACAAGCTGCCCCCTCAACGCTTAATGATTTCTCTCCCCTTGGTTTTGGCCAGGAATCTCCCATTTCACCAAAATTTGTCCCATTCAATAAGATTCAAATTTATGTATTACAAGTTGTGGATTTCTGCTTTAGAATTAGAAGCGTGCAGTTTATCTTTCGGAAGGCATTCGTGTTATCAATTCAGTGTTTTCTCTTTGAGAAATACTTTTATGGTTTATTGTAAGCTAGTTGTAGAATTAAATTAATACATTTTTAACTTCTAGATGATAGCTGAAGTGAAGGAGAGGCTCGGTGAGCTGAGGGCCCTCGTCGGAGGGTTCGACCCAAGTTCAGCCGTGGACTCGGAGTTCTCCCATGATATGTTAAATTACCTTGAGTGAACGAGAAGACTCACAAATAATAAAAAATCACCTCATCACCATACAAAACTACGTATTCTATGCCTTCCGAAAGATAAGCTGCACGCTTCTAATTAGAGTTTATTCACTTTAAGGGGGATTTGCACGGGTGATTCCTCGACCCCCCCTCCAATCACCCTCGTCTACTACTCGGCATATATTTTCTCGCCTTATTTCGCCACCAATCCTGGTTTTTAAGGACTCGTTTAAATCTCCAGGAAATTCCGCATATGCAGTAGTTTTCCTTTTTTTCAAATTTCATCCCAGAAGTTATTTTAAATTCGCCTTGAACTTTTAACTTGTAATTTCACGTTTTTTCGAGTTATTTGAAAAAAGGAAAACTACTGCATATGCAGAATCTCCTGAAGATTAAAACGAGTCCTTAAAAACCAGGATTGGTGCAGAAATAAGGCCAGAAATTGTATGCCGAGTAGTAGACGAGGTTTGGTTGGAGGGGGGTCGAAGAATCATCACTGCAGTTCCCCCTTAAATACAAAAAATCACGCATACGTGACTGACAGTTCACACTTTTCAATTTCGAAGCTTCAGCCGGGCACACTCGATGTTTGATTTGATCTGTTGCCCAATGAAAAGGGGGATTTATTCTTTTGGTGACCAAGCTGACATGCACATGATGCCAGAGCTTTTGGAGATTGTTCACGTGCAGCCACTTCTTTGCGAGGTAATTTCGATCTACGCGTTGAAACACTGCACTTCGGTGTGGTAACAACCGTCGATTTGGAAATGCTTCATGGTACAGACGCCTCACAGGAGTACAATCCCCAAAAGCTTTGGCCTACTTTACACCATGTGCATGTCAGCTTGCTCATAAAAAGGGTAGTAAAAGGACCATTTTTGATGAGCAATAGATCAAATCAAACAAAAAGTCTCACTAAATTAACAAAATTGAACTGGAAGGTCCAGAGAGCACCGACAGAAAAGAAATGCCTCGATCTTTTTAGTTCAGCAGGTTCTTTTCTCTTTTGCCTGCGACGCAAATACACAAACAAGACATTGCGACCGCGGTTGGCCGGCTAAAACTTCGAAATTGAAGAATTGGAAAGTGTGAACCGGTGTGAACTGTCAGTCACGTTTGCACGATGTTTGTATTTAAAGTGAATTAACTCTAATTGTAATTCAGCAATCCACAAATTGTAACACGTAAATTTGAAGCTTATTGAATGGGGCAACTTTTGGTGAAATGGGAGACTCCTAGCCAAAAACAAGAGGGGTGAAATCATTAAGCGTTTAGAGGGCAGCTTGTAATACCTCTTGCCATTGGCTTTGAGTAGCCATTTGAAAACAAAAATATCAGCTGACCCCTGCCAACAATTAACTGTTTCAATTTCAATTAAGTTTGAACCAAAGTCATATGGAAAACCAAGTCAAACTTTGTATTATTTGTATGTTTAAAAAATGAAGCGGTTCGTGGGTTGGGATTTTTGCTCCCGATACGTTGCGCTGCTCTACTATGAAAGTAGATTACCCGCTAAATTCAAAAATTATACAAAAGTTGAGTGTTGAAAAAAACATATGGTATCAAGATAGATATCACGCTACAGCTTCAAACCGAAAATAAATATAATAATTTTTGTATTTGGCGGGTTTTCTCCTTTTTTATTCTTAACGGGAGCAAAAATCCCAACCCAAAATAAAAAACATTTTTTTCCTCGAGTCTGAGGACTTGGTTTTCCATATGACTTTGGTTTGAACATAATTTTTTTTCAAAAAACTTATTCGTGTAAAAGGGGCTTTATAGACCTTTCTAACCGATTCAACAAGGAACAAGTTTGAATTCGGCCCATTTCACGCAACCCGACCCATGGACGAAGTCGTTTGCTTATAGCGCCATTTGTAGTCGTAAAATCGTATGTTCTGTAGATAATTTTCATTTTTTTAGCCTTTCAGGCCTTTGAACAACAAAAAATACACCTTCTTTTGGTACCATGCAGCCCCAGGGGAAGGTGTTGATGAAGCGAGTGATTAACTTTACTAAATTTAATGTAGCCTTCTCTCGTATTTATTTTCGTATTAATACGATGCATGCTAATTGCTAAGTCTCTCCTAGAATCTTCCACATCTTCAACCTGTTTCCCTCGCAAACTGTAGAAAGAATCACGTGTTATTGTATAATTTTTGTAGTTTTTTGAGGGGCTAGGCCGTATTTATGAACTTGAGGAAGATTCAAGCTGGGCATGAGAGCGTGCGAAGAGGCTTCTGACAAAAGAAAAAGATGGAAATGTGGCTTTATGTGATAGCAATCTTATGGTGATCCGTTAAATTGCCGTTGCGTTGTTGGGCTCTCATCTGAGACTCACTGTCATTTCCGACAGAGCACCCTGTAAAAAGCGTCCTCCATAGCCATACCGGACGAACGTAAACTGGCCTGGGTGAAGTGGTGCAGTAGAAGCTCTTGGTGGGGTCCTTTGATGCATACCGATTCCTTTGGGTAATTTGTATTGTATTATCACTGTCGGTGTGGTGGGTAGGATGGTGATGGGGAACCTTACTGACCTATGTAAAAATTGAGGTTTTAAGAAGCCTATTATTGTTCAAGGTTCCGAGAGCCTCAAGCTTGAGGAGAAGCTAATTAATTCTAGGATTTGTGAATTGCGAATCCTGCAAATCGGCCGTGAGAAGGGGATTTCAGGAGCCGAAGTTCCATATTTTTTCTCTTCAAACAACCAGATTTTTGTCCAAAATGGTCCGTTTTTGGTTGAAATTGGCCCCTTTTTTGCTTTATTTCGGTGTGTAACGGAAGTCCCTAATTTTTTAAGCAAATGTTCCCTCAGTGGGTGAGAGGGGATCCAGAAAACAAGAAGCCTGGGTTGTAGTTTTGTACTAAAACGTTGTCTAATGGGATCAGGAAATGCGATGCGAGTTCCACCCATTAGGGAACTGCATGTTCCTTTTGGGACTTACCAGAGACCCATGTTGCACCTCTTAATTGGCCGCCCCGAAAAACGTACTATAACAACCATTTTCAGGCCAGAGAAGGACTTAGCATAGAAACCGTGATTCACCCCCCCCCCTTCCCATAATCGCTTCAAATGCTGATGGTTCTGGCGAGAAAAAAAGATCTCTTTTCGTTCTACAACAATTCGGTCCTTTAACGGTCTATATCTAGTCAGCATACAGGGTCTAACGGGAAAATGGGGCATAATTGAAATGGGTGGTTCTACATCACATGTGGGTCAAAAATGACTATATGGACCATGGTCCGATTATTAACCGTTTCCGAGAAAATCGCAGTTTTCCTGATTGTCAATGCATCAGGCGTTTTTTTCGAAAATCGGTCGGTATCTTAGCAACCATTAATTCTAGGAAATTTTCAAGGACACCGTTGGAAAGAGCACAAAATTTCTTTTAAGAATATTGTAAAGTTGGGGTAGTTCGTGAAATTTGGGCACCCTTATTAATGCTCGGCTGAAAGGCGCTTCCTTGAATTTCTCTATTCTTACTAGTCATTCAGCCAGCTGTCATTTTACTGACAGCTCTCGGAGGAAGAGTAGGACTTCAGGGAAAACTTCTACAATTATTAAGTTTTCAAATGACCTGGTTGCTTCTGGCCTTTGTCTCTATTCCTTTTGAGATACTGTTCGAAATACTTTAAGCCCCTGTCTAAATCGTTTGGAAATGTATGTTTGCGATTGCATTGCCATATAACGGGAAAAATTCGTTAAAAAAGAAATGCTCTTCACGTCACTCAGGTTGGTGAGGGATTTTCTACTAGGTTTTAATCGCTCGTTTTTTGTTTTTTTGTTTTTTTTTTGTTTTTTTTAAGGTAGTACGACTTAGCTGTCAGTTGTCATGTATATTTGATCCCCCGGCCTATGCAGTTGACTTTGAGTTTGACTTCCGCTGTCTGTTTCAACCGATCTCTACGAAATATCTGTCAAAGGAGAGGGTGGGAACGGTAGTGACTGTTGGCAGCCACCCTTGAATCCTACAGGTCAGAACATGGTCAGAACCCCCAGGTTCTGAGCAGTGACCTGCCGTTTGAAGCACTTAGTACGGCCTTTTTTGGAATTGGTCCAGCGAGTTAACCGGACTCAGCAGTCTTAACGGAGCAAATTCTGTCTTTTCGGAAATTCACCGAAAAGGTTTGCAAAGAGCTTTCGGAAGCAAATTGTTTCTCGCTCGAGGGCAATTGCGAACGTACGTTTCCAGACATTTTAGACGAGTACCTCAGAAGGCATAAAGACAAAATCCCGAACCAAGCAGGTCATTTGAAAGCTTAATAATTGTAGAAGTTTTTCATGAAGTCGCCCTACTCGCTGTCAGTAAAATGACAGCTGGCTGAATAACAAGTAAGAATAAAGAAATTCAAGGAAGCGGCTACCCCAACTTTACGATCATCTGAAAGGAAATTTTGTGCTCTTTCCAACGGTGTTCTTAAAAATGTCCTAGGATCAATGGTTGCTAAGATATCGACCGAGTTTTGAAGAAAACGCCTGATGCTTCGAAATTCAGGAAAACTGCGATTTCTCAGAAACGGTTGATAATCAGACCATGGTCCAGATAGTCATTTTTGACCCACATGTGATGTAGAATCACCCATTTCAATTATGCCCCCTTTTCCCGTTACACCCTGTAGAACCAACTTTAAGGTATAGAATCGGGCTATTGATCCACAAGGGACTTAAATAATGGGCATAACATTGACAATTTATTGCCACGTGTGGTGTCGTTAATGGGTAGTTGACTCCAGAAATGCAAATATTTCCTATTTTCTCAACGAATGGCAAGGGTTATTTAATGGGTTGAACCTTTAAGGCCTCGCCACACCGAACGCGAACTGCCGCGGGGACTGGTCCGCACGCGGAAAAACTATGGTAACGGGGTATGCCTCACCCACGTTGTCATGGTTTTTTGGCGAGCGGACTAGTCCGCGCGGCAGTTCGCGTTCGGTGTGGCGGGGCCTTAAAGATTTTAGCCTGATTAGCTCGTAAAAAACGGTGGAATACCGTCCGAATTATACTACCCATCTTGTGAATTACTTCACTTATTTCATTTCCTGCGATACATTTTTCGTTGCGTTTTTGATCTGTTCTTGATCTACTGAATAATTTGTTTAGCGGAGGGGAGGGGGTTGTTTTGAAGAAGAAAAAATCTTGTGAACGCGCACGCGTTCACCATCACCTCCCCTCCCACTCACAGTCCCACACTTTTGCGCTATCACTCTCCCGATGTCGTAATCTTCTTTTTCCTTTGCTTTCTTTTTGGATTTAGGTTTTTAATTTTTCGCACTTCATTCGGTTCAACGGCACGAGTTGGTCGGCCGTTGCTTCAATTTTTGTTTGAGCAAATATTTTATTTTACGAGTTCAACGTCGACATCTCTCGGGGAAATTTTGTTCGGTCTGTTGGAGCTAGGTTTTCGCTATGTGGTACTCTGTGGTGTCCCAGGTTTTTCGTTTATCGTAAAGAAAAATACCAAAATTAGGCCAAATAGCGAGTGTCGAAAGATTTTCTTTGACCCGACATTTCTCGATTTGAAATGATAGTCAAAAGATTGTCTCGTGACGACGTTCGGCTTGTGCATAAATCAGCGGAGGAGGCCTCCGCTTCTTCGACGGCTCTCCCTAGTGAGTAAATTTTTCTTTTTGTTCGCCTTTGCTATCTTCACGATATAAATGTCAACGTTTTCCCTCATTTGTATCTTATGTTCTAGACAGCCGTAGTTTAGAATTTTTACCGCCTCCTCCTCACCTATAATAACGCCGCCTAGTCAACTGTTGTCCCCCTAGTTTCCTACTTGTCTTCTGTCATCCTTCTCAACAGCAAAAATGGTGGTTCCGTCGCAAGTTCACGTACAGCAGAATTATGCGGACGCTCTTTGGTGCACGTACATCGTATCCGTGGCAGCTGCCAGCGTCGCCGAAATGCGTAAGTTTCACTCCTTGAAGGACTAAGTCCAGACTGAATTGGTTCCCTCGCCCACTCACCTTGACAGAATTCCCTGAGATAATTCAGGGGGCCTCCTGGCTAAAAACGACCAGTTTATAGTATTAAGATGTTTAATCCTCCTCCCCTACTAGCAGTACTATACAGTTTAACAAAAATTTATCTTTAAAGAGCCTCGATAACTGGCTTTAGCTTCTAAAAATCATTTCCGATTGAAGAATTATAGGGGTCATACTATCGCTTAAAACAATTCCTGAAGATGGTTGGTGGGGAAGGGAGGTGGTTCGATCCAACGTTCTGTCCGATTGGAGATTGCTTTGAAGGACAGGGCTATTAAACGGTCGAGTATTGCTTTCAATTTAGGTCAAACTGTCGACCCCAATCTACCTATGAGCAAAGAAAATTCTTGCATTGGTGATGATTGTTAGAAAGGCTCAAACTTTCTTTCGCTACCGCTGTTAATCCCTTGACAATGACATTATTCGCATGACCCCCCCCCCCTCATATATTAAGACAAATTGGTTAATAATTTTACTTCCTCCCTAAGGTGCTTAGAGGTACAAAATTGACCTCCAAGTTTGCGTAAGAATAATAATAATCAAGCCGACGTTGGAGTTGAGAGTTTTAGTTCAAGATTTGCTGTTTCCTCCGCCTCCACCATACCATCACTATATTTTAAGCAAGGCGGGACTTTAATGGGTTAAGGTATAGGGACCCTAGCATTTTGATACCGTTGTCTTTATTGTTCAGCAAGTGAGGATGACAATTATAACGTACGAAATTATCATTTTCATCCCTTTTTTTCCAGTCACCTACCCCCTGGACTTGACAAAAACTCGCCTTCAAATACAGGGTGAAGTTGCGGCACAGACAAATGGCTCACCGAATGTAAGTTGCAAGAACTCTTTAGAAACCTCTTGATTTTTACAACTTATAGAATAATCGTTTGTCAAAGTTTTTCAAACCCCCCTCCCCCCGAGAAAGTCACAGCCCACACAATTATTCCACCACCCCAATAACCAAGCGGTAAGTTACCGGAGCATAATTATAGCTTTTTTCAAGTTCGCTAACGTCCTTTTTAGTCTTCAAGTGTCCAAAAACATAAAATTCTTGTTTTTCTTTTATTTTTATTCGCCGCGATGCGCGATAAAGAACAATTTATCATTTTTAAGGCTTGACGATTGGCGTCATTTTTGTTTCCCCCAAATTTGAATTGTTTGAAAGTGAAGATGAGGAGGAGTGGGTGGGGCCAAAATGATGCAAAAATAAGACATTTGGTAATCGGTCGAATTAAAAACAACCGCCGGTCTACGAATAAATTGGCATTCGGCTTCCTTGACAATGCGCTATAATAAAATAAAATAAATAGCGGGGGGTGGGAACTCGTGTAAAAACAAATATTTGAATAGTACGTTGGTTAAATCTTCCTTTTTTTTTGGAAAATAAAATTAACAAGAGAATAGCTAGCTTAAATGGGTTTAACGACTGATTTTAAGTCCCACCCCCCTCCCTTCGCTCCCATTCCGGCTGGGTTGAAGGGCGTACACACAAAAAAAAGGAAAATGCATTTCTGAGATTATAGACTCTCTATTCAGAGAGACATTAGTGCTGGCGCGTGACTAATAAATGCTGTGAACTGCGTCGTTTGAAGAACGTTTCAAAACTGTTGAAAATCGTAGTTTTTGTCTGTAGTCTTTTGTTAGTGGGGTTACTATTTTAAAGAGTTGGGCCCGAAGTCATGTAGAAGAACAAATTATGCAACTTCGATTGAAAATTGAACCATTTTGTGTGTTTGAAATCAGACGTAGGATGGTCTTCACCATAGAATAATTACTGTACTAACAAACAAAAGGGGCACGGAACTTGCACATTTTTTGGATTTTTTTTCTCGAATAAATATTGAATTCTAAAAATATTGGTTTAAAATGTATTTACATAAACCGAAAATTAGAATTTTAATGATTTGTTGAAAGTTTGGATTTTCGAAGGATCCCTCAACCACCCCCTCATCATGGAGCCATCTTGTATTTCTCGTGAGGTCACTTTACGTTTTCTTGAAATGCAATTCTATGTATTTCTGATGCAGTTTAGAGGTTTGAACGAAAAGATTCCTCGAATTATATTTAAATTCAACTGAGTGAGATGAGCGGTTGCCTTAGATTTCATTTAAAGCTGGTACCTACCTAATATCGAAGTTTCATCTCAGGTTCTAGGAGAAGTGAAGGAGGCTTGATAAGTTAATAAGGGAACCTAGTTGGCGCATCCACCTAATTGCATTAATCAATTGCCTTATATAATTTTTTGTTATTAATAATTTGCCATGCCTAGAGAAGGCTTTTAACGGCGCACGAGTTAGTTCTTTGCGTCGGGACGCTCTGAACCATTTGGTTCTATCCGGGACACTTACGCACCGATATGAACAACTTAACGGGAGTCGAAAAAGTAGTGTTTTGACATTGCGGCACAAAACAATATTTATAATACTTTTTCTTATCAATTGTCACTAAAGAGCGAAGACCGGAAAGAAAAATTAACCAATCACTCTGTTGACAACGACTCAATGGCAATCACAACTTGGCTTTCATAAGCGTGTCAAGTAGTACTGATCGAAACGAGAGGGATATTTACAACTAACATAATTTAACTCAAGATTACTCACTTTCAGATACGAATTGTCAGTAAGCAATAAATTTTTATCCAACTTTTTGATCCATGCAAGTTCCCTATTGGACCAAATTTTGACGCTATTCTGCCTTTATTTCCTGTACTAGAATGTAATTAATAATTACGTTTTTATGTTGGGAATCAAGTCTAAAGTTTGAGGCTCTTTGAGACCTAAAATTGCCCCTAAGACCGTTTTTACACTTAAAATTCCGGTATCCGATTCCCGTATTGAGGGTACTAAAAATACACTACAGTCAAGGCGCTCCTTCACACTTGAATTCCGGAACCGGATACTTTTGGTGTCCCTAAGAGTGGGGACTTTAACCAAACATTTTTTTCCTGTTCCTCTCAGGCTCCATACCGTGGAATGGTTCGAACTGCACTCGGTATCGTCGAAGAAGAAGGCCTCCTTAAACTCTGGCAAGGAGTTACGCCCGCCATTTATCGTCACGTTGTATATTCAGGAATTCGTATCGTCACCTACGAGTACCTGCGTGGGAATGTACTCAGAAAGAACGACGATGGAACTTTTCCAATTTGGTAAGTTCCACCCCTCACAGTTTTCGTGAACTCTGTCGTTTCCCCCCTTAAATAAGTCGTGGGTAAACCGATTCCTCAAATTATTCGTCTCTGATAATTTCGCGTTGTCATTTATTTATTTTAAAATTCAGCACCCCTCCCTATGAAAAAAATTAACGTGTGTTCCTTAGGAAATCGGCTATAAGCGGAGTCACCTCAGGAGCTGTGGCGCAATTTTTTGCCAGCCCAGCTGATCTAGTCAAAGTTCAAATTCAAATGGAAGGGAAGCGTAGACTGTTAGGGAAACCACCAAGGTACATACAACAGTGATTGTATAGGCTTAATAAAAACAAAGTTAATTTAAAAAATTGAAAGTGAGGTAATTTAAGTGCTGCGTTGGTTGTTCTAAAGCTTAAAGGAGCCAAGACAGCACAAAAAAAGATTTCACCCCACACCATGTTGTTTTTTCCTGCCCAATAAGAACATCATTAATTGGCTTTGCTGTTGTTTACACTTGTTTTTCTCGTGTTCTCTTTTGTAGAGTTCACAGCGCTAGCCACGCGTTTCAAAAAATACTGCACGAGGGAGGCATTCGCGGTCTCTGGAAGGGTTCAATACCGAACGTTCAAAGGGCCGCCTTGGTCAATTTGGGTGATTTGACCACTTACGACACCGCCAAACAATTCATTTTGTCCCATACGAGCCTGGAGGACAGTCATACGACTCACTGTCTATCGAGGTTTGGTGGCATGGGAGTGGAAGTTATTAGACAGCACGGCGGTTCATTTGACCTTTTCTTTACAGCGCATGCGCCGGTTTGGTGGCCGCCACAATGGGTACACCGGCCGATGTCGTTAAAACCAGAATAATGAACCAAGCGACTGATGTACACGGAAAGTAAGACTCCCCCTTCCCCCCTAACTTTTCATCGCCAAATTTTATCGAGACCCTTCCCTCTTTTTTTTCAGTGGTCTGATATACAAGTCATCCATAGACTGTTTGGTTAAAACCGTTGAAAACGAAGGTCTTTTCGCCCTCTACAAAGGCTTCCTACCTGTTTGGATTCGAATGGCTCCGTGGTCGCTAACATTCTGGTTAACCTTCGAACAAATTCGACACACCATTGGAGCGACCGCCTTCTAAGGACGAAAGAAAAAAACTTTGAGGTTAGACTATGAAATAAGTCGATCGATTGATGAGTGAGTGAGTTCTTTTCGTCCAAGAAGGTAGCCGGTGCTTTTTAAATTTTAACCTGAAGAGCGGCAGTTTGGAATGAATGCTATAATTTCTTATTCGTCAGTTTTATTTTCGAACAACCAAAACAACCGATTAAGTGTTTCCATTTTTCTCTAGTCGATTTTAGTTCATCGATCTGGGTTACTTATAATAGCGATGTTATTTGTTGTTTTTTTTGTACTTGTTAACGAATTTTTTGGTGCTTTATTTGTGGAATTTTACCATTAGTTACGATTGCAAAAAAAAGAGGAATAACGCTGATTCCCTGTTGAGGTTTTCCATATAGTTTTGTATAGTTTTAAGGTCGACCGCACACTCACACCGAGTCCTTGTCATTGTCAATAACCACAACCCCCGTTCTCTTGTCACTGCCAAATTCACTTTTCAGGTGTCAACTCCTCTAGAATGTAACGAACAAAAACGAAAATTTTAGTGGCTGAAAAAGTGCCTGGGGGGGGGGGGGTGCTAGTCAATCGAAATAGGGTTACTGTCCAACGCCGTTTTGTTTGCCGTGTTGATTGTAGTTGGGAGACCCTCCCCGTCCACCACAGCCAAACGAGAGGATATTTTTAAGGTGGGAGACGGGCTTGGCAATAAAACCGTTGTTGGACTGTAGTTGCATTGTTCCACGAGTTTCACAGTATTTAACAAGTGTCAAACCGTACGAAGAAAAAAAAAAACAAAAACAATTTGATCGGAAGTGGGGGGTGCACGTAGGAAGAAGTCTTAAAAACAGACGCTTGGGGCCTATTTGTAATTGTATAGTGGGTTGGGGGTGGTCCTAACAAGCGATCGAGTCGGAAACGCTAGTTTTCATTACTCCGTCCCCGCTCCCGCATAATCATTTGTTGGAAGAAATTGTTAATCGCAATGAGACAATACGAGAGGTAATTGATCAGTGGGCGTTAAGGCGTCATAGTCAGTGTCAACACTCATGCGTGAGGCGTGACGAATATATATTTATATAATTATTTTTATGTCTAGAACTTTTTTACACTAAAACCAAGAGGTTCTTTATTTTGTGTAGTAGCTAAAAAGAACCACATAAAATGGTACCTGTGTGGCGCTCATGTTGCAGCAGGTGCATAGGCGCGGCCTCACCAAAAAATGTTTCAATGTACATTGCGTTAATAAGAACATTGTGAAAGCCCGACGCTTTGGCGGCTTCGACCAAGCTCTTTTTTTTTCTGTAAATACAGTTTACGGGGGCAGAATTGTTATCAGCTAAAACAAAACTGCAATAAATGTATGCAATTGTGCATAAGAATTAGTGATTAAATATGGGTGAAAAAACTATTATGAATTTGAAGTTTAGGTGTTGTGGCAATAGAACTGACTATATCAATAGGATAAAACCATAAACCTACCGTGACCCGCTCACACCTGAAAATTAATTTATTTCCGTGACTTTTTGACCAAAATTGTGTCTTTTTTAGTAGTTTGAGAGCTGTTCACGAATTAGTATAATCGATGTTAATGTTGTCGATGTTTTTCACCCCCACCCGACACTGGACCTTACCTTCATCCTCGCTCACTCCATGGTGACCCCCCCCCCCTGCTCCGTTTGGTTTACACCAACGCATTGCCTGAGTGCACTTCTCAATAAGTTTCTGCACGTTCCTTGGTAGCGGGGCAGTTTCAGAAGTGACTTTAGGCCGACCAGAAAGCTCTCCTAGCTCCCCTGTTGCTGCAGCCACCATTCAGTGAGTCAGCAGCGTTTAGCCTACGGGGTCATGAGTGGGGTCTTGACAGCGATTAATTCTGCACTCAGGCTGCGTAGGCTCACTAGAGGATTTGACTTCCGCCTGAACTGGAGCTTTGGCTCTGTTCAGCGGCAGTCACGCTGTAGGCGGTGTGCTTCCCGTCTGAACAACCCTACGGGGGGACTACGGTCACGAGAAACTTGGGAGATGATGATTCGTGACTACCATACGCTAGGCGCGGCTTACTCTTCCGTCTGAAGAGTCGCAGTAGTCAATTGCAAATTGCCCTATTGCTGTAATTGGAATGGAAACGCTTTCCCCTCTTGACTAAGCAAGTCATGTCGCATGCTGACACCACCATACGAGCAAGCCCTGTAGGTTCGGAATTCGGATTTCTTCATTGGGAAAGAAGGATCATGAGATTGATGGAGCGTTATCTAAGGAATGCAAATTGAAGATAGAAAATCGCAATAAATTCCTGAAGGTGTATGAACTATCCGAGCCCACAATAAACAATTTCAGCCTTGCAATTTTGCGGATATTTAGACCCAAAACTTGCGAATTCACTGATATTTTTCTCTGAGATGTGTAATTTTACATTTTAGTGCATTTCATTCTGAAAATTCACGATAACTCCCGAAGAAATTAATTTAGCGGAACGCGCTTTGGCACAAAAATCAGAAGTCATAAGACCCCGGTCGGTATTGCATTTGGGCCAAATCGGTCGTGGTGGAGGGGGGAAAATAGGGGTTGAAATGGTCAAAAAATCACTATAAATCACCAGTTGATTCTAGAAGCATCATGTTCGGTACGTATACTCCATGTTAGAGTAGCCTTTGATTCCAATTTTAATTTTTTGAAAAAGTCGAAGGGGAGGGGGTGTTGCCCCCGGAGTGGAAGTAAGTGCGTGGTCTTGTTAGCACGATTACTCTCGAAGAAATCAATTTAGCGGAACGCGCTTTGGCGTTGATTCTAGAAGCATTATATTCGGTACGTATACTCCATGTTATAGTAGCCTTTGATTCCCATTTTAATTTTTCGAAAAAGTCAAGGTGGTGGGGGTGGTCCTTCCGGTGTGGAAGTGTAGAAATAGCGTTGAACTTCACTGGTGGATGGTGAAATGGGGGATGAAATTTCAAAAAATCGCTTAAATTCTCACGTTTAAGTATTATAAAATACGACACAAAAATTTAATATAACAAAGCCCTTGGAAAACTACCGAAACTTTTCGACATTTTTGAAGAGAGGGTGGTGAAAATAGAGGAAGAAGTTCGGCTTAATGAAACAAATTATGGTATCAAAATTATTACTTCTGGGGCGGCTTTGGGTATCCGTATACGGAATGAAATGCACTCTTTCCGACCGCCAGCTGCCGGAGCGAAATTTTTTAAAATTTATTTGCGTCTATTCATCAAGCTTCGGGAGCTCTAGGGGACAGCTCTAGGCCACTAAAAAAAGGATTCCGAAACGTGCAATTTCGCCTGAATACCCGAAATTTGGTTTTACGCTGAACGTTTTTCACTTAAAAGTTGCATTGCCGCGGATATTTAGCCAGGAAACTTCCAATTTTGTTAATTAGAAAATTAAAGTCCTTGTCTCTCCACTTAGTATATGTTTTATGACTTAGGATATTTATCCGTCCAGTGCCAGCTTTCGGTCATTCACGACCATCTTCTGTGGGCTCTACATAATAAGGGGGTGGGATGTGTTAATATAACTAAATGACACTACGAACAAGTATGAGAGCTCAGAAATGTTAGTTCATACCCAGCTCCCTCTGAATGAACAAGCCTTTCACCATTCGTAACTGCCTAGGTATGACCCGAGCCCACTGTCACTATGATCTCCGGGATCGAAACCTGCTGCGACGCACCACTTAATATGCTGGAAGAAACTTGAGTTCTCTTTTTTTAGGTGTTCCAATCCTTGTCTCGAACCTCTTCGTCATACGTATAGGTTACGTCGGTTCTGTGCACACCCCGCAAGATAGCATGTATGCCCCGCTTTTATTATTAAGAACCCACCTTATTCTTTTTAGGACTTTTATTTCCTAATTTGACCGGAAAACTCCACAATGATTTCCCGTCTTCCCTATAGTTCTTTGTAGATATCCGTCAGGCTTATGGGGACGGCTACCCTGTGATCTGCTGCCACAAAAAGGCCCAATTTTTCCTCAGTTAATACCCTTAACTTGCTGTCGCTTAAATTAAGATGCAGAACTGCCAGTTTGGCGGATTTTTAGCCAGGAAGTTGGTAGTTTCGCTCAAATTAGGACCCAAACTTGAAAAATCACAAATGCTTACCTCTAAATGTTGTAATTACACGGATGTTCGTCAGCCTATGTGTGCAGTCGAGGTGGTGTTTGTATTCGCAAATATGCGATTTCGCGACTATTTAGTCCAAAAATTTCATTCACGGATATTTATCCCCGAAACTTGCAATTTCGTTGCTATTTGTTCGTTGCTATTGAAAAATCGCCATTTTTGCCGGGGTATAAGGTGAGGGGGTTACTTAATAACTTGAAAGGGTTTCTGCGGTGGACACCGTTCATGACTGTTAAATACATGTATTATTCCATTTAGTACATTTGTATTACATTTATTGTTTTAATGCGTTAGAACTTACAAACAAAACATGGGGCGAACGTCCCCTATACATCATTTGTTTAAGAGTGGTATCAATGCTCACGGTGTTAGTGGCCCCCTATAAAAAGTTGGCCCGTAACTGTTTTTGCACTGTCCAGATGATATCGGAATGTAACCTATTCGGAAAGAGAGGACGCACCTAGAGGAAATATTGATAATTCAGTGGGCGTATGTCTAATTTTTTTACGGGTTTGCATAGTGCAATTAACGCATCTCAAGTGACAATTGTTCATAAATGTCGACGTATGGCTGGTCAACGGGTCCCTGGCGCAAAACAGTTTAATATTGTCGCCGCACTGACACTGACACGGTTTCCCGAGTATTAACCGTCCCGAAAAAACTAAAAATATGTATTATGTATGTATATGTTCATAGTATAACCCAAAGGCTTTTAAAAACCTTACCGAAAATAATGAGAAACAGTACATGTCTCATTGTCGTGAAGAGCGTATGTATTGAGATTACGATATTCAAACGTAAACTGAAGACTGACTAAACATATTTTGAAAGCTGCAAAAAATGAATGTGAGGTTTGGTTGCGCAATTTGTACGTGTAAAATATTAGTTTGTTAGGTTTTTTTTTATAATTTTCAGATAAGCTCTTATTTTGGTTCATGAGTTCAGGGGGGTTATTCTGTAAATTTAAAAGTTTACGTGTCGTAAAATGGAAGAAGGGTGAGGTGAGGTACCTCGTTGCTATGGTTTTTACGATACCTATCTAATTAAACTGCGGAGTTTTCACGCGAGAATGTGTGGTCTCGAAGAAAAAATGATAAATTCTTAACAAATGTGTGGTAAAACCAAGGCAACGGGGTGAATCCTCTCCCCCTCCTTCCCAGTTACGACACGTTAATTTTGAAAATTAAAGAATCACCCCCCAGGGGCCCTATTCAGAAACGTCGGGGAAAATGCCGCAAGTGTGGTTGCTATGGCGGGATAATGTTATTTCTTATTCGGAGTCCTTGGATCCCGCTTGTGGCATGTTTTCACGACTGTTCGGAATAAGGCCCCAGGTAACTAATTGGGCAGTTGGGGAGCTGGCTGGAAGAGTCCTGAGTTCTCCACTTCTGCAGGGCTCGCATTGAAGTAGAGTAGAGAGCCCGCATTAGCGAGGGGGAGGGGTATGTTGGTTGCGGGGTGGTCCCTTGCGCCATGGCCCCAGGGCACTGGTCGCTTTCGTCTTTCTACGCGAGTTGGTCCTGTGTTGTGTGTACGTGTTTCTGTAGTAGGGAGAATCAACGTTCAAGGCAATTTCAAATGTGTGCGATATTTTTGGTTAAAGACCATGGCTAAAATACTCCATCCGGACCATTCGGTGGTAAAATTGCCAGTTCACAACCCGAATTGACAGTTTTCCCTTCGGTTTAGACTTCTGACACCAGTTTGTAACGGGGGGGGGGGGCTTTGGGGACCGTTTCAGGGGAGACAGGACAGAATAACGGAATAACGAGTAACCCGCAAATCGTTTATTAACTTAACTAAGCAAACCAAAACCACTTACAATTATAACTAAGTGACTACTGGCGGGGGGGGGGGGCACGATGGCTCTCAAGGCACAATTAAACAAGGGCAAGATACACTCTCACGAGCCGTGGCCGGTGATCGACTCTCCACTGTAAGAAAATATGACTAAAAAACCGGTTAGAATTCAATTTTTTCTCCGCTTGGATCGATTCAAACGGAGATTTATTAATACAACCGGATAATTTAAATAAAAAATTGCCGGTTAGTTGCACAATGAATCTCCGGTTAGTTATACAATGCACCTCCGGTTAGTTCCGCAATGCATCTCCGGTTAGTTGGGCAGTACATCTCCGGTTAATTGGGCAATACATCTCCGGTTGGTTGTGCAATGCATCTCCGGTTAGTTGTACAATACATCTCCGGTTAGTTTTGCAATGCATCTCCGGTTAGTTTTGCAATGCATCTCCGGTTGTCCATCCAACCGGAGAGAAATGTATTAACTCTACGATGACTTGTCAATAACAATACAGTTGCTTTTCACCGGAAACTCATTGCTGCGATCTGTTGTACATCCGGTTACAATTTTGCTCCTCCTGTTAGTACCGACAGGAGTCACAAGAGGTCTGTTCCAATAAGGTGTTTGAAACGGGGTCCGGACATATTGGTGGGCGGACAAATTGGTGGGTGCGGTAATGGAAGGAATTTCCGCACCCACCAATATGTCCGGTGTGTATCGGACAAATTGGTGGGCGGTCATATTGGTGGATGGAAAAAATTCCCTCACCCACCAATTTGTCCGAAACACTTCGGACATATTGGTAGGCGGTCATATTGGTGGGTGAAGCCACCAATTTGTCCGTAGTGTATCGGACAAATTGGTGGGCCACCAGAATATCCGGAGACTCCTGCGGACAAATTGGTGGGCCACCAATATGACGTAGTCTGTTCTGGACAAAGCGGTGGGTATGACCAAACCATCAAGAGTTCGATTTCATCTGAAAATTTCTTGAGTGTCCCTATCAAATTAGTCAAATAATTGATACACTTCCTCTCCTCCTTATTCTTTCCTTCGAGAACTAATACAACCTTGTTTGCAGTTTCCGAAGGAAAGAAGAAGGAGAGGAAGTGTGCGGAGAAACAACCTGGGAAAAGGAGTTGAGAAAAAATAATTGAAAAAAAAAAAAAAAGTAATTTTTCCGAAAAACCGCAATTTCGCAATTTATTTCCTGTCAAATCAGACGTGTATATGTGCCTTGTATAATGTTACATATTTTTCTGAAAGTTTAGGCTCAGCTATCTTTGTTGTAGAGAGGCAGGTAGGTAATTAATAATTTTTTAGTATGCGTTAAAATTAATTTATTTATTTAAACAAATATATTGACTTATTATTTCTCAATAATAAGTCTTTGTAATCATATCGCAAAAAAATTTTGACCCCCCCTCAAAATTTGTAGTTTTACGTTTCAAAGTGCGTAGAATCCAAATCTGCAATAAAAAAAAAATGTCCGTCCGCCGTCCGGGCCATATCTTGCCCTAGGATTGCTCGAAAAAACTCGTTCTTTCGCACATAGACTCCATTTGGGGTCTAGTTGGTCCTAACATCTGAACAGTTTGATCAAATAACTCCCTGGGGTTTTATGGGCCAAAAGTGGGTCCAAAATGGGGATTTTCAAAGGATTTGGGATCATAGGGGTGTGGGGTGTCGATTTTCACGTAATTTCAAGCCGGATTTGACTACATCGATGAATAATAAACCCACAGACGAAATAATAAGGCATTGTTCGATAATTCGCAGCGTTTTTTTTTTGAAATTTTTGTGGTTACTGTTTCACTTCAAGTATGTGTCATAACATGATACATACAAAATCTGAACATTAGGGAGTGTTAAAAGTTTTAGATGATTTGCTTGAAAAGTGAAAAAGACACCCATACAGAACAAACTGATTTTTAGACGTTTAGCGTTGCAGGGGCGCGAAAAATCATCGGAGAGAAACACAAAATCTGCCGCAGATATTTACAGATATATTACTGTAGTTAATTAATTTGATGGAGAGGGGGGTAAGGTGTATAGGAATAGGCAACATTTTGGTAAGTAAAAGACACCGCTAACGAACTCCATTCGATTCGAATCCAGATTATCACTTTGGGTAAAATTTGAGAGGCCTATAAGGGCTTTATCAATTGCTGATGGTTAAGGTGTTGATCAAAAAATTCACCTGTTTTGTCATCAAAATAAAATAAATATTATTTGGTAGTAGGCAGCTTCAGATTATCTCAGAAATTATTCACTATAGGCCCGTGTACACACGGAGCGACTGAAAAGAAACTGTTTGAAAACTTGAGTTACAAACCAGTCACCTTTGAGTCTCTTCCATGTATTTTGACAAGACTCCACACTCGGTAGTGACTGAAGTTTCCAAACAGTTTGGTTTCTTTTTAGTAGCTCCGTGTGTCCGATCAAAAGAAGAAAAAAAAGGTTCGATTATGCATTTTGATGGACGGGGGAAGGTAAAAATAACGTAATATTGTGGGCAAAAATGGCATTTTCTTCTTCACCCTCAGGTTAAGAAGTGTTATGAACATAGTGGCGTACTGTCTCTGCACAGATGTGAAATATGAATTTTCGCTTTCGTTTTCGCTCCCTCCAAGTATTATTTATCTATGCGCGCGCTAACAACGACGCAATATTTGTCACTTTAGGTGCTGTAGGGATTTAGGTAACAAATGCAGATGACAATTAAGGGACTTTTTTATGATGTCGTTTTCCTTTAATGAGGGCAAAGAAAAGGAAGATCCTGCAGGAGTTTTCCTGTAGGTCATTCATCTCATCGGATCGAGTAAAAGGACATCTCTTCTTCCATGCCATCTTCTAATCCTTAACTCTTCGCACACATCGTTCATTAGAATAATAATAAAAAAATAAGGGGGTTTTTCAAGGTCCATAGTGGACCGAAAAAGTCCCTATAGACATAGGTCCGATTTCCAACCGTTTTCGAAGTAATCGATATTTTAGAATTTTTAGCCATGTCGTTGGTTTTATTGGATTCAGCGCTTATAAGTCGAGAACGGTTGCACGTACATGCAATCTGATGGCACTACTGGAAAGAGCTAACATTTTTCAGAGGGAATTGGTCCAGTTATCTCCAAAAGTAGTCGTGCTTTTCCAACAATCAGTCTGATAGTAGAAGCTCGTATCAATTTTAGGCACTTTAGCCGTAACTTGATCGCATGATAGCGAATCTTGAAATGTTATCCAGGTTTGGCAAATTTCGTAAAAACTTGCCTGATTATAGTCAGGATCAAAAATCAACTCAGATTATCGCACCCCTTTGTAATATTTCTTTTTTGTTTTTTTTGTGTTCTTTGCAATAAGCCTTTGCGAATAAATGAAGGTGAAAAAAATGAATTAAACACACTACTTCTCATTGAAAATGAAAATAAAACGGAGTTTGATGACATCTGTCAAAATGAATTCCGTTATACTTACTGGAAGCCTTCCTCTACACCCTCATCTTTTAAAAAAATATATAAATATACATATAAACCACTGCTTTTCAAGAGTAATATTCAAGGAAAATGGTTAATTATTTCGCCGAAAAAGGGTTGTAGGGAAAGTCAGCCTCCCTCAAAAGTGTGGGATAGAGCGAAAGGGTGTTAATTTTACCAGGATAATCCTGCTGTGGAGTGGACTTTACCCTGCCGTAAATCTAAATAGAACCTTTTATGAAGACGCGATTGATCTTCGCCGATAAGTACTTTTTACCAAGAAGCATACCGCTTTTTCCGCAACCCAAGGAATTGATCAAACTTATCAGATGTTATGACCAAAAAGATCCCAAATGGAGTGAATGTGCGAATGAACGAGTTTTTTCGAGCAATCCTAGGGCAAGATACGGACCGGACGGCGGACGGACATTGCAGAAATAGAATCTAGACAACGTACACAGAAAAAAATTGAGGGTCGGTTGTAAAAAAAAAAAAGTTCTGACCGAAAAGATAGATGTATTATTCAGAATGAATAATAAACCAATACCACTATTCAAGGCCTGTACATGTCTGCATTGAAAGGAAATGAATTGCGAAATGTAGGATTTTAAGTTCGCTAGGTTTTTCGGAAATAATTACTTCTTTGTTTTATTTATCAATTATTTGACTAATTTGATATTGATGCTCAAGACAATTTCAGATGGAATCGAAGTCCTGGTGATCAATCATACTGGTGGACCCACCGCTTTGTCCGGAACCGACTACGTCATATTGGTGGCCCACCAATTTGTCCGAAGGAGTTTCCGGACATTCTGGTGGCCCACCAATTTGTCCGATACACTACGGACAAATTGGTGGCTTCACCCACCAATATGACCGCCCCCCAATTTGTCCGATGCACAACGGACATATTGGTGGGTGCGGGAATTCCTTCCATTATTTGTCCGCCCACCATTATGACAGCGACTCTTCGCCTGTTTCGTCTCCCAAGAGAGCCATGCCAACGCCATAACTCAGCATTTAGACGCCAGAGTCGTCACTGATGTGATATACATATATGTATAGCTCTTGGGGTCCTGATCTGCAATGGACCATTTTGTGTGGTTTTGGCACTTCTTGGTGGACCTCAACCCGCGATTCCTTTCACGGAGCACCTGGCAACTATGACCGGTTGAAGAGATGTGGTGTGTTTGTACCGGTGGTGCGCAAAGGGGTGCTGTATTTATCTCAACTGTGCTTGGTTCTTTAACATATTCATGCTAAAAATTAAAAAAAAATTCAGCCGACTGATGCCCCGTTTTAAGTGACGCCCCCTATACGCTACGCCACTGTGTGTGATGCTGTGATGAATGATCATCAATTCGGATTGGGGGGGGGGGTAAGCTCTTTTCAGGGGGATAGACGCCACTGTGTGCACCGCAAAAACTAAAGTGATTTTTACTGTTGAAAAATGACCATTTGTTGCGTTATTGTTATAGGGAAAGGATGCATTACATTTCTTAGAAGGTCAAAACTTTGTATTCGCGAGTATTCGAGCTTCACGCGGCTCGTGTTACAGCGTGCTTCGCTAACTTCGTATTGTAATAAATTAGAATGGTCTTTCCATTAGAAAAGTAGCCCGCGGAGGGTGTGATTTCGTTCTCCTTATACTGTTGGCTAATTAAAAAAATAGAAAATCTCTTTCAAAACTACGAGAGTGTATCTCTCTCAGCCATCCAAAGCAATCTTCTATTAACTTATTAAATTCCTTAATTAAAGAAGATCGAAAGCGTCAAACGCCGGAGGATGTATCTGTATTCTGTATGTCATATTCGTATGGTGTGGAAAGTGAAGTGGATGGTTGGGTGGGGGTGGGGGTCCGAAGCTACTCGCGTGAAAGGAGAGGGGTTCCTCTGCTTCACACTTCTTGGAGCAGGAGAGAGGAAGACGCTACCGGCTCAACAATTGCTTTTCTCTTTCAGTTATTCAGTTGTACACGCGCGTTTGTGGAGAGTGGTGGCACTTTGATATTAGTGCACGGGATTGTTCGTACTAAGAGAGATAGTTGTAATCGTTATGGATTCGACGTTACGAAAAGAAAAGCCCCCGCTGATAGCGAAAAGTCCGTCGAGTGAGAAGACGCTGTTGAGTTCTAATGATGGAAGCGTGCGAGACACCAATTTACTTTTATTGGTTTCAAACCTTCAGGTACTCATTATTTTGTGCTCATCGTTCTCTTGTCGATTTTTTCGCATGCGATAGCATTGTGTCTTTAAGCGATAACCATGTGGATGGATTCATACTCACCTGTGCGGGGAGGGGGGACAATTTGAGTGGCCGCCCAAACGCTATATAAAGTGACCCAAAATTAGCGTAATTTGGCTGGCGTATCGGACCCGTTCCGTTGGCCGAAAAGTCAAATTATCTCCTCCGGTATTTTTTTTTTTTTTGTCGGGGCGCCGGGCTTTGAACCCGGCAGGCGCCTAAGCCTCACTTGGGCTCCTACGCCATACCCAGATCTAACTGTGCACTTCACACCCGTACTACGCGGGCGTTTCGGTCGGCGCGCGGTTTGTTGAACGCACATCGCCGGGAACGCCCACACGAAGCCGGGTGTGCCGTGTCACAGCTCGCCGCAGCCTTATAGTGTAATGGGCAATGGCTGGATTCGAACCCAGGCCCGCTGGGTTGCGAAGCGAGCATTGTATCCATTACACCATCGAGGCGCGCTTGTGTTGCTGCCAAGTTGCTGAGACTACGGGGGCTCCAATTTAGTTCGGCAAATAGCTGGCGGTGGAGTGGGGTGCCTGGGGGGGGGGGTAAATTTTCTATATAGGTGGACAAACTGGCGTACTTTATGATTATTTGGCACCTGTTAACAATTTTCCGTGATTAGATGGTCATTTTTCCGTCTCCAGTAAAAATATGCGTCCATCGGAAGTAACCGAGTATTGAGGGCTTTAAGGGGCGAAAAATCACGTTTATTGCGGAAAAGCGCGGCTCGGTGTAGTGGACAACAATACGCGCTTCGCTCGCCGTAGGCCTGGGCTCGAATCCCACTATTGGCTACTTTGTAGGCTGCGGTGAGCTGTGGCATGGCACACTCCTCAGCTTCGTGTAGTCTTTCCCAGCGGCGTGGGTATGACAATCCGCGCACCCACCGAACGACCCGCGAACCGAATTGCACAGCAGGATCAGGGTACGGCATATTAGCCCATAAGAGTCTCTGGTGCCTGCCCGATTTAATGCCCGGCGTCCGAAAAAATGTGGCAAAATGGTCGCGACACCGACAATCACATTCAACTCTCAGGCCCTTGGTGTGGCCTTGCCTGGAGCTTGGTGTGCACCAACTCCAGCTTTGCTTACGACCACTGCAGGCTGGAAGCGCGTGTAGCCTACAACGAGAATGAGTAGCCTCACGTCACGTAGGACGGGATTACTGTCTAAACTGGCCCTTGAGGGATCCCCTCGAGTGCTCCAGCACTCTCGGGTCTCTTTCTCTTGTCAACGAGGAGGGGTCCTTTTGCCGTTCCTCCGCTTCTTTTCGCCAATCGGCAGGGTGCTTCTCTTCCCGTGCTGTCTCATTTAACAATCATTCTACGTATACGTACCGCCACTCTCTTTAATAATTGAAAAAACAACTTTCCAGGTTGTCTCCGGCCTGCTGATGCTCGTCTTCGGCGTTCTATGCGTCGTCTACGACGTGACGATGTCACGTCTCGGTGCCGGCCTTTGGGGCGGTATGGTGGCCCTACTGGCTGGCTCACTCGGTACGGCCGCATCGCTCAACTCCTGCCTTTCGCGACGCTCTTCGTCCCTATATTTGACCCTATATCTCGCCCTCTGTCTTGTCTCCCTCGCAGTCAACACGCTTGTCCTAGTCCTGACGTTGACGGCAGTCGTCCGCGATGCTCGCCAGGATCCGGATTTCATCGCTTTCGAAAATGTAAGTACTTACCTATTTTTTTTTTTTTTTTCAGTCAGTAAGATTTTTCTCGCTCCCATGTGGCCCAAAAACAGCAGAAACGTATATTGTTTATTAAAAAACGACACGAGAATAGGAAGATTTTAACAAAAGAAAAACGAAGTATGTGCCTGTATGCTAGTAGTGAGGGGGAGGGGAGCTCCTCGTTCTTTTTTGTCATCTTTAAAGCGTCTCCTCGGACACACTGTTTATTGGAGTGCAACAGTTTGCCCGGAACGCGACACACTTTTTTTGCGCTCTCGTTATAAAAAGAATGGCTTTACTTCCTATATACTTGCGGTAACGTGGGAATTCTATTAATTTTCCCACTGAAGATCCCCGCTCCCACCCGCTTTTTTGTTTACGTTTAAAAAATCGTAATCGAACGAGTGGGTTTCACGGTAAATGAGTTGATTCTTATTTGCGCGTTATTATAGTCTCTGGAGGAAGATGTCACTGTTTTACATAATTATGAAACGCGACGACTGAAGGATACTCTGATATTCCTTTCGTTTCCGTTTCATTAGAATAAATGATATGCAGAAGGCATCATTCATGTATTGCAAGTTAACATCGACCAGGTTTATAGGCTTGGCAGGGTTTACAAGACACTAATAGTGTTTTCCATTTGCATAAAATTCCACTCTTAAGCTGAGCATTTCCACCCGTCTTCTCTGAATTATATCATATGGTAAAGGAGAAGACGGGTGGAAATGCTCGCCTCCAGAGCGGAATTTTATGTAAATGGAAAACGCCATCAATTCCTTCAAATTTCCGCCTCGTCCAAATAGTGCACCTTTTAGAGGCTTCAACGTTTT
Source organism: Corythucha ciliata (assembly GCA_038030265.1). Classification (NCBI taxonomy): domain Eukaryota; kingdom Metazoa; phylum Arthropoda; class Insecta; order Hemiptera; family Tingidae; genus Corythucha; species Corythucha ciliata. Next base: position 50,907,299 of record CM075942.1, on the reverse strand, counting down.
ATTTTGAAGTTTATTACAGCTCCATTAGGCGCAGGCTACAGGGCGCCCAATCAATAGCTTGAAAGTTTCGAAAGTACCTAGTACGACTGGACTGGGAGGGAGGGGGGTCCTTTCGATTAACTAAATAAGGCACTTCTATACTCTTTCAAGGCTGAAAATTGTTGTCATTCTCGTTATTATTCCGTCAGTATTCGTGGAGGGGTGCTTGTTTGAAGATTCCCCACACAGTAAAAAGCTTCATCCTTAAGCTCCCCCTCTCCTAGTTTTTTGAATAGACTCGACACTACCCGTGCGTGACCACCTTTTTACCTCCGCCAAGTTGTGAATTCCTTTAGGGCCATAAGCAGGGGGGGGGGCGATTGACTACCACAAAGTGGGACGTTATTAGCATAAAAAAAAGAAGGGTATCGAAGATCCGGAGAGCTTAAATCGTGGGAATCGAAGGATTTGGGCAAATATCTGGGATACTTATTAAAAATTTAGAGACGGCTTGTCGCCGTGTTCAAATAGACACTTGACAAATGACGTCACGATTCACTTGGGCTATCATTACCGCAAGGCTCCAAAGCCTACATTTGTATTGCTATTTCCGCCATCATCATCGTCATCATTATACTCTCGAGAGGAAGAGAATTATAATGGGACTTTCTATAACATCATTTTTCCCATCTGCCGTTTTTTTCTCTCGTTGCATTTGTTTGTCCCTCCCTCTCCTCCGCCCCATGCAACTACCTAACTCACCGACTCGCTCTGTATATCATTTCCTGGGTTTCCTACGTTAAAACGCTTTCTGTGGTGACAGGAGGGGGGTGAATGTAGAGGCGGGGTACACAAATCCTTAAACCACACGAAACTGCTTTTTAACTCGACCATATTTTTTCCACAGCGTCATCAAGAAATTATGTTGTGTGACGCCGTGGTTTTCATCGCCTTTTTAAAGATGTTCATCTTGCGGTGACAGTTGGTGTGGTGGTAATAGTGGTGGGGGGGGGGGGTAAAAGCGATGGGAGGTGTGTGCGCGATTATTTCGAGACATTGTTACGTGACATACATGTGATAAAATCTACAAGGCTAGTAAGTTAATTTCAGGAAGTTAATGAGAAACATAAACAGGTTTGATGTACCTTACTCAAGACTGGTAAATAATTGTCTCACATCCTCACAATGGCAATCCCCCTCCCCGCCCATTTGTCGGGTTTGGTTTATTCTACAATACATAACAGACAAAGCGGTAATGTTAACTGTTGAACGGTCATTGCTGTTGTCCCTCCGTGACGTTACTACGTACTAAACAATTTATGATAAATTTTTTAGTGACGTCGCGTGGGGACAACACCAAGATTACGATTTTGGTGAAATATCTCGAAATGAGCTTGTCCGTAAGGTCGAAAGTAGAATATTTAATACTAAATATTTCATACTCAGGGGTATGAAATAGAAACAAATGACACTCGTTGGGCGGACAAGAGCAGTGTCAACTTGTCGGCCGCTGAGAGGCCAAAACGGAGAGACTTTAAGTCGTTCCAATCCTACTTGACGAGTTGAGGTAGCAGGGCTCCGCAGGGGGGTAGGAAACAAGAAGACAAGAACTATCAAATTTTGAGATAAAACAGTCGGATAAAGTACACTAGTTGATTTTCGTGTGTGTTTCTGATAGCGTTTTCCATTTGAATAAAATTCCGCTCCGAAGTCGAGCATTTCCACCCGTCTTCTCTGAATTACATCATACGGTAACAGAGAAGACGAGTGGAAATGCTCGGCTCCTGAGCTGAATTTTATTCAAATGGAAAACGCCATGAGTTTCTGGGTGGAATAAGGTCACTTTTGAGGTCGATGACTTTGGCTTTATAGAAGCTCTACCATCCTGCAGCTTTTGAGGCAAAAATCCTCAGACTTGAAGTCGATATTTCCCGTATTTTTCGTGTTTCGAAGAAAGCTGAATTGCCAATTTTCGTGGCTATTCGTACAGTTTCTGCAGTTTACACGGTAGTATTGTGACGTGGCCGAATAGTGGCGGTTTCTGATATGCGAATTCACCAGATTTAGGACCTGAAATTGACGGTTTCTGCAATTCGTGTCGCTAGTTTCTGATAAAACATGACCCTTTTTGTACATATAGAAGAAGGGATGGGATCAAATTTTGTGGAGAGCGATTTCCCATTGTTGCAATTTCGGTGTACAAAAAAGGACGTCGACTTCCTCCGGTCCAAATGCGGACCTTGGGTACCCCCCCCCCCTTCTACATCTGTGGTTGGAGTTGAAGATGCTTTTCAATAGCGTCAAGTTTTGGGAGTCTATAGACTAAGTATACTAGTAAGTATACTTACTCCACGATCTTGGTTTATTTGATAGGCGAAAACAAAAAAAAAATGGTTTCACCATCAGAACATGTTAGACAAACATGACATAATGACGATATTTAAAACAACCAGGCTAACTTCCATTGAGTAGAGTCACGTTTCGATATGTAAATTCATACATGAAAAAAGGTGGAAATCAATCGACACCATAGACGTGGAACTTCACTCCGCCGTCTTGCACTCGCGACTCTTGTTTTCAGGCCACGTGTCTCCCACTATTAATCGGTTTCCAATAAAATGTGTGCCATGATTGCTCTCTCGTTTCCCCTTATTTTTTCTCTTCGACGTAAACTACTTTCAATAATCGTCAATTTACTCGTTTTCTACAATTCCACTACCCTCCACTTCAAGAAGTCGACTATACTCTTGATGATCAATGGGTCAGAAAATCTTCTTTCCTTTGCTGTCCAGGGCACGTCTGGACTGGATGGAGGGGGGGGGGTCAATCATGGTCAATAATCTACTCACGTTCTTCTTCATCGGAAGATGAATTATTCACACTTTTTCTCATGCTACTTTTGTCAATCATTTTTTTAGTAGCCCCCCTCCCACAGTTAACACTTTGACTCCCCCCCCCCCGTCCGCTCAATGGTGGAAACTATTTTTTTCCGTTTCTTTAATTTGAAAGCAAAAAATGGAAAGTTTTTGTTCAGCTTACATACTCTCTTCTAGATCTCAGCCGAAGCTTGGGGTAGTTGCGGTCGCAATTTACCCGTGTACGCGGTGATTAGTAGATGGTGAGCTCCATACCTTCACGTGTTCTTAACCGTATGTGTTTCGTTCTCTATTCTCTTAATCAGATGGAGAGCAGCGGTTGGAACACGTGCTGGTGACTCGTGAGGAGAAAAACTTCGTGCGTCCCAGCGACAAAACTAAGGGGTGTGCGTGGGATAAATTAAATTTTTTAAAGGCATAACTTGAAGACGTGCGATTTTTTTGCTTGTAATTTATTTAAAAAAATAACAGTCACGTCGATCAGAAAAGAGACGCTGATAATTGCGTCACGACGTTGTATTGTTCATTATTCGACAGGGGTTTCGGGTTCAGGATGAATTTGCTGCCCCTGACCCCCCTCCCTCAAGAGTGGACTACTATCACCCACAACTAAAACAATGGGAGGAAAATATACGTACCTACCCATACATTTAGGTATATTTTTACTTCTTGTACGGCTTGGGACAGCCTAAAAGTTTTGCGTTGCAGGTGGAGCGGCATCATCTTCAAGGCTGTGTTGAGGAGAGGGACGGGGTTTTGCCGCGTCCCCGTGACGTGTTGGCAGTGTTGAAAAAGTATTGAGCTCATGTCCTCTATTGGCGGATCTTAGAGGGATCTAAAAGGCTCAAGACAAAAATGAGGGTGATCCGGACAAAATACGAGCCGTTCGCCTGCTTTTCCAAACCATTCGAACGCTACGTCCCGGCTTGCACGGTTTAGCATGAGAACTGTCAGTACACTGCCGATCACTGGGTGTTGGATTCTAGGTCAATATTGCCGCAGTTTCCTAAGAGGCTCTTCCATTGAGTTGAGTAGAGCTTCAGATTTGTGCTGTGTAATGTTGTGGATTGTGCGGCCGCAAGCCCACCCGCGGGAAAATTTTGATGGCATCTGAAGAAATGCGTAAACGGCCAAAATTGTGGCATTCAGAGGAGAGAACCTTTTCAACGTGTCGTCTGATCGAAACCTATATGTCGATTTCCAGACATCTATAGAAACCCGAGATATGCGGTTTCGTTTGATTTTAAATCTTGGTCATGACGTCCATGTGATGATAGAGTCGATTTCACGAAATCGGCGCTTATAATAACCTAATTTATGATGTCGTTCAGTATTTTGCCACACTATCCTCAAACACCCTGTACATCGAAGAACAGAAGCCGCTCAGGCAGGTGCTGGAGGGAAAAAGTTTCTCCACTTCGTGATGGATGCTGTTGCTTTTCATAGGACAGTTTGAGTTATTTTATTTTGCCCAAACTGAAGGTTTCGACATTCCCTTTTTTGTACAATTTTTCATCTATCACCCCCCCCCCCTTGTTCCGCAGAAATCTTTTCTCACCGTTTTTCTCTCTGTTTTCACCATACGGTCCCAACAATACAACTGTACGAGTGAGAGTCATTTTTGAGTCCCTGGATATACGGAATTTTTTTCCAAGAAATAAATCAACGCTCTACAGCATCTGTAACCGGTTGAATAAATACGTTACTTTCACTCCTTCGTCTTCTCCTCCCGTGAATTCCTCAGAGAGATGTGCTAAGGTGTTCTATATATTCCCAATATGGCGTTTAAACGTTATGCAATACTTACCAGCCTGAAGAGATTTTTTTTCGGATTGGAATGAAGTCGACGACTCGACGTTTCACCCCTATAGTTCAAGTTCTATGATTTTAATTTAAAGGGCGATACTTCTATAAATCGTCGACGATACTTCGTTTTACCTCGTGAAGGCTTGTCTTTACGACTCGCAGGTGGAGAGTTCTTACTTTTTCCATTAACGCACGTAGGGAGCCAAAGAGAGGTGACAGAAGGTGGTAACTGGTGAAAGCAAGAAAGGACCGCGAAAAAATAGTTACCGTCGCGATGGATGAGGGGGGACGTCACCGTTAGAATCATTCTCCTTAGAAAAGAAATAATGGATGTAATGAGGTAGATTACTTCGCTTCGGACGGTGTAATTTTCAAGAAGGGTACTCTCATGCCCTGACGAGAGAGAGAGAGAGAAAAAAAAATCACTAAAAGTAACTGAATACTCGTTAAATTCGTTCTATTCCAGTTTTTTTTTTGACTTTGTGAAAAGCAAATTTTAGTTATTTTTTTCCTCCTATTAGTTCCGGTAATTATGCGTTGAATGAACCTTGTTTGGTCAACAAGTTGCTGCATAACCTGTGTACCTTTTTAGGCCTTAATTAATAGGCTCGTACTGGCATTTCTGTCTTTCTTTACTCCAGCCTTTAAAAGGCGTCCAATTCGTGTCTCATCCTTCGTTTTTCGTTTATAGCTTTTATGTAATGCATAGCAGCGCGCCGATGCGCATAATTATGTTCGTTCACTCATTTCGAGCTGGTGTGACACAACGAAACTACTTCCTGAAAGTGCTCGCTTTTTTGAGCCAATCATTCGAAATAAAACCGAAACGTGAAGTTGGTAAGAAAAAAAAACAGATTGACACTGAAATGTAAATAAATTGGGTGCTCGACATAAGATCATCCCCTGGTGTGGATGGATGGGTGGAGGGCGGTATGACTTACGAGCCCCCCCCCCCCTTCAACAGTCCCAGACACTAAAACTAAATTCACGAAATTTTTGTGTCGGTAAATTTATGACAGTCACTAGTTTTCCAATGTGAAAGTTGACTCCAACACCACATTCTCTCCATCTTAAGCATTAATTCGCGAAATGTACGACCTTATAACACGTTACTCAATCACTAAAAAAAATGTATGTTTCTTAAAGTTCAAGGGCTTATTCAGTTACGGCAAGAGGTTTATCCGAAAAATAACACTTATAATAACGCTCTCGACTTTTGTTCATGAACAACCTGGCTGTATACTAAATGAACGAAACAATTATCGAGAAATCTTTCCCTCTGGTGCACTAGAACGATGTCCTCGTCACCATTTTACCCATCGTTAGGAGTTTACAACAAAAAACTAGCGTGGAATGCTTGAGAAAGAGCCGGTTCCCCTTTTTGGTCAGTAGGCCGACTATAGAAAATTTCTGTTGCGTGTTCTATCCCAACTCCGGTAATTTAAAAAGTGGACTTAGTTATTCTCAAGATGCCTCGTGTTTTTTGGGTGTGTTTCCATTCGGGATGAATAAACTCGAGACTTGTCCGCCGCGAATTAACGGGCTTATCGTGCCGCTAGAAACGTGGTCCATCCACCACCCCCTTCCCTGTCTTCGCCATGGACCACCAGTTTTAACGCGCTCTAAATCAATTTCACGAAGGAGGTAACACAAAGTTGTTTAATTGCCGTCTTAATACTTGTAAAAACTCGCCACTGACTAGAAAACCTTTGCATTGGGCGGATAAATGTTAGGCACGAGTGCCTCCCTTCTGCAACCGCGGGGCTCCTTTTACGTGTGCTTATACGTACATGACATTTCTCTTTTGCCATGAAATGATGAATTTTTCAAGCTTGAACGCATTTGTTTTCCTCAGCTGCATGATCAAAACCGCACAAAGTGTCTGAAGGATCAACGATTATAGGAATTCGTGAAACAACCGTAATAAATGCCCCCCTCCCCCATCACCAGGACAAATGTCTTACGCGTAGGTCTCTCTCTCAGAGAGAGAAAAGAAGTGCATTCTTCTCTTGTACCACGGGCGCCTTTTTTGTGAATCCAACGCGTCACGACCCCTTCTCCCCAGACCGTTGAAGATTGTTTCGTTTGAAAGAATAACTACCTGCTCTCGGAGTTTCAATTACTGCTTACTCCAGAAATAAGAAGAGAGTGAGAGAGAAAAAAAAGAAGATCGTGTGGAGAAATCAGCGCCCCTCATTTCACGTGATTTCCCGGTTTAATGACCGACTCTAGAAATCGTATATGTATATTTTTTAAAAATTATTTTGAAAAAACGTGGAAGTAAGAGGGATATATGGATGCGCTTCTGGCAAGAAGTGCATGTTGCAACTGTTGCCCCCAATTCCAATTTTAATTGTGTTTTATGGCATACACATCTGAGTGAAATTAGTTATACCACTCCCCGGAGGGGTGGAGGCAAAGTAATTTTCTTGTTACGTTTGTGAGTTTTCAGCTTTTTATTTTACAATTTACAGGGTCGCCTCGGGTCAGGGAAACGGAAAGTCCCTGTAGTACAGGAATTAAAGCCAGAATAGCGGCAAAATTCGGCCCAATTTCGAATGTGACCTAAAAAATTCCTTTTGATGTATACTTTGAGGATTCGAAGAGTCCGCAACGATACGAGGTGGCGCACCTATTTTTAAGGGCGGGTATAGTCGTTGCATATGGCCAACTCACCCCTATAAGGGATGAAAAAAATTGCCCAAATGAGATGACTAATCTTATGCAGTTGTGTGTGCTGAGTCGATAAAAATCAGCCTTAAGTCCGTGGGCTGATTAGTTTTTAAAATCCTCACGCCCTACATTTAATGATGAAGTCGTTTCATATGTCGTTTCTGAAGATGTTTTTGGTGGTGAATCAAATGCACGGTAGCTCTATTTTAGTGCATTTCATTTATGTCAAAATGCACTATTGGTCTCGTCGTGATGGTGGCAAACATGGGTCATGGCATGTTTTTTTCATGTTTCAGGACCTCTAGAACACGAATTCAGTGGTCTCCGGAATTCATATATATATATATAATATTATGGCCGTTTTCTTGTTAGCACGATAACTCTCGAAGAAATCAATTTAGCGGAACGCGCTTTGGCACAAAAATCAGTAGTCACAAGACCCCGGTCGGTATTGCATTTGGGTCAAATCGGTCGAGGTGGAGGGGGGGAAAATAGGGGTTGAAATGGTCAAAAAATCACTATAAATCACCAGTTGATTCTGGAAGCATCATATTCGGTACGTATAGTTCATGTTAGAGTAGACTTTGATTCCCATTTCAATTTTTTGAAAAAGTCGAGGGGGAGGGGGTGGTGCCCCCGGGGTGGAAGCAAGTGTGTGGTCTTGTTAGCACGATAACTCTCGAAGAAATCAATTTGGCGGAACGCGCTTTGGCACAAAAATCAGTAGTCATAAGACCCCGGTCGGTATTGCATTTGGGCCAAATCGGTCGAGGTGGAGGGGGGGAAAATCGGGCTTGAAGTCGTCAAAAAATCACTATAAATCACCAGTTGATTCTAGAAGCATCATATTCGGTAATTATAGTTCATGTTAGAGTAGACTTTGATTCCTATTTTAATTTTTCAAAAAAGTCAAGGGGGAGGGGGTGGTGCCCCCGGGGTGGAAGTAAGTGTGCGGTCTTGTTAGCACGATAACTGTCGTAGAAATTAATTTAGCAGAACGCGCTTTATCTAAAAAATCAGTAGTCATAAGATCCCGGTCGGTATTGCATTTGGGCCAAATCGGTCAAGGTGGTGGGGGGGAAAATAGGGGTTGAAATGGTAAAAAAATCACTAAAAATCACCAGTTCATTCTAGAAGCATCATATTCGGTACGTATACTCCATGTTAGACTAGCCTTTGATTCCCATTTTAATTTTTTGAAAAAGTCGAGGGGGAGGGGGTGGTGCCCCCGGGGTGGAAGTAAGTGTGTGGTCTTGTTAGCACGATAACTCTCGTAGAAATTAATTTAGCGGAACACGCTTTATCTAAAAAAATCAGTAGTCATAAGACACCGGTCGGTATTGCATTTGGGCAAAATTGGTGAAGGTGGGGGGGGGGGGGGAAATACGGCTTGAAATTATCAAAAAATCACTACAAGTCACCAGTTGATTCTAGAAGCATGATATTCGGTACGTATACTCCATGTTAGACTAGCCTTTGATTCCCATTTTAATTTTTTGAAAAAGTCGAGGGGGAGGGGGCGATGTCCCCGGGGTGGAAGTAAGTGTGAGGCCTTGTTAGCACGATAACTCTCGTAGAAATTAATTTAGCGGAACGCGCTTTGGCACAAAAATCAGTAGTCATAAGGCCCCGGTCGGTATTGCATTTGGGCCAAATCGGTCAAGGTGGAGGGGGGAAAATAGGGGTTAAAATGGTAAAAAAATCACTACAAATCACCAGTTGATTCCAGAAGCATTATATTCGGTATGATGATTCCATTTTGAAATAGCCTTTGATTCCCATTAAGTTCAGCTTAAACAAACCCGGTAGCAAACAGTACGAGGGAGGGTCAAACATAAACGAAACAAATCATGGTCTCAACATTACTACTTCTGGGACGGCTTAGGGTATCCGTATACAAAATGAAATGCACTCTTTCCGACCGCCAGCTGCCGGAGCGAAATTTTTTTTTATCATGATTTAGACAGGGGGGTGATTCTGTAACTTGCAAAATTTACGTGTCGTAAAATGGAAGAAGGGCGAGGAGAGGTACCTCGTTACCATGGTTTTTACGATACCTAGTGAATTAAACTGTGGAATTTTCACGCTAGATTGTGTGGTCTCGAAGAAAAAATAATAAATTCTTGACAAATGCGTGAAAAACCAAGGCAACGGGGTACATCCTCTCCCCCTCCTTCCCAGTTACGACACGTAAATTTTGCGAGTTACAGAATCACCCCCCAGGACTGATCATTTTCTCTCATCGTAAGCAGTTTTTTGTGATAAATTGAATGAGCTGTAGTCGAGATCGCTAGTAACAATTTTTGAGTAACGGACAAACATCTGCTGCATTTTTAAAGGATAAGTTCTTATATTTGTGGGCGTATCTCAGAAAGTATTGACCCCAGCGATCCCTGCAAACGCTCATTCGATTCAGCACTAAAAACTAAGTGAGCTCAGAGAACATTGTTAGTCCTGCCCAAAATTGTGATACACATTTTCTTAGCACATCAAAGTATCAGGGAAAAACTTGTTTTTTTGGTATTTTCGTTATGGTGCTATTGCACAAGGGGTTCAACCCAGAGAGTTGAACTCTGAGAGTGCCAGGTACGGGCAGGCGGCAAGTGGGAGAACTCTCTGGCCCGTTTAGACAGACTGGCGAGTTAAGCTCTCGAGATTAGGTACTTTCGAGAGCTAAAAACTCTCAAATGCAAACGCAGTTTTAGTAACTCAAAGAATATTGATCGCAGAGAAACGAGCCACCATGCATTCGATTCAGCGCCAAAAACTACTTCAGAAATCACTTCTATGTCAACTGCATTGCTAAACGTTGGACGCGAGGATTTTTCGATATTATGTAAGCCAAAAACCAAGTTTTTTGGTACAATTTACGTCGTAACTCAAACGTTGATTTTTATTGACTCGGCACACAAAACTACATAGGATTAGACACCCCAGTCGGGCAAATTTCTTCACCCCACCAGTTGGCCAACGTTTACCCTCCCTTAAAAGGATGTTTGCCACCCCGTTTCATTGCGGACTCTTCGAATCCTTGAAGTACGCATCAAAAGGAATTTTTCAAGCCACATTTGAAGTTGGGCCGAATTTTGTCGCTATTCTGCCTTTTTTAAAGCTTTATTTCCTGTACTACTGGAAAAGTTAGCGAATTTAGCCAACTAACCCACAGTGGGCGGGAGGGGACTCCCCCCCACTCGTGTGACTACCCCAGTAGCCATTATTGGGTACTCGTCTAAAAAATTAATCCAAGTTTACCCTACCCACTGAGGAAAATCCATGATTGTATCTGTTCTAGCCTCCATGCTTCTGTCTCTTAGCGCCTCTCGAAGTGGCCGAAAATGACAGTTTTGTCTTTTGGTTGCTTTTCGTCGATTTTCTCAACTCCAGGCCGCAGCCTAATCGTGGTCTTGTTGGTTGGAGGCTCTTCCTTGGGTTTCAGGCCTGTTGATTGCGTGGCAACTGTCAATTCGTGGGGTCTCTGAAAACGTGCCGAAACGTGCCCTGCACGTGCAAAAAAACGCCGTAATCACAGGGAGAATGCTTTTAACATTTCGTCTGGTCTTCGACTTCATGCAATGGGGAACTTGCATGAATCTCAGATTGGGTAGAAAAGCATACCGGTGATTTGACCCGTGAACTGAAGGATAACAACGGAAGTTGCAACCCGATTGGTGCGTTTTAAGATTTTTAAAAAAGGTTCAAAGTTCTTCAGAAGAGGATGGATGTGCGAGGGGAAATGACGTAAATACTTACTTGTGAAGCATTAGAGGGAACTCTAAAATTGTTTGTTTACAAATAACAACATGAAAAATGTCCCCCCATTAAACTCGTCTAACCCCCTCTTCCCCGCATCATCAATTTCAATAAGTAAGTTTTTACGTAATCGAACCCCCACTCAAAATTTTTAAAAATTCCCTAAAAAAGCATCCTTGACTGATTTCAAAGTTTAATGTGAGCAATAGACCTGTGGAAGAGCCCTCTTTAAGCAACTCCAACTTTTGAAAAATGTGCAAGTTCCCCATTTCGGATCCCCTGTTTCGTCGAGCCCCAAGATACCCAGTTATGTCCAATTTTGTCAAAATCGCCTAGGGGTGGTTTGTGAGGGTTAAGTGGGTTTTCTTCCTGTTTCTACTCCAAACGTACGCGGATTGATGAGTCCCTTCGCTTAATTGACACAACATCTGACCGGTTCATGTTCGAACGCACCCAAGGGGCTGCAGACAAAGCGGCCTCTTCCAAGGGCTGAAATGTACGAAGCATCCATGGAACTGCTGCTACTGTAAAGCCTCGAGGCACGTACCCCCTTCGTTCCCTTGTAGTTTTCGGTCTAAAATATCTCATACAGGAAACCAACTGTTTGACGGAAACATCCTTTCTGTGGTGGGTTGAAAACTTAAGGGGGCTAGTGTGCCAATTTACTTAACGAATAGATTAGTTTCGAATTGAATTACTGCGACCAAGTTGACGGTTTTGGGCTTGAATATTTGTACAAAGAAGTTGCTAGGCTTCCGTTATTCACTGAATGGAAAATGAGAAGGAAGAGAGCGAGCAATCAAGGAGTGGCCTTTTAAAGGAATGCAAAATAAAATGCGGCGCCTTGACCTCTCGCCAATGATGGTAGACAGAGGGCAAGTACGACAGGGCTGTCTTAGTGCTCGCACTTTTTGATATTCCCAAGGACTCAGCCCCCTGGCTTACACCGGCGATACACAGCTTTTCTCTTCTGCGATTTATTTCTTGTTTGAAATAAAACCCTTCATTGTGCACTTCTCACGAGGCGATACCTCTCAAAAGCGTTCAAGGCTACGCGTGCGTTCGTCACGCTCATGATATATTATTTAAGTTGACTTCCCAATGGACTGATGGTTTGGACAGGGAGGGGTGTTCCAAACAAAGCCAAGTTTAAAGTTTCGCGAATTGCATCCGGCGAAAACGTTGCTATCACTCCCATCCCCTTTTTGAAAGGAAAGAATAGGAAAATCGATGAGTTTTCCTGTGTGATTTCTTAAATTGGTTAGAAATTGCGCTTGTTTAGCGTACCATGCCATATCATTCCACTCCGGGAGAAAGTTCAAAAACATCTTTAGCGCCTACGGATATCATTTAAAAAATAAGCAACGAAGCTTTTATTTTTTGTATTTGAATAAAAAAAACTTTCATTTTCATTGGCAAATTGACTTGTAGAAAAGAACACGCGAAGAAAGTGAGTAACCGGACCCTCTCGAACTCGCGTCATTATTTTACTGGTCCGCCTGTTACGAACAACCTGGTAAAAACGAGTATAGGCGCGAGAATTTATTAACGATTTGCCGTAATAACATGGAGCCCCTGATAGTTAAAGACATTTATTGAAAGTGAACGCGTTCACTTTCGGCTTTTAGGTCGCTTTTCTTTTCCGACTTCCACTTCGCCGGGTTGGCGGCTGTTTGAAGTATCCGTGTCGGTCGCGGGGTTGGGGGGGGGGAGGAGTTTCGTTGCGAAAAATAAGTGATACGTTGCTTCATACGATCACGGTATTTATTTTTTAAAGTTTTTACGTGTCATTCGCTCGATATTAGAGAGAAGTTTTTGCAAACTGCTCCGCTAACGCAAACGTTAACGCTACTCACATTTCAACCAACGAAATGTTGACTACCCTAGCCCTAGTTCGTGTTAATTTTTGTTTCTTTTCACTCCACATTGTTTCTTTTCTTCCACTAAGGCCGACCGGCCACTGGAATCGTTTTCACGCGGCGCTGCAATGCGCGACAAAGAGCGTACATCCCAAAGGCTCAAATTGAATGCGACATCATCCACTGCAGGCTTATAGATGCAGTGCATTCAATTTAAAAGACTTTGGAATGTACGCTCGTTGTCGCGCCGTTCGAAAACGCTTCTAGTAGACGACCGAACTAATAGTTTACATCCATCTAACCGGTGACATTTTAATGGTTTGATCTTTGAAAAAAAAGATGAGACATTCGAAAGGGTTTAGAATTGGTTGGGGGCGCGCAGGGGGATCCTTCGCAATCTTGTCTTCGACCTTTATGAAATGCGACGGTCGTGAGAAGCTTCTCCCTTTCATTTTCGAAGTAATCAGGTGGAAGGCTACGGGACAATAACGTTCGAAAATAAAGTAAAATTATTGAGTGTTTGGGATGTGAAGGACCACTTTCATTCCCCCTTCCGGTAGAATGTTGAATTTGCGCGTGATATGTGTACTTTCATCTGAGAACACCCGTTTTTTTTTTCGGGGTTGATTTAAACTTTAAAGGCGAGTTACTACGCTTTATGTAATTGAATGATACAAAAATTAAATAATAAACGGAAACAGTAATGTTTTTCACGGTCGAAGCCAGCTCAAGAAAATTAAGTAAATCTCCTCAATTTTTTTCCAGACAGCCGGACAATGGGCGGGCCAATGGAGCACCGTCGGTCTCTTGTCGGCCACTGCTCTTCACCTTCTGTGCACTCTCGTCTCCGTGCCTTTGTCGTGTCGGAGAGCTTGCGTTCCGCATGAGTCGCAGCACGACTTGCAAGACGCTAAACACCATCTGGTCAAATCCTGGCTTGGACGTCACAATTCGGCGTCGATTCTCACGCCTCATCACTTACTCGTGAGTTTTTTGTATTTTTTTTTCTCAATTTATAGCGTTTTCCATTTGCATAAAATTCCGCTTTGAAGCCGAGCGTTTCCACACGTCTTCTCTGAATTATATCATATGGTAACGGAGAGGACGGGTGGAAATGCTCGGCTCCAGAGCGGAATTTTATGAAAATGGAAAACGCCGCTATTCTCTACGTCGACTTATTTTTGCGGAGGCGGGACCTTTTAAAAACAAAAGTGTGTTTGTGTACAATTTCGAATTGAAGGACTCATTTTTTGTTTCGAAAATGATATTCATCCCTAGAGAAATTCCATTCCTCCATCAGAGCTGGAGAGCCCTTTCTCGCCTAAGGCCTTGGGCTTCCTTCTAGCCCCTTGTGGTCGGGTCATGAGTCTTCACCACACTATTTTTGCCCACGCAAAGAGGCCATGACGCGATCTACATAATATAACGCTTTTTCTCAGTCCATCTGTATTTAGAGTTTCCTCGGGTGGCTTCGTCAGTTACTTACGAGCTTAACCGTTTAGTTTTCATAGCCGTAAACCCTAATGGGAGAAGTAAGGTGGACATGAAATGGCTATACTGGAAATCTTCCTTCTTGGTCTCGTAACTTCGAGCGAACTACTTTTTTTTAGTGAAATCGATTACGCGGAAGCCCTTCCAATACTTTTCTCAATGCAAGTTTTTGAGGTTCGCGGTTGACCCGAACCGGTTCTACTCCCCCCACCTGCCCCTCCCACGGGAACAAAAGTTGCGAGAGAAATAATGAGAGTGAAATAATGGTTTGATGAGATTGTTGTGGTGGAGTAGATGAGAAAGTATTTCTCTCTCTACTTCACTTTAATAGTCAGCCTACTTCAAAGTGGGCTTGACGAGCTTTGATGAGGCTTTCTTGGAAGGCCGCCGGGATGCTAGGGGGGAGGGGTGGCATGTGGGACTTCACCGACTGTGCGGGTGGATTCTCTTCTAATGAAGGCAGAGCCAACATCGGGAGTTATTCCAATGAAAGTGAAGAGAAAGTGGTGTGACCAGTTAAAAATGAGTCTCTCCTTTCTTCTCCGGAGATTATTAATTCGCCGTGTACCTACCTACAAGGTGCTTAGAGCCTTTTGAAAGGGGGCTCCTTCCTCCCTCTAACCGCGTTGAACGTAACAGTCAAGTGTAGTGATGTTGAGTAGGTGAGCGGGGAGGGGGTACAATTATCTTATTGGAAGTTATGGTCGAAAATAACTTACAATCGCGGTGTTATAGCCACATCCCGCTATTTATTCATCAATGATTTGGGACCTTGGGAGCTGTTTTTTCCCGCAAAGGGTGTCTAACTGTTAACGAGAAGAATTCTTGAATTGGAAACAATACGATTGTAAGCCATCCTCCCTTTCACTACCCCTTTCTGCGGATTTTCAGGAAAATTAGTGTAACCGAAGGAGCAAACTTC
The DNA here is from genome assembly GCA_038030265.1 of Corythucha ciliata. Taxonomy (NCBI): domain Eukaryota; kingdom Metazoa; phylum Arthropoda; class Insecta; order Hemiptera; family Tingidae; genus Corythucha; species Corythucha ciliata. The sequence goes on along the minus strand of CM075942.1, from coordinate 50,891,943 downwards.
CAATACGACGAGCCTTCCGGAAAATCCATTGTTCCTGCCTCACCCTCTCCCTATCGTCTGGGGTTTTTTGCGTCGAGAGATTCCTAAGCGTCTGGCGTTCAGTCTGACACGCGGGGATAAAAACCGGTAGGGAACGAGAAAAATCTGTTGCGAAACTTTTTTTTTTGAGGGATCTAGGTCAACTGATCACGTATATCTTTTCCGTCAGTTCTCCGTTTTTCCCGTCTCTTTCTGCCCTATAATAATACATGAACAGGCCTCTCCCACCGTTAGGTAAACCTCTCGCACGAAGGGTTTGTTTATTGCTGTAAAAAGAACACACCACCCCTTACATACGAAAAAAGATGGTTTGATCTTGGGGAGGGGGGAAAGGGTCAAAGGAAAAATATTGTCAACACGGGAGGGTAGGGGGAATGAACGGTCTTCTTTTCTTATTCGTCAAAAAAGGCATCGCATGGAGCTCAAGTTTTCCCGTAGCACCGAGGATATAAACCGCAACGCAACGAAAAGTTGCGGATAATGTACGACCTAGTTTTTTTTTTTTTTTTTTTTTTTTTTTTAAAGAAAAAAAAACGCGTAAAGTACCAGATTCAAACTTTCTCAGGGCGGTTGAGAGTTAGCGGAGCCCCACCCTAGCCTATTCCTTCCCGAAGATCTTCAATTTTAAGTTTTATTTTGAATGGTTTAACCCTCCTCCTCCCACCATTGGTTATAGATCTTCTTTGGAGAACGGAGACTAACATTGCGTAAAACGCTAGTTCTTCTGGTGAAAGGAAGTGACAAACAAAAAATTGCGAAACACTCGGGTACCCCATGGGTACATTCGTTGCCACCTCCAAAGAATTTTTATTGAAAAGGAATAGCGAGGAAGTCCACCATGGAAATGTGCGCTTATGGAGAGGTGAGGAGGGATCACTTCGTTTTAGCTACGCTTTTGCGAAAAAGAAGAAACAGTACCTGGGCTACTGACCGAGATATATAAAGAGAAAACTACGTCGTACAATGATGGTCTGGTTGTGAAGTTCCTTTCAAGTATAGATGGGGGGAAAAGTGGAAGAATAGAGTATGGAGTGATGCACGTAGTAGCGTTTTTTGGTTTGATTGGTCAATAATCGAAATCTTTAAAAGACGAAAAGAAGAGGCTGATCAAACCCTGCACCTAGATGGAGAGAAGAGGAGCGTGTGTGAAACCTCAAAATGAAAAAGAACAGGCAATGTACTCGGTCGTAATTGCTTTTTCATGGATTGAAAACGAGAGCGCATTGTTCAAAAAGTCATTCGGGGCCAACGCGTTGGACTCATGACTATTTCAGTTCGGCGGTTGAGTGTATATTTGTCTCCAAAGGACATTTCACCTTGACCTTTGAGAAAAATAACGTTTTAATAGTGAGGCATTAAATAATTACAATCGGTCGTTGAGAAATCAAGCTGTAGAAACGGTCGGGAGGCGGCTAGGAGTGAAAGTAACCGTGCATTCTTCTTCTTCCAATCGTAAAAATATTTAATAATCTCGTCCTTTTCTTAAGAAAGTCCTAGGATCTCGGTGAACAATGAGAAATCTGCGCGTTTTTAAAATTTATTTTATGACACTTGAAGACAGCTAAAAGCGTGGCCGCCGTAATGACGAGCGTTGGGAAACCAACGTCTTAAAATCCCTTAGCGATGCTGGTGAAAATAATAGTTTTTTCTCTGTCTTTCGCATGTTTTTTTGCGAGGTGCTATGGGGGGGGGTGTACCACTTGGCCTGTGTATTCGTCACTTGCGTGAATACTAGTTGAAATTCTCTGGTTAAGATTTCAGAGGTTTTAGTGACGAGCGAAATCTGTCGTTATTTTGTAGAACAAAATGCCGCGTATTATATACCAGTTTTTTAAAATTTATTTTTAGTGCATTTCATTCAAATTTATTATATTTTTTTAGGCGAGACTAGAGTACCCGCCCGAGTACTCCGAGATGTGTAATGCGATCCTGATGGAGGAGAGCTCCACGTTTCCATCAGTCGTTTGAAAATAGCTTGTTTATGGTAAAAACCATAAGACTAAAGGTGCGTCACCTCCAAATCAAAAATTTCGCAGGCGCTCAAGTCTCGTGAGATGTTATGTGGTGGGAGGGGGCGAAGGTCCGTGGAAAATGTTGATTGCTGACAAATGTATTGAGTGATAGGTATACTATAGTGCGCAAAAGTCACGATTGGTGTAGGCAGTAGCAGTGATTTATCCCCCTCCCCCGTCAATCACCCGAAGATTAGGTCCCTGGCGCATTGTATAACGATCTTTACACAAACAATAGATGATCAGTGATCTTTAGTGTTGCGCGATATCCCCCCCCCCCCGGATTATATATTGACTGGGGACTTCAGATATCCGGAAATGAAAAAACTGCTACTATAACAAATAATGATTACCGATGGCGATTCGTCCGGCCTTTATTTAACCGTTTTGAGCCTGAAAGGCTCGATTACGCAGACCTCTCCCCACCACTGGGAGGTATAAAATTTCCTTAAGTTCACACAAGAAGTTGATGTTTTCGTAATCAACCAGATTTTAACTGAAATGAATGATGCAATGATGAATTATGCGTGGAACGCGAGATTCTTGCTATTGTCATTTCCGCGCAGTTCTCGTAATTTTTACGTCAATTTATTGCGAGTACTCGCCTGAAAGCACGCTTGATTTAATTGGATGTTACGTATTTGTAGCATTATTTTCTCAATTCAACGCAGAAAAATCAAGACTTATTAGGTCCAAATTTACTTTTAAGGAAGCCGTCAGTCAAGTGGAGGAGAGAACGGGCTCATCCTCACGAGGCACTACATGTTAGGGTGGATTTTAAGAATTTGCGATCGAAAGAGGGTTAAAACGTCAACCTATATCTCTTTTTATTTTTAGTATGTTGAGGCGTGACGAAATAGATTGAAAAATTGGGGCACTTAACCCGTTTCTCTCATTGAGATAGGGTGTGTGAAATGCACATAAGGGGGAGTTGTACTAGTGTTTCCTCGACCCCCCTCCAATCATACCTCGCCTACTCCGCTTTACGTAAATTATCGCCGTATTTCTGCACCAATCCTGGATTTCAAGGTCTCATTTAAATCTCCAGGAAATTCCGCACCCGCGAACAATCTTGCTTTCCTGAATAAGTCGTCTAAAGAGCGTACATTTTCAAGGTAAAAGTTTATGTGGGTTATACAGTTATTTGAGGGACGAAATATGAAAAAAGAAGATCGTACGTGCGTGCGGAATTTCCTGGAGTTTTAAATCACCCTTGAAATCCAGGATTGGTTCAGAAATACGGCGATAATTTAAGTAACGCGGAGTAGGCGACGTATGATTGGAGGGGGGTCGAGGAAACACATGTACAACTCCCCCGTAAGGTAAGGGAGCGTCAGTTACTCACAAAATGGGCGGTAGACCGATAGTGAATTTTTCGCGATGTCGTTGGTTTCGGCCGATTTTCTCGACTCCGGGGAGCAGGCCACTGTGAGGTTCACCTGCGCCCTTGGACTTCAGGGCATTTAATTGCGTTGGCCGCCGTCAGCGAGAAAACTCGTGCGGTCCCTGGAAACGGGCCGAAGAGCTCCTAAACGCCGGAATCACAAGGATAGTCACTTCAACGTCTCGTGCTCATCTGCAAGAGCGTAGTTAGAGGTTTTCTGATGGGGTGGCACATGGTCTCACCCCCTTCTTTCATAATATGTTCAACTTCTTAATTTTAAAGGCCCGCTGGATCCACCTCTACTCGAATTATTTCCTTTGCCCACGCCATCTTGGGATACCTTCTCTATTGCTTATCAAATTCTTATTATTAAAGGGATGGAAATGAGCGTTAAGCGATGTCGTTAGTTGGGCTGATTCCTCGACATCAAAGCAGCCTAGCGATAAGGTCCGTGTGCCTCGAGAGACTCTTCCCTTTGGACTTCAGTGATATGTCGATTCCGTGAACTTTGTTCGCGGGGAAATTCGGGCCCCTGAGAACAGGATAAAGCAATGTGGCCATGTACGCTGAAATGACAGGGAGAACCCCTTCAACGGCTTCTCATCGAAAATCTGGTCGCTCATAATCGCATGGGTGATTCTTACCTTCCATGTTATGCCATTTTTTCTATTTGTGCCGGACGTGGTTAATGAGTGCCTCTGACAATGGTTAATTGCGTCAGCGACCCAAAGCAAAAATCAGTGTTTCGCAATGTCGTTGACATCAGCCAACATTCTTGTCTAGTTGTCTCTATAGCGGGCCATTGAGGTCCACCTGCATCGAGGCTCCTCTTTCATCTTTGGACTTAAGGGGCTCCGATTATTGCGTGTCCAACGACCGCGAAAAGTTTTGAGCGGCCGCTGAAACCGGGCCAATACGGTCATAAACGCTTGAAACACTGGAATACCCCGTTTCAACAAACCGTCTGATTGAAAATCAGCTTTTATTTTCAGATTCCTCGTGCCGTCAAACGCAGTATCGTCCAACTTGTTGTTTGAGAATTCTTTTTTCGTGTAACTTCAAATTATAGCTATTTTTACAAAAAACGCTCACGAGGCTAAGCGACGATTTAAACGACTTTGTGGTGCTGTTATTAGGGATCGTATCTGTTAATCCGTGGCCAAAATTTCGAAAAAATCGCACGTTTTCGTTGCGACGAAAATTGAGAAAAGGATCAATGATAATGTCCTGTTCCTTGGGGAATGTCCGTCGTCAAATTTCCATCAATTTACGGATAAAATGGAGGGGAAAAGGCCTAATCGCGGATAAAAAAGAAGAAATAGAACTCATATTCGCATCTGAATTTGAGAAAGCACACACAATCGTGACCTCGCGATCCTGCGTCCGGTTCAAAATTTAGGAAATACGCCAATTCTAGGTTTATGGAGACCTTTTCAATTGAGTAAAAGGGGTTGATTGGGGCTGACATTGAGAAAAAACTTATGCAACTTTTTTGTGCGCCCCCCCCCCCTTTGAAAAAACTCTAGATCTGCGCTTCGTGGCTCTTGATCGCTCAAAAAATCCATTTCGCAGGATTGACTCCATGAACTTTTGTTGGTTTGACTCATTCAAAAATAAAATTTCACGGGTATAGGTCCTTCATAAAATCCATTCCGAAAGTTGGTCGCTTTTGAAGTCCAAATTTCACGGATTTAACTCTCACAGAACCCAATTTCTTGGTTTTTGCTTATTCAAGAAAACTAATTTCGCTTTTAACTCCTTAAAAAAACACAATTCCGCCGGTTTTCGCGAATCTTGCACGTCAGAAAATCTATTTTCGCCGGGATGACCCTATAGAAGGTCAAATTTACGGATTTCACACGCTTAAAATGAAAAATTCTATGGTGTCACGCGTGTGTCAAATTGCCAATACGTCTTGTCCAAAATTGTTAACCGGTCCGGTGAGGGAGCTTTGGAAATTCCGGAAAAACGTACTGACCAGAGGTACTTGGTCAGTAGACCAAGTACGATCCCGGCATTTCAAGTACCTGGTCAGAGAGGTGTTGCCGTGCTGGAGGGATATGACACACGAGGAAATTGTAGTTCTCATCAGTCCGGCAATTGAGCCAAGTCTTCCTCTGTGGGGGGGGGGGATGGGGGTTATCGGCCGAGCCGGACCTCCTTCAACGGTTAGCCGGGTCAGGAAGAAATCCGGCCATTGCTGCCAAAAAGCCCGAATCACAGGGAGAATCATATTTCAACAACTCGTCTATAATTGAAAATACATTTCGATTTTCGCATTCCCCCATGTCATAGAGAAACATGGTTTAGTCCAACTTCAATTCTGGTCATTTAAAAAATCGTGCAGCTTGATTCTAAGTAGGACATTTCGATTTTCACAAAGTATTGCGATAATGCCGGAAGCAGTTTATGAGTCCTTCTTGCTCAGTTGCATCTGGCCCGTGCCAAAACGCACTAATGGGGGCGTCAGCCTCTCATACCTCTCGTCAAATTTCGCTCAAGAGCACTCAGCTGCCCTTTTCACAATTTTCGTTTTATTTCTGTCCTACTGGCATTAAAATGAGGAGAAATTACGAGTTAAAAAAAGGCAAAAACAAGAAAAACTCTCAGATCCGGTGTATGTACTTGCATTCAAAAACCTCGTAACTAGGGATTGCGAGCCGCCTAACGAAGAATGTTCTTTCTGGCTGGTCGTGACGGGGGGGGGGGGGGTTAAAACGTTCTTTTTTTTTTACCGATGGACAAAGAGTGGATTTAGATTTTGTCCTGCATATTAGAACGTTTAGCTTCCTCGAATAATAGTCCAACAGGAAACCGCGTGTTAGTACGTGTTTCAGTTTCAAGACAAAGTGGACGTACGAACCTTTCTTTTTCTAGCAAAGAGTGACGAGGACGAGGGTATCATTCACCAGCGTTTTAAAAGTAAAGAATAAAAAACATTACGTTGTTTGTGGCAGAAAGAAAGAAAGATAGTTGACAGTCTGAAAAAACCTACGCACTTTTGTGCGGGACGAAGTGTTACAAGCGAGACGTCGGCAAAAACTTTGGGGAGACAACATTCTCAAAAGGAGAAAAAGCATCCTTCTTCTTCCAGCGGTATAATTATACGATTTTTGTGCGGCACACACTTTGTAATTCTTATCCCGTAATGCTCTTAATGACTTTTGATTCCTAGCTTTTAGAAGCGGAGGTTCGGTGGGTGTAGGAGGGGGGTACTTATAGTTTTGTAAAAGCACGCGTCAGAGTATGAAATCTCTTTTCGTTCGTGCTCGCGTAATAAAGACGACATGACCACCGGGATTAGTGGTGGACGTGAGGGTTGGGCATGACGCTGGCATGATTTCCGACACCGTGTCTCGCCTGTCACCTGTAGTGTCCGCCGGGTATCAAGCCCCAAAAAGTCTCTGGTGGTGGCGTGTTATGTGGTGGACTGGTAGATGGATGGATCCGCCGCCGGATTGGGGCCTCGCCATGCAGCCCCATTGAATTTCTGGGGATCAAAATTCAAGTTAGCCGTCAGAGTGGCAATGCTGTCTGTTTTAAAGACAGAAAATCCATAAATACGCTCGTGTTTGTGCCATTCAGCGCAATTGTCCCGTTAATTGAAAACGTCCATTTTTTGTTGCAGGTTGAGGGTGCCCCTGTCTACACAGTGCCATACCCGCACAGTTTCACTCCAATCCTTGTACCACCACCGTCGAGGCAGTACAGGCCTCGAGCGCATACACCGCGACCCGTCTCACAGGTTGGTAAAAGCCAACAAAATTGATAAAAAACAGTTCTTATGGGAAACTCTCATTTGAATGGAAAGTAGTAACAATTCGTGGGGCTTTTTGTCGTTTCTCCTCAGTACATGATTGTCTTGTTTCGCTATGGCGCTTTTAAAAGTTTTGTTTGGTGTGGTAGGTACCCTGGGTAACAAACTTTTTCAAATTTTCCAGTCGACAATGACGACGACTGAGACGGTGAAAAAACCCCGACGAAAAGAGAGGCAAATAACGGACGAAGAACTCGAAAGGACCTACACTGGTTTGGATCGTGAAATCGCCGAAGAATTCATTTCAATTGCCATGAAACCGCCGAGCTCGCGAAGCGGCTCGTCCATATCGCAACATCCTTCAGCGACGCGTTCGTGAACGTCACCCCCCATTTGATGGAGAATACGCGGAGGCGGTAACTATGCACACCATAAAGGCTCAAAATGACTGTAACCCCTCCCCCCTTCCTAACACCATCGTCATCCGGAGTAACTTTGAACAATCAGTCGAGTTACCCTAATTTTTGTTTTGTCTAAAATTTTACGGCAAACGCACATTGAAAAGATTCAAGTTACCGTGCTAAAGAAAGCTTAAATTGACAGTAACTACTGTACTGGCTCAATGGTAAGCCCAGGAGAGTTGTAAATAATTGTACGTACCTTATGTAAACTAATCTCAAACAAAAAAACTTCGTCAAACGGCGAGTAAAAATGCTCAAAGCAAAATTATGTGCAGGGGCGTCTATCTGAGTAGAAGTGGAAAGGAGGGGGTATTATAAATGTTTTGTCGGTAGCCCTCCGCCTCACCCGACTAATTTTGCCTTGCATTGGTCAAATTTTACGGTACAGAAAGAACAACGGGCATTGATTCTTGTTCGCCCCTAGTAGCTAAGGAGAGATAGACGCCACTTTTTATGTGATATTTTATAGGTATATTATTTTAACGTTAGTACCTACATTATTATAAACAAGACAACAAATTATATGTAAATAAATGTACCAATTTTATTTACATGCGGTGAGTGAAAAATCGAGAGCGAATCCGGGGATCCTTCCCTGTTGTGGAGGAAACTGTCGATTGTAGTCAACGCTGTGCGTAGTGACAGAAGCCGAGATTTAAAGATCTTCGGCTAATTTAACTTCTCAGATCGTACAAATTTCGCCAAATTGATTGACCATTCTCGTGCTCGCCGGATGGTTTTACTTGAGGCGGTGGCAGAGCTCCGACTTAGTTACATTTGCCCGTTACTCTCCTGGTGTTGGGGTGGCGGGGGGACGTAAGAAAAAAGAAGGCGAAAGTCACGTTTTTGAAACAAAAAATGGTCCCGATTGATTAGGAGAACATCAGGTAACTGGAGGTCCCGAGCAGTGGTGACTGCCTCCCCCCCCAAAGCGAATCACTTCTCCCCCACCCCGAACACCACCAAGACCCCCCTCTATCATGAATTGCTTGCTTTTAGCCCTATATCGCGAAGAACGACCTATAGTACCTTGCACGTTATTGGGGACCAAATTTGAAGTTGGCTGTCATTTTCAGGTGTGAAATCGACAGTTTTTATGCACATAGGAAGATACATCGACAATTAACAGACAAAGGTGGAATTTCGCCCTAGAATGAAAAAACTGGCGCCCAAAACTTCCCGCCAAGAAAACGACAAAAAAGACCAAACTGAGCATTCACCACAAAACGGGCGCTTTACAGCTTCAAAATGGCTAAATTGGCAGTTCGCGCCCTAAAAAAGGTAACTGAGCATTCCGACCAAGGAAACTCGGCGGGCTATTTTCACCTGAAAAATCTCAAAACTAACCGTTCGCTTCCTAAAATCGAATAATGAACTGTTTATTCGTCCCCTGAAAGGAGTCCGCAACCACAAAAGTCTCAAACCAAAAAACTCTTGGACCAAAAAAAGCTCAAACCACAAAAAACTCAACCAGAAAACACTTTAACCACAAATCGCAGTAACCACAAGAATACCTCAACCAAAAAACGGCGAAAATTACAAAAATCACAAAGATCAAATTACAACAATCAACAAAGATAGACCAGATAGAAAGAAAGACCATAAACAGCTCAAACCCCAAAAGGCCCAATCCACAAAACATTAAAAATCACAAATCACTGTAGCCATACGAGAAACCTCTGAAAATGAATGAAATGGCAAAGTTTCGTGAAATTGAGTTTTGAAGGTGCCAAATCCGCGACATTTTAATTTATGTGGGTGATTTGCACGGTTATGCGTATAAGCTGGGCGATCCGAACATGTATTGCAACGTTGGAGGAGCGGAGCGCCTCAGTTTGGACGGGGTTTGCGCTTGCGAACAGATCGTGGCGATCCATTTCCCTGTCGGTTTTTCAAGCGCATCAAAGGCGGAGCGCTGGAGCAGTGTGGATGGTTTTTGTATAGCGTGCAACACGATGTGCAACAACACCTGCAACATCGTTGCAGGTCTGACTTTTCTGCATAATTTCTTCTTATTTTCTCTAAACACTCCCCGTACGGCTGTACAATTTTTATGCACAATTTTGTTTTGATTGTATATTTTGTTCTATTTAGACATATACGAGTGTTGGAGACTGTAAACAATTAAAATAGCTGTAATGGTAATTTAAAAATACTACTAAAAAATTCTGTTCTCCATCATCGTTGTCGTTTCCGAATTTTCCCCTTACTACTGGCCAAAACCATGGACGATGTACTAAACATATAGAAATAATGTTATGTTTCTTCTTCTGAACCCATTTAACACTAAAATATAACAAAGATTTGGGAGGAAAAGTGGATTTGGGGGTGAGGTGATTTCGAGCGGAGTATGTTCGGACAAGATGGAGCGCTCATGTTGCAACCGCGGAGCGGTCGACTCTTTTCAACCGCTCCGCACCTGCAACGTTGCAATACATGTTCGGATCGCCCAGTTTATACGCGTCTTTATAGACCGGAAGTCCACCGTATGAATGATCGTGTCTTTATGGTCTACGAAATGACAGTCTGAGATCGCCAGACATTTTCCGTGGGACAAGGGGCTCACAACAGATCTAGATGTTGCCAATCACACCTTTGGACTGCTTGAAAAAGGCGGGCAAGTGTAAGAATTGGTTTTTCCCAATCAATAAACTAGAAAACCACCATCGCATCCAATTTCGAATGAAGACCTGGCTACTAGTAAGCCTCGAAGATTCCACATTTTTCAAAGCTCGCTCATGGCGCGATCTACAATCAAATTGGTTGGCGTTGTTGGTTTTCGTAACGTATTGGTCGTGGGAAACGAATTTTTACTCTTGTCAGTCGTTTTCAAACCACCCAAAGGCGTATTTGCCAACAGCTAGCTCTGCTGTGAGCCCATGCCCCACAAAAAATGTCTGGCGATCCTAGAAGTGTCACCTTCTAGGCCACAAAAAAAAGTAGACATAATCAAATGACCCGGATTTTTCATACGGTGGGCTCCCGGAATATTATGTTTTGAGTCCCTTTCAGACACCACAATGTCCACACATCATACATACCGGAGAAATGAAAGTAAAAGGAACAAATTTTCCGCTCACACAGTCGAGTAAAAGTGTATTAAAGAAATTATTTAGTCCTTAAATTGGTAAAAAACTTATAAATAGGTACGTTCTTTTTGGGACAGCTCGGAGAAAACACCCGTCACAGAATCTCATGTTAGTCCACCATTTCCTCGCGAGATCGAACAGCAGCACCTACTTGACTCTTGGGGGTGGCTTTGATGAGAGAACATTAAACGCGAATTAATTATTGCATTTTTGAAAAATGGGAAACAGGGTGGGTGGGAATTACCAGATTTTTGTGAAACAAACAATAAAATCAACTTCTGGTTGATTCGCATTGGAGACGTTTTCGCGTTCGGCTGGCGTTCAAGCCGTGAGCGTGGGGGAAAACCCCGATAAATTAAGTTTAAATTAAGACGTCGAATCAAGTTTTTGTAGGAAAAATAATGAAAACTATCAACTACCGGAAAAACACCCCTGACACGCAAAGATGAATATGTAACGTCACGCAGTTAACTTGTAGCTGACTGGATTCCTGGGAACTTGATCGTATAAGACAGGACTCTTTATCGTGTAAGATCGTGTAAGATAGGACTCTTTTCTTCTATCTCAACAAATCCAATCCGTGAGATGCAGTTTAATGCTGTAATTAGGAAATTTAAAAATACAAAAATTACAAAAAATTAAATTAAAATAGCATTTTAAGCTTCAACTGAGAGGGGTACAATGACTCACCTGAATCTATAACGAAAGTCTCTATTCCGAAGGATAAAAAATAAAAATTATTTCTCTCGTAAATTAATAATGTCACACTTCAGTGTTCAAACTTCGACTGAACTCTTCTTACAAATTTTATCTTAGTTTATACATTTATTTCAGATGAGGTTCAAGGTACGAACGAATCTTACATTGGTATCAACACGCAATACTTGATTCTTCGGCCAAAAATAGTGGATATCAGCGGCGTCGATCCCCCCTGATGGCTGGACGCGATATCCCCCCCCCCCCTTATGAACAGCAATCCCCCCTCTCATGTATTAAAGGCCTTTAAGATGGAAAATTACAGTGAAAAACAACGTTAATGAATAGTAAGTACTTTCATTTTTTCGCCAGTGATACACAAGCCTAGAAAACCTGGAGATTTCAGTGCCTAATTTTGACAAATTGGATGGAATCAACCACGTACCGTTAAATTATGGCTCATTCTTATTTTTAGCCGCGAATCCGCGCTTTTTCCACACATTATTCGCAGATTAGCGCTTTTTCTCATTTTTCTCCATTTCAGTAGTGAAATAGCAAATTAGCGTTTTCTCCATTCTAGCTGCGAATTAGTGGGTTTTTTTTTACTCTTAGTCACGAATTAGCGTTTTTCCCATTATTTTAGACTTGAAAGTTGCATTCACCAGAATGCCGCGAATTGGTATTCTCTCAATTTTAGCAGCTAATTAGCATTTTTCTCCATTATGACCGTGAATTAGCGTATTTTTCTCAATTTTACCCGCGAATGTGCGATCTTTCTTAATATTTGCCGCGAATTAGCGGCTTTTTCCACTCTTGGCCATTAGTCAGCGCCTTTTCTCAATTTTTGCCAAGATTCCTTCATCAAGGAGTCGCGAATTGGCGTTTACTTAATTTTAGTCGCGAATTAGAGTTCTTCTCAATTTTGGCCATAAATCGGCCCTTTTTAAGAATTTTAACCGTGAATTAGCGCTTTTTCCACATTTTATTCACGAATGAAAGCACTGTTCCTCAATATTATCCGCAAATTATAGTGATTTTTCTACATTTTTAACCGCGAATCATCATTTTGTCTCAATTTGAGCCGTAAATTAGGGGTTATCATTTTAGGCTGTAATAAGCGATTGTTTTTAATGTCAGCCGTGAATTAGTGTTTTCCCAAAAATATTCCGCGGATCAGCTCTTTTTACAAATGTTGGCTATGGAGTGAGTTAAGTAAAACGCCATAGTGTGCTGTTCTTGACCAAGACCGCACCTATAATTGAGCTAGGTAAATTGCTAACTCACAAATATAAATGAGAAAACGCACTAATTAGCGTTAAAAAATTGATAAATAAGCGCTTGATCACGTCTAAAATTGAGAAATTTTAGCCGCTAATTACAGCTTTTACTCAATTGCAGCCCCGAATTGATGAATTTTCGGAAAATCCGCGAAGCTGCTGGTTCAAGAACAGAACATTATGGTGTTTTATTAAAAAATTTAGCTATAAAATGTCTCTATGCTCCGCGTTTCTGCGATTTTTTCACAATTTTTATCAACGCTCTATCCTCCAGGTCGGAAGGACTGAAAATTGTCGAAAGAAGCCAAATCCCCGTCCAACCGGATACCATAACTCCTTTCCACGTACCTTCATCCTTGAACATAAAACCTAAAAATCTTAATTTTTCCATCTTCAAGCTATTCGGGGGCGACGTGGTGGTCCACCCAATACTCCCACTACCTCGGTACGCTACTGAACGGGTCTGCAGAGAGCAAACCCCGAAAAGTTTAGTAATTTATGGAGGTAACCATGCGAAATTCATGGTTCCTAAAAGATCCAGAGGTAAATCTCGCACAAGTTTGCACTCGCAATGCAACCCTAAAACCTCAATTTAGTGGCAATTTTTGTCACCTCCCTCCTTCTAACTGTAATTTTGCAGCAAATTTCTTCAGTAACTTACAATTTCGAGGCTGTTTATCGATCCGAACTCTCAATTTCACTGCCGGTGAATATTCAAATCGGGAAGTTTGCGGCTATTGCTCCCGGGGAAAATACAATTTCGCGTCTAATTGTCCTCCGAAATATGCAATTTTGTGGCTTTTAGAGCTAACAATTTTGCGGCTGATTATTCACCGAAACTTTCAATACCGTTGTCTACGAGTATGTAGCCCTGAAACTTCAAATATATTTTCTATTATGTATGTAACTCACGAAACATGTAATTCATGGCTGCGCCCCCCCCCCCGGGCGTTGAGTGCTTTTGTCGCGGCAAGGAGCATTCGAAAACTTGCCTGATGCATCAATGTAACATTTTGATGTGAACGGTGAACGAAATGAATGAAACGTATTGCCCCCACCATCTACTTAGGGGCGGTAATAAAGCTTTCCTCCTCGTTACCAGGGTGGACAAATATACCTTGTCCCTCCCCCCCCCCTAAAATGCATAGCCTTATTGTGTGCTATACACATACAAGTCCTGGATTATTCCCCTTTTCGGTGTCCACCTAGTGAACACACCGATCAAGAACTATCGGACAGCATCCCCCCTTGACTCTTTTGGAACTTCCCCATTACCAAGAATAGTTTCCCCCCTGATGAAGTTTTGAGCTTTCCCGCCCTAGCGTTAAGTGGACGCCGACGGCATCCAACACCCCCCCCCCCTTGTGTAGACGCCCCTGGTGGATACGAAGCTCCAAAAAACCAAGAATCCAAGAAAGCTGATCGCCTTAAAGCACAAAATCATGCTTGTTGTTTGCGTAAGGGGGGGGGGGCTTGTTTTCTTAGTGGGCCCCATGTATCTATTTCATGACCAGTCCGACCTTTTAATGCTACAAAAGTACAAACAAAGACTTATTTTGACTTGCTCGCAACTCCCCCTCCACCTTACCTATTTTTTCGCAGATGTTTTCCAGCGGTGTAATTAATGCCCGGCTTGACTTAAATGCTTTAAAATCTATGCTTCTGGGGGGGGGGGTATCTAGGCCAAAAACGTCTATTTGTTTACCACTGCAACGGTCAGATTAAGGGACATAAAAAGGGAAAAATTACCCTATTACCCTTCTAATGAGTAAGTAAAAACAAACAAAACATAAATAATCGGTTGAACGCAAAGAAATGCGATTCGTGACATAAAATTCGCGTAATTATCCTTCAATTGTATCAGTAGGTGATGGACATAGTCTCACATTAACCTTGAGCCTTTTTCTATTTTAAATACTGTAGTTTCTTTGTCGGGTTTGAATTCTTTCAATTATTTTTTTGCGGTCCTCGCAAAATAGAATCTGTTTTTGTTTTTATTGCCATAAAGTCGTTTTTTTTTGTTTTTTTTTTAATAGTGAAGACGTGCCGGCCGGGGGATTGAGGTCCCCCGCCCTCCACCACCACGCAACTTGAACTATGACTCAGTGTCATTGTTATCCAGTATTTTTTTTTCCGGGATTTTATCTGGTATGGCACAAATCAGGTCAATCTGAACCTCCCCCACCAGAGATCGAGCAAGACGAAACAATTTTAAACACATTCCAGAAGCATCAGTGTCTCAATCCCGTTTTTATTTCGTTGAACGCCACCACATCCTCAGAAGCACACGAACTCCGAGACAAAGAACTTCTTGTTCGTCAGGTCGTGTTACGTAATCCTTTCACCTTATCACGCGTTCTTTGTTATTTATGGATAGCTAAAATTTGACTTAAATTGAGAAAAAAGTGTTAAAATGAGCTTTAAAAGCTACGATTCGACTGGGACAACGCGGAGGGATGAAGGGTATCAGCGTGTTGAGAGCGACTCACCTACTCATTCCGCAGGCGAGGTATTCCTTATCTTTAAAAAATAAACATTTTATTTAATCATTGGGCTAAATGAGTCTTAAGAGAGAGAAAAAATGAGTCAGTCGGTTCATGTTTTTGTAAGTAAATGGCGTACTTTGACAACGTTTTGGGAAAAATTGTCATTATTAGCAATGAATATCAAGTGAGAGGCCCAGCGTCGGTCCCTAATTTTTAGTGCGTCGATGTAATTGTGAATGTGTCAACAGGTCGCCTCCAGCCCCACTATAAGACACGATGGCCTCACAGCTTGGACAGCGGCGATTTTCATCGTCGGCGAGATGGCGGGAAGCGGTGTTTTGGCTCTACCAAGGGCTGTCGTCGATTCTGGTGGGTATAGCCTCCCCCCCCCCTCTACACGTCAAACACCCCGTAAAATAACGAAAAGTAAATTTCACGCAGGTTGGATAGGTCCAATTCTAGTCATTGTACTCTGCGTAAACGCTTGTTACGGAGGCACTCGACTCGGAATTTGTTGGGAAATACTCGAAGAGCGATATCCAGAGCATCGCGGTCCTTCCAGGAACCCGTACCCGACTATCGCTCAGCGTGCCGTGGGTAAATGGGGTAGGTGGGTTTTAACGTTTTTGTCGCTACTTTTTTATCTCGGTAAATTACGCGTGACGGTACTAAAAAGCTCGGGCATTAAACTTTTTCAGCGTGCTAGTGTCAGCCAGCGTTCAAATCACGCTGTTCGGAGCCGGCGTCGTTTACCTTCTCCTCGCCTCTCACATCGTCCAGGAGCTTCTGGAACCGTTCGTACCGAAAGTCTCATTTTGCACGTGGTTCCTCGTGTTCGCCATCGCTATCACGCCTCCAATGTGGTTAGGCACTCCGAAAGATTTCTGGTACGCTCAAGAAAATAAAATTGAACTCAACAATTTTTTTTTATTAAAAAAAATCGATTTTTTCAGCCTCGTGGGTGTCGGTGCCGTTCTGTCGACTGCCCTCTCCTGTATTTTCATGTTCGCACAACTCGTCACCGATGGTATCAACATGAAAGAGGCTCCTCAGCACGTACCCAAATCCTCCATGGAATTTTTCCTCGGCTTCGGTATCATTCTGTTCGCCTTCGGCGGTGCCTCGACTTTTCCGACCATTCAAAACGACATGATCGACCGTTCTAAATTCAAGAATAGCGTCTACGGTGCTTTCGCCGGTATGTTTACCGTGATGGTGGAGGGGGGGGGGTAGATACTTCAAATCGTTTCATTTTTGTTAAAATATTGATGTCGTATTCATTAAGGAAAACTGCATCGTCAATCTCGCCGATACTCCTCAGGTTTATATTTCTTGAATCGGAGTCGGCCTCGCCATTATGCGTAAGCTTCGTTGGGATTCAGCAATTATAAAATGAGTCATTCATTCAGCATTCTGCTCGTTTCGTTCGTTTTCAGTTTGGAGCTTGATTACTCGAAATTGGCAGTTTTTTTCGTGTCATTTCATAGATGGTAGAATGGACTAGTTTTTCCAACTTTCGCCTGTCTGTAGGAACACGAACCAGCAGACTGGCACTGCATCGAACTTCACGGACTATTTTAATAATGATAGTTTTTTATGTTCATGGGTCCACAAACGCCGCGCATAAGCGCAGCTTATACCAACTTCAACTATGGATTCCGAAAGGAAATTCTGTACCCTTTCAGAAATCCGTCGTTAGTTTTAGTCTAAACTAAAACGGTAAGCCACCAGATGGCTAGTTGTATGAAAATGGACGAAATTCTTGTCGAAACCCATAAATCCGCCCCTATCTCTCAAGGGAAACATTTCCAGCCATTAAGTCAAAATAGCGTTTTTGGTGCGCCCCTGTGGGTGCTACAACATGTGCAAGTATTGCACTTCACATTAAAACTGAAACAACCTATAGTGGTGTTGGTGAAACACACAATGGTTTAAAAGCACCTTCAATTTCATTGGCCGAATCCCGAAGAAGCTTAACATAATATGCATAATGGCATGGCAGACTATTTCCGATTCAACAAATGGAAACCTGTGGAGTATCTACGAGATTATTTGAAGATGCAGTTTTCCTCAATGAATACGACAGCAACATAAGAAACGTTTATACGTACAGAATTGGCTTCCACGTATCATTTTTTAAAAAGTGATATGCTTTTTTTTTTTTTCCAGTTATTTTAGCGCTGTACTTGCCGATTGCCCTAGGAAGTTATTTAGTCTACGGCGACAGTACCAGTCCAAATATTCTTCTATCACTCACCAAGGGTTCCAACGTTATTTGCGCCAACATTTGCATGGCCATACACTTAATACTGGCGTTTTTCATCGTCATCAATCCCGTGTGCCAGGAAGTTGAAAACATCCTCAACGTTCCACACGGTCCGTTTTTATAGCTTACGGTGAAGAGGGGTGAAGGCAGAGAGATTTGACTTTTTTCTGTCCAGATTTCGGACTGTGGCGATGCATCGTTCGAACCTGCATGGTCTTTCTAATGATCATCGTCGGTGAGTCGATACCTCAATTTGCGAAAATTATCTCTCTCATCGGCGGCTCAACGATCGCCCTACTCACTTTTGTCCTTCCCAACTATTTCTATCTCGTGCTGTGCGATCAAGAATCGTCCTCGTGGCCTAAGAGGTGACCCCCAGCCCCACAGGTATCACCAGACTTGGAGCCGCGTTGTCACCCTTGTTTTTTTTTTTGTCAGGACAATACCGTTGCATATGAGAGTCTACATGTGGGAGTTGATCCTGATTGGAATCGGAGGTGGAATCGCGGCAACCTACTCGGCCTTTTTGGCGATCATTAGTCCTGACTCGACCAGTACGTCTTGTTTCGGTTTTTAGTCAAACAAATTGTGATATTATCGTTATTTATTACATTATTTTTATAATATAATTTACTCTTATTACCACACCGTTTGTAAACGGTGCAGTGAATGCAAAAAACTAGTTTTTTTTTGCAATACAAGCATAAAGCTGTAGCCGTTGCAGCCTACATTGTCTGTCTTCCCTCGTTGAGGTGCGTCAAAAACGAACCGGATTCGGCTGCTCGCGTATGGAAGTGCAAGTTTCAGATGTACTTCCATACGCTGAAGACCTCGACGAGGGAAGACAGACAATGTAGGCTTCTACGGCTAAGGCTTTATGTATGCATTCCCTACTAACCCTCGTAGTTTAAGCGATCACACTAACAATATGAATTCTACTGCTAGTCAAGCTTCATTATTCGAACGCTTTAGCGGCTTTGAAGTATCACAAATGTTAAATTTATACCAACTCAAAACACTGAAACTACACACGACTACGGCTAACATTTGGTTCAACAAACCATGCCACACACACAATATTACTCTTAACTACATACATATAAATACAAAAACTAACACATATGTCTCAAAGTTCGCTATAAAGAGAGCACAGAGGGAATGGTTGAAAGCTGAGTTGAGATAGCCGAGATGAGCTAAACAAGGCCCTCTTCAAACTCCACCTCCAGTGGACCAACAAAATACCAATTTCACACTTAGTAGACTTTATCACTCACATTACAAAAACCACACATAAGACCATAACGAAAATATACAAAACTTTACAAAACAAATTAGACAAGCTCACACCTAAAAAGACTACAAAGACATAGAGTGACCATAAGTTCTTTCCTAGACTAGTAAATATGATCACCACTACACTAATTAAAGAGGAAACTGACTTAGGTACTTGAGAAAGGATTAAAACACAATATACAGATAGATATCGAACAGAATATCGTTGATAGTGAGCACGCAATTTCCTTTTTGCCCGAAGAAGAACAAGAACACTGTAGACATCTCGTCGCTGAACTGATAACAAAAAACGCCCCCGACTATACGACCACATGGACAACAAGGACAACAGGACAATGGAAAAATTCCGTAAGAAACTGAAAAAAGAAGACATAATAGTGACCAAAGCTGATAAAGGCAACACCACAGGAGTTTCAGACGCTGAAGACCTGAAGATACCTTATTTGTAGTAGCATGACCCTTGCAAGTATGAGATTAATAATTCGTGCCAGGGGAGAGCTCCTGCCTCTGGGTTGAAGGTTGTATCCAAAAAGGAGCGAAGAAGATAATGCGGACACAGTGTGTCCTATTTGTAATTTGCCGGGGGAGGAAGATCTCTACCATTTCCTTATAGTATGTCCTAACATCGAGGAGGTTAGGAAGATGTTCGGAAATATAGGTGTGAAAAGGGAATTAATGATTAATCTTATAAATGGAGGGAACTGGGAACTACTACGAAATTTTTGTATGGAGGCGTTGCGCATCAGGGAAGATATTTTGTTTACTACAGCATCTGTTATTTTAAGAAGAAGGGGCAAAGGGGAAGCTCATTCCACTAAATTAAAGGGCGGGCGAGAGTCCATCCCTAAGTGGACTAACCCCCGGAGTGAATCCCTTAGCCGACACGTTTCAATTTTTAATTGAACACATGAAATTGAGCAATATGTATGTAAAATGCGCCTTTACGCGTTTTTCTGAATAATGTTAACAGCTGTACTTAGGGCAAAACAGAATATTGCTTTCTGAATTATGTGTGGAAGTCAAGTGCGACTCCCTCGGTTGCTTTTTCGATTTTTAGTGATTTTTTAAAAATTGGTCTTCCCGGAGAACTTGTCAATTCCAAGTTATTACCTGTAGTCCAGTCAAATTAGAATTGGACCTTGCAAAACGTCCAGCATCATTTTTTGTTTTTTTATCTTGTATAAAGGTAAGGAGTGTTCGAGAAAAACAATGTAAATTCTGAAACGCTCGGCACAACTTTTGGCAGCCCGAAAACCACGATTTTTCGGCACTTTTTTTTATATTTTTTTTAAAATATCGCTAAAAGCATCAGCTTTAGAGGAAATTATCTCGCACAAAACAGATAGGGCATTAAATTTCCTACATCTTTTGTATGCAAAGTATTTTTCTACGACCAATATGAAGGGCGCTACAGCCTCTGGGACAATTTTTCCTGTAATGGTTGAAAGTTTTAAAATCGCCCGTTTCCGACCAAAGTATGTTCGGTGAGATTCATTTCTTGACGTCAACATTCATCCCTCTGTCATTACCAACTTTTCAACCCCCCTTCCCCCTACTTGTTTTAAAAATTTCCAAATCACTTTTTTTCGGCTAAGCTGAAACCTTGGCAAGTCGGGTCCTCGACGTTGTCGCTACTCGGCACACAAGTCGAGGGTTTGCCATGACGCTTGCTTGCAAGTGTTCGCCGAAACCGGTGTCAGAAAGAAGAGCTTTTGGCTGGAGTCTTCAGTGACTTGCAAAGAAATTATTCACTTTATATCACAGAACAACAATTATAATTCAGTTCAGTTTGCTGTTTACCATTAAACCCGTTTTCACTCGATCGCCGAAGGGATAGGAGTGGGAGTGTAAAGTGGGTGGGGGAACTGAAAAAGTTGGTTAAATGAAGCTCAGGAGTTTCCAACAAAATCCCCTGGAAATTCTTTAAGCGTCAAGGGGTGGCTCAAGGCATTGAGCGAGTGAGGACAGATTTGGGCATCTACGGAACGTTAACGTATGCAAATTCTAATAAATTCTCACTCAATAGATCCCCCTCCCTAACTCACCAACTCCGCCATCCGACAATTTATTTATCCATCTTGCATGAAAAGTCACTGAAGGCTCTTGTCAAAAGCTTTTCTTTCAACTCTTCGACATCGGTTTTGGCGAACACTTGCTAGCAAGCGTCATGGTAAACCCTCGACTCGTTTGTCGAGTAGTGACAACGTCGAGGACCCGGCTTACCAAGGTTTCAGCTTGGCCGGAAAAAAGTGATTTTGAAATTGTCATACATGGTGGGGGGAGGGGGCTTGAAAAGTTGGTAGTGACGGAGGGATGAATGTTAATGGCAAGAAATGAAGCTCACCGAACATAATTTGGTCGGAAACGGGCGATTTTAAAACTTTCAACCATTACAGGAAAAATTGTTCGAGAGGCTGTAGCGCCCTCCATATTGGTCGTAGAAAAATACTTTGAATACGAAAGATGTAGGAAACTTAATACCCTATCTGTGTTGTGCGGAATAATTTCCTCTAAAGCTGTTGGGGTTAGCGATATTTAGAAAAAAACTAAACAAAGTGCCGAAAAATCGCTGCCAAACGTTGTGCCGAGCGTTTTAGAATTTACATTTTTTTTCTCGAACACTCCTTACCTATATGTATGTCGTACTCACTTGCCGTAATTTGGCATTTCATGAAATGACCAGCCATTTCATGAAGTGCGCGCTCTTGATGTAACGGTAAGGTTAGAACACAGTATGAGCAGGAATTTTGGTCATTTCATGAAATGACACCATGAGACCATTAATTTCAAGAAATGACCAGAGTGAGTCGGGTTGGCATTTCAAGAAATGACCAGAGTGACTCGGCCACATCGAATCCTCCTTCAATCATATTCGTAATCGTTCTCTCATACAAAAAATCACACAAAAAAAAAAAGAAAGAAAGAAAAAAAAAAAAATGTAACAAAATAGTCCAAAGTAAAGCGCAATAAGTATACTTGGGTCGAAAAAAGGCGATTTCAGGACCTTCGATCATTTTAGAACAACAATTTCGATAGGCTGTAGCCCTTTCCATATTCGTCGTGGAAAACTACTTTACATACAAAAGTTTTAGGAAATTTAATGCTCAACAAGTTTTGTGAGTGAAGATTTTCCTCGAAAGTAACTCATTTTCGGGATTTTTGGAAGAAACTAAAAGAAGTGCCAAACGTTTCGGTTTTTGGGCTGCCAAAAATTTACCTCTGAAGAGGTAGCATTTTCAGAGTTATTTTTTTCTCGAACACTTCTGACCTATGAATACAAGATGACAAAAATTCCCGCCGTCTTCATTCCTCAAACACCGAAATTTCCATAACTTTAAATCCAAAATTCTGCTTCGCACATAATCAATAATCAACCCTCAGTCCACATCGACTAATTTTCAATTACCGAGCCTTATCCATCAACGACTATAACCATCAATCGTCACTCAATTTTCAATCATTCAACTTCGTTCTTTCATACCAACAAATACAAAACAGTCCAAAGTGCAATACTTGGTCGAAAACAGGTGATTTGAGGACCTTCGACCATTTTGGAACAACAATTTCGAAAGACTGTAACCCTTTCCATATTCATCGTGGAAAACTACTTTACATACAAAATTTGTTGGAAATTTATAGCTCAACACATTTTGTGAGTGAAGATTTTCCTCGAAAGTAACTCATTTTCTGGATATTTAGAAGAAACTAAAAGAAATGCCAAAAAATTTCTGTTTTTGGGCTGCCAAAAAATTATACGAGCTTTTCAGAGTTAGCAATTTTTTCCTCGAACACTTCTGACCTATAAATACAAGATGGCAAAAAAATTCCCGTAGGGAACATGGAAGTAAAAGGGGTTTGTTTTCAGCAACGTTGTAGTCAATTCGCATGGAAATTGTACGAGAAATTCTAACAAAATAGTTACGAAATTCCAGAACCAATTGTTTTGAAGTTAATACCGAAAATATTATTCCGCTACGGGGAGAAGCCCAACCTCCCCAATTGGGAACATCCTAATTTACTGACAACCGGGGAATCGACCCGGCAACCCGCATAACTTCAAATGGTTGTTAATTCCTCTTGACCCTGAACACTGCATAGCAAAAGCGTACCTCCACAAGCATTAATTATTCAAAATACCAAGTACCACTGGTACTTTACTACACGTTGTCATTAATTTTTATAGCTCCTCCCCCCCCTCTCTAGGCTCTAGCGTCGCAAAAATGTTGTTGGCTTTGGGCAAAGTTTGCCACGTGCCATCACATAAAGTTGTTTTGTACCCTACTCGATGTGAACACGTGAGCTTTCATGATTTGCAAGTATGCCATGAAAATACGATTTTATTGCCTATTAGGCATGAACATTTTTGGCAAAATTTGCCACCAAGATGCGCTTTTGTTTTCCATCCACGCTGGGTCTCTTCTTGTTGCCACGCTGCCAGTGGCGTACGCAAAAAAAGGAGGGGGTGATAGGTGGAGGCAGAATCTCTGCAATAAAAAGGTATTTCCAAACCCCTTCACCACCGACCCATATTTACCTCCGGTCTGCCGGAAACGCCCCCTCTGGGAGGATATCCGGGTACGCCTAGTGTTGAATCGATACTACTAATTAGAGTGAAGTATCGATACTTTTCAATCAATACTCAGTAGTTTTGGTATCGATACTTTTTTCTGATGCCAAGTACTATTTCGATACTTTGATTCGATACTGCGAAATGAGTACTTTGGGAATCGATACATATCATTCGATACTGAGTACGATTCGATACTTTTTAATCAATACCGAGTAATTCTTATACCGACTATTTTTAAGTAAAATCTCGGAATCGGAAAAGTATCGTTTGAAATGAGTACTTTAGTTGGTATCGAATGGGTATTGATTCAAACTAGTACCATACCCATTCGATACCAAGTATTTATTGTTGGAATCAATACCCATTCGATACCGAGTAAAAGTCCTCATTTGAAACGATACTTGTGTTTCCTCGACCCCCCAGCTCCGTTACTCATCACCAACTCGGAGTTACGTACATTATCGCCATAGTTCTGCATCATTCCGGATTTTAAGATCTCATTATAATCCCCAGATTAATCTGGCTCGCCCGTTAAATCTACATTTTTCATATTTCACTCATGAAATAACTTTAAAACCCACTTAAACTTTTACCCTGAAAATTCGAGCTCTTCCAACGTCTTAATTGGGAAAGCAAGACTAAGCCTTGGTGTCCTGGAAAAGCGACCCGGACGACGTTTCTCTGCTGTCGCATTCTTATGCGTGAAGTCGTTGACGTTCCCCAGACGTCATAATAACGATATATTTTCAGTCTAAGCAAGGAACTGAATAACATTTTTACGACGTCGGGGAATTAACATTTTTGAAGACGTTTTTGGTTTTTATAAGTTAGTATTTTTGTCCGCCAGCAAGTCACGATGAAGCGTTCAAGTCCTCGTCGTACTACCAACGACTGAAGAAATACACGAAGAGAGATGATTCTGCAAATAGTCGTGCTGAAAGTTTGATCGAAGAGGTAGGATCTGAAGTTGTGAATAATTCCAGTTTAGTCGATATTTCTCCATCAATACGATCAATCAACTGCGATCAACAGCCCTCAGCAGTTCTCTCATGCTCCAGTAACCGTGTCGATGCAGATGCCGATGCCGTCCGTGACCTAGCCGATTTGCAATCGTCGACGCCCGCTCGAAGTCAGATATATCTTTGGCCTTCACGATACAGTCGTATGTGAGCCAAGTCTTTGCAGGCCCACTATTCGAGTCTTTTTGAAGAAGTCTAACGTCATATGCTTGGTTACTGGCCATTTCAATTTGTTGCCTGTAACCCATTTACAGGGTACGAAACACAGCACCGGCACACCAAAGTCAATGCAATGACTACACCGACTCTCTCTTATCTCTCACTCACCGGTGGCTTTGGCGCCAAAACTATTACTTGTTTTCCTACTTTATCCGACCAGTTGTCGTGTTTCGTACAGACAAATAACTCACATACAAACTTGGTCTACTTCTCGACCTCTTGTCGAGAGTTGTACAGAATTGTGTTTCAAATCATAACCTGTGGTCGTAAATATTACAGCTTCGTTACAAATAAATAACTTGAGGTCGTATCATATACACAGTTATTAACCAATTGCAATTCATGGTCGGGAGTATTATGTTTTTCGTACAAATATCCGACAACGCCATTTTAAAGGATTTTCTATTTATTTATTTTTTTGGCAAGTGACTCATTTGGACGTAATTATGATTTTCAAGTAACAACGCCTGCTTTAAATAGTAATCTATCACAAAACAGATAGGTACTTGACTAGCCAGCGCAAGAAACTATATTTTTCAAGCACTTTTAAATTTCTCACCACTCATAAATTTGAATAATGAATTAATCTCACGGTGTTGCTTCAAGGGGGAATTCATTTCAGAGTTAAAATAAAATATCAGTCGATGAAATGATACTCGTTTGTGTTTTTGACGGAAGAGAATTGGACAGACAGCTCCAGATATAACGTCGTGTATCTGGAATAAAGAAGACCGTCTAGGAGCATCATGTTGAGAGGCACCCCACTCTTCGAGTGGCTTTCGTTGACCGCCACACCAACAGTGTAATTATTTATAACACTTTACGACTTGTAGTAGAAATATTGAACATCATACTGTAGTCCAGGCGACATTTGTTCTGAGGAGCTATAATCTTGAGTAATATCAGTTAGATTTTGAACAGAAAATCGTAGTAGTGTTGTAACACAGAATTCTGTTGTACAAATATACTACAGCATCTTGTAGTATGACTGTATTACGGATATAGCAACTTCGTGCAACCAGTAGTCGCTGGGTGACGTTGCCACGACTCAAATGTATACCACCGCTTTGGTCGTATTTTGGTAGTGGCGAAGTCGATGTCGCCTGATGACGTCGGGTCATGTTTCTCGACGTCGAGACGACTAAATTTTGCTAGTTGGAATACTGCACCAGGTTCTAAAAGGTGCGGTCATGAACTTCCTTGAAGGGATCGAGATTAAAAAAGCTTTAAGCGATAACTCCCTGAATTCGAGGGAAGAAATGTCTTTTCTTTCCCCTCTAGTCAACATCCTGTCCGATCTCCCTCCTAACCTTGCTAGTCCCAAAAAGATCACCGACGCAGTCAGTATGCGGCCTGACAAAAAAGACGTGAGTTCCTATATGTATACATATATTTTTATTTCCATTTTCAATTTTGTTGTAAATTAATTACTGTTAATTATTTGTATGATGCTGACTGTCAAGTAGAACCATCGATGATGCCCTAGAAAAAGGGTGAAAACCGGTTCTGATAAAATAAATAAAAAACACCTGTGGTGAAGACGACATCACTTGTCTCAGGTATAGACATTGCCGAAGAAGAGAAAAATATCGACTCACGAATCCATAATTAAAAAAAAAAAAAAAAAGTGTATAGGTGAATGTCAATACACAATTACATTTTTAGACTTGTAGACTATAAAATTCATTGATGAACGATACATCCGTGGTCAAAGGTTTTGAAAATTCTTGGTCTCTCCACGAAAAGAACATGAATACGCAGTGGCGGCGGAACCGGGAGGGCAGGAGTGGCGGCCGCCCCTCCGGAATTTAGCCTGAGGGAGCGTCGCCCCCCCAGGCTTCAATGCCAATCTTATTCTATACCGAAGACTGCACCCAAGGTTCTTATTCTATCCTTTTCGCTTCTTATTCGAGGACCCAGCGACCGCCTCTCAGATCGAAAATCCTGGATCATTTACGAGAAGATGAAAAATAGCAATGCCTAGAAAATTTGCCCCCCCCCCTTTCACTTTTCTGCAGACTTTTTGTTAGGTATATTATTGATTCTTCTTCTACACTTTACCCCTGCCATCTAACAAACGGGAGCGATCCACCCGTAGATAAAGGAAAGAAGTGGTGGGGGTAAGACAGTCTTTTGCGCTCCCTGGCGTAAAGCCGCCCAACTATTTTCACCGAAATCACCAGTTTTTTGGGGCTGTTTCACCGATATTTTCAGAATCCCTTGAAATTCAGTTTACAAGGGTTTCTCAATCATCTAAAAACGAAAATGGGGTCCGCTTGGCCAATTTAATTTTTCTCGACAGGGGCCCCCCCGCGAAAATCCTTAAATGTAATTGCTGGCGACGAGGGTTGATTTTTTCATATTTTCAGATTCCACTCAAATTTGGTATTTAGAGTTTGTTCGACATGAGAAAAAAGAATATGACGTCAGTTGGGGGATGCACATTTTTTCAACCCCCCTCCTCCCGTGACTGCTATTGCACGCTTTTTGTACGCCTTACGGGATGGTGTTTCAATTTTCATCAGAATCAACCCAAATTCGGTATTTAGGAGTTTTTATAGATGCGGAAAAAGAACATGACGTCAGTTGGGGGATGACAATTTTTTTCAACCCCCTTCCCTTCACTGTGACATAGGGGATGATTTTTAGATGTTCATCAGAATCTACTCAAATTCGGTATTTAGGGGTTATAGAACCTTATAAAATCAAATGTGATGTCAGTTTGGGGGATGCAAATTTTTTCATACCCACCCCTTCCCCGCGACTGCAGGATGATTTTCAGACACTGCTTAGGGGATGATTTTTAGATTTTCATCAGAATCTACTCAAACTCGTTATTTAGGTGTTTTAGAACCTTCTAAAATTTAATGTGACGTCAGTTAAGGGGTAAACATTTTTTCAACCCCCTTCGGCCCCCCCCCCCGAATCAGGGGATGATTTTTAGATTTTCATCAGAATCTACTCAATTTCGGTATTTAGTGGTTTTAGAACCTTCTAAAATTAAATGTGACGTCAGTTTGGGGATGAAAATGTATTTTAACCCCCTTGGCCCAGAGAATCCCTTTACTCTGCTTAGGGGATGATTTTTGGATTAATCGGATTGCACTCAAATTCGGTTTTTAGACGTTTTAGAGCCTTCTAAAATTAAATATGACGTCAGTTTGGGAATGCAATTTTTTTTCAACCCCTTCGTTCCCGACACCACATCTTGCACTGCTTAAGGGATGATTTATAGATTTTTTTTTTCGATGAACGGTAGCTCCCCCCAGAACTGGAATAACATTTTGCCTTCCTGAACCATTTCCCGTGAACGGTAGCTTTCCTAAAAATTGGGATAGTTTTTACCCATGCCTGTAGCATTTCAAATGTATGGTCAATCAGCA
Source organism: Corythucha ciliata (assembly GCA_038030265.1). Lineage (NCBI taxonomy): Eukaryota > Metazoa > Arthropoda > Insecta > Hemiptera > Tingidae > Corythucha > Corythucha ciliata. The sequence continues at coordinate 50,863,992 of CM075942.1, read as the reverse complement.
TTATCGCTTCACCTCTAAAGCTACGTGTACACTTGAGAGAAAAATGGTCTCGAGACAAAATTATCGGATTCTCTCTCAAGTGTACACGTGGCTTTAAACTTGAGACTTTTGTCTCGGGATAATTTTTCTCTCACGCATAGGCGGATCTAAGGGGAGGGGGGGGGGTAACAGCAGAATTACCCCCCCCTGGAGCTTGGAAAATCACTCAAAACATGTGGGAAGGGGAGTGGTGGGCAGGTGGTGGGGGTGTATTGGTGGAGGGGGAGGGGTCCCAGATCCGCCCTTGCTCCCACGTGTACACGCAGCTTAAGGCTAAACACCCTGCTGCTGATGAGGGGCACCGGGAAATCGGGAATGGGCCCGAAATGCTTAAAATAAAAAAACACCACGGCTGTATCGTTCATTAATGAAGTTTATAGTCTACAAGTTGAAAAAACAACAGCCAAAAATTAGAAATTTTCTGAAATTTGACATTTTTAGAGCAACAAAAACAAAATTTGCAATAATTATTCAAGAACAAGACCCACGCGAACAGGGCAACCGTGACCCCCCCCCCCCCTTGTTACCATGGTTTCATCGGGTGAATTATTTTATTTTATTTTATTTTATTTATTTTATTATAATTCTTGAGGTTCAACATGGATGAATTATTCAACACCCAAATGCACTTTTTCACTTTGGATGATCATCCAAAGTGAAACAGTATATATCCACCTTTACCAAAAAAAACATTTTCACATGTCTGGCTCAAAAAAAAAAAAAAAAAAATTTCGCTCCGGCAGCAGGCGGTCGGAAAGAGTGCATTTCATTATGTATACGGATATCCTAAGCCGTCCCAGAAGTAATAATTTTGATACCATTATTTGTTTCATTAAGCCGAACTTCTTCCTCTATTTTCACCACCCTCTCTTCAAAATGTCAAAAAGTTTCGGTAGTTTTCCAAGGGCTTTGTAATATTAAATTTTTGTGCCGTATTTTATAATACCTAAACGTGTGTATTTAAGCTTTTTCTTTTTGAAATTTCATCCCCCATTTCACCCTCCCCCATCAAAGTTTTCGATAAATCTCAATGGGACCCAGGGCTTTCGTTACATTAAATTATTGAGTCGAATTTTAGAGCGCTAAGATGAACTAGTGAAGTTCAACGCTATTTTTACACTTCCACACCGGAAGGACCACCCCCACCACCTTGACTTTTTCGAAAAATTAAAATGGGAATCAAAGGCTACTTTAACATGGAGTATACGTACCGAATCTAATGCTTCTAGAATCAACTGGTGAATTACAGTGATTTATTGACAATTGAACCCCTACTTCCCCCCTCCACCTTGACCGATTTGGCCCAAATGCAATACCGACCTGGGTCTTATGACTACTGATTTTTGTGCCAAAGCGCGTTCCGCTAAATTGATTTCTTCGAGAGTTATCGTGCTAACAAGACCACACACTTACTTCCATCCCGGGGACAACACCCCCTCCCCTTCGACTTTTTCAAAAAATTAAAATGGGAATCAAAGGCTAGTCTAACATGGAGTATACGTACCGAATATGATGCTTCTAGAATCAACTGATGATTTTTAGTGATTTTTTGACGACTTCAAGCCCGATTTTCCCCCCCTCCACCTTGACCGATTTGGCCCAAATGCAATACCGACCGGTGTCTTATGACTACTGATTTTTGTGCCAAAGCGCGTTCCGCTAAATTAATTTCTACGAGAGTTATCGTGCTAACAAGAAAACGGCCATTAAGATATATATAAATAAATAAATATATAAAGAAATATATAGATATAGATATATATGAATTCCGGAGACCACTGAATTCGTGATCTAGAGGTTCTGAAACGTGAAAAAAACATGACATGACCCATGTTTGCCACCATCACGACGAGACCAATAGTGCATTTTCAGAATGAAATGCACTAAAAATTATCTCGGTTACTCGCTATAACCCAAAATTTCGCTGAAATTGTATGAAATCCCCATTTCGCGCGGATATAACTCATTCAAAACCACAATTATGTGGTTTTAGCACACTAATAAAAATATCGTCACGATTCCTCATTGAAACGCAAATCTCGTGGGATTTGCTCGCTATAGAACCAATTTTGGAGGCCCTAGATCACTAAAACGCTAATTTCGCGGTCTTCTCACTGAAGAACTGAAACCCCAATTTCGCGGGTTTTGGGCTTGCGGAAAACCAAAATTTCGTGGGGTTACCTCATTGAAATGATCCGTTTCACATAATTTTCTCGATAAAAAACTATTTATTTAAATAAGAATGCAGTAGGTTCTGTTTGGAATGCACCTGAATTGTTCTCAAGTGAAGCTGCTCACCCCTAGATCAAAGCTGGACTGCACCCGCCTAGAATTAGAGTTTTTCCCCAATTTTCTTTCTCAAATTTATTCGCGAATCGTTTTTTTTTTCTAATTTTAGCTGTTAATGAGTGCTTTTCTCAATTAGCGTTTTTCACGAATTTTAATCGACGATATGAGTTTAGCTCGGGTTTAGCCACGATTTAGCAATTTCTTTCGGTTTAGCCATGAATTAGCACTTAATTTCACTCCAAGTGACCGATGGAAACCGTGAATTTTCTCAATTTGGCTGTGAATGAGCGCTTTACCTTCATTTTAGCCACGAACGAGCGCTTTTTTTATCTCGTTTTTAGCCGCGAAGTTGCCCCCGGGAACAGCGAATTTCCTATTTTTTCCATTTTATAGCTATGATTGAGCGCTATTCCTTAATGTTATCCGCGCAATAGTGTTTTTTCAATTTTATCCGCGAATTCATTTTCAATTTTCAATTTTCATTTCAATTTTTTCAATTTTAGCTCCGAATCAGCGCATTTTTAATGCGGAGGGGCCTGTATTCTCAATTTTAGCCACAAACTAGCGCTTTTTCTCAATTTTAACAATCAGGGTTTATCACTATTTGACCATCTACACCAAAGTTAAGATGGTGGGTGGACGGACGGATTGACATGACGTGCCCCATATTGTAAAATTTTTTAGCCGTGAACATGTCAGGTGTATGACCAAACGTCGGCAAGAATGAATAAAAAATTCCTTTGAGGCGTATTGGACCTTTTCTTTTGCACAGAAAAGAGATCCAATGAAAAGCCTCGACTCAGGCTGACCCGCGCTGAAGTCGAGACAATCGGTCTCTATTATACCAACGCCACCGCGAAACGCCCCTCCCCCTCTCATCCCTCGTCAGTAGTACTTCAGTCCCTTGGCTCCGGGTGCCTCTGCCTGAAGATGGCACTGGTCCACTTCTGGCGCTCAATATAGACCAAACACCCTATACTAGTTGTTGATCAGAAGGTCATTATAAAGACTTGTAGCGGTGCTTTCAGAATGAATTTACGCTTTATGAGTTCATTTCCGACTCATTAACACTACTATCTTTCGAGACGGAGAAGTCGTAAAAGAACGAAACGATCACTTATATTGTAAACACCCGTGCCCCATATCTTTCTCTGGACAACAATAACGAAATGAAGGTACAAGGCCAAATATCTACAAAAAACCCTAGAGTGTGTTTCCATTAAGGTCTAAACTACGGTTCAAGGGAATTTCAACCACCCCCGTGCCCGAAATGACATGCTTTTGTTGCTATTGTTAGACCTTTGTCTCCCTCCCCCCTCACCCGAAATTGGAATTACTTCGACGCGAATAAAAGACGAGCGAGCAATAAAAATAGGGGACGAACCGACCAAAAGGGACCCTCAACAATGGCTGAATGAGCCGAGTCAAATTTATAATGGGTTTCCGTCTTCTTGAGCTCAGTATTTTTAATTTTATTATTCACAATTTTTTTGTTTGTTCATATTCGTATATAGTTTTTACGATGCATGCAAATCGCACTAGATCGGTAACAAGTGGCAAACGTCCATGTGGCCTTGATGAGAATACTTCTTAACGTGTTCCTCAGCGGGAACAAATTAAAAAATTCTTTTCGACAGAAGAAGACTTTCGGGGTTGGAGAACCGAAAAATGTGGATTAAAAAAAAAAAAAAAAAAAAAAAAAATCTTAAAGACTTAAAAATGGCGTATGACGCGAAACTGAGAAGGTCGGGGTGATTTTATTCTCGTTAAAAAGACGAAAAATCCTGGCAGATAACTCTGCGGGCCTTGATGACTCTATAATAGCAGTCTTATAGAGCGGGGTTGGGGGAGGGGCTTTCAACACAGTTGCAAAATTTTGAGTGTTAAAAAAAGCTCTCTGCCCAATAAATAGCAAATTTTCCTTTGCTTTTCAAAACGATCTTGATCTAGAAGACTTTAAAATCAAGGAGAGCAGCCTCTCCTCACACAAGTCAACCGCCGGATTGTCGTTTGAAGTTCAATTCTATGAGTTACGACTCTCCGCCCTCCCCCTACCATCATTGATTGGAGGTTGAATCTGTAAATATGGGTCAACGTGTCTTTCAACACCACATTTTTTTGATTTAATTTCTCAAATTAAAATCACGTCTGAAGACGTTTTTTTTTGACAAACTGTCATCGAGGGACGATTGAAATCAAAGGAGAGAGACCCGCGCACGTAACTCTTCCTGTTTCGTTGCAACAATGTCCTCCTAGAGGACATTCTCTATTGTTCGTCCGCCTAGAAAATGAATTGAACCATTAAAGTATTGGGTCGTTTAATCAATTTTGGAACATCTTTACATTCAATTTAACATTGTTATTTCACCTCGTGCTTCTTTCGTTATTGTCAATGTTACGTAAATTAATTATTCACCACCAAAATACGAACTAGAAGACACGAAACAAAAAAAAAAAGCGTCCCTCAATTTTTTTCTGGGGACTTTGCCCTCGCCGCATAGCAAGTTTACCACCGGGGTGCATGCAGAACGAAATGGGCTATAACCTCGATTGCGAAATGTGAATCAATATTTTTTTGTATACATCTTGAGTCTTACCCGACTGTGGGCGAATGAGTACTGACTACTGACCACCGTGGCCAAACGAAACAAATCCTTTAAAAGTGGCAGGTGACTATTTTTAATTCTTTAATTAACTCTCGCCCATCACCCCCCCCCCTCATCTAAACTCATATTTGACAGCCGACAACAAAACTATAGGCGTTTCCCGTTCAAATCGAGGCTGATATACGGTTTTGTCGTCTGAAGGTGACGCATGTTTTAATGAAAAGGAAGGACGCATCGGCGAGTCACAAGAGTATCAGCGATTTAATTGACGACAGTTGTGGAAAACTGTGATACAAATCCAGCTCATTTGATTTTATTTTAATTAATATATACCTACGCTTGTACGTACTACGAGTTATTTTCGAATCGAAGGAATTTGTTTTCATGTTGAGTAATCGGGAAGTTCCTACAATTAAATTTTTCCACATTACAAACAGGAATATCGTGTACTTGCAACCACACGAGGTAATTGATAGATGTGGGGGGGGGGGTATCGCATATTGATTTTACATTAACTTTTGAGTCTGAAGTTAGTCGTGTACTGTGGATTCTGCTGCTTTTCGAGAGAGAGAGAGAGTGAGCTAGTGAGAGAGAGGGTTAGAGAGAAAGAGAGTGAGGGTGAATGAGTGTGAGAGAGGAAAGCTCCCCCCCCCCCCTAAAAGCGATGCAATTGTGTGGAGGCGAAATTTGGAAAAATGGGAAATAAACAAGATATACAACTAGGAATAAACGAGATACGAGCAAACCCTGCTACTGCTGAATTGGGTTTTCCGAGAGAATTTGGTTCTAATAAAAGACAATCCCTTGAAATGGGGGGTTTTGCTCATACAAAAACTCAAAATTTCACTGGTTTGTCTTCTTGAAAACTGGATTTATTATTTATTAGTTCTCAGGAAAACAAACTTCGCGGGTTTGATTCTTTAATGGCGGATTTCACCACCGAGAGTTAAGGTTTGAGTTTCGGGTAACTCGGAGTTAGCAAAAAAAAGTGTTTCACCACTTCGAGTTATGCTTAACCTTGGAGTTACCAAGAGAAACTACCTCTCTTAAATCCATCTTAACTCAAATAATGTTAGAGCTGGAGTCAAGGATAACCCGGAGTTAAAGAAAAAATGCGTTTCTCCACTTTGAGTTTGTCTTAACGTGCGGGTTACCAAGAAAGTTAACTCCCAGATCTTATTCTCTACGAATTCCAGGGAATAATCGGCGGCGATCATAAAGGGATATATGGAAGGGTAACAATCCGCTCTCAAAGACGGCTAGGACGGCTCGTGATATTGCGGGTTTGTAAGGAGGTCGGTGTAAATTCAAGAGTACGAATAAAATGATGTTTTAATTCACAAAAGTCTGAATAACAAATGAGAACTACAACGCGAATAAAGTATCAAAATCCTATATTATGATAGATCGCTTGTTCACTTGTGGGTCGTCCGGTCCTTTATCGGCGGACCGGACTCTTGAGTCCGTAGTCCTCCGTATGGCTTCAAATGAATAGAGAGATTTTGCAACCAGTCCCGTAAACGCTAAAGTTAATTTTTGTGTACGCGTTCCTATTGGCGATTGTAGCTATCACTAGCGGCGCTAGTGTCGTGTGATAATGAAACCGGTACTCCCTAATGTTAAATGATAACAAGTTTTGTGTTTTTTTAAAGTGTTTTTTCGTGGTCAACGTCCGTAACATAATGGGGAAAAAGTAGTCAGTTGGCCTAAAGTGACGAGAACAGAAGAACATGGTTTCTGATACATTTATCCTCAAACGTCAAGCAAGCTCCCGAACCTTTCGACGGTCGGCTTTCTCCCAACACTGGACTAATTGATACCTGACACCGCTGAACCCTCAATTTTTCGGAAACAATGAAATGACAATATTGTGTCTCGGTTACGACCGGAAGAGCAACCAAAGACTCAGCAATTTTCTCTGGATTCACCCTTGAGAGACATCCCACAAGCGCCTTATCATTTCTTCATTGGTACTCGCCAGCTCACCTTTTCGTTTTAGTGCTCAGAGAACGGCACGGGTTCAGCAAAATGGTCGAAAACGTTTTTTAATCGGTGTTTTCGAGTTTTCTTGCTCCAACAAATAGCCGACAGTGAAAGTTTCTGTCTGGGTGTACTTCGCACCAGCATAACTGTCTTGTCTTCTTGATTCGGTGATGCCAAAGGTACAATATCGAGGCCTCCTCATCACCGTCGGATTATTTAGCCGTAGTTCACAGTAAAAAAGTGTCACTGACCATCATTTTTGATGCATGAACTTCCTCATTGTAGAAAACTTTTGTTGTAGTTTGTTGTCAAACGACAAGAACAAATCACATGGAGTACCGGACTCAATAAGTCTGTTCGCGAAAAAAAAGTGTAGTGTAGTGCAGGGCAGAACACAAACAGCCGTGTTACCTTCTCTATAACCTAAAGCCCCCTCTCACCCTCCCTTACCAATAACCATCTTTACACCAGCCTGCACCAACCCCCAGCCAGCAGGCTGGTGTAAAGATGGCCTTAGAGAAGGGAGGTGAGAGGGGGTTTTAGGTTACAGAGAAGGTAACACGGCTGTTTGTGATCTGCCCTGCACTACACTACACGGTTTTTTCGCGAACAGACTTAAAGTTTCTCTGAAACGCCGCCAGATATCGTATCCCTTAGCTACAACCACCAATGGGGACCGTGCAAAGTGCGCGCTGCGCCAACTAGCGGTGACCTCTACGATTTGTGTACACTAACAAACTAATCAGTCTTATGTATTTCCAATCAAGACACTATTTTTATTTTCGTTATTGACATTTTTTCCTCATTTACAGTAATTTATTTGAATTTTCCTCCCAATGGTAATTAGTTCGGTTGTGGGTTGCCACAACGCGCGAGAAAATTGTCGCGTGAAAGTTGTCGTTCCCTGAATAAACCCAACGAGAAGGAGCGGCGAGAGCGATGGATAAAAGCCGTCAACCGCAAGTAGCAGTTTCGCTTGTAGCATACGTTAAATGAAATGGCAAGGAAGTTACGTTCCTTGTCTTTTGTTTCATTGCTATAAGGTCACCTGCACAAAATGCCTCAAGTTTTGCGTTGCCTTAATCCGAGCCAACCGGAGTGATTGGCCGCGTTGCAAAACTTCAGACTTGTTCAGCGCTTAATGAGCACTTAGTCTTTTGCCGTTGCAAAACTGTCAATCTGGCTCAGCGCTGAGTATATGTGTTTGAAATCCAACAAAACACGTCCCATCGCGATAGAAATCACCCTTGCAAAACTCCATAAGCGCTTATAATTCTACACTTCAGCGGTTGAACACGAGCCCCGAGTTTTGTAACGCAACCATTGTCAACATGCATATCTCTAAATCTTCTTTTATTTAATTTTTTCAGCGCTGATGGAAGCCTTGGGTTCCGGCAACGTTTTTGCGGGTTGCCCATGGTTGCCAGCATTTCGTTTGGGTAAGGTCCTCAAACATCCTGAACCACTCACCATACGTTCATACCATCTTCCCTGAGGCGTACAAGATCTCGACTGGGAGAAAAGATGAAGGATATCTCACGAAAGCTCCACTAACACCCCGTCATTGGATCTATCACTTCCGAAGAGGGGTCTTTTATTCGTCCTTCGACGTCAGCAGCAACAACAGTTATCTCTGACACTTTCGACCACGAAACCGGAGTGATATTTATTCATGTGGGATGCGAGTGTGATGGAGTTTGATGACACGTTCTTTGAGTTTACATGTTGTTTCATTCATGTAACAACTGTAAACGCAAGCATTGGGGCTGCCAATAAAATACACTAATCCTTTCCTACAAAACTATTTTATTCACACTCCCCCCCCCCCAACAAGATCAAGCGATTAAGCTTGGATTAATTTTCTCTGCTTAGCAATTTTGTTTCTAATGTATACAGGGTATTTGGTAAGTCGACGGCAAATTTGCAGGGGTTATAAGGGTTGAGGTGAGTGTGAGACAGGCATCGGTCCCCTACTATAAACATTTGGCCTTCATTCATAGTCGTCACTTATGCTGAGTATTTGCTTATTTCGATTCAAAACAGACGACTCACTAATTAGAACGACCGGATTGAAGCCGTTTAAGCAAATACTCAGCTTGAGTGACGGCTATACGAATACGGCCCTGTACTTTCCAAAACTGGATAGAGATAATTCTGGCTACCTGGAAGATAATATGATACTTGTTGACCAATCTCAAGGGATAATAAGATCACTACGCGATTACTGCAATGAACTTACTCGATACTTCTTGAAAAGAAAACTGATCTCAGGTATAGCAACCTTTTTCTCCGAACTTTTCCCCTAATATAACTCTGTAATTAATTTTAACATTACAGACACTCCATTACGAAAGTTCGTTGATAGCTTCGGGAGGAATTTTATAATCGGAAATTGTCTAAATCTGAGATTTTCTTCGGTTGCCGTACCAAACTCTATTGAAATCTTGATGACTACCGGCGTTCATTATTGTACCTAAACTTACAGCTCTTCCCCTAGAGCGCTCTTTTTCTTATCTTTGCACGGTCCCCATAGGGTAGTAAACATTTCGTTGGTTGAAATGTGAATAGCGATAACGTTAGCGTTAGCGGAGCTGTTTGCATAATCTCTCTATTTCCACAGTCTGTAGCTAAAGAACGCACGTTATTATACTGCTTATTATTGGGAGTTGCCTCTTTGCCTGTCCGGTGACTTCGGGACACATCAGATACTCTGGAAAGGCAATTGCATCTGATTGTGAGTCTATACATATAGAAGAAAATGGAACTGTGGTGGAGGGTAGTCGTACCTAATCCTGAGAAGAAGAGCTTTCTCTCTGAAGCGTTAACGCTTGGGTCAGTGCGAATGAGTCGGTGATGTCGAATTTGTCCGCGATCTCCTTCCACCTTTCCTTCTTTCTTTCCAACAACTGCGTGTGTTTTTCATAATCAAGAACTCCTCATCTCTTCGCCACAACCGACACTTTGAAAATTTTGCGTACCGCTTCTATGAATTAATAAACGAACTTCGTGTAGAATGGAACGATTTCTCCCAAATTAGAACGAATCTAGCAAAGAACGACTGTCCGAGTACGACTGCACTGAACAAATTAATAGACGATTTCCACTCATGCGCTCTTCAGTCCTACTTCAACAGTTTTGCAACCCGCTTAGGCCAGGTTATGGGTTACTCTTGTCTTGTGTTGTGTAAAGTGAACTTACTTTTCTCTCATTTCCGTCAAACTAAAACACATTTGCAGTTATTCAATTCTGATTATATTCTTCAGCCTCCGACACACGAAATGTACCGATGAAAACTCGTCGTTCCGGCGGCACCTTAACATGAAGTCCCATCATAGTTGCGCATTTATCACACGCCTTCACATGAACTTCCTCTTCTTTTTTTCCTCAATTTAGGACTTTTTCAGTCAAGTGCCGGTATGGATGTGGGAAAGGGATAAATTTAGTAGCTGGATCGAAACCAGGTCGACCTGGAACGGAAGACCTCGTACAGTCGCCGAAGCAGCAATAGTATCGCATTTTTCTGACGTTAGATGAGAAGCACGCGAAGGAAGTGTAATTGTAGACTCGAAATAAACGTAATACTCAAAAATCATGTAGTATTTGAAACCGAAATATACTCGTAATGCTAGCAATTTGACAAAAATAATACTGTTGAAGAGGCTCTAGGCAACTAGAAATAAACCCATAACCTGCAGTTCTAAACCTTCGCTTTTTTCACGGAAATGGGCTGCTGTGTACATAATAATTATTACTGTAGACAGCTTTATCGTAAAGAATTGACTCCGTCTCTTGGCTTTTTCTCTCCCCCGCAGATTTTCTTTTCTTTCTCTCTCTCTCTTGTTTTCGTTTGGTAACTCCAATCTTGGAATTGATGGTGAAACAGGATCTCTCCTAACTCGAACGAACTCCGAGTCTCCGACCAAGTGTAGTTTTCTCCATTTCTACCTCAGAAGTTTGACCATTTTTTGTTCTGCTGAGAGTTGAGGTTCGAGTTTACGGTTAACTTGGGGTCAGCGAAAAAAACGCGTTTCACTTCTCCGAGTTAGTCTTGGCCTGCGGGTTAGCAAGAGCTCAAAACCTTTCTTAATCTCGAGTCACTCTTAACTTTGAGAGTTAAGTAGCCCGCAGTTTAACTCAAACTTGGTGAAATCCGCCATTAACTACAAAATTAGTTTGTTTGACTCTTCAAATAAGTATAATTCGGCGTGTTAGGCTCTTTCCAAAGCAAAATTTCGCGCCTTTGTCTCTATCAAAATCACGTTTCATGAATCTGACTCCTACTCCTTCAAACCTATTGGACTCGTAGCCCAGTCACTTTAGACATTGAAGGTCACAAAAAATACGGAAATTTGAATTTTTAGTACCTATGTTGCCAGGGGAGGTACCACTAGTGTAAAACCAAGTTTGCAGCTTCGAAAACCTTCATGCGCTAACTTCAGGGTGCTGGAAAAACCTCGAAAATTTCGGACTTGTTAAGGATTTTGGCTTATATCTCCCTAAAAATGCATTCTACGAAAAAAGGCACTATATGATACTTATGAAAGTAGAACAACCGAGCTAAAAATTCAAAATTTAGCACATTTGGTCTACTTCGTAAGTAGGAGATGACTCATCTGAATAAAAAATTACTCTTCTGAGATCGCCAGACATTTTCCGAGGGGCAAGGGGCCCACAATAGAACGCTTGTAGCTATTCAAATTTAGGTCCAACAGCAGATAGGCCCGAACTGCTAGAGGATAATTTTGCCCAGCGATATAGTACTTAAATTAAAGAATAACTGGATTGCTCATCACTGCTGATAAAGTGGGGCCCTCAGAAAGTGGTTAAGAGGGGTGGGGTTTCATAGTAAGGACCTAGTTGCCATAACTACACATGGAGAGGGCGGAGCGAGAAAGAGAAAGAAAGGAGTAGCCTTGGTCATTATTTTATCAGGGGACGGCGCAACCCCTCCAGGCCACTATGAGCAATCCAGATTTATATGAATATCGTTGATTTCGCCTCGCTTCAAAGGTATCTTGGGCTTCGCCACAGTATTTCCACCTCCATTCACCAGAATTTTTTCTACGCCTAGATGGACGATGCGTTCACTCGGTTGTATAGTTGTCTTAAGATGATCAACTGAGTCGTCGAATCCAAAACGATTAGTAAATTCATCCTTCGATATGTTTCTGCAACTTGTTACAGAATAGTTCGATTTGAGAGCAATTTGTAACTAGTTGTATAACAAAGTTATACAACAAAGCTTATAACTTGTTAGTTACATAACTGAATTTGTTACTAGTGTGGACGCAGCTTAAAAGATATCAAATCTATTTGATCCACATATGAAAGGGGGGGGGGCGTACATGGCGACTGTAAGTACCAACGATATATAAACCTGCATTGCTCACAGCTTACTGGAGGGGCGTGGAGGGGGCAGTCTTTGGGTTGGGAGGTAAACGCGCTAAAATTCCCCCGTGGGCTTCCGCGATATTTTCTGGCTGCGAGGTGACATCTTGGCCCCCACTCGTCGTAGTACAAAGGACCCTGCTTTGAATGAACAGCTGAAAAAGTTTGCCACCCTGTGGTAGTTTAATTGATTTTGACGAATTGAAACATTTTATTTCATTTATTTTTCGCTGACTAGTTTCAGGGTAAGCACCCCATTAACAAGGCATTCATATCGAAACAAGTTTTTGTTACATGTCACGAGTCAAAATTCCCAGAAACCATGAGAAATACGTCCGACCACATGAAAACGAGAAAGCATAGTTATTTTTGAGACGCAAGTTTTTGTGTGCGGTAGTTTCTCATGGTTTATGAGAATTTTGGCTAGTGGCATGTGACAACGATTTGTTTCGACGGTGAATGTTTTGGCAATCGAGTGCATTGCATAGTCCGAAACTAGTCGGCGAAAAAATGAAATAAAAATACAGTGTTATGTGGGGTAAGATTTTTTCGTGAGCGATGATGATGATGTGTGATGTGAGGATGGTGGATGGTGTGTGGTGTGATGAGGGTGGTGACGTGAGGAAAATTTTGTGGTTTTCAGGCTGCCAAGAGTTATTCCATCAAAAAGTTTGGTGGGAAACCACATATTACTCTTATTAGCACCCCAATGGATCCATTAAACCAATAAAATCAACTAGCATATTTGATGTTTGGTCCAAAGCACTATTTGATTGGACTATAGTATCTCTTTTTCGTCTCGAAATCTTTCCCAATAACGATTTAAGAATGAACGAGGAGGAAGTAATTACTTTTCACTCTTTGATTAGAAAAATCGGTAAAACCGAGCACGAAAAGAAAAAGGTGCGTACACCCTTTTGCACCGAGAATTAATGGACGATGGTCGGAAGTTTTTCAATTATTCCCGGGTAAATAAATAAAATTGAAAATAATAGGGAGTTATTGCACAACCGTCTCCGTCCGTTAACGTTAACCGTCAAATCGATAGGGCCACTAATTTCTGAGATTTATCGAAAACATTGGATATGGACAGACAATTTCGTAGTTTTCAGGCTGCCAAGAGTTACGCCATCAAATTTTTTAGTGGGAAAACCTCAGATTACTCTTATTAGCACCCCAAGGGACCAATTAAATCAACAGTCTGTAGTATGTACACCCACTCTTAAGACCAAATAACGGTTTAAGCCCCTTGTTGGTTCCCACAAAGTTAGAAGGTGTCCATTATGGTTTCTACCCCCTAACCATATCCTGGTTTACAATATGAACAATATGCCAAAACGTCTATTAAGTTTTAATAATATGTACTTCGAACGAGTTAGAATTAGAAAGAAGCAAACAGGAGTGAATGGTTGGATTTCGCGATTTTTCCCATAGTTATGAAAAAAACACATTTTTGGGCGAACTGCAACTTACTTGCTATCACAGTTAGGAAGATTTTTACGAAGTACCAATTGTAGAGATTTTAGTGATCTTTAAAAAACTATATGGTGAACAAATCGACTAGTTTCTCAGATTTATTGAAAAAACTTGAAATAGTCCGAAAATTTCGTGGTTTTCAGGCTACCAAGGGTTATCCCGTCAAATGTTATGGTAGGAAACCACAGATTCACTCTTATTAACACCCCAATGGAGCCATGAAACCAATAAAATCAAATAGCGTATTTGGTGTTTGATCGTGCCCATTTTGAGGATAATTTGACTGGGCTACTAGGGGAATTTTAAATAAAAAGTAAAAGCATGAACGTCTTTGTCAACATTCGATGGTTGGTAGGTACGGAACAGCTGATTTTTAGTGCATTTCATTCTGAAAATGCACTATTGGTCTCGTCGTGATGGTGGCAAACATGGGTCATGTCATGTTTCAGAACCTCTAGAACACGAATTCAGTGGTCTCCGGAATTCATATATATATATATATGTTTCCTTGTTAGCACGATAACTCTCGTAGAAGTTAATTTAGCGGAACGCGCTTTGGCACAAAAATCGGTAGTCATAAGACACCGGTCGGTATTGCATTTGGGCCAAATCGGTCAAGGTGGAGGGGGGGAAAATGGGGCTTGAAGTCGTCAAAAAATCACTACAAATCACCAGTTGATTCCAGAAGCATTATATTCGGTACGTATACTCCATGTTAGACTAGCCTTTGATTCCCATTTTAATTTTTTGAAAAAGTCGAGGGGGAGGGGTGATGTCCCCGGGGTGGAAGTAAGTGTGAGGCCTTGTTAGCACGATAACTCTCGTAGAAATTGATTTAGCGGAACGCGTTTTGGCACAAAAATCAGTAGTCATAAGGCCCCGGTCGGTATTGCATTTGGGCCAAATCGGTCAAGGTGGAGGGGGGAAAATAGGGGTTGAAATGGTAAAAAAATCACTACAAATCACCAGTTGATTCCAGAAGCATTATATTCGGTATGATGATTCCATTTTGAAATAGCCTTTGATTCCCATTAAGTTCAGCTTAATCAAACCCGGCAGCAAACAGTACAGGGAGGGTCAAACATAAACGGAACAAATCATGGTCTCAACATTACTACTTCTGGGACGGCTTAGGGTATCCGTATACAAAATGAAATGCACTCTTTCCGACCGCCAGCTGCCGGAGCGAAATTTTATAAATTTGAAATTACGTGAACGTTATTCTTTTTCAAGTCACTTCTCCAACTTCAGGCCATCTTCAGACGATGAAATGGGGAAAGAAAGTAGCCGCGATACTGAATCACGATACTTTAAGTATGCGATTCCGGAATCTGTAGTGTGAAAGCGCCCTTATAGAAAATACATGTTTTCTGCTTTGTACATCGCCAATGACTGTTGGTTTTTGTTTTGTTTTATTACATATGTAGGTATAGCAATGACCTAAAATGAAAGGGCAATGAATTTTAAATATTTCAAAGGACGATAATTCACTTGGGTAGGAAACAAAGATGGAAAAGAAGACAGATGGGTAAATAGACTGATGTCGGCTTGAATTTGCAAACGTTTTCATTTATATTTTGTTTAGTTCGGGTAAGGCACAAGGAGCTGATTCGGCAGAGGGCGAAGACGACTACAATCCATTTGAGCATAGGGACGTTAAACATCCCACTAAGTAAATTTTTTACTTTACGTTTGACCTGCCATTGTGTACCGCATGTTTCAACGTCCAGTGACGTGGAAACTCTGATTCATCTGCTCAAGGGAAGCCTTGGAACCGGTCTTCTGGCCATGCCCTTTGGCTTTAAAAGTGCCGGCCTCGTGTTCGGCTTTTTCGGTACCCTCGTCGTCGCATTAATTTGCTCCTACTCTATTCATATTCTTGTAAGGAGATGACACGCGCTCGAAGAGCGAGAATTCATTTGAAAAACTCCTCAATTGACACACATTTTGCAGGTCAAATCCGCTCACATCATTTACAAGCGTCTTAAAGTGCCGTCTTTGTCCTTTGCGGGCGTAGCTGAGGCGGCGTTTGAAGCCGGTCCCGAAAAATTCAAAAAATTCGGGAAAATATCAAAGTGAGCCGCATACTGTTTGAGAAACTTAAATTTTGGGAATTAATAGTTTTCAGTCCTATCTAGAGGTATAATTAATTGGTTTCTCATTATTGATTTACTGGGATGCTGCGTCGTGTACACTGCTTTTGTTGCTTCAAACTTGAAACCCGTGAGCTTAAAATTTTAACAGAAAAAGGTGACTGGGCACCTGAGGCTTCAACAAATTTGTATTCAACAGGTGTTTGACCCCTTCATGGGCGATTTAAGCGCCCGAACATATATGGCGATGCTTCTGCCCTTTTTAATCGCTATGAACTTGATAAGAAATCTGAAATATCTCGCTCCGTTCTCTCTAGTAGCCAACGCGTGCATTGGAGTTGGCATGGTCATCACGCTCTACTACATTTTCTCGGATCTTCCAAAGACTGACTCGGTCGCTTTAATAGCACCAGTCACTAAATGGCCCATGTTTTTCGGAACGGTCATTTTCGCCCTGGAAGCGATTGGCGTTGTAGGTCCTCCTGTCATCCTTCTCTCAGCCACTGACGGCGTAACTTATTTGACACTCAGGTGATGTCTCTCGAGAATAACATGAAAAACCCGACTCATTTCACCGGATGCCCCAGTGTACTTGTTATCGGCATGAGTTTTGTCGTCATACTGTACGCGCTAATAGGATTTTCAGGTTACCTCAAGTACGGAGCAAAAACTCACGCGAGCATTTCGGTAAACTTGCCGCTGGATCCGTAAGTCTTGGTAGGTTCGAAGTATTTATTGTCACCTTTTTTGACTAATCTGGTCGGTCCACGTAGATTGGCTCAGTCGGTTAAAGTAATGATCGCCATCGCTATATTCTTCACTTATTCCCTTCAGTTTTACGTTCCATTCGGTATAATCTGGGGATGGATCGAAAAGTGGTTCAAGAGGAAGATGCTGGCTGAGTACTGCTTACGGATTGGTCTCGTGATATTCACAGGTGAATATCATCCCCCTTTTCGTTGGTCTCAATAAAGTATAACAATGTGCACCCCCTGCTCCCCTCCAACCATGATCAGTTCTGTTCGCCATTGCCGTTCCACAGCTCGGCCCATTTCTATCGCTCGTCGGCGCAATTTGTCTCTCCGTCCTCGGTCTCATGTACCCTTCGTTGATTGAGATAATCCTCCTATACGATCACGGTTTTGGCCGTTTCAAATGGATCCTTTGGAAAAACGCCATTATTATCCTCTTCGGCATCATTGGTCTCATTTCTGGGTCAATGGTCAGCATTAAAGAGATGTTCGAAGTTGTGGAAAGTGAAGATAAAGAAAACACGGGTACAAGTACGACGTCACTTTTTACGTCAGCGGCTACTACCTTGGCACTGAATTACACAACTTCAACTTATCTCGTTTTACTTTTGGACTTTGCTATGTGTGCAACTTCTAATACTGAATTATTTGCGGTTGGTTTGTCTCATCGGTCAGCGATAGATCAATAATGGTGACCCCCCCCCCCCACTTTGTCAATGTATAAATGTCGCATCCACTTTGTGAAATTGTCCACTTCACAAGGTCGTTTCACTTAGTCGTCACATGAGCGCTGGTGTATTTATGAAAGATGTCAATAATAATGTCAACATTCGGGACTTTCTAATCTGCTGACCAAAAAAAAAAAAAAGAGCCACCGCGCCCATGAGTCATCCAATCTCTACCAAATTTGGCATGGTGGCATTCCAACACAATCTCTAGGTGCCACCGTGGTCAAAACATCAAATTTATTACAAGTACTTGTACTTCCCCCCGCACCGGTTCAGTGATGTACTCTGAAAAAAGTGCCACCGCGTCAATGAGTCATCCAATCTCTACCAAATTAGGCATGGTGGCATTCCAACACAATCCCTAGGTGCCACCGAGGTCAAAACATCAAATTTATTTCAAGTACTTGTACTTCTCACCGCACCGGTTCAGTGATGTACTCTGAAAAAAGTGCCACCGCGTCAATGAGTCATTCAATCTCTACCAAATTTGGCATGGTGGCATTCCAACACAATCCCTAGGTGCCACCGAGGTCAAAACATAAAAATGTATTTCAGGTACTTGTACTTCCCCCCGCACCGGTTCAGTGATGTACTCTGAAAAAAGTGCCACCGCGCCAATGAGTCATCCGATCTCAACTTGCCATGGTGCCACCGCACCCACGAGTCATCCAATCGCTATCAAATTTGGCCGGTGCGGGGGGAAGTACAAGTACTTGAAATAATTTTGATGTTTTGACCTCGGTGGCACCTAGGGATTGTGTTGGAATGCCACCATGCCAAATTTGGTAGAGATTGGATGACTCAAGGGCGCGGTGGCACTTTTTTTTTTTGGTCAGCAGATTAGGAAGTCCCTCAACATTCTCTTCAAAGCCACAAAACCATTTTCGAGGGTCTGGCTCACTGAAATATCAACTTCGTGGAGTTGGCTCGTTCAAAAACGACATTCGCCGCATTTTGGATACTAAAAACCAATATTCGCTGGTCTGGCACACACTGAAAAACACAACAACAAATCTTCGAATCGTGCTCTAAAAATACAAATTTCAAATCTAATAATTCAATAATCACATTCACGGATTTTGGGCACTAAAAAAACATTATCATGGACCAGGCTCAATAAAACATCAATTTCACGGATTTTTGTCGTTAAGAAACAATTTTGCGTATTGTGGACACTAAAGCACCATTTTTGTGGGTCTGGATCACTGAAGAATCTATTTCTCGGATTTGCCTATTACAAAAATCAATGAGGAAGTTTCATGGGTCAGAACTTATTCATAAATTTATTTTTTAAGGTTTATTTATGCTAAAATAGAGCATAAATCGTGATCCGTTCGTAGAACAACCCAACAGTTAATAAATACGCAATTTTTGAAGTTTTTGGTCATTTCAAACACGCCAGCTAGCATGTTAGTGTCATATGCGCCTTTCGAAAAAAATCCGCCTGTAACGTTGCTGTTGGAGAGCGGTTTGTTGTGTTTCTTTGCCTTATTTTCTACTAGAGCTCTCCGATAATAAAATAATGGAGGATAAACAGATGAGCTATTTAGAGGCATGAAAAGGACAGCGAATACAACGGATATTACGTAGCGGAAAATGTTCGTTTTGACGGGATTTCAAATATGCCAACTTTTGCTAAGAAAAAAAAAAAATTTCCGAAGGGTTTTAAATTTTTATTTATCTATTTACATGGAAAGATTGATATGCCTAATCGAAAAAAAATATTTTTGGAAAATGTGAAACTTCCTCATTTCGCGGGTATTTAAAAAAAATATTTTCGCGGGTCTGTTTCACCAAAAAACCATCATCCCGGGCGTGGCTCACTAAGGGGAGTGGCTGGCACCTCTGACGATCACTTAGTGGCGCTTCGAAGTGGTTGTCTAAAACACCGAGTGGCTTCCGAGGATTTCTATTTTAGTGGCGGGGGTTAAAATTAAAGAAACGTCTCTCGGCGGCCGCCACTTCAAGCCACTTTTTTGAAGCGCTTTTAAAGTGGCTCCATGTGTGCATCCACATTCAATTTAATATTCCTCAATTAGCAGCGCCACTGAGTGGTGCTTCAAAGTTGCCCCGTGTGCGGAGGCCCTAAACTGCCCGTGACTGACTTAGGGGCGCACCTAGAAATCCTTGCGGAGGGGGTGATTCCGGCAGTCCGCAGGTTACTAAGGACTGGTTGGGTACGGGTGTTGCAATGAATACCCTTCGTATTTCTGGGATTTCGCAAAAACTTGGCTAAAAACGGCCTTCTGGGTACGCCACTGGATTGACTCTACATTATTCAACTAAGCAATATCCGTATATTGCTATATTGTTCGCGTATAAAATATTGTTCGCTAACAGGGTTTGTAATCGTTTGCAAACATGATGCGCGTGCAGTGGAAACAATCATTCGCGCCGCGCATTGTTCGCAAACTCTTGAATCGTTTAAATTCTTGTTTCCACTGAGCGCGCGTTGTTCGCGTCCAGGGTTTGCAAACGTTTGAGAACATGATGCGCGTACAATGGAAACACTCACGCGCGCCGCGCATTGTTCGCAAACATTGTTTGTTTGTGCGCGGGTCTGATCCACTTGTGACGGTTTTTCTACATATCATCGAATTTGTGTCCGTTGCGAGCCCACAGGAAACACGTTTCTTGAGCGCAAAAATCTTCTCCCATCAGGTGCAGTGCTAAAGAACACCCCTGCTCATGCTATTCGGCTGCATTGGACCTAAGGGGAAAGCGGCGGTCATTTTTTCCTTGACAAGGCGGATAGTTTCAGGCTAGCACTAATGTGTGTGAATAGGCCTTTATGCTCGGCATCTTTTAGTGGGAACATTATATGCGTTACCCACCGAACTCCGAGTGGTGTGTGTGGGTACTCGCTACTTTTCGTACTCAGGGATGCACCGCTTCTTGTCGATGTTGCGCAGCTACAACTATACCAAGCCAAGTATTAACAGGTGCGATGAACCTCAGTTTTCTTTGCGTTGGTTTTACCTCATCCCTTCTTCATATCTTCCCCGCTTCTTAATCTGCTGGCCAAAAAAAAGTACCATGTCCAGTGGCGTAGGTAGGAATTTGTTCGGGGGGGGGGGGATCAGATTGAAATATTTTAATGGTGAGGGGTGGCGGGGGGTAATTTCACATTTTAGTCATTATTCCACCCATCCAGCACCCTCTTGAATATGGACATCTTGCTGGCCTCATCATAGCCTCAATCTCTCAGTTAGGGGTGATTTTTGGACTCCCCCCCCCCGTAAATTAGCGCTTTTTCGGCCGAGTGAATCGTTTTTATCAGTTTCAGCCGGCGGTTTTGGCCCCACCCCCTCCCATAGCCATGAATTTGCGCATTTTCTCAACTTTAGCAGCAAAGTATCATTTTATCCCGTGAGCGATGTTCCGATGTTTCTTAACTATCCACGAGTTTTAGCGTTTTCATCAATTTTAGCAGCATATTACAGATTTTTTAAAATTTTTTTTACCAGGGGATTAGCACTTTTCTCAGTTTTAGCTGGAAATTAACGTTTTTCTTAAGTGTTTTCCACAATATTAGCTGCAAAATAGGGGAAATTTTCACTAATTTGGAGTTTTTTGGTTCACCATACGCAATGCATGAGCGACGTTTCTCAGTTCACTCGCGAATTAGCGGTTTCTTCGCCTATTGCCATAAATTGGCGTTTTTTTTCAATTTCAGCCTGAAAAGTTGCCTACAGTCAGAATCCGCAAATTGACGGAATTGTTCTCAATTTCAACCACGAATGAGCGCTTTTTAGTGCATTTCATTCAAAAAATGCACTATTGGTCTCGCCCTGATGGTCGTACATATGGGTTGTGATACTTTTTTTTCACGTTTCAGAACCCCTAGAACACGAATCCGAGGTCAGTTCGATTTGATATATATATATATGGCCCCTCGCTTGTTAGCACGATCACGGTCGCAATTTTTGACTTAGGGCAACCAAATTTGATCTAAAAATCAATAGCGTGAATATCTCGGACGAGTTCGTGATCCAGATGAGTCGGTCCACAGGAACGGTGTGAAAGAGGGGTTTTAATTAGTTGAAAATTCGCTACCGCACGGCTGTTGCTGCAATTGCCCCCAAAATTGACTCGAGTACTGAGAAATGAACGCGCTTTCGTATGAGACCCTAGTGAACCAAATCCGTTGATATGGCAGGGGAGTTTTCGGCGGAGGGGAGCTATTAAATTAACGCTATGCCTTACTGGACCACCCAATTACCAAAAAATTTCATTGACATTGTATTTTGAGCCGTCTCTTTTATTTGATTTGCCTACAGCCTAATAAATCTTGAGTGAAAAATCCTGAGGTGGGCCAAAAAGGGAGGAACAAAAAAAAAGTAAAAAAAAATTATTTCGGATTCGAACCCAGGCACTCCGCATTCCGCAACGGTGAAATAGTGACATACCATTTAACCTATTGTAACTGATCTGAAAAAAGTTTTGTTCCGACAGCAGCCTGTCGGGAAAAGTGCATATGCGACAATCGAGTCAAACCTCATAAGTTAGAACGATATCAATCAATTATGAATGAAATTTAGGCCGGGATAAAGATTTTAATTGCAAATAACTCCTCTAAGAAGAGTCCACCTTCCCATATCGTATAGGCAACCAAAGCGACTCTGTTTCATTTTCATCATTTTGTTCCCCCTCAGTTGGTGCTAAAAAAGGGGCCTGCGGTAAAAAGAATTACGATTGTATGATTTTGACTTTCTATACCACGGCCTAAGTGTCATTCATAATTGATTGTTATCGTTCTAACTTATGAGGTTTGACTCGATTGTCGCATGAATGAAATGCACTTTCCCCGACAGGCTGCTGTCGGAACAAAACTTTTTAAAATTGTAGCGGCGCTCAATTCAGTCACAAATTGGCGTTTGGCGCAATTTTAGCTGTGAGTTGGCGATTTTTTCAATTTTTATTCGCAAATTATCAATTTTCTCAATTTTTAGGCTAATACTAATTAACAATTTTCTTAATTTTGACCAGGCTGATTATTTTATTTTCTAAATATTACCCGCAAATTAGCGGGTTTTCACGTTTTACCACCGCACTAGCAATTTTTTATAACTTTCATCGGTATATTTTATTCCTTCTTTTCAGTTCTAGCCGTGAATTAGCGTATTTTTTAACATTATACTATAGCCATTCATGAATTTGCCATTTTTCTGAATTTTAGCCAAAAAAAAATGCCTTCAGAAGGTGCGAATTTAAATTATTAATGTAAATTTTTTTTTCTAACCATTAAATGTTCATCATCCATCCATTTCTGTCAAAAAATCATTTTTAAATTATAAATTTCACGACACTTAATTCGAGAATTAGTGACGTTTCACAATTTTAGCAGCGAATTTTCGCTTTTTCTAAATTTCAGCAGCGTGGTAGCGTTCCCAAGCAGTGCATTACCTACCGAGTTTTGTCAATTTTTGCCAAGAATTGGCGTTTGGCTCAATTTAAGCTGCAAATTGGCAATTTTTTCCATTTTCAACTGAGAATTAGCACTTTTTCCCAATTTGAACTGAAAAATAACGTTTTTCTTAATTTTACCTGCGCTAATTGGTGATTTTTTCAATTTTAGCCGCTAATTAATGATTTTTGTCCAATTTTAACCTGAAAGCGTCTTTTATTTGTCAATATTATAGCGTGTTTTCTCAACTTTAACAGCGGGGTTTACCCAAGTACAATATTGTTGCGTTGGTTTCCACAATTTATTGTAGATTGGCCTCCATGTACCACGAATCAGCGATTTTTTTCTTAATTTAAGTCTGGAAGTTATACATTGCAAGACCACGAATCAGCGCTTTTTAGCAGCTATAGCCACGAATATTACCAATATTTGTCTGATAGAGGGTCCGGTGCGAAACCCCCCGTACTTCGGTACACTACTGCGTTTGGTCTCAAGTCCAAGGAAAAAGCTGGACGTACTCGGACCTTTTCGGGCTGCTTCAAATCCAGAAAATCTGCTAAACCTAACTTCAACGTGAAACGTTCATTTTTGGAGATTTTATGGGGCTCTTCGTTATGGTACTAGTGCTCCTTCGTTCGTATACTTGTACCTCTGGGGGGGGGGGATCTATCCCCCATATCCCCCCGTACCTACGCCCCTGTAGTCTTGTGTTTTTTTAATTGCGAAGATGTTGTGTGTGTTGTGTTTATAAAATCTAAAAAAAGTTTTGTTCCGACAGCAGCCTGTCGGGAGAAGTGCATTTCATTCATGCGACAATCGAGTCAAACCTCATAAGTTAGAACGATATCAATCGATTATGAATGACATTTAGGCCGTGGTATAGAAAGTCAAAATCATAAAATCGTGTTTCTTTTTACCGCAGGCTCCTTTTTTGGCACCTACTGAGGGGGAATAAAATGATGAAAATGAAAAATGAAACAGAGTCGCTTTGGTTGCCTATACGATATGGGAAGGCGGACTCTTGTTAGAGGAGTTATTTGCAATTAAAATCTTTATTCCGGCCTAAATTTCATTCATAATTGATTGATATCGTTCTAACTTATGAGGTTTGACTCGATTGTCGCATGAATGAAATGTTATTCTCCCGACAGGCTGCTGTCGGAACAAAACTTTTTTCAGATTACGTTAATTTTCAGATCAGTTACATTAGGTTAAATGGTATGTCACAATTTCACCATTGCGGAGTGCCTGGGTTCGAATCCGAAACAATTTTTTTTTAATTTTTTTTTTGTTCCTCCCTTTTTGGCCCACCTCGGAATTTTTTACTCAAGATTTATTAGGCTGTAGGCAAATAAAATAAAAGAGACGGCTCAAAATACAATGTCAATGAAATTTTTTGGTAATTGGGTGGTCCAGTAAGGCATAGCGTTATTTTAATAGCTCCCCTCCGCCGAGAACTCCCCTGCCATATCAACGGATTCGGTTCACTAGGGTCTCATACGAAAGCGCGTTCATTTTTCATTACTCGAGTCAATTTTGGGGGCAATTGCAGCAACAGCCGTGCGGTAGCGAATTTTCAACTAATTCAAACCCCTCTTTTACACCGTTCCCTTGGACCGATTCATCTGGATCACGAACTCGTCCGAGATATTCACGCTATTGATTTTTAGACCAAATTTGGTTGCCCTAAGTCAAAAATTGCGACCGTGATCGTGCTAACAAAAAAGGGCCATATATATATATATAGCAAATCGAACCGACCTCGGATTCGTGTTCTAGGGGTTCTGAAGCGTGAAAAAAAAGTATCACAACCCATATGTGCGACCATCAGGGCGAGACCAATAGTGCATTTTTTGAATGAAATGCACTAAAAAGTTGTCTTCACCACATGTGCATTATTGAATTATCCCAAAATAGTTTTCATCCACACGTTCTGGTCTTCATCATTGGTTTTCTGGATGGCTCCAGAAATCTCTTGTCTGGATCAGGCCATCCAGACAACCATTGATGATACCCCGAAGTGAGGGTAAAAATAGGTTTCGGGATAATTCAATAATTTACATGTGGTGAAGAGCTGCCTAGCGACTAGAAGGAATTACTTGTTCCTTCAATACCATCAGAGGAAGGCACTCGATGAGAACTAGTTGTTAAAAAGAGAGGGCCATAATCGGGGCCGTAACTGAAGACTTTTTGAGCGAGACAGAAGAACGTCCTGGATCGGGGGTGAGGAGGCTCAGGCGGCGTGTAGCCCGGGGGGTACTGAACTGACCTGTGTGGTTAGGTGTTCATAGTTCGAAGAATTCAGGTTCAAGTGTCCATCACCTATCAGCCGCTAGAAAGCAGTTAGATAGTTCATCAAGCAAAAACAATTTTTCTTCTTCTTTAGAGGCTAAAAACGCTCTGTTAGAGGGATTTTAAAATAAAAAGTTAACTTTTATTTTACATAATTTTCTTCACAGTTTCATAATGAGGCGATGCCTCAGTCTGAAAACCGCCACTGGGTGGCACTCCTATACAAACCCTAGGTGCCACCGAGGTCAAAACCTCAAATTTGTTTTAACGACTGGTACTTCCTCCCGCACCTATCAGGGTTTGTGTAGGAGTGTCACCATGCCGACGAGATGAAGAAATAAAAAGAAACCATGAATCCCGAACAGTTTGCTCAGTTCATGGAACTCCAAAAAACCCTGGTTCAAGAGGTCCTCAACCGTCTCAATCAACCTGTTCCAGGATCATCAAATGAGTGCCATTCCGAACCATCAGTCGTCAACACAGTTTTTGTCCCCAATTCAGAACCATTCGACGCGCAAGCAGAAAGTTTCTGTTCTTACAAATTCGTTTCGAAAATTATATTTCTATGTAAAATTTTAATCAAAACAAACGCTATTGCGCTCAACTCCTTTTAAATTCAATCGGCGCAAGCAACTTTCAAACAGTCTCAGCTCTCGCAAGCGCAACTCCTCAAGCAACCTGTGACCTTGACTACGATGATCTCATCAAGTTGTTAGACAATCATTTGTTCCCAAAACAAAACGTTTTAGTCGCTCAACATGAATTTCTTTCGAAATTTCAGGACGACCAACAGTCAATCGCTCAGTATGTCGCCACTTTACGGGAAAATCTCATAGACTGCAATTTCATTTCTCCTGTGAATGTCAATCCTCGATCGCGGACGTCTTTCTCAGAGCTCAATTCATTCGTGGTCTCCGCAACAATGGCATCCGTGATGAATTGCTCCAGGCGGAATGCTCTAATTTCAACGACATAGTCGCAAAAGCACTAATGCTCGAAAGTTCAATTGTCGATGCTCAACGCATCGCTCGTCAGTTAGTTTCATTCCCATCAACAACTGCCGACATAAACAAAATAAACCGACGCCGTTCCTCAACACCCTCTACACCGTTCGACCGCCAATCTCAAAGATTGCCCAAAAACCGGCATACCTCTCAGTCTCGTTCCCGAATCAATTTTCAAGATCTTGCCATCGACGCTGTGCTAGAAACAACCACACCTCACACAATTGTTTCATGGAGCGCTCTGGTTCGAGTTGTTCAAAATTAGGACATGTCTCAAAAGTCTGCTTACGATCTGAGGGGAAAACCTCACTCAAATCAAATCAAATAACCAGCGAAAACCTCGAGGATTTCCATTCTTATGGTGTTCAACACGTAGTCGACGTATACCAAAACCATCACAAGGTCTCGAATATTAATTCTCGTCGTTAACGCTACAGTTAACGTCGAATCACATCCAATCGTTTTCGAAGTCAATTCAGGTTCGGCTTTCACATTTTTACCTCGAAGTCAGTTTCTGAAACTGCGGTTAAACACTCCTCTCGAGGAATGCAAAGTTCAATTCCGTTCGTACACTCAAAATACATTCACGCCTGACGGCAAAATAATTATCAAAGCCGCCTACAACGGTCAGGAAGTGGAGGACACAATTTACGTTGTTCCTGATCCGTTTGAAGCCATTCTAGGACGCTCGTGGATACGGAATCAATCGATCTCAAAACCCTCGATGATCAACCCAAACTTCCTTTCTCAGCACAGAAAATTGAAAAATTCCTTGATTTAGACTAGTCTGCGTTCCAAATTTTACGGTCTCACTCAAGTTACGTGTCGGTGCTATTCCAATTTACCACAGAGAACGCGAAGTTCCCTATGCACAAAGAACTCAACACCCTCAGCGGGAATTATTTCGAAGGCCGATACAAGTGATTGGGGATCTCCAATTGTTGTCATCCCAAAAGCAGATGGTGGAGTGCGCCTCTGCGTTGACTACAAAATTGGTGTTAACGAACGCCTGGTCAATTCGCATTACCCCATTCCCAAAGTCGCACGTCTATCCTCAACAGTCTTCGAAACTCACGATATATTTCTGTCGTCTGGATCTTTTCAAAGCCTACCTCCACCTTCCCGTGGATGAACATTCCAGCGAAATCCAGTCAATTACAACACACCGTGGAGTTTACCGCATGAAGAGGCTCAGCTTTGGCGTTAAAACGGCACCTTCGGAATTTAACAAGTTCATGGACCAGATCCTCCGGGACATACCCAAGACAGAATTTTTTTTGATGACATCACTGTCCACGGTTTCTCCCTCCAAGAATGCTATACCAACCTCGAGGCTTGCCTTCGTCAACTACAAAAATTCGACTTGCACCTCAACAAGAAGTTCAACCGAGTTTCAAAATCGTCAAAAAAGATCGTAGCCATCAACGAGCTTCCCTATCCGAAAACTATCGATCAACTAAGAAGATTTTTGGGATTGGTAAATTATTATTCTCGTTTCAATCCAAATTTCTCAACTCTCTCGGTGCCGTTGCGCCGACTGCTGCAGAAAATCGTTCCATACCACTGGTCTCCCTTCTGCTCCCAATCATTCAACCAACTGAAACGACAAATTTCAAGCGACACAGTTCTCACGCCATTCGACCCTGCCTTACCTGTTGTTCTCGCATGTGATGCCAGCCCCTCTGACATAGCCGGTGTTTTGTCCCACATCGTAAACAATCAAGAACGTCCCATTGCGGTCGCTTCGAGAGCATTAACTCCGGCTGAATAGAACTATTCTCAGATCGATCGAGGAAGCTCTTGCCATTGTTTTTTCCGTTGATTATTTTATCAATATCTCTTAGCTCGTCCCTTCAAATTAGTCACCGATAATCGACCCCTTGTTAGAATCTTTCATCAAAATTCGAAAATTCCTCCCACGACTTCTGCTCGATTACAGCGGTTCGCCGCGTTTCTTTCCGGGTTCAACTATGAAGTCATTTTCAAGAAAGGAGCTCATTTTCAAACGTCGACTGTTTGTCTAGAGCCCCTACCAGTCCCAACACCCACAAGGACAGTCAGATCAATCGAGAAGTCAATCAAATATTCTCGGCCATGGTACATCAAATCTCATCTTTAACTTTGACACACGAGTCGCTTCGTTTAGCTACAAGAAAAGATTAAAATATTTCCAAAATAATCCGAGATCTCCGGGAAAATTCCGTTCCCGACTCCCTCTTCACCATCGATGAAGGAATTCTGTTCAGTGGTCAGCGTATCGTCATTCCATCTTCGTTACAGCCAGCAGTACTGCAGGAAGTCCATAGAACGCACATCGGAATAACAAAAATGAAGCAATTGGCCCGTCGATACGTCTATTGGAAATCGATTGATAAAGACATCGAGCGGATGGTCCGTTCCTGCCCTGCATGTGCGACAGTGAGCAACCAGCCTCCTAAAGCTTCTCTACATCCTTGGAACGAACCGGAAGAGAACTGGCAAAGGGTTCATGTTGATTACGTGGGACCCTTCCAAGACCAGCACTTCCTTATTCTGATAGACGCAAAATCGAAATGGGCGGAAGTAAGAAACAACTAAATTTGCTCCAACAACATTATCGACAATTGATTCACTTCAAGATATATTCGCTAAATACGGATTTCCAGATGTTTTGGTCTCTGATAACGCGTCGATTTTCACGTCGAGAAAATTTCGAGAACACTGTTCTCAAGCTGGAATAATTCAAAAACTCATGGCGCCCGGTCACCCTTCAACAAACGGGATAGCTGAATGTACTATCCAGACACTCAAACGTCGTTTAACTGCAATGACACTAGATCAGCGCCCAATGCACCACAAAGTTAGAGACATTCTTTTCCGCTACAGAGCAACGCCTCTGTCCAACAATGCACTCCGGCTCCCATGGAATGGTGATGGCGTCTTCAGGATGGGAAATGGTTTCTAGTTTGGTCGACTGTCAATTTGTGCAGCGTACAACTAGAACTCGATCAGCTTGGCTAAAAGTAGACTTCTTGGGATTCTGTGAGATTTTCATGTCGAAAACCTCATATCCCATGCGCTATGGCATGCAAGTATTTCCAAATTGCATGTACGATATCACGGACTCTTTCTTCGGGTAGTTACTAGGGTTCTTCCGAGGCCGGAAAGAGTGTTGACGAAGGGAGTAAACAAAAATATTCCGTGACTACGGCTATAAAAATAAGGAAACAAACTTATATTCTCAAAATCTTACAATTAGGGACAAACATAACTGGATAAAAATTAGCCTACCAAGTAAGAAAAGCGCGAAATAAAAGGGGTATGAGTCTTATGTCTAACTATCAGCTATGGCAAAGGTAAACTATAATATTCGGTAGGAAGTATGCACTAAGTTCTATCCTAAACAGGGGGGGGGGGGTTCTTAAGCTTATAATTACTCCGAAGTGTAAATCGGTACTTCGGCAAAATTTTAGAGTCAAAAATACTTTTGGTAAAAGCATCGGAGTATAAGGTATAAATCTTATCTGGTTTGTTGTCGCTGGACGATGTTCCTCGGAATGGAGGCACCTCCTAGATTCAGACAGGATCTACAACCGCCAACGGTATAGGAGCTGGTCCCAGATAAACCTCGCCGCCACACAGTGCGTTTTGGGAATTTCATTTTATTACTTATTTTGTCCAATTACATCCCAGACGAGACAGGATATACACAATTCGGTTAAAGGAATCACTACTCACTCAAAAGGGCGCGATAATCGGCAGGAAGAAAATATAATTTAATCTTCAAATGAAACGCTGGAGCTCAGGCGGAGATCCACAGCTTCCACTCGAGCCCTCTTCGGGAAACTATCGCTACGACGAAACAATCGTACTCGACAAGAGTCAAAACGGTAAAATATTGAACAATTGTCCCAGGCTCAGACTGAACTGAAGGAAGAGGAAGACGGACGGTAAATTAATTTAGAAAAAGATAAGCCAGTAGGTACGAAGTACGAATTTAAAATAAAACACCTGTTTCATTAATTTTTTTTTTCTTTTTTTAATATACAGGGTGTTCATGAATTAGCTGGACAGAAGAAAACCATTTATGGGGCACATCATTTGCCATCGAAATTACTATTTGGAGTTTTTGGAAATTCCGCCTTGTTTCCGAGGTATCACACATTTTATGATTTTTTCACGAATTGCCTTTTTTCCACTTAAATGCTTGCCATACGCTCATAAAATGATATTATCCCAAAACTAATCATCTCATTGGAAAGAGCACAAAAGTTCCCATAAAATGTGTCCCATTTCGGGTGAAAATTATATTCGTACCATTCGTGAGAGCAGCCGATTTACTAAAGAAACTGGTGACTCACATTTCCATACATTTTTCCGATGCAATTTTCACCTCTTCGCCATTGGGAAGAAAAAATTTGAATTCGGTGGAAAAACTTCCTTATTTTGTAAGCTTTCCAATGATGTACAAAGGTTCATAGTTTCTGTATTTGTCCGTTGAGATATGATCTATAAACTTGAAAAATCCACCCAGAAAACGTGAAATTCATGCATTTCTTCGACAATATTTTATTACACAAGGAGACATTTTTATCTTCTTTTATTTCATTTGTGACTCGATTATTCATCTTTCATCTTCTTAGTCAATAATTTAAATTCCCCCACTCATATGAGTGCCTACGTAATTATTCTATGGGGAGGGGGGGATGAGTTCACGAATCGAGCTGAAATTATTAATTAATAAGATAAAAGATCAATAATTAAGTCAAAAAAATAAATAAAGTAAGAAAACAATAGGTCCTTCGGTTATAATGACACTGAAAAAATGCTTGAATTCCACGTTTTCTGACTGGGATTTTTCAAGTTTTTTACATGTATTTCAACGGAAAAATACTGTAAGTGTAAACTTTTACACATCGTTGGAAAGCTAGAAATTAAAAAGAAATTAAAAAGATTATAATAAATAATAATAAAATTTTTATTATTATTATTTATTTATTCATGTTTCTTGTACAGCAATCCCATTTTTTATATACGCTTTAATGACACTGGGCGCTGCGTTATCCCATTTTAAGTGTATAGATGCTTAGTTACCGTTCTTTTTAACATCCTAAGTCCAGCCACAGAAGATGACTGTATAAGTCGAAACTGTATAAGTCGGTCTGGCAGTAAAGTTTTAATTTGCGACGAAGGAATTTTTGTTCCACCTTGGTGTTTTTTCTTTCTGTTGACACGCCGTCGCTCTTTCGGAGAAGAAATTTGAATGATTTGTTAGTTTCCAGACATTTTGATCGTAGGTACCATTTTAGGTCTTGAACATGAAGATTTGGGAGAGGAATTTCCAACTTCTTATGGTCGTTACAGTCACAAAATCGCCAATGTTTTGCCATTTGGTCGCTTTCGTGAGCTGAATAGCGATCTAATAAGACCAACCAATGGTCAATTTAGCGGACACAATTTCAATTATTCGGCCCTCAAAATTCAGTTTACAGGCAAAACTTTTCGAAACTGATGCAAAAACCAATTTTCGGCAGAGTTTTAGGGATTCTCCTTGTCATCATTACCTGAGCAATCTCAACAGCGTTGGTTCAGTGAATGTGTGGCACGTATGAAACAGAATTTATGGACTAACGGTTAGGTCGACATTAGCTTTGTTCGTGCTTCCAGTATTGCGAATAAAATAGAAAAAACAAAACACATCAATTTAATTGGTCAAAATCACGCTTCCCCATGGCAACTGCCAATTTTACTGTACTGGCAGCAGCGGCCGAACAAAGCTAATGTGAGTTGCCAAGGGTTTAAACGATTTTACATTCAAAATACTAAATTCTGATTGGAGTTTAAGCTCCTAAGCTCAGCTTATTGTTAAACGGAACTTTAAACCCATATGATCGACCCGGGCATAAGTCTACTTCCTTTTCCACCCCACCATTTCACCGATTGAAAACTAAATAAACTCGGAAGTCGCCCTTAGTCTCCTGTAAGTCCTTGGCATTTTACGAGCTTCTGTATACCACAACTTGTTTTGTTTAATAATGCAGGGCGCCTGTGATGATAGTCCTGTTTTTCTTCTTATAATACATCTATTTTTCTGAAAAGACACGCGGGAAGCATTAAATTTTGGAATTAGACCTTGTATAGAAAAGATAGAACAGAATTTCCGAGGTTTTCCTGGTGATGCTCTCCTCCTTCTTTATCCATATTATTGACGCTCATGATAATAATCTCTTAATACAAGAGGTTCGCAAGGTTTTTTTCCCTTCTTTTTCAAAGGTCCAGCAACCCCCCGAATTTTTTGATCCTGACACTTCAGAGAGGAGGGGCGGTGACGGAGGGGAGGCTCTTTAATTATTTTCTATGGAACGTCTAACTGCACCGCTTTTGTGTACCTTTCAGAAGGAGGAGGTGATACGCCCTTCACCCTGACCCTCATCGTCAGCATTTGTTGACAAACACCGAAAATTCGCGGAGAAATCTCCACCCATCCCCCTAAACCACTCACAACCCGCGACCACTTCTTCTTTCTATAGAAAGGGGCACAAAAGTGTTCGTGCGTGTCCTCTTATTCGGCTCGTCTCGGTCTGTCTTACGATGATAACAACTGGACTTACCTGCGAGAATGCCAAGGTCAATGTTATAAAGGTCGGGGACGGGGTAGGGGGAGCTTTAAAACCGCTCATCCGGGATGATCCATTTTTTGAGGGGTTTTTTGTTTGCATAACAGGTTTCTATATAAAAAAAAAAGTCGCAAGGGGGTGGTTGTAAATTGGAAATACAAAGAGAGTGAACCGGAATCTTGCAAAATATAAATTAAAAAACCCAAAATGGGGCCCTCTCACCCTCACCTTTCCGTTAACGAAAGCGAGAACAAAATTAATGGAAACAGTGCAAAGCCATAACGCGAAATGGATTTTTATAATCGTCGTGTACTTGAATATCGTTGCAATCTCGGTGTTTATATTACAACACTTTTAGTCGAAAAGGTGGTGAAGGCGTGGGGAGGGAGAAAAACAAGACAAACGAGTTCAAAAGCATCTGGATTTTTAGCAGAAACGAAAAAAAAAAAAAAAAAATCCCTGCAAGGGGGTAGAACCAAGGAATGAGAAGCACGTCAGTTCGCGGAAGGCCAAATCTATGATGAGAATGCTGCCCATTCACGTCATAATCTCGGTCTTAAAATGAGAAGTCAAAGAACTCGTTGAATGGGAATTACATGTTTAAAAACTTGATAAATCGCGTGCTTGTTGGTGGTGGTGGTGGTGGTTGTTGTTGCTTTTGGTTGGGGGGGGGGGTGAAGGAAACGATGAAACTATTTTATAACTCAATCGACAGTGCAATTTTCCATTTGCAAGTTGTTATGGGACTTTTCCTTGAAAATTGGAGGAGTGCTTGAAATGATTTGGCGGCTTTCAAAGGCCATTGAATATTGTCTTATTACATAGCTCTGCTACAATTTAACGTTATATGCCCCTTCATCATGTTCGGGTTACCAATAAAAAAAAGTCTTGTTGGGGAAGAACAGAAAATAAACGGTTCATTCAAGGTTGTACAAACCGCTTGTGTGACGCCATTTCAGATTTTCTTGCAACATCGAAGAGAGCATTTCTCCTTTTGAATGACGTGAAAGGCATTATTATCAGATTGAGGGCCGACTTGCGGCGACTTCCTTCATATACTCCCGATCGTCACAACCACACCATCACCCCCAAAACTATTCTTCTATGCATAATTTGGAAGTATTCTTAACGTGTCCCACCTAAAACTGATTTTCGGTCCGAAAATTTTGACCGAGCCATCCCGTTCAGAGGTTGAATTTACAGCTTTTAGGGCCTGAGTCGCTGGTACTAAAATTTCGTGTCTAAGTAAGTCTTTTGGTGAAAAATTTAAAGTTTCACAACACAAATAATAAGTTTTTGAGGGGACAGACGCAAGGTTTTGGCCGAACAATCCTTTTTGTGACATGATTGTAGTGTTGCGAGTGCCAGTGTTTCTGTAGATACGAAATTCCGAGCCTTAAGGACAAAACGCACATTGGAAAGAATAGGAATTAATGTAATTTAATTTAATCCAAACTGGATTGGTCAGAAAAACTTATTTGAGTTGTATCACTATTCTTCCCAGTGTGCGAAAAAGTCAGTTCCTGTGGTTCAAAGGCAAGTGAGTAGGCAAAAATGACGCTTTTCGAGTCTAATGGGGTTCTTGGTTCCGGAATTTCAAATCCTTAGGTATGACTCGAGAAGAATTTGACTTTAAGAAGTCAAATATCCGCAGTTTCTGTCCTTCAAATGAAAGTTGTTGTCCAAACTGTTTCTTCCTGAGGATAAATTGATGATTGATAAATAATTGACGTTTTGTCGGCTTCTTTTCAAGTCGACTCATAAGTCGACTACCGACCGGAGTATTCATCCCAAAAATGTATAGTCTTGAGAAGGAAGTAGCGTTTTTCGGATTCAAGTTGGTTTCTGGGGTCATAAAATTCGTGCCTCGTTAAATCAAAGAGCCCATTTCTATGGTTCAAATAACATTTTTCAACCAAAAAATCTTGTTCTGAGGTGCAAGTGACACGTTCCACGTGCAAGTGTGTCTCCCTCGCGCCTATGGCAGGGGTAAAATGACCACGACGTGGGCAGCATATGCACCGTAAGTTGACCCAAGATGTACAACCCTGGGCTGCAATCTCAATTTTTGTTTGTTTTATGCAAGAAAAACACACTCTATGTCTGTCGGATAAAATTTTCAGTTATTTGAGCGGTTGGAATTGGGGGAGAGGGAGGATAGGCGAAGGAACCATTTTTTGGGATGAGCAATGTCTTTTCATTCTGGGATGACAAAATTACGATTATTTCTGACAAACTTATTTTTCGCGGCAGTTGTTGTGGTACATACGTACCAGTACTACCGACGTTTTTTGACATGGTGCTCTTGCTCGTCCTGGAACTCGAAATATGTCACACAAAAGCCCGATTTAGGCACTTGATACTTTTTAGATGATAAATTTAATCGTTTTGAAGTAATTGCTCGTAGATTATTGAGCCTGATTTTTCGTGACTTTTCGGCTTCTAATTTATCGTTACAATATTAGCGACCCCCCAGGTGTTCATTCGTATCACGATTATAATCCACTTCGTCACAAAATCCGTCTTTACACTCCCACCCTATAAAATAACTATACCTACTTGAACTGCAACAAGGACGACAACAAAGTAAGAGATTTTTCCATTACAAACACTCGCGATTACCCCAGCCCCCCTTTTCCACAGAACCCCCCCCCCCATCCGTACCCACTTTCTTGTTGTCCTACCTTTGGGGCACTCGAGGAGACTCGCGGCGAACGCGTATCGGTATAGAAGCAGAAGCCTTCCTCAAGCGCGAACGATAAAACTGTCAGTCCCGTCTCTCAGTTCGCCGATCGCGGGTGTTCTCTTGAAATTTCTCGAGGAAAAACGAAGAGTCACTGATATAATATATTTAAAAAAAAAAAAAAACGAAATCAGAAAGTTTGAACGAGCTACCTGAACCTGACATAAATGCGAAAGGGACAAAATCACGGGGTCAAGAATATTGAAAAGCCATTTCATTAATTTTTTTTTAAAAAAAAGGTACGTTTATTATTTATTTATGTTGTTTAACATTTTTATGCTTTAATTTAATTTTGAAAAAATGCTTGTAATTTTAACGCATTGGCTTTTATTAATTCTCTCCGGCCAATTTATTCTCAACTTACGTTATTTTGGGCAGAAGGGACTGTCACCTCCCCTCCCGCCTGAAAATATTTTAAGCCCGTTTAAGAGTTGACGTACAATTTACCTACGTACGTATACTTGAAAATAATTCGCCGTATTCATCTCAGGCCTCTTCGAGGTATTGTTTGTGTTTTGATCTTGAGCGAGACCAAAACACAGTTCACCTTCAGGTTCGCCGACCTTATCAAAAAGTTAAAAAAATCAATCAAAGTCTGAACGTTCTTTTTTCTTAAAAACGATTCATAAGATTACTGATGATTTTCGTATTTTGGTCGTGTTTATCACGAATCGCGTATACCTGAACGTGAGGGCTGTATAACATTTTTGACGGTTCGCTATAGTCGTAGATAAAGCAGAGCTATAATCATTCTTTTCGGGGGGGGGGGGGGGGTCGAATTGAAGTGTCATAAAAAAAAACAACATAACGCTGTAAATGTAATCAAGGCTGCCATCCTCTTAAACAACAAATGATTGGTTTCTTTAACGATTTTATGGTGATAATAATCTGTGTCTCTTTTATTACGAATAAAACCAAAAAATAAGTGGTTTTCAAAGACTGAAAATTCCAATCCACGCGACTTCTTCTATACAGGAGGACGCGGAAGGCTTTTTTTTAAAGTTCTCATATGAAAAGCACGTGGCCGTCACGCGACTTTTTCCTTTTCTTCTTTTCGAAGGACCTTTGCAGGCTTTTTCTCGATAAGAAACTGGTTCTGGAGGACGAACGAAAGTACCAGAAAAATGATATAATTTTCTACCCCGGTAGTGGTTTTTTAAGTCTGGCCCCCCGGTGAAGTATTAAAATTATAGACGATTTTCGCTTCCTTTTTCAAACCAAAATCTCTATACGACGAATCTCTTTACACCTCGCTGACCAAAAATTCTTCAATTTAAAACTAAAATTTGACGATTTAAATGTATTCTGTATACGTGACTTATCGTTCAAACATCAAAGACGGAAACGCTCTTCACCCGGTAACTTTGCAACCTTGGAAGGTGAGGGGGGGTTGTAGAGAGAATCCTAGGAAAACGAACTCTTCCATCGAGTGTCTTGAGCTTATTAAGAGACGCGGAAGGAGATTTTTGTGAACAGCTCTACCACGCTAAATAGAACGTCCTGATTCCTTTTTGTTTGCTTTGTTGAATTTGTACGTCAATGTTTCATGCGATGTTGCGCTTCTTTTCCTTATCCCCGACTTTTATTTTTGTTGTTCATAATATCGAGGTTCGACTTGACGAGGTTGCAAGGCGAGGAAGGGGTGAATTTGAAGGAAAAATAAACTCGATAGCAATAATAATACGTAGGTACTCAAATTAAGGCGATTATACAAAAATACCGACCATTTTTCAAGAAAAGCTCAAATTAGTCGCTCAAGCGAACATGAATACAGGGTGCTCTAGAAAAAAATTACCAATAGAAATTAACTGAATTTTCCTTGGTGCTAAAAGAAACATTCCGTCGAGTTTGCTCAACCCGAAGGAATGTGAATAAAGGGGAGGGAAAGGGAGGGGACCGTCACTTGCCGGGTATACAATCTTCGGGTTTTCAGGCGAAATTGCCACGTTCTGGGTGAAGAGGCCAGCCTGTAATCCGAAATTTCTTGTCTCGAAAGGGCTCTAAAGGGGTCTAAATTCAATTATTTGCCGAAAAATATCGAATTGAGTGAGGACTGACGTAGGTTTAAGCGTGGCTATATTACATATAAAATTAAGAAGGCACGCTCTATGTCTGCGGTTCAAATGAAGAAAATACGCTAATTTGCCGATTAAATTGAGCAAAACGTACGAATTCATGGCTTCTGGAGGCAGCGGCCAAAATAGAATAAAAAACCGCTAACCCCCAGTTTCCGTATATGTAGACACGTTATTAGCGCCGTGAATTAGCGATTTTTCTCAATGTTAACCGCGAATTGAAGATTTTTCTCAAGTTCAGCCGCGGACTTGCCCTATAACTAACACGCTTCCTCTCACTTTGAGTCAGAATTAGCGTCTTTTCTTAATTTTAGCCATACTTGCTCCTATGAACGTCTATAAGTTGTGTTCTAGAGATCAAACTTTCGTGTCCCGCGAAGGTATAAGGGTGTTGAGCTTCTGGGCCCTAAAATGCTAATTTGTGGCCGAAGCATCCCGTCTTCAGGTGGAATTGACGGTTTTCGGGGACAAGTGTATTTCATGGAACAAAATTCCAAGTTTTTTAAGGTCTTAGACTGGATTCCGGGTCAGACTTTTAGGAGTTGACGCTTTCCTTGGGTGGAGTGGAGGGTCCAATTGTGTCTATGCCACCAAAATTTCAAGTCTCACAAGGCCAAAGAGTCGGTTTCCGTGGTTCTAATAAAATTATTGAAGCGAAAAATCCCATTCTGTAACGGAATTTCGCACGTTCTGGTTGTGTGGCCATGTGTCACAGGGTCAAAGGGCCCGTTTCTGAGGTTCAAATAAACGTTTCTTACCTCGATTTGCCTGTTTATAATGATGAATTTGACGTTTGAAGGGTCGAAATATGTCTCTGGGACCAATATTTTGTGGTTCATAGGGTCAATTCTGTGATTCTCAAAAAAATAATTGAACGAGCAATCTCGTTCTGAGGCGAATTTCGCACATTTGTGGTACAAGTGGTTTAGTAGGAGCGAAATTCCAGTTATCATAAGGTCGCAGGTATGTTTTTGGCCAAACTATACCCCCTTCTGAGGCAGTATAGGGGCGTTATAGGTACAAGTGGTTTTCTTGAAGCAAAATTTCCAAGTTTTCGGACTGAATTGTGCACAGAGCCCCAAAAAAAGAAAATTCATAGTTTCAAAATCTGTATAGACACAAAATCTGTATAGGCCTGTATAGAAAATTCATAGTTTTTTCAAGTCAACTTGTTTTTCCCATTTCCCTGGCGAGGCCAAGTTCTGATTGTGAGCTTCCGAAGGTCATCAATAATTTGCACTTAAAACCACGCCTTTCTATTTATAAATTCGCCCAAGTTTTCGTTCCCTACTTTTTGCGTAAGACGTGAAACATGAAGTACCCTCCCCCCCCCTCGTATTAGACCGGCAAGCTCTCGAATTTGAACTAAAATTCGGCTATTAAACTGGACAAAGCCACGAGAAAAACAAGGTTTTTTAATATTCATTGTCTTGAACTTCCTCAATATACCTGCCACGGTTTTTAATGAAGAGGTTCATCGTAACCCAGGTTTTTTTATTTTTACCGTTTAGCTTTCAATTTAAAGAGGCAACTTTCGATGAGACAAATCGGCTCAACCCACTGTCATTCAACACTTATAATTGTAAATTGTTGCAATCATAAAGTCATTTTAAGATAGTTGATGGTTCTCCGTGCAATAATTATTGTTTACTAGATCCTTAATACAAACTTAATACAAAATACATTCTGTAAATTCCTGCTCAATCAATTCCACCTTCTTGGCTTGTTATTTACTATGAAGACCTACCCAGAAATCGCGATACTATTGTCAGTTGGTGTTAGTCACGCATGCCTTTTTGAATGATTCCTCGCGTTTTAATTTAAAATATTTGTCGGAGAACGTGTTTCACAGGAAATTTTGTAGCTTTTTTATAACGTTTCACACTTGATAATAATAAAAAATAGCAAAGTGCAACGATATAACGTTCCACTCATCTCTCATCTGAAATAGCCGCTACAATTCTTTAAAACAATGGGTTTATGGGAGAAATAAAAGTGACAGAAAACGGACACCGCGCGTCAGAGCAGTATAGGCGTTAATAAATTTATAAAAACAAAACAGAAATTCTAGGCGTTTGCCAGTATTATTTGAGTGATACAGCTCCGATTTCTGCGCCGTCGTTTTTGCGTTTTTCCGGTCAACCAACATCTGAAGACTAATGCTCGACTAAAATTGAGGAAAAGAGTAATTCGGGTCAATTTTATGTCAAATAAAGTGGGCAAATATTACCAGATTGGGGGCTTGAAATAGTGTTGTGAGCGGTGGTGGAGGGAAGATTTGTTGAAGAAATTGAGAACAAATGTGATTTGGGCTACATTTTTTTATCTATGAAATGACTTCGCGACGTTTGCCTATAAATGCCTAGGGTGAGGGGGCCGGCAATTCAATCAGTTTGGACTATAAATGGCGTCAGTATATCCACCAGACTTATCAGTTTGGACGACAAATATCTGAGGAATTCTTCTTGGTGAGAAGTAAAACAAAAGAAGGTGATTTGGGCTACTTTAATCAATATATGTATTCATATGATGCGCGAAAATGGTAAGTTTAGACTATGAGCAGGCCTTTCTAGAGGGGGGGGGGCGCTGGTTTTGATTCACCAGCACCCGGCTTTCCAAAGGGCAGAGGGAGGTGGGGGTCGGAAATCAAGAAAGGGAAGAAAAATAAAACATGTTTGCCACCATGGCAGTGCGATAAGTGCATTTTAAACATACCTAAATGAAATGCGCTAAAAACGTAAAGCTTCACTGTACTGTGGTTGGAGTTTTGCCGTGGTTGGAGCTTTACTGTGGTTTGAGGCTCAAACTGCAGTAGAGAACCTTTAAAACACAGGTACTGCAACACGGATTTCAGCGCCATATTTGGTCCCTCAGTCGTTAGGGTAAACATAATATCAATAATGAAAAAATTGTCATCGTAACAGTAAACAAACGCGAAACGCGGTCGAAATGAATAAAAATATCCTACTTGTCAATGAGATCAGGTGATAATTATAATCATATTTATGAAGGACCAAGTATGGCGCCGATTTGCGTGTTGCAGACAACGATATATAAACGTGGATTGCTCACAGCTGACTGGAGGGGCGTGGAGGGGGCAGGTCGTCCCCTAATTAACAATAACCCTGTCCCTCTCCTTGTGTAGTTATGGCAACACAACTCTCTTCCCGTATTTACTTTGAAACTCCACCCCTCTCATCCACTTTGAGCTCCACTCGGAGCTTATTTGATGGCTATTCTTTATCAGCAGTGATGAGCAATCCAGTTCTTTTATACATCGTTCATCGTTGGTTGCAGTACTCGTGTTTTGTAGTGCCTTAACTGCAGTGGTTGGAGTTGGAGCACTGCAGTGCTTGGAGCTTTACTCTTATTTGAAGCTTTGCCGTGGTTGGAGCTTCTGCCACGGAGCCAGATTGGGTCATAAATCGTTTTGGGTGCGACTAT
This sequence comes from Corythucha ciliata, assembly GCA_038030265.1. Lineage (NCBI taxonomy): Eukaryota > Metazoa > Arthropoda > Insecta > Hemiptera > Tingidae > Corythucha > Corythucha ciliata. The sequence continues at coordinate 50,823,077 of CM075942.1, read as the reverse complement.
TGCCACTTTGGGTTAAATTTCTATGGGCAATGAGGTGGAGAGGGACAGTTTCAGATGACGATGAAACAACTTATTGTTGAATGCCCAGCTCCAGAAAGTTACATTTACAGATTTTACAGTGGAATGGGCGATACGGGAAGGTTTTAAGCGGCCGACCTCCCCCTTCGATTTGGGCCCATAGATACCTCTTGGATGGGGCCAAGTTTATCTCCTGATTGTTAGGATTTTCCTCATTTAATCATGGTGAAAGGTGCGTAAAGCTCTCATAGCTAAGCACACCTGGCGGAGCACAGCGCTCCTTGATAATTTCACAAAATTGAGCCCTGAGAAAACTTGGTTTTTGAGTCTCAACACGAGGTTCCTTTCACATGCCATCTGACAACTATTTTTTCCAGCGTTTTGTAACTCACTGAGTTCCTTCTTGGTGTTCGAATCGTGTGATGTATGAAAAAAAACCGCAAGCAATATTCCTGCTTGCTGGGGGTCACCTAAAACCACTGTCTTAGCCTTCAGAATATCGGGAGAAATGAGTTTGTGCTCTCCAGGGTTGATTGTCTGTAAAAATCAAGTTAATCCAAAGCGTTGAAAATGACACGGAAAGCTATTTGTTGTGATGAGTTTAACCCCCCCCCCCCCCAAACCCAGAGTAATATTGGTTCATAACTTGTTCTCACTCGTCAATTCTCTGATCGAGTTTTAGCGTTTAGTACTTTCTAAACACGCCCCCTCCGCTTCTTCCTCCAACCTCCTGGATGACATAGTGAACCGGATTAAATTGCGTTTTAAAGGGTTGATTCCCTCCCTCCGCTTACTTGGGTCTTGATGATAATGCATTTTCGCTTCGCAGCTTTCATCCACGTTTTAGTGGTCATTGAATGCTTTCAAGTGATTTGAAAGAAGAAGAAGAAAAAAGGGTTAAACAAACAAAATTGAAGCCCCTCAGATCCGGCGTCGCAACCATTTCTCCGACATCAATCAAATTCGCCTTTATGAATATTAAAGGTAAACACCCCTCCTTTCCTCTAACCACACCCAGACCTCGCCATGACCGCGGCGAACTTCTTTCTTATTTTGCGGCCCAAAACGAGGAATGTGTAACATTTCAAAAGAAACGGCGCTATTACCTGTCATGGGGTGGGGAAGTGGGATGATGTGCGTGATCATCTCGTGATTAATTAGTTCGAAGTTCGTTTGGGATTTGACCGGTTAGAACTAGTTTATGGGGAAGACTTGAAAAAAAGAAGAGATTTGCGGCTTTTTTTTTTAATGAGGGGATGAAACAAAAAAAAGAGAAATTCCCCTCACCCCATTTTCCTTCGTTTCTCGAAATTAAATGATTATTAGTGAATTTTGTTTTGATTTACGCGTTCAAAAGAAATGCCCCAAACAGGGAAGAATGGGTTTAAAGAATTTAATTGGATATGGTTCTTTACGAACAGGGAAAAACAAGTCGGTTGCACCTTTTACCTACTTCAAGGTAAACTTGTTGCATCTAAAAAAGATTTCTTTGCATTTGCCACTCGTTCTTATGAATGTAATCAACCAACTGACATGCTAAATATTTGAAAAATCGTCCATCTGTAACGCCGCACCCCAGATGAAACTTTGTTCACAGGGGCGTACGGTGGAGAATAATTGTGGCAAAAAAAGTTTGCTACTTTCTCTTGTTTACGTTTCTAGTAAAAGTTTACGGGATCGAAAGTGAAGGACGCGCTTCCTACTTGTCACAGTCAACTGGACACATCATTTTGAAAACCACAAAATGACACCAATTTTAATTATAAAAACGACCTTTATAGCGTAACAAAGCGGGAATCTTTCGTAAGCGTCCATCTTTCTAAAATATAGAGCAAGGGTACGTAATTTTCCGTTTTTCCAGATTTTTTTGTTCCTCTCAAGATGCTTGGGGTTAAGGTTCTTCATATTTGGATAAATTATCGCCTTTAACAAGTTTGAATAAGAATTTCAACAAACACAGCGTTTATTTTTTAAAACATAATTGGAGGTCCACTCATCCTTCGATGCCATAAAATCAATGTCAAGCCCTCTTAATATCGCGTATTTTGTCAAGTCGAAATTAAACAAAGCGTTCTTTTGTTTTGCAGATCATCCCAATGGACAGAAAGGACGAAATGAGGGAACACTTGTCCATACCCGTCAAAGAGGAAAAGGTAAAGTTAATATGGAAAGTTTTTATCGTTTTTAATTAAAAAGGTGCGGTGTGGAGGCAGCTCAGTTTCAAGGACAAGAGTCGCTCGTATTCCCGACGATGGTGACGAGGAGAGGGGAGGTGGTTTGACTTTAAATTTTCATAAAATTGCATTCCAAAATACTCGTAAATACGGATTATAAATAAAACAAAGATAATTTAAAAATCGCGATATCAAATAATTTTACACCAATAGGCCGCACTTAAATAATACAAAAACATCGCTTAAAATTATTTTTTTCTTTTTAAAAAAAATACTAATTTCCAGGTGCTCGATAGGGTAAAATGTTCGCTAGGTAGATTAACCCAAGCATACATAAAAAATGTATCCATTTTGTAATTAAAAACACTTTTGACCGCGCATTTTGCCAACTCGCCTCATATTCCATTACGCGTAGAAACCTTTGAGAAAAATGTTATCGGTTTACGTTAGTCGTGTCCATGTGGGATCCTTTCGATAGACAAAATTACGCCAGAACGACTTCTGTAACCCCAATTTTTCGATAACTATATATATAGCTAGTTTTCAGCATTTCGTCCTAGGACGAAATACGTAAGGGAGTACCTATACACCAAGGGTGCAGTTCAGACTCCTATTCGGCCTCGGACTTACATCAGCTACAAGAGGCACTTGGTCCTGGCCCCATCGCTCAGGCAATTAGGCCGAGTATGCAAATGGATCAAAATAAAAGGCATTTATTATTCGGTTTGCTCTAACGTACCCACCCATTGAAATCGTTCGGATCCGTCCGAGAATCATTTTGCCTTTGTAAAAAACACATACATTGCGATGTACTGGCAATGAATGATTCTCGGACGTTTCCGAACGAGTTAATTTTGGCATAAATTTGACGAGCTTTATCTTGGAAACTACGATACCTCGGAATCTCGCGCTTTGGACTCGTTTTGTCGGAAATGTTATCTAATTTGAAAAGTACGAAGTCACTACCAAAAACAAGCTGGTTTTGAAAAAAAGTGCCAAAAACCACAAAAAGTTCAAAAATGTTGCAGTTTGTCTAAAATTTAAGGGTGATCCCGAGGTTTTTCGAGGTCGTATACGTCATACGTATACGTCATACCTACACCCACCTCCCCCAGACAACTTAAAATCAAAACCTCATCTACCCTAATTGTTGCAACCTGACTCCCCTTTTTATTGCTTATTTTACTGAACTATCATTAACTAACAAAAAATTAAAAAAAAAAAAAAAAAATGAAATTCACTAAAAGAATAAAGCTTTGTCTTCACTTGTGCGCTTTCGTCTTCCTCTTTCAATTCAACACGCCTTTTCAACTTTCAACAACGCATGCGTGTAAGCTATGCACGCAATTTCTGATATCCTTCCAGCTTTTTGAGGCATGCAATAGCGCATTCCTCACGTTCAAGACACCGTGCTCTATGACGCATGCCTCTGACGCACGCGAAAAGGCACAAGTGGAAACATAGGTAGCTTAAGAGCGATTGTTGGGCTATTTTCATACAAGTATTGCGTCGCGTTCACGGCAAAAATGTTGTCCGCCTGGAGGCGGGGGGTTGTTTTTGCGACTGGGGGGGGGGGGAGACGGGAAAAATAAAGGCTTGAAATTGGTAACAGGGTGCTATTGACCGAGTCAGGGAGATAGGATTTTAAGGCTAAAATTTAGAAAAAGCGTGACTTTTGCGTGCTTTTGGGGCGCTTTCCGGCTTGGGCCATCGTAATTCGCTTAAAGACGAAGGGGGAGGGGGATCCGTAGCTGAAATTGCGAACAATTTAAGCATGATTCGATCTGTTTTTATTGATTAAATTCATTAATTTAGTTTGGACTAAAAATCTTGTTGGATGTAGTCGTATATGGAAATTTTGCAGCTAAAACTTAATAAAAAGTGTTATTCGGTCTTTGTTATCGATGAAATATGTAATAATTGTCAGTATGAGCTATAAATCTCGTGGGGAGGGGATTCTCGATCAAAAAATGGCAATTTATTAGGCTAGTTTCATAAATGAAAAGTCTGACCGATTTGACCGCAGTCTGTTTCTTGATTTGCTGATGTGATTCTAGTGCGGTGGGGAGGGGGTGAACTCTACAGCCAAATTCGGTTTATGATCAGTGGTGGTGTCAAAAGCGGCCGATTTGATCACTGGAAAAGGCTTTATTAGCTTTGATGGCGAACAATTAGGCTTAGAAAAGGGGTTCGACTATTTATCCGTGCGTATATGGACGTTGGTAAAGCTACGGTGGCCACGAGGCCATAAAACTAATTGACAACACCAGGATAAAGGCGGGAATAGGGGGAGTGCAAGTAGAAAGGAACTGTGAGCCGTTTAATTTGACCCAACCATACGCGAAAATGCCTTCAACGCGTACGAAAACGTACAAAATCCTGCGCTCCCCACAACCCCAACAAAACTCCTGAATGTAGATCATTAAGAGGGTTGCGATTTCTTGAACTTCCAGGGAATGAGTAGGCCAAGTTTACGGTGTTGAGCCTCTTGAATTGCGGAATGCAGCCGGCCCCGTTCGATATGCTCTTATACAGGGAGTCCAATAACGAGATGCTCAGAGAAAAACCTGAAGCTCGCCACGAGTTTCAGTCGGGAAACCAAACCCTGAAGATGGCGAGCAGCTGAAACCGGTCCGTTTTTGACGAACCTCAACGATGGAAGACGGGCAATGTAGGCTTCTACGGCTACAGCATTATGCATGCTTAATTACATATTTCATTAATCTTACTTCTTGCCCCTCCTCTTCATTACTGACTCAAGAAAGTGTGGATAACATACATTATCTTCATTTCCCTTTAGGGTATGTTTATGTAAGAGCGGTGAATAAAGAGGAGAGCTGCGAGGAGAGTGTAGCAGAGAAAATTGTCATGTTAGTTCCGGTGCAATTTTTAGGGCCACTTTCTTGCTTAGAGGCGCTCTCCTCTTAGGTCACCGGTTCTACATAAACGGACCCTTAGTCGTTTTCACATCGATGTTCCTGTTGAAAACCAATTTCAGTGAAAAGACACCCGAAAAAAATTTGTCTCATATAACTCATTTTGCTCGAGTTGCCTGAGGTTTTTCAGACATATTGCCTAATTACTCCTACCAAAATGGACGAATATCAAAAAGTGAATAGATCATTAAAAAGCTCACTAAATTAGGAAGTTTTTCCAGTGGTGAAAATAATAGTCGACAATTTAAGAAAGTTTAGAAAACCACGTCCGGAATTTTCCAAATTTTTGAAAAATTAAGTTTGTTTCCGTTTGAGCTTCTGTCATGCCAAATAAATGTAGTTTAATCATGATTTAAATGAACTATTCTGTAAGAAAATTTTGTGCTCTTTCCAACGAACTCCTTAGTTTTGGGTTTGCAAGAATTACGAGTCTTGCAACATGCACATTTCGAAAAAAAGAATCAACAAGCCAAAATAACGTAAAATGGACGATTCTGGGAAAACTAAAAGGAATTTTCAAAAATGTCACCTATGCATTTTGGTCCCAAATGATGGCCAAACTCAGGTTTTTCTCTGAGCATCTCGTTATTTGACACCCTGTAGATAGGGGGCCATGGGGTTACGTGGGCGAGTCCACGGTTTTGACCCAATCCCCCCATAATTTTTGGGTTTGAACCAGACACGCTTTACAAGTCCCTCAATGGTCATTTTCAAAGGGAAGCTATTATGATCTGCCTGAAAACCAACGCCACACCCTGAGCGTAACAATATCGAACTCAGAAACTGGCAATTTTTATCCACGAATACAGGCCAGAAATAGCTGCAGAAACAATTACTTCGTACCCATGCGTCATTTTCTTTAGAAGCATGTCATCCGGCTACACTCATCTCTGTACAGTTTTTTTCGGCCAATTTCCAAGTTTCAGTTGTCGAGACGGCCTTCACGCCGGTGGAGGGCATTGCCTGTTTTTGGGCTGAATTGTTACTGGCAAAACAAGCTGGCAACCGATGGCAAAGCATGGTACCTCGCGTTCCTGATGCGTGTGTGCGTTTTCCATTTTGGTTGGTCCCAATGCCCTTCAATGTAACTTGATCAAAAAGTAGACGAAACTTATAAAAATAAAAATACTGTGCACCTCGATATCTTCGAGGGGTAAGTGGCCTTATAGATAAAATAATCTCAAGACTTTATTATGGAATTTTAATTTAAGGCTACGGGGTTAATAATGAGTGATAATTTATGTAATAATTATGCAAAATCATCAAACAACCCTCCCCCACAACTTTATCATGTTATCCTTTAAAAATTCCTTTCTACACAATTCAAAAGTACGGTGCATGTGTTCTTGGAATTTATACGCCGTCAAGGGCTCGCGTCACCTTGCCCGTCATGAACTCGTCATAACAGAAAAAAACAATATTGTTCTCATGGTCTTTACCCACTCCCTTCCTCACCAACCACCACCCTCTAATATTAGACATTTGAACGAAAAAAAAATTTTTTTTGGTCTCATTTGGCAACACGCCTACTTGAGGTAAAAAGAGTCTTTTCCTCAGCGTGATCTGGAACGTGCCACTGTCCCTTCCTTACGCGTCGATCTTTTCGCCCCGTCCAGGTGCGGTGAGGTGCGTTTAATCACAACGGAGGATGTTCTATTTGGTGACACGTCCCTTCCTTCCACGCCACCACCCATTCCCACCACGCCGCAGCGCATGAATCTCATAATTTATTATGTTTTTGTTTTAGTTTTTTTCTCTCTAGAATTTAACCATTTCGGGTGTAATTTTCAGATGGGCTACGATAACCCAGTTATGGTGACCAGCCATAGATTGAGTCTATCCCAGCCTGGTAGGCCAGAGAAAGAGAAATCAATGATGACCGTCAATGGAAAAAGGCAAGTTTTTTCCCCTTCTTTTTCTTCCTTCTCCTCTTTCTGACTTTTGATTGACTGATTGATTGTTTTTAATTACGGTGTGTGCGTGTGGTGTGCCGCAAAAGAAGAAAAAACTAGAACGTAATCCCCTACATATCCCGTTTTAAAGTAAAAACGAAGCTTATTAATAATTCAATAGACTATCATTTCTTGTTAAACGTTGAGTCCCAGGGGGACATGACATGTGCCTCATAATGAAAACTTTCCACTAAAAATAATAATAATAATAATAATTATGACTCTGTGGGTGAGGAGGGGATGTTTCTCAACGCCAATTTCAAAAAAGATTACTTTTTCACGGCTCATGCTCTTGCTTTGTCGATCTTGGTTTCAATTTAAGTTTTATTGTTAGAAATTCCCAATCTTTAAACTGTTAAAGGAAAACAAAAAAGTGAAAACTCTTTGTACGCATTATCGTTGGCTTTCTTTGAGTGTGAAATCCATTGGCGAACGGCCGAGAAACTGTTACGTTGAAAATTGTTTGTCATAAACGAAAAAGAATCGTCGGGGGGTTTACGCTGAAGCACGTCAGACGCAAAAAAAAAAAAACGCAATTTAGTTCAATTTTAAACATTTACCATTTTTGCAAAAGTCTTCATCACGTAGTTTTTGAGACCCTCGAACAATGCTCGGTTGACAAATCCAACGGGCTCGGCCCAAAACTCGCCTGTGGGGCTGAAATAGCCCAAAGCGGCTCCCGCAAAAAGCAAAAAAAAAAAAAAAAAAAAAAAAAAAAAAACACCTGAATCACAGGGAAATTTACTTCGACGGCTCGTCTCCAAAAATAGGTTTGTAGGGTCATTTTTTCAAAGTGTTTCGATTTGAGCCGGACGCGGTTTATGAGACAGTCAAGCTATGCTGAGCTGAGAAACACAACCGGATTCCGAAAAAACGCAACTGAAGGGTCACCAATGCACTTCAAAGTGACAAAAAGCAGGGCTGTCAGTATACCCCTTAAAGTGACCGAAATTGAGCGTTTCACGTTATCGTTGGTTTTGGTCGATTTTCTTGAGTACAGAGCGACCGCGGTGAGGATCACATATGCGTCGTGGCTCTACATGTGTGTATTTGCTGCGACCACTGCTGGGGCACTCGAAATGCTCTGATTTGAGCATTTTGTGACACACGAATTTCTAACCAATGCTGTCAGAAAACACTTGGCGTGCCAGTGTGCCAATTTCTGGCTCGTAGGGAGCAACTATGTAAGTGCTCGTCGTGTAGAGGATACTTTCCCTTCACAGCAACCAATAAAGGCCTCGCCACACCAAACGCGAACTGCCGCGCGGACTGGTCCGCTCGCTAGAAAACCATGACAACGTGGGTGAGGTATACCCCGTTACCATAGTTTTTCCGCGTGCGGACCAGTCCGCGCGGCAGTTCGCGTTCGGTGTGGCGAGGCCTTAAACGTATTCCACGTGAGCAAATCCATCTTTGAGTGTGAAATCCATTGCCGAACGGCCGAGAAACTGTTACGTTGAAAATATTGTTTGTCATAAATGAAAAAGAATCGTCGGGGGGGGGGGGGTTACGCTGAAGCACATCAGGCGCAAAAAAACGCAATTTGGTTCAATTCTCTATGAGACCAGTGCCCCCCAGGTGAGATTCAGGCTATTCTCTTGGTTCCAGGCACCCGTAAAACACGGCTTGTCTTATCTACAGCTGTTATGAATAATTAGAAGCTTCGAGAAAAAATAGTCCAATAAACCATCTTCAAATAACACAAACACTCGTATTTTACGATAAAACTGCATGATTAGTGCGGATTTTTCAATATCAAAAATTTAAGAGGACTTTAATTCCTATCAACGGCGTTTTCCGTTATGTAACACGTAATTTTTCTCAACAACGGAAATGAATTTATTACTGCAATAAACAATTAAAAGGCTACCAATTTCCTATTGATACTAATCCGAACGATACATTGGCGGACGTTTGTGACATGATTACTTTTGTGTTGTTTGACGTTCCTCATATTCTAAATTGTTACTTCTTTTTTTTTTCGTTTATAGTTATCCCGACCTTGAGCTCAAATCTGTCTACGCCACGTCACCCTCATCCAGCGTGAGTAAAATTCAAAAGTTCGACGAAAAAGTCTACGAACCGTACGATCATCGCGACGTGAAACATCCGACATCGTAATATTTCAAGCGTCTAACTACCTTTTATGCGTGTTTAGTATTTACCGCGTTCCGTTAATCTTCAGGTTTTTTGAGACGCTGATACACATGCTCAAAGCGAGCCTGGGAACTGGGATTCTCGCCATGCCTGACGCGTTTCACAATGCGGGCTACGCTGTAGGAACCATTGGAACAATAGTTATAGGGTTTTTGTGTACATACTGTATACATATCTTGGTAAATAGCTTTTCTCGCCTATTTTGTTTTAAAATTATGATTTTTTAAAGAAATACTTTCATTTATTTATTAGATTAACGCCGAGTATGAGCTGTGTAAAAGAAAGAAGCAGCCAAGCATGACCTACCCCGCGACTGCGCACGCGGCCATGGAGGAAGGGCCGAAATGCTTGAGGAAATACGCGTTCTTGTCCACGTGAGTTACTAAGGAATGCAAAATTGATTATTTCACCTTTATTTTGGCTGATTTCTTTCTATTTAGGCCTGTTTGTAACACGTTCTTGATGCTTTATCAAATGGGATCGTGCTGCATTTACGTCGTATTCGTTTCGTCGAATATTAAGGACGTAAGTTCTACGAATTACTTTAGAGCAAATTCATGAATAATAATAATAAACTTTCAACAGGTTGTTGACTATTATTACCCAAACAACGTTATACACCTTCGTATGTACATGGTCTTCATTCTTCTACCCCTCGTACTAATTAATTGGGTACGGAATTTGAAATATTTGGCGCCGTTGTCCAGTATAGCAAACGCTGTCACTGTCGTCAGTTTCGCTATTATTTTCTACTACATGTTCGATGACATGCATCCACTCAGCAGTCGTACGGCTGTGGCACCGTTCAAGAGCATGCCTCTTTTTTTTGGAACCGTTCTCTTCGCAATGGAAGCCATTGGCGTTGTAAGTTCGATTTGCCCCCGACCCCGACCACAAGAGCGGTTTGTCTTGATTTGGGACTTGTTTTTTAAAGGTTATGCCCTTGGAAAACGAAATGCAAACGCCGAGGAAATTTGGCAGCATTTTCGGGGTGCTCAACTGCGCGATGGTTCCCATCGCACTGCTGTACACTTTTGTGGGATTTTTCGGTTACTTGAAGTACGGAAGTGACATAAAGGGGAGCATCACGCTCTCTCTACCCTCCGGTGACATGTAAGCGTTTATTTGAGTGAAATAAAAGTCCGCGGGGACTGTGGATGATTAATAAAAATTGATTCGTATAGCTTGGCACAAGCGGCAAGACTAATGTTGGCATTCGCTATTTTTATCACTCACGCCCTGGCGTGTTACGTTGCTATTGACATCAGCTGGCGGGAGTACATCGAACCCAAAGTCAAACCGAGCTTGAAAACATTCGTCGAGTACATTCTAAGGACCATTCTAGTTTTGATAACAAGTAAGCCCTAAATTTATTCCCCAGTAACGCCCGTCTAACCACAATTCCATCACCATCAGTCGCCTTTGCCGTCGCCATACCCGACCTTGAGCTCTTTATCGCACTCATCGGAGCCGTTTGTCTCTCGACCATGGGCATATCATTCCCAGCCGTTATTCAACTCTTCACCCACTGGTACGACTACAATGGTTTTCGATTCGTATTGTTCTTCCTGAAGAATCTCTGCATCATGTTGATCGCTGCACTCGGTTTCGTCATCGGCACCTACACGAGTGTTCAATCCATCGCGGAAAAGTTTTTCTAATCAAAACACAACAAACGAAAACAAAAAAAAGGTGGAAAAATCGGGTTCCTACTCTAGTCGCTCACCTACTCATAAGTGCAACGCGACCCTTTCGGGATCGCGTCACTAAAAAAAAAAAAAAAAAATGACTCGCCTCCCAATTTGTAGGTCGGAGGAGTAGGCTATGCCTTGACGGAAATACCTAAAATTGTTTAAAATGTGATCTTTTTCATTAGTGTACCTAGTAACAATAACTCACAGATAACAATAACAGAAGAATAATTGTAAATAAACTGTAAATATCGTAATAATTTAGGATGACGTACCTGTGAAAGAATTGTTTTCTTTTTAAAGCTTTTTTTTATTCTAGCCGTATAGAGGATTTGGTTATTTAGTTTGTAAAAATCTCATCATCGATATTGTCAACCAAAATTGATAAATATATATATATTATTACGGACCATAAACTCACCATAAACCTGGCGACCGCCCCACGTCCCTCCTACTCAATCGCTTCGGCTGTCACCGATCGTCGCTTCTTGAGAAAAAATAATTAACAGTTTGAAATTAACCTATTTAGGCCCGCTTTATCAATTGTCGATTAAGAAATTTAAAGAACTGATTTGGACAAATCACCTGCGAACTGTGACGAAATATTTGATCATGAAACAGATGAAGATTTTAGTCAGATCTTTAATCGACGATTAATAAAGCGGGCCTTAGTCAGTGAAACAAACTTTCGTTTCAACCTGTCCTCATAAAGTTGCTGATATTTTTCGTGAATTAACCTAGTGTGCTCTTCAAATCTGATGAGATGTGCATTCACTAAAATGTGAGTTGAGATCCACGAAGTGCATTCAAGAAGAAGAAAAAAATATCAGCGATTTTACGAAGCCTTCGAGCGGCCCAACGAGGTCAGAATGCGTCAAGCCTCTTCCTCCTTGAATCTCAGGGCCCGTGAAAACGTGCGGCGTCTCACAGAGGAGAACCTCTTTCAATAACTGCCCAAGATACGCAGTGTTATCCAATGAGGAAGTTTCACATTTTCCAAAAATATTTGTTTTCGATTAGCCACATCAATCCTTCCACATAAATAAAAATGTTAAACCCTTCGGAAATATTTTTTATTTCTCAACAAAAGTTGGCATATTTGAAATCCCGCCAAAACGAACATTTTCCGCAACGTAATCGTCGTTGTATTCTCTGTCCTTTTCATGCCTCTATAGCTCATCTGTTTATCCTCCACTATTTTATTATTGGAGAGCTCTAGTAAAAAATAAGGCAAAGAAACACAACAAACCGCTCTTCGACAGCTACATTACAGGTGACTTTTTTTCGGAAAGCGCCTATGACGTAAACATGCTAGCTGGCGTGTTTGAAATGACCTAAAACTTCAAAAATCGCGAATTTATTAACTGTGGGATTATTTTACGAACGGATCACGATTTATGCTCTATTTTAGCATAAATAAACCTTAAAAAGTAAATTTATGAATATGTTCTGACCCATGAAACTTCCTCATTTTAATTTTTGACAATCGCACAAGTTGTCGATTTTGGGCCATTTTTTCAAAGTGATCCCCGTCCACCAGGCCAGCGTGCAGCCGGCTTCGGACAAAACACAGTTGTGAGGCGCTTCTCCAAGAGGCCGGATATGACCGGAGTTTTGCCCTGTCGTTCGTTCTTGTTCTGCTTTCAGAGCGGCTTATTGAGGCTGTCCGCAGTGGTCGAGGCTTTTCCTCGGACTTCAGGGTTGTCGCTTGGGTGGCGGCGCTTCACGCAATGTCGGGGGCACTGGCAACGTCACTAACGTCAGTCAGTCAGTGAGCGCCACCACAAACAAAAAACTGGAAAACTTGTTTTTCCTTTCTAGTGCTTGAGCTCCGCCTCGGTGCGTCATGCGGGATCTTGCCTACACGGAGCTCATGCACTAGAAAAACAAGCCTACATGAATGTGTAGGCCCGTCGTACATACAACGAATCACCCCCCCCCCTACCCCCACTCACTATTTTCGGTTCGGAAAAAGATGGTGGGGGCTGATTTGTAATTTTTTGCGTTAAAGTGATATTATCGGACTGAATCTCAAGAAATAATTATCTTTCGTAAGGCACAATAGTACGTTTAAGGCACATAAAGAAACTTTTTTTACTGGGACTAACTTGCTGATTTTGCACGTTTACACTTGTTTTTTAGGTTTGTATGTGTGATATCCCTCTCAAAATTGAACCAACTTCAATTTTGAGAAGGTATAACTGCAAATCTCACAAAACGGACATGTTTTTCTGATATTGGGATCATACTGGAAAGCATTGTAAAGGCAGAAATCGTCGCTGAATGAGGAAGTTTCATGGGTCAGAACTTATTCATAAATCTATTTTTCAAGGTTTATTTACACTAAAATAGAGTATGAATCGGGATCCGTTGTAAAATAGCCCCGTTCGTATAATAATACTTAGTAAACACGATTTGCTGTCGACTGTCGAGGAGAGGTTTGTTGTGTTTCTTTAGGTCTTTTCGGGCGACCTACAGAAGCTACAAAAGTTACAAATTTGAAGGTTGTTTGCATAGCAACATGTGTTTAATTGGTTTATAAGCTACACAACCTGCAAAATTTGTAACTTTTGGAGGTTTGGAGGGTCGCTCAAAAAGACCTTTTGCCTTATTTTCTACTAGAGCTCTCCAAAAATAAAATAATGGAGGATAAACAGATGAGCTATTTAGAGGCACGAAAAGGACAGAGAATACAGGGGAGTTGCGGAAAATGTTCGATTGGGCGGGATTTCAAATATGCGAACTTTTGTTAATAAATAAAAAACATTTCTGAAGGGTTTTGATTTTTATTTATTTACGAAGTGACTATATATGCAGGTACAATACCTAAGCGTAAAACGTTACTTGAAGATTCAGTATCTTGGCAGAAAATGCTACGCTTCCCAATAAGTCAAGCTGTCCGACGACCTCTAGTGTATACAACATACTAGTATAATTATACCTACATGTTATATAAAATAATTAATCAGGTTGAGGAGAGGCGGTAAATTAACCGCCTTCCCTGCTCTTCCCCTTCTGTTACAAACATCCCTATAGTCATAGAGCCTTATTTATTGTAACCCATTGTGCCGCGTTGTAAACCGTTAGTGGTGCTCTGAATTTTATTTAGGTATTATTTGAAGGTAGCCTGTTTTTTGTCACAGAAGTCTTAACTCTGCATTATTGCTTCAACTGCTTGGACTAGCAGCAGGGCCTACGTCTTAACATGTTTTCTCTTTTATCGCTCAATGAAGTCCCTGTCCTCCCATGGGCCATGGGACATGGGCCCTTTAGTGCGGTGGTACCACGAGCTCACCATCCACCACTTTCTTCCTTGCTATTTTTTTGACCTTTCTTCCAGAAGGTGTGGCGATATGGTCTACGATTAGAAGTTACGTTCCCTGATGTTCTTTCTCCGACTAACCAGCATTTTACGCCCCTGCAAATAGTGTTTTACGCGTGCCGTACTTGCAAATAGCGTTTTACGTATAGTTACAGTACCTGCAGATAGCGTGTTACATGTAGGACTTTACCTGCAACGCGTAGGTACAATACCTGCAGATAGCGCATATGTAGGTACCAGACCTGCATATAGCGTTTTACGCGTAGGTGCAGTACCTGCGTATATCACCAACCATTTATTTATTTACCTATTTATTTTTACTACAGTCAAGAAATGATTTCTAGAGGGCAAAACTAGGTCCACCTCTGAAACTTGGCTCAAAAATCCCTCATTATACTAGAATACGAGATCCGATGAGTGCCGAGTTGTGGGAGGGGGGGGGGAAACCATGATTGCGGAGTGGAGGAAAGTTTGGAAAATTCCTTACATTTGAGTTTTTAGAATTGACTTGAATTTAAGATGGTTCCCGACATATTTGCTAACGCTGAGTCGAATGAGACCACATCCAGGTCGCTAGCACCAATATTGTCCGAGTTATGATGCAATTTGTACTAAAAAACACAGGTTTTTCAGGTCGGTGACTGTACTATTTCATGAAAGGATTGATATGGCTCATCGAAGAAAATGTTTTTGGAAAATGTGAAACTTCCTCATTGTACAAGTATCTCAGAAGGAAAGCATTTGCGACCCTGTGCTCATAGGGTGATTTTAGTCGCAAATACTTAGTACTACAACATACTTCAGCATATGTATGCATCTGCTCCTGAATCACCCTGTAAATGCAAAAGGTCGTAGCCGTAGGAGCCTATATTGTCAGTCTTCCCTCGTCAACGTTCCCTCGACAACGTAGGCTCCTACAGCTACGACCTTTTGCATATATTCGAATGTTAGCTCTTATTTGGTCCGTTGGACCAATATGCGGTTTTCTTCTGAAGGCTTTGACTATTTCCGTTTTCCGAAATTGACTATTTGACTGAATTAAATTGACTTGATTATGGCGTGAGTTGTTTCGATGCCTTAAATCAGAACATTTCACCCCTTGTTTTAACCCGAATTTCGCGTGGCACTTTAAGAAATCAATTCCACAGGTTCAGGGCTCTTTCGAGATCAGAATTTTATTATTGCACACAGAACCCAATTTCACGGGGTTTACTCACGTAAATATCCAATTACACCGCGTTTACTCCCTAAGAAGAAAATTCCGCGTGATTGACCCATCCCGTTTCACTATTCAAAATAGCAATTACACTTGTTAGGCACTTGCAAAGTTACAATATTTCACAGATTTGACACTTACAGAACCATACTTTAGCGTTTCAGCTCGCTCACATAAATCGGCAGTTTGGCTAATTTAATCTAAGACCAAACTTGGCGGTTCTGTCAAAAAACAATTTTGTGGGGGGGGGGGGTATCCTAAAAAAGCCAAGCCAATTTCACGGGTACTCATAATTTTTTTTTTAAAGGTGAAATGTCCAGTATTGGTTGAATGTTTTGGGCAGTCCCCCCCCCCTTTTAACTACGCCCATGACAGTTCTACGAGGTCCCACTTCTCCATCGCGTCTTATGCTTGCTTGAGTGTCCGCACAATACCTTCCCGTCCGTTATAAAACTACGAAATTTGTTGGGACCTAACCACAGCGAGTGGTCGGAGACACAATGGTATAGTCAGGCAGTTTCAATCACGATTTTGCCAAGTTCTGTTCGTTTTATTTTAGGGTTCATTATGCAGGAATGCCAGTCCTCAAATAGCTATAGTGTTTGTTTTGTTTATTCGAATCATTTTTGCTATTTCCCGACAATCCAAGAATGCTGCTTGTATTTTTTTTTTTTCATTGTCTTTTGTACCGCTATGCGGAAACATTGTGATTTATCGCCTAAGATATAAAAAGGGACGAGTTCGATATCAACTACCTGTTTTATGCCAATAAAATTCCAGGGGAACTGCACAAAAACATTGAAAATAACTTTCTACTTTACATGCACACTGTGATCTCAATTACTATCACATTCAAGGCTAGTCTTCACGACCAGTTATATACGTCAAGGCCCCCCAAGATTCTCTCTTCGGCTACAGTTTGCACAAAACTGGCCAACCATTAGAATGAAGTTAAGGGCTTCTCATTTGTTAACTTTTTTTTTTTTGTAATTCGTCACGATGGTCTTCAAATTATCTCCCCTCACCACCCATCCGCCTCAAACAGCCCAACTCCTCTACTCATCAATGCTGAACACAAGGATACCCGTAGATGGGCTTTGATATTTGCGATTAAAGTCAAAGCCGGAGCTTCCTGTAATGGAGCTTCCCAAAACAGGAGCATTGTACCTGGAATGTCAACCCCGGAGAGATTAGGTCAATAAACTTGGGGACAATCGGCGATTTATTGACGTCTTAATTTTTTGTGTGGCGAATCCCTTGTTTTTCCAGTACTGGACAGAGAAGAGGCTCAAGCGACGTCAAGTTGGGCCACTATAACCAGATCGACAAAAAAAGAAACATTTTTACTTCTTTATTTACAAAATGATGGGTTTAAAGAGGGGGGAAAGAGTTTTCCCGTCCCACCTGTCCATTGAGTTCAGGGCAGTTGTCGCTGTGAAGTTGGCCGAGCGTTTACCATCGAGTTCATTTTCACCGGTTTTGCATTGTGCGATATGAAAGGCTTGACGTAAGTTGCAATTAACGCGATAAAAAATATTTCTCGAGATAATAATTGTTCCAACTCAAAACACGTTGATAATTTTTCTATTACCTATTTAATTGTTTCGAACAGAGAAGGCGTGTTTACGTTGCGACTCAACGAAGAATGGCTCACACCGGCAATGACGGAATCGAATAAAAAAGAGGACCAGCCGGAGCCCATGGGACAAAAAACCACGTAAATAAATACAATTTTTCCAAAATTAAAAAAAAAATCTAGTTTGTTGTGCGAAAATATGACAAACCCAATGTAGGTATCTCTTTCTGAAAAATAATTTTCACCTTTTTTGGGTCAGGTTTAAACGAAACAGAAAACTCTTTGTTCCACGTTTCGTTATTCGTTAAAGACAGTAAAAATAATTACTGAGAATCATAGAAATTAGATCTTTCTGTTGCCCTCCCGCTCCCGTATTTACTCAAGCCTTGAATTATCAGTCATTTGGACACGCTTGACTAGGCATCGTTGAAGCTTTATTTCCCGATTGAAAAGGCTTCCTAAATAATGCACTTTTTTCTGTCTCTCACTCGCGTAGGTATTACGAAAGCGTTCTACACATTTTTCGATGCACTGTCGGCACTGGGATTCTATCGCTCCCTTCTGGCTTCAACAGGGCCGGTTATTTGGGCGGAATAATCATCGTCGTCGTGACCAGTTATATACTTAACTACTGCGCTCTCATCCTGGTAAATATTACTCAAATTGCAAACGTTAATTTATGTTTCTTAAGTTTTGCAACTCTACATTAGTCAATCTCAGAGAGGGTGGGCGGGGCGGATCTTTTGAACGATGAAGTGTAACAATGGGGTCTTGATGACTGTTTAGATTAGGTATAAGAAGCGCGTGGAGGGGGGGGGGAGAGGCCTAAGCCTCAAGGTTAGATTTCTGGATATTCACAATTGCACAAAGTTCTTAAATGAGTGCAGGCTCATTTTGTTAATTACTATTGATATTCTACGTATCATCCTCTCGCTCTCTCTTCGTTAAATTTCTACTGTTCGGTATTCAACATATTGGAACAGTAAAAAAAAAAAGGAGGGAAATCACTGTAATGACGACCGCATTTTTTGTTAAATAGCTTCTTCGATTTTCACCACATAAAGAGAATGAAAAAGTAAAGAATTGAGTAATTGTTCCTAGAACTGAATTGAACTACGAGTAAAACTTTCCGAGTTTCTGATGGTCCGGTGTGGTCAATGATGGATGGGTTGGCGATATTTTAATTGGTAAAGGAATTTTTTCCGGAACCCCAAAAACCGGCGAGCTAACAATTTGCGAATACCGCAATAATTTAAATTTCCTGCATTTTTTTCGATGGAAAAACGAAAGAGACGAGATGGTAACCGCCCAAAATGCCATCCGGGGCTTTCCCTCCAAGAAAACTCTTCCACGGCACTGGCAACGCCATTGAGCGCCACAATAAAAAATTAAGAAGGTTAGGCCAAAAAACGCATGACACACTACTCACAAGCGGAGCTCATCGAGCGCTAAAAAGAAACCGATAAGTGCCTGTTGGGCCGCTACATTTGTAACTGAAACAGCGCAAAAAACTGTTACCCAAGACAAATACAATTATTAAACACCCCCTCCCCTGAATTCGTGCAAATGAACTCTAAAAGAGGAACATTTATTGTACGTGTGAGGACCCCTTAAAGCCTGGTAAATATAACCTCTGAAAATCTTCACGATATTGCAAGTTCCAGGTCTTAATTAAAGCGATAGATTTCGGGTAAAATGTGCGTAAAATTGCAAGTCTCGGGTATAATTAGCCGGAAATTTCTTCATTTCTAATATTTATTTTCACGAAGTCGCAAGTTTCTGGTATTTTTTCTAGAGATCGTGAGAAGCGCCGACGAATAGTGACGAATAGCCACAAAGTTGCAACATTTTTTAAGGCAAACATCCGCGAGTTCTCTCTCTGAATATTCGCTAGTTCCAGGGATGGATTTCAGCGAAACTGCAAGTTTAGGGTCTAATTTGTAATTTAAGTGAAATGTCATGCTTCGCGGGGCCTTTTTCGTGACGGTGGAACACTCAGGCTAGCTGGTCTCAAGCGCACTCAAAGCCCGACGAATACCCAGGAAATTGGAAGTTTCCTAGCTGAATATCGGCGCGATTCGGGACCAGTTTCAAAGTGCCGCCCCCAAAAGCGAGCTAAGCTTGATGAAACGCGTTTATTGCACCAACCACATCAATGCTAACAAATTTAACGAATTAGCTTAAATGCACTATTTTGAGACACCAAAAAACTTTTATTCCTCCTGATTACTGGACACTTTCACCTTGGAAACATTTTTCGCCCTCATCGAACGTAACTGGCGACCAATGCATCTAACTAGTCGATTTAGCCCTTTAAACTGGCTACTTGACTAAGAAACTGGACACTTTGTCTTTCAAAAACCTTAAAAGTAACAAGGGGTCAAAGTCATCAAAAATTACGATTTTCGTCAGATACACCATGAAAACTGGCCCCAGACCTTGGGCTCATCATAAAACGTGTATTTTAGGCCGGTAAGCACCATTTTCTCTATTACTTTCGGATTGACCTCAAAAAACCCCCAGGACCCTCTTTAGGACTGGAAACGCGGCCACGTCTGGTTTTTTAGGTGGGTGAGAGGTGAGGTGGGGGCTGTACATGGAGCCACGAAGACCCTGTTTTCTAATAAAATTACAAATAGAGCCGGAAATCGCCGTTTTCATCTGAAAACCTGACAATTTAAAGAAGAAATAGCCATACATAGTCCAGGAATATGGATTTTTGGTCTCTAAATTACAAAATGTTGCCCTACAGAAACGGACTCTGCGTTCATTTCTTCAGTGACGTATCTGCCAGAAAAATCAAGAAAAAACTGACAGACTGTAGCCCCCCCCCCCCGCCAAATTTTATTTTTGGCTCTCCGATGGGAAATACTTCTCAAGAAACAAACTATCAGCTCTTGAAGGTCGCGTAACTTTGAAATTTTGCCTCAGAAACGTCCCAGGTTCCTTATAAACAAAGAATCAAGCTCTGGGAGCCCAGCAGGTTAGCCTACTGGCTAGGCCTTCTGCAAGGTGAAAACCAGCGTATAGTCCAGAAAAAGGCGTTTTACGCTTATCGTTAGCATGTTATTAATAGAATATTCCGCTCCATAACCGACAAATTATGTCGGGTTTGAAACGGCTTGATAGTCATAGACATTTTAAATTCTCCTGAATCACCAGGGCCACGGTCCAGAAACTCTAAACGTTTCGTGTGGTAATAACAAGGCCAAAATGGATACTATGTGTCGAGATTTTACCATCTACGGCCATCGCCCCTGCAATCCCTACTTTGATCCGGCCCTGGGG
This sequence comes from Corythucha ciliata, assembly GCA_038030265.1. Classification (NCBI taxonomy): domain Eukaryota; kingdom Metazoa; phylum Arthropoda; class Insecta; order Hemiptera; family Tingidae; genus Corythucha; species Corythucha ciliata. Next base: position 50,802,747 of record CM075942.1, on the reverse strand, counting down.
GGGGGGGGAGGCTGTAGGTTTCCATCTGTTAACTTAGTTTAAATAAATGTAACGTCTGTTTTCCCAGATTGAATCACACAATGAGCTTAGCAGGAGAAGAAAGGGCTCTCCACAAATGACCTACAGAGGAACAATCGGGGCGGCCATTGAAGACGGTCCAAAGTGCCTTCGAAGTTGGACTTCATACATTGAGTGATTATAGTGCACAAAATGTCATTGTTGAGTTTTTTGTCCTTTTGACGCGTTTCATTCTAGGCACATTGTCAATTTATTGCTTCTTCTTGGTCAATTCGGCGGAGGCGTGGTTTACGTAATTTTTATGGCGATGAATACTCAAACAGTAAGAAATGAGTGCCCCTCCCCCTCCCAATCCATCCTAAATTCTCCTTACTCCACCGCAGATTTTCACTCATTACATCGGACACTACTCGCTCAATACGTACATCCTCGTATTGTCCATCCCGCTCGTCGCCACCAATATGATTCTTCGTCTCAAAGGAATGACAGCCATTTCCGCTTTTGGAAACACCGTTATTCTATGCAGTATTTTGTACATTTTCTACTACTGCCTCATGGATGGGTTTCCCTCAGAACATCGGCCGGCATTCGGGTCGCTTTCTGGTACATTGTACTGCATGGGCATCGCGTTTTTCTCTTCTGGGTGTATTACAGTGGTAGGACTTCGGAAAAAAAATGTGTTTTTTTTTTCTTTTTTTCATGGAGTTTTTTAATTATTTCGCGTAACGCGCGAATAAGATTCTTCCCTTGAACAGTGAAATGAAAAATCCTGGCCAGCTAACGACATTTTTCGGCGCTCTAAACACGTCAGCCACTGGAATCGCTATTTTATACGTCGTATTCGGTTGGATTTGCTATCTGAAATTCGGTCCTAATATACAGGAGACAGTGACGTTAAATTTAAAGCAAGACATGTAATAAATTTCTGTATTATAGCGCTGCGAAATAATTTATAACGACTGTAATTAAATTCGCAGGTCAGCTGAAATTGTTCAATTCGCGTTAATCGTCTCCACGGTAACGTCATTCGCCCTAACCAACTATGTCACGCACACCGTTCTCTGGGCCGACTACGTGTCGCATTTTGTCGTTGAGCGACAACTGGCCGCTCAATACATCTTAAAGTTGGTCATCGTTTTAGCACAAAGTAATACATATAATTATATATATCCAGCACTTTTGACGGATTTTCTAAATTTTCTTGCTTTTTGACGCAGTCATGCTAGCCATCCTCGTTCCCAATATGAGCGAAATTCTCAGTTTCTCGGGAACTCTGGGGCAGTGCACGCTGGGACTGGCCATGCCCTGCCTCGTGAGGATCTTCACATTTTACGATAAAACAGGCGGATTTTGGAAGGCGGTATTTACATTTTACAAGGAGGTTTTCATTGTTACAGCCAGTTGCGCGATACTTTTAATGCTGTGAAAAATGAACAATACACATTTCCAAGTTGTAATGTCTTATATTTGTGATATTAGGTTTTTAAGACGCCAGTTATCGTTATGTTTACAATAAATAAATCGCTATCGCCCATATTTTGTTTAAAAAAATACTCATTAGTGGACGCTTCCACTAATTTTTTTGTACACAAGGCCGTCGATACAGTAAAGTAAAGTCAAACCTTTCCTCACTATTGTCTATGCCTACAAGCTATCTATATTTGATGCGATGAATTTTGTACTTTTCCCTCAATCACCAAGGAATCACAACCACCTTAGGGCTTCGCTGACCAGAGGGCCGTAACTATCGTCTTTAATCTGGCAGAGGGTGGAGAAACGAAAATCGTCGGCTTCCAGGGGAATTGATGGGGCCAACTGGAGCCAAAAACGCCTGAACCACGGAAAGAACCCGTTTAACAGCTCTTCTGGTCGTATTCCCCATGCCGTGAAACCCCAAGATAGCCAGTTTCGTGCACATTTAAATTTTTACTATTTTTGCCAAAATGTATGCGTTTTTTCCAAAGTGTTTCGATTTTAGCCGAAGGCGGTTTATGAGCACCTCATACAACGGTCAACTGCAGAATGCTGCCAGTTCCGGTCAAAATCTTACCTACAATGAGGGCGTCAGCGGTCAGCCCTGTAAGGGGGCCAGTGTGAGCGATTCGCGACGGGTTACAGCCGATTCTCCCGACTTCGAGCGGGCCACCGTCGTTAGAGAACCTTTAAAGCACAGGTACGGCAATACGCCATCTTTGGTCCCTCTGTCTTCTATGTAGTATTGGTAACACGATGCAAGCAACCATCGTTTGGAGTAAATTAGCTCGAAAAATGAGTTGTGTCACGGTTAAGAAGACCGAAAATGACTATACTGACGACTCGTGCCCCAAAATTGGTAAATATAATTCACTTGGCCAGTTGGCCCTGAAAAATGGAAAACTAATGATTCGCGCCTTGAAAATGCCAAAACTGACGATTTAATTTTGCCCTAAAAATAGCCAAGCTGGCTGTTCGTGCTCTAAAATTGGCAAATCTGACCAAGATTCACCCGAAAAATGGCTAAACTGAAGATTTGAGCCATAAAAGTGTCTAATCCAAGGATAATCGTGCCCGGAAAATGGAAACCCACCGAGTTTGGCCCTCAAAAGATGGCCAAACTGACCATTCACTCCTTGAAAATGGCTAAGCTGACAATTCATGCCCTATAAATAGCCTAATAGGCCCTAAAATTGACTAAGCTGAATTAATTGATCCTAAAAATGGCTAGCTGATGGTTATGAAAATGCCTAAAATTATAATTTGAAAAGTAGCCAAACTAGCTCTTCACGTGCTAAAATTTGAAAGTCTAACTCAATTTGCTCGAAAAATTAGCAAAATTCGAACCCTGTAAATGGTATAACGAACCACTCGGGCTACACTTTGCCAAACTGACTATATTTACTCCTTGAAAATGTCTAAACTGACGTGTCGTGCCCTAAAAACAGCTAAACCGCTATTCACGCCCCACTATTGGCAAACCTGACTCAATTGGCCATTCTCTCCTTGAAAATGACTGAACTGACGATTCGTTGAAAAATCAGCCAAAACGCCAGTCTATTGACGTTCTCAAAAATATTATAAAATGTTAAATAACAGGGCCGTCTCCACGTTATCAACTGATCGACTCCCCCCCCTCTCCAACTGATTGGAATCTGTAATAATTCTTCGTGCTGATGCACTGACTACTCTCGCCCTTTAGAACGGTTTGACTGGCGTGATCTGAAATTGGCCAAAAGTCCACTATTCGCACCACAAAAATGGCTGCAAGGACAATTCGTGCCCCGAAAAAGGCAAAACCGACGATTTAATAAACGGTGTCATTTAAATCTAATTGTGTGATCATATAAAATACATAAATAAAATGTTGAAGAATAAAAGAAACGAGTGCCCCATTAGACCCCTTCTTTTATCCTTCAATGATACTGACTGAAGGGCCCAAAGATGGCGTATTGCCGCACTCGGGCTGTATAGTTCCTTACCGTGGTCCACGTGTCTCAAGCTCATTTTTAGAGCCGAATAGTTTGACTTTTGGGCTAATAAAACAGTGGGGGGGGGGATGTTCCCTGTTCCTCAATCTGCGTGCCTAACATACCATTACAGATCTTCCCTTAAAAACCGAACTTTACCCCCCTCACCATTTGCCTCGTATTCCTCTTCCTGCACGGCGATAACAGCTACTTAAGCACAGGATCACTAGGAAGGTACCACCGCTTACATTAGTACCCTCTCTTCCCTCATTCAGATTACTGGTAACCAAATAATATTGAAACGCCAGACTATAATTCATCAATCCATTATATATTTTTGTGCACTCCAGGAACATTTCCCAGTAATATTTCATAGGTATTTATTTCAACAATTAATTTTTCCCACGTTGGGGGTGGAATACTTGATTTCAAATTGCATTAGGGAACAATAAATTCAAAAATATTAACGTTAACATTATTTTTTCAATTTTTTTTTAACCGACTGTCCTAAAAAATAGAACTAAAGTAGAGGGCGTTTATTAAAAAACCATAAATGGTGACCCTAGTGTTAATGATGTAAACTAAATAATTCTATGGCTTTACGAAATTTAATTCAACTCGTTTATTTTGGGTTTGAATGTGAATTACATCGATCACGATAATTTTATGGCCCGAAAAATAAATTATTTACAGGACTAAACTAGAAAAAAAAAGCGCTAAGAAAGAGCCGAATACCAAGCGGCTGATAGCGCACGCTAATGCCGTAAAAAGTTGAATTAAATCTCGCGTTATTGCATACAAGATAAATCACCTACACTAAGTATGTACAATTAATGAGCACACTGATGTAAAAATTTTACACTATTATAAAAATATAGAACTTGAGTTAATATTAAATAATATGAGCGATATTAAATTTAAAAAAAAACACTGTTATAACGGTTTATAACAGAATTTCTGACATACAAAAAACAATAAACATTAAATAAATAAACTAAATAAAAGGAAAAGAGACAAACAAATTGGTGTTACTGGAAATAATGCGTTCCTATGTACAAAAGTCCAAGTTTTTAATATTGTCCTAGGGTATTATATAAATAAACGACCGGGAGGGGGGTATCATGGTTGGCCGAATTTAACGTTAGCGGATAGAGAGAGTGTGAGGAGAGAAAAATAGGCACGTTCATATACCAGAAATCATCCCTTTTCGAAAGGATTACAGAGAAAACAGAGTCAAGAATATTGTTTGTTATATTTATCACAGATATATATATAAATATTATTATAGACTTATTAAAAGAAACGATTGAAAAGTTTAATAACAAAATAAATTAGAAGAAAAAAAAAACACGAGAATAATCTACTGTGATGTAATCAAAATTTGAAACTTTTGTAGGTCCGAAAATTGAACAAAGGATTTAGCCCTTTTCCGAAGTGATGAAAAAGAAAATTAATTAAAGCCACCGATCTTAATTATTGAAAAAAGCCAATTATAACATGAAAAAATAAGGCTAAGTGGGACCATACTAGGTGTCATTTTTTTTAGATTGTCCAAGTAATCGTACCGCAATTCTTACTTCAAATTGTATTCTATTTGTTTATGTGTTTGTGTCGTAATGACGAAAAGTGTAAAATGAAAAGGGTAAAAATCAAACCTCAGCACCAGTCGGCCATGTATGTGAAGTCTTTGAAAAGTTCCTGTTCGTCCCGCGTTAAAATACGAGGATCTTTTGGAGGTGTTAATTGTGGTAGCTCGGACGTGAACTCCTCGTCGAAATTACTCACGTCCTCGTGCGACCTCTGAAAAATGGTAAAAAAAAGAATGAATACACGACGTTAATAAAAGGGAATAATGCGAAGGAGGGCAGTAGGGATGATGACCGCAAGGAATTTGTTTCCTGCCGCACAAAATATTCCAGGGATCCCGCCAACTGGCTATTCATCCACAAAAACTAACAAACCTTAAAAAAAAGAAAAGACTTACCATCCGCAGAACACGAAATTCCGAATATAAATTCCACCGAATTTACCTTCAAAGTGTAACTAATTGGCGAAGAAACAAGCAGTAGGACCCCAGAAACTCTCTCATCGCGTCAAGAAAGGCAAAATGTCAACCGAAACTCGTTAGTTTCGGCCGAAATAATTAAATACCTATTTGCTCCGACTGGATAATTGAGTTTTCAAACAGACAAGCTGTTTCCTGCTAGACACGAATTTTCCCGTGCTCGACGATACCTCTCCCTCATCGCTATAATAGACCGCGTCTAACGGCCCAAGAGGGGGGGGGGGGGTTAAATACGGCATGAAACTATTAAAATAATAATAATAAAAATTTCCTCATTTACTTGGCGTTGACAAAAACGGTATCAAGAGATTGGAAGACGCCAGAACCCATTCCCCTATCCAGAGCTGCGGTCCAGTCACAAGTTACCCCCCCCCCCCAACTGGTACTTCCACGCTGGTCCTCCTCCTGTCGCTGATAAAGAGTCACCGGAGTTATCGAGTAGAATCACGAGGTCCATGTTAAGCCCTTTCGTCGATTTGACGAATAGATCTGCGGTCCACGCAGAAGGGAGGGTTGTCTCCTCAGTATGTATTCCATTTTTCCAACACATGGGGGGAGAGGAGGAGCGACAAGGCCTGGTGGTCCTCTGTTCTCATAAAGATTGGAACGGATCAACCCACCACAAGCCGAAAGGGATCGGTGCGGAGTCGTTCGGGCTAATTTTTCGTCCACGTGAACGTTAATTAAGCTTAGGCAGCAACTGATCTGTCCCATGCTGCATTGCAGAGAGGCCAAGGGCTCCTTCGCTAATACGCTCCGCGATAAAATTGTACAAAAAAAAACGGGCAAGGAGCTAATTCAATTCTAAATCCCCCCCCCCACCACAACCATACGCCCACGCGATCCTCCAAACCTAGTTTCCTGATAATTTCTTTCAAGCCAATCCTTCAACCGAAGAACGGGGTACCTACTTACATGCTTGAGTTCTAAAAAATATGTACAGGAAAATTTCCAGCATGTACAATGTACAGATTGAAAAGAAAATCAAGGCGGCACATCAAAATTGAAAAAGAAATATAAAAAATACCTACCCATCGCCTCCAATTGAAAGGCTGCAATAAAAAATTAAACGTAGAAGATTCCAGCTCTTCACAGAAAAAGGTCCGCGGATAATATGAGTAATAAAAAAGGGCGTTTATGGTCTCAAATTCGCCACTGAAAGGCCTCTCAAAAACGGCGGGGGATAAAACTATCAAAAAATTAAATGTACTCACCACTGTAGGAACAAACGGTGGGCGAACTTTCCTCATTAGCAAGTCTTCCCAGTTGATATTTCTGAAAAATGCTTGTTTCTTGACATCCTCAGCGTCTCTCTCGCTTGAACCAAGCCTCCTTTCTGGATTTTTCCTTAATAACTGCAAGGAGCCGCGATTGAGTTTAATTTTATGAGGATAAATGTTGAAAGAACAGTAAAAACTCACCCTTCGCATGATCGCTATCGCTTCTAGCGATAAAAATCTCGGGTATCTAACTTCGTCGTTGACAATTGAGTCGAAAACTTCTTCTTCGTCGTCTCCAGGGAATGGCGACTGTTCGGTTGGGAATGGGGGTTGTATTAACGTGAATCCGTAAATCAGTTCGAATTTTATTTTTAAAAATTACCTCGCCGACAAGCATTTCAAAAATGAGTACGCCCAAACCCCACCAGTCTACTGCTCGCGTGTAAGAAGTTTCCGTCAACACTTCAGGAGCGAGAAACTCGGGCGTTCCGCAAAACGTGCCGGTACGCCCTCCGTAGCCCATGCCCTCTTTGCAGAGGCCAAAATCAGCGATTTTAACGTAACCTTCGGTGTCAAGTAGAAGGTTGTCCAACTTTAAATCTCTGGAAACGGGAAATGAGAACGTCTTTAAAAAATGCACGAACATCTAATAAAAGTTTTCCAAGAAATTACCTATAAATAATACGACTTTCATGAAGGTATTGCAATCCTAAAACTACGCACGCGGCGTAGAAAACGGCCCGCGGTTCCGGGAATACATCGGCGTGTATGTGCATCATAAGATCGCCACCGGCGGCGTATTCCATTACAAAACACACGTGAGCCTTTAAAAAAAGGGAGAAATATCAACAAAATTCAAAGCGGAGAGCAAACCATAGGGCTGTTTACATACTTCTGTTTGGAAGCAGGCAAATAAATTAACGAGGAAGGGGTGTCTCATTGTGTTGGCTACTTCAAAAATCCTCTTTTCGGATAGAAGGGATTCTACTTCATCCCGTGCGATAATGTCGCCCTTTTTAAGGGCTTTAACCGCGAAGTATTCTCCCGTATTTTTATACTGCGACAGGATTACCTTTTTTCGACAAATTTAAATTCGTTAAACAATTATTATTTTTAGGTAACGGGAAGGAGAGAATCGCACTTTGCCGAAATGTCCTCTACCAAGAACGCTGATAAGTTTAAAATTGTCCATGGAAATCCCCTGAAATTGGGAGTGTCGTCTGGACTCGTAGGCACTGTCCCTGTTGTACTCAGCACTCCTCGGAGGTGGAACTCTGTCATCGTAATTGGGCTGAGTGCGGGAAAAAACCGAAAATTAAAACAAACGGCTATCAACCAAAGAGACCAAGTTAGGAATCGGGGCAGTTCACACATACGAAAACGTGTTTCTAGTAGTAAATTAAGCGTGAAAACGAACAGCCCCTCAAGTGAATGTAATTAAAACCTCGAACTTTTAATATTTACAAATAAATTAATGAATAATTCGTTAAAACTGAGGTTAATTGTTTTGAAAAAGAATCAATAAGTGAAAAAAGAAGAGCTTAAAGTAATTCGAGATAGTAGTACTCGTGTTAATGTTTTTTTTGTTTTTTAACAATTTAAATTCCCAGGTTATCAAGTTTTCTTTTACCTCATCCGCAGGAAATTCTATTAAAGGCGACGGTTGAACGGAGGAAGACGTACTTACAGGTGCACTTATACTGGGTCTCGGCGGAGGAATGGGAACGGGACCGATTGGCCTTTCTTCTTCTTGCAGAAAATCAAATTCCCTCAGAGCGCTTGCCAACTGCAAACACAAGTTCACCACTTACCTAATTTGAAACGCCCTCCGCCAGATAAATTGGAAAAATGAGCCCTCTCCACCTTTGGTTTGTTCAAATTTCAGACGTAATAAGCTTTCCCGGCAGGACGCTCTCAACGAAATTCACTCATTCGGGTACAAAAACGAGAACGCAACGAGGTGCGAGGGGAGTTTGAAATAAGTGTCCCAACAGTGCAATAAGGGCGTAAGGCCACGTGATTCCACTAAGCCACCCTATCCATCCAGGAAATGAAGAATAATTTCACTTTAGGAAACATAGGCGAGGGGTGGGGGTGGGATCGGAGAGCCATTAAAGGTTTTCATGGGCCTCTCTCGATGAGGGTTTTTGAAAGCCTGAAAATTAGTGTTTTCTCGCGTAAAAATAGTACTCGGTCTGGCGCCCCTAGATGTACGGGAGCCCACCAAGCCGTCTATAACGACGCCATTGAATATAATAACTTAATAACTGCGCAGCCTCCGTTGACGATATCCGGGAATTGTGCTTATATCGTCAATGGAGGCTGCGCAGTTACTATCGCCCACACCTAGGGTTGGCGGCGCTTCACAGAGGGACCACGAACTGGCGGACCGGTACAGAGAGTTCGTCGAGACGATGAAACAACTCGAGGGAGCTACAGGGGCGGCACCATAAGTTCACGTGGCCCCTCATGGCAGCTTACGGAACAAAAGGTCTGCCCCAAGGAAAAGGTCTCCAACCGGGGTTGATCAATTTTATAAGTATGACTACTTAATGATGGTGTGGCCAAATCAATACGATGCTCCAATCAAAGATTGTTCTGAACCACCTTTTATTAATTATACAGCGACCGCAGTTTCGGTCCTTTGGACCATTTTCAAGCTGTTCGACAGACAACGACATACCTATAACTTAACGAAGCATTTAACACAAACAAATCAACAGACTAAAAACCGGTAAATAAATTAATACTTCTAATAATACAGGCTTCGTGTGGCTTGTAGATAGGCTACTGAGAGTTCCTCTGCTCCCGGATGCGTTTGAGAGGGAGCTGGTACGGATTCGACAGCTGGCTGCAGCCAATGGTTATGGGAGGGGGGGCTACAATAGACAAACTTTTAACTAAAAGACGTAGGAGACAAATCCTAGCGGACAACTCCACCTTGGCTAGGGAGGTTAATGCAGAGGGAATGCAGAGTATGTGGGTCAGCTGTCGGATAAAGTTGCCAGGGTGCTAAAGAGAGAGGGGTTTAGGATCTCATTTAGGTGGGGATTGTCCCTGGGCAGCGCAGTGTCGGGAGTGAAGGACAGGATGGATAGATTAAGGAGGAGCGGGGTGTGTGAGTGCGGAGCGTTTTATGTCGGCCAAAGTGGACGAGAAATTAGGACTCAAGTGGCTGAACACTCCCCCAGGACAGGAAAAAGATCGGAATTTAAGGATCATCTGGTAGCGGTCTGGACACCCTTTCGATTCGGGTAGCGCCGAAGTTTTGCATTTCGTGAGTAAGGGCAAAGAAATGGACTGGCTGGAAAAGTACGAAATCAAAAAGGGATGCCGGCTTGATGGAGCTAACTGCGTTAATGCCATGACGGATTTCGAAGTCCCGCCGGTAATGGGAGTTTAATTGAGGAGCGTGGGGACCGGTGAGGGTAGAGGGGCGGAGGCTGGCAGTGGCGATATCGCGCGATTTCGAGGAGTTAGGCACAGGTGGGATTTGTTAATTAGCTAGTTTTTAAACAAGCGAGAAGCGACCAGGTAAGTGAAGCATAATTTGTATTTATTTATTATTTATTCATTTATTTATGCATTAATTTATTTACCGGTTTTTAGTCTGTTGATTTGTTTGTGTTAAATGCTTCGTTAAGTTATAGGTATGTCGTTGTCTGTCCAACAGCTTGAAAATGGTCCAAAGGACCGAAACCGCGGTCGCTGTATAATTAATAAAAGGTGGTTCAGAACAATCTTTGATTGGAGCATCGTGTTGATCAATTTTCGTCAGGACTACCGATCCCCTCCTCCCCACCCAAAATCTCTACTACCTACGAACGCCCCTTCGATATAGCCGACGAACTCCCTTTGATACGATCGACGAACTCCTTTTGATATATGTACTTGACAAACGCTCTTCGAAACGGCCGACAAACTCCACGACGATCCACGCGTTTGGGAACCAAGCGAATATCGATACAGACCAACAGAAATGTTATAAAAGGCTCTTTTTTTGCGCTCCAAACCCAGGAAAAATGATAAAAATATCAACTTCAAACCACTATTTGACTCAAAATGACCTCTCGGTCATGGGGGTATTGAACTACGATTGACACTGCACGAAACACACATCCAAGGCCAATCAAGGCCCCTCCTTTTGGCACAAAGTACCCTGGTACATCGAGATATTTTATGACTGCTATGGCTGGAAACTAAGGAACCAGCAACTTTTGTGCCAATTTGTGGCTCAACCGGAGCAGTTCAAGTGTCCAGCGGTCAGTAAATTGGATCCACAAGCTCGAGAACCAAGAAAATCGACCCAGACCACTGACAACCTGATGAACGATCATTTTTAGTCACTTATTTGTTGGCACCTGCGCACCGAACGCAGGAAAAGTGAAATATTAACTTTGAATGAATTTGACCAAAAAAACCTTTTGACCAGGGAGGGGAAGGCATTGCCCCCCTCCCATCATGTGGTTCCCCGAGAGCCCGGCATCAACTACCCCCCATCACACTCATTAACTCGTCATTTAAGGGGGGGTTTCAGGCGGGTTTCCTCGACCCCTTCCCAGTCATCCCTCGCGTAAGCTTCGCACATAAATTTTGGCTCCATTTCTGCATCAATATTCGATTTCAACGTCTAATTTTAATCTTCAGGAAGTCCTACAGAGACGTTAGATCTTGCTTTTCCAGATTTCATCCCTGAAATCACCTTAAAACACATTCAAATTCTAAAGTGCTTTGGGGTTATTTTAGGGATAAAATTTGAAAAAGCAAGATCTAACGTCACTGTAGAACTTCCTGAAGATTAAAATTAGATTTTGAAATCGAATATTGGTGCAGAAATGGAGCCAAAATTTATGTGCGAAGTTTAGGCGAGAGGCGACTGGGAAGGGGTCGAGGAGACCCGCCTGAAACCCCGCCTTAACTGTCCGATCCAACACCTTCGTTGAGCAAAAAAAGAGTTCATGGTCCGCCTGTCCAAAAAACAGCCGGGTATCCGCACGGAGCTCCTCCTGATGCCGGGCAGCACAGCTGAAAGCTCTGCAGAAAACTCCTCCGTTGTGCACACTCCGTCGACACAACAGCGTCGGGCTGACCACCACATCCACGACAGTTCGTCAGCTTTCCTGGTTAGAACGGCAGTTTCCGTTGTGCCGAGCAGTGCCCTCTGGAGCTCTCCATCGCCAAAATGCAAATTCTCATACTCAAGGGAGCGTCTTCAGTACATAATTTCAGATCAAAGCTCGCCAACTTAAATCACATGAAATCAATGAAGTACCCCTAAGACGCTGTGAAACGCGATCACCAGGACGTGGCTCACGGAGTAGCGCCCCTTTTTCATTAGATGTTCAGAGTACAACCTCACCCTTCCCCCTCAAGCCATCCCCAGTGTTCTTCCACCCACCCTTCTCCACCTGATGCCCTTTTGTCAGTAAGAAATTAAGGGGGGGAGGGTTTAATAGAGGAGGTTATGTCAATTTACACCAGGTAGAACCATTGTGGACACCTGAGAGCCATCAAGGCCCAAACTGAAGGCGTTGGAGTACGCTTCCTCGCTACCTTCCAACCATCTCTTCGACTTACAAGTTGTTTAAAAGCGAGTTAAGAGCGTTGTGATCCTTCTTAGCTTGGAAATAGTGCTGAGTGAGAGAGATAAAGAGAGCTAACTGGGGATGTAAGTGAGAGTGTTCTACGAGAAAGCTTATTTACAGTTGAAGCTACGTTCATCTTTGAGTGCAGAATAATGTGCCGCGACATTAAAGCAATCATCCAATAAATAATAATGAGTGAAAAAAAATACTGCGCAATAACACAGCTTTGCACTCGTCAGGCACAGTTTCCTTTAATGGGAACGTTCAATTTCCACGAAAAAAAAAAAAAATGAGATGGAGGTACATAATTCACTCCGAACAAATTGAGTCACTCACCTCGATATCCAGCCTCGGAGGCGGTGGTGGTGGAGGTGGACCCGGTGGCGAAGTTGGCAGCGACGGCGTACGTTTTCTCGGCCGTAGGTCGATTGGCGTCAGCGAACTCAAGTCTGGCGGTTGAGGTGGAAGCACGGGCATGCCCAAAGGTCGGGCTCCACCGAGACCGTATGAATTGGGGTCGGGGGTTTCACCGGGCGTTTCGGGTTTCTCTTCAACTTCCGGGATACCTAAAAATTAGGCACACCGCATTTAAAAAATTAAGTGATGATAATAATAATTGCACAAACGCGAGTAACAGTGCCTAGAACTAATCGTGAAACTTCTAAGGAATGTAAAATTGTATTGACGAATGTGTGCAATGTTAAAACTTTGAAAATATGGCAGTGGTATTTACTCTATAGTCTTTCTACTCTTACCCCTGTTATTATTGATGAAATTAAAATTTAATTTCAACGGTCTTAACAGACTAGATTTAAAATTGTCTACACCGTGTTTGATATCTGTGAGTAAATTCTTCGTTTTTAAAAGTCCTTACAGTAAATAGGAAGAATATTTACCTGAAGAAGGCGGACTTTCAGGCTGATTCCGCACATTTTGCGACGAAGGCGAGGACCGTTTTATAAGACGCCCCCAAGTGGCCACATTTATGTTCATTTGATGCGGCCTGGGGAAGTTTTTCACCTGTTGCTTGAATATCTTTCTTTGCCTCTGCAATTTAGGCTTCCGAGAAATCATTGGATTCAAAAATTTAATCTTTTTGAAGAGCGAGGAAAAACGAAATGTGCGGATTAATAAATAAACTGGAACCGTTGATGAAATAAAAAACTTGTAAAAAGTGTTTACCTCAGCGAATAAAAGACCCTGCGGTTCCAGTTCTAAAGCCATGCCGTGTCGTATGTCGTCGATGAATTCTTCTAAGCGAAGGAATTTGATAGCGCAGAGAGATCGCCAGTCTCTCCAGAATATTCCAATTTCCAACTCTCTAGATTTGTCTAGTTCTATCGAAAACCTAGAAAATAACATACACAACACTTGTGTTTAGCGAGGAATCGACTGCGGTTTCATTCCTGCCTTACCTTTGATCCCAGGCCTGCTGAGAACAAGGTTTCCAACTGGTTTGACCAACCGTTTGATTATCTAATTTTATTACCGCCATAATTTCATCTAAAATGAATAAAAATCGGAGTTAAAAGACATAAAGCCCTGTTGGAAAGGTGGGGTAGTACTTACTAGTTATTTCATCTTTCACGCTGTAAGATTTACTAGAGCTTCTACCCGTGACACCTTTAACGAATGATCTTAGGTCACCCGGACTTGACGTCGAGTCTTTTTCCCGACGGGACCGCCCCGGTACTTCTTCGAGAAGATCCTGGCAACCCATTAACCTTGAACAAAGAAGGGCCAAAATGTCAGTAACAATAAAGATTCCAGTAATTTTTTCAGAGTGAATAGCGACACTCAACAACTAAATCAGCGGATTTCCCCTCAGTATCCACCCCCTTGTATCATCCGCACACAGGTTTAACGTACCAGCACGAGGGGGCAACCACATTGAAAAGCATCTTCTCCCTCCCGATCGGCGAGATTCAGGAAAAAACGGGGACAAACATAATCCTGACTCAAACCTGCTTGATTTAAGGCAGGGGGATCATGGGGTTTCAAGACGCGAGGAATCCCAAAATCGAAACAGATTTCCAATCAGAAAGTGTTTTCCCTGTGATTCCAGCGTTTTGGCCAGTTTTAATGGGCTACACGAATTTCGCGCAGGAATTTGGCGAGGGCCATCTCTTCTTTGGGCTCCAAGAGGACTGTGGCAGGGGGTCGCGTTGGGCGGCTGACCCCCGTTGATGCCATTTTCCGGAAACTTGACTGAGTGGCAAAAAAATTAACGTGTTTCACATCGCCGTTAGATTTTTGGGCGATTTTCTCGGTGCCGTTCGAAGCTTAGCTTTTCCGCGCACTCCAAAGCGAGGTAGGTCGCAATCAATTGAGCAGGTGCTCCTGCATAAACCGCGTCCCACATTTCGAGAAAATGACTCTAAACCGCCCCACCCAAGGGCGATTTTATTGAAAATGATCAAAACTTTAAAATTGGACGAATCTGCGTATCACGGGGTTCTGCGAGTCGGGGAACCATTGTTGGTGGGAGGGGGGGGGGTGTTCGATCAGAAGAACCATAGAAGGGGTTCTCTGGGTAATCCGGCGTTTTTAGCCGCTTTTCACGGGGCTAACAAATTTTCCTGCCAGCGGTGGTCACGCAATCGAAAACGACAGCGCACACGCACCTCTCTGGAGTTAAGAAAGTAAGCTGAAACCAACGAAAACGCTCATTTTTTGCCATTTAAAGAGAGTCGACGGCCATTTTGACCGGAACTGGCTACATTTATCAATTCAGCATTGCCCCCGGGGCCTATAAACTTGGGTGGGATGAAATCGAAAGCGAGGCACTTTGAGAAAATGACTAATATCGTCCAAAATCGGCAGCAATTTACGATTTATTAATTCTCATATTTTAAATTGGCTAAGTAATTTGATGCTAAAATCGTGAAAAATTAAATTTAACTAGTATCTAACGGATTACGTGGGGAATCTCCTATTGCGTACTAACGTAAATGGTGGAGGGGGGAATGCCTCCGCGGGCTCCCTAAGAGCTTAATTTAGAAAAATAGACTCAAGAGTAAGATCGTTGATCTTTGTTTTGTTGATTTGGCTGTTCTGAATATTAAATGGGAAGTTGGTTATTTAAATTTGAACAATACAGCCGCGTAGTTTTTGTACAGAATGCATTTCGGGCCCAATCCCGGTGCCCCTCATCGGCAATCTTATCGCCACTACAGCAAAACTCCAACAAGAGTAAGAAGATCAGTGTGCCCTGGGCTTGGGGCTTCGGCAAAAATTTGGCTAAAATTAAGAAAAAACTCTAATTCGCGGTTTGAAGAGGCTATTTTATGGCTAAAATTCAGAAGAAGCGCTAATGTCCTGCACATGGGGTCCCCATCTATACATAGGTACATATATTTTGTATCAGTCAAAAAAGGTGTGGATGCTTTAGCCGCAAGAAAGAAGACTGCGTGCACTCACCTAACTTCCAGCTTGCCCGTAACGGCAGCCACTCGATTCAAAGACGACGAATAATTCGACGTAGGTCGATTCGACTGATCACGAAACGGTTGAAGATTCGTATAGCTCACCGGCACAGGACTCGCAGCCTGGACACTCTCTAGCTCGTGTTTCAACTGCAGGGCTGCGGGTGAGTCCGGCGGAAGTTCTTGTCGTCGCATTTCCAAGGATTTTCTTAACAGGTCCAACTTTCTCGACGACTCGCAAAGGCTCGCTTGCGCCTAAAGGGAACAATTGGCGAGCGACAGTTAACACAAAGGGAAATTATGGGGGGGAGGACGCAGACGTACACAAATGTAAAGACCAAAGTGTGGAATGAAGGCCTTTTCTGGGGGGATTCAGCTCTGAGAGTTCATCTTATCGAGGCGGAGAACAACACAAAGTAAGAACAAAAGAGAGCAAACAAAATAATTTATTACAAATAATGTAAAAAGCCCTAATCACTGACCGACATATTCTGCAAAAGAACATCCTTCCAGTTCGCAAAGAAAAGAATAATAGCAGCTAAAGTTTACACAGTTCGTTATTTAGAAAGGAAAGAAAACACGACATTATTCCTCCTTTCACAAGCATAATCCTTCGCTCCACGACGTTACAAAAGTAAGCGAGCAAGTTTTATAGTCACTGTAAGAGGAAGGAGCGGTAGAAAACTATTTAAAGTCAGTAAAAAGACTCATTAAAAGACTAGTTAAAGGAAAATGCAGACCTAAAATTACATAATTATATATATTCATTTATTTACGTTTGTCCGCTTCATCGCAGTGCTTCTAAACGAGTGCGTTACGCCATGTCTTACACTATATTAACGTATGGTTTATCGCCTAATGAACGCGTTCGATTTCTGTAGCAAACATGTTCGAAAAAGTATCTACAAGTATCACACGAGCAGTCGGGATTCTTTGAAGGGCCCACGTGATGACCGGGCTTTCGAAGACTGCCCAGTACACCGCCAAATTTTTCCGCCTTGGCTAAATGTTCGAATCGTGGGGTGAGGAACGAAGTTCGAGTCGGTGACTTTTTATACTTGATCGACGGTGCTTCGGAGTCACTTAAACTTCCGGATTTTTTTATAAGAGCGACAGTAGTCGTCGGTTTCACCGCCGTAGCTGACGATGACGTTTCACTCGACTGCGACGCGTTGGCACGTTTGACAGTCCCCTCGCGCTTGACACCGTTACGTTTGTCAAGCTCATCGTAACGTCCGAAACTCCAGGCCAAGCCTTCTTCGTCAGAGGATTCCGAGCTCTCATTGCTTTGATTCATGGGGGACAAGCGTTTCGTGTATCTTTTGGGTCGTTTATCGAAATCCTGTTGATTTCCGGCCCATAATTTTTCTTTTTCTCTAATCCTCAGCTTGTCGAACGAATTCTCGTATTCAAAACTATCACTCTGGAAAACACTACCGTCACTTTTTCTAATCGATTCAAGGTCCGTGTCCTTCCACGATGTGGTAGCATGACTCGAATTATTCACGGACGATAGTCTCGAAGACAAAATACTACCACTCGTAATACTTAAAGTGTCCGGAGCTGATACAAATGAGCTTCTAGCAGAAGGATAGTTAGAACTACAGGTGGAATCGTTACTCAAAGGAAGAATATCGAGCTTGCTATTGCTCAAAACTCGACGTTTCTGCCGTTGCAACGCATGAGGAAGAGTGTCGATGTTTGCGCGCGAGTGTAATACTTTCACTTTGTTCGACTCGAACACAGTTTGAGGGGTTGAAGTGGCTGTTTCTTCGGTTGAAGACGATGACGAATCAGAATCAGACCCGGTACAGTAGACGTCGATATGAACAGTCCGGGGAGTTTTTTTCCCGTCGCTACTACTACCAGTACCGCCACCTCCGTATGGTTTGTACGACGCGGGACTTCCTCTTGATCTTTGCGGCGTTGGTCGGACGACGGGTCGGTTCTAAAATCAAATTTCAAAGTTGTGGATGCGCTGAAAAACGAACGAACAAACAAATTTACCTTGGATTTAGCTAGCTGGTCTTGAATCAGAAGAGGAACATGAGATGTCGAAGTTTGAACCTCCGCATCCCGAACAGTAGGAATAACGGGTTGACGGCACGGAGCGCTTTGCGTTAGTTTATCCGGAGGTGGACGATGACAAAAGTGTTGATGGTGAACGTGATGAGGAGGCCCAGTTGGAGCGGGTGGACTTTTTGGACAGGGGGGCTGCTGCTGCTGCTGGTGGATGGGCGGCGACGCTAGACCGAAATCTACGTCAACGGGATTCTCAGTACAGGTGAGAGTGACCGTGTGGTGACCACCGACGGTAACGGTGCAAGTCGCCCTGGCCCCTGAGAATCCCGAACGAGGACTCATAACACGTTCACTCCCGTAGCCGGAGTCAGTTCGGCCCGGCCCGTCGACACCACCTCCACCCTCACGGGTCGTAAGTACGATATTTCCCGCTTGAGGAGAAAACGATAGCTGTGCGTGTACGGACCATTCTTCGATTGGGCCACCCCCGCTGCATGAGACCCATTCTTTCGCAGACATGTCATCGCAATTCAAAATTGTTCAATATGCATAAAAGAATGGCACCCAATAGCAGTTTAGCACATCGCTGGCGTCGGTCATCCCTCCTGGTCACACCTGCCCTGCCCCACAAGCACTACCGAACAATCGCATATTTTCCACGCTCATAAAACTTCAATAAAGCGCAATTGGACCGTCTCTATCCCTGAAAATACCCCCCCCCCCTCTACGAATAAACAACAGAAAAAAAAGTCCACTCTAAAACCTCAAATTGTGTACGGTAAGTTCACTCTCCAACACGTAAACAATGAAATAAACAAGGACGTCACTTTTTTCCTCGTCAAAGGATCGTCTTAATTGACCGAAAGCTCGAAGATCAACTGTGTAAAACGAAGACGAGGAAAAATAAAAAAGGGGAAAATGTCTTTCCCCGGCCTCAGTTGTTTCGCAGCTTGGCGAATATTGGGCAGATATCCAGGTTTGAACGGGGGAGAGTCTATTTCTGATCCAGAAATACTGAAGAAGAAGAAGAGAGGGGGTTTCTACATTCTTTCTGTCTCTCGATTTTTTCTTATTTTTTTTCCACGAAATGCCTACAAAATAATGATCAAGGCCGCCGCGATGTCGCCTAACGTTAATCGCTACGTTTGGCCGTATCAATCAGCTTTGGATTAGCGTGGGATAGACGATACCGAATTCAAACGGAGTGTACGCCGAATTGGCGAGGACGAAAAAAAAAAAAAAAAAACTAAACGCTGAAAAAATAGGGAACGTTTAATTCCGCATCATAAGGGAGGAGGCGATGATTGCCAAAATGGAGAGAAAAAAAACAGGGGTGATTAAAACTAACGTTGCAACCCTGAAATTAAGCTTAAAATAATTCAGAGGTAACTTGAAACTGAGACAAATATCAAAAGCGAGTGTCGTGGACCTTCTCGTTCCACTAGTGGAACACGCGCTATTTGCGCCAGTGCCTTCCCACGCAAGTTGATTCCTAGCCATCTTACACGGGACGGTTCAGTCCATCCGCAGTCAGCCACTGATCGCTTTTGTGACGTCCTCCTTTGTTTCCTTGCAAAAATATAACCGTACGGACTAACAAACGTACGTTTTGACCTTTCCTGTTGACACGGCTGATCCCTCAACCCCCCGACTTTTGGCCTCTCCAGCAAGTTTTCCGAGTGCTCGAGTATTCCCGCAAACGGGAAGCTCCCCGTTCCGGCACACCCTAGAAGAAACTTGCAAGAAGGAGCCTCGATCCTAATCGAAGTTAACTGGGCGAATTCGACGAAAATGCCCAACATTTTAAAAAATCTCGTAGATCTACGGCTTTCTCGACAGGAGAAATCTTAGAATCAAGACGGATTTCCTATCACACAAGACGTTTCAGGGGAGAGGGGCTTCTCAGGGTTTCGTTAACAGGGGGCCGCAACAATATCCCCGCGGACGGCGCCGCGGTGGTCATGCGATCGAAGGCCTCACTGTCAAGAAAGATCATTAACACAGGCGGGCTACGCTGTTTGCCGCCTTCGAGTCAACAAACACTCATCCCTTACGATCGCCTACGATTGCTGGCTCCTTCAAGTGGTTGGTTCCTTTGGTTCCTTCTAAAACCGTTAGCTGTTTTTTTTGGTCCAGATTTACGATATTTCGTTATTTACAGACCAAAGACATCGCGCAAAATCAGGAATTTTTCGATAGCTCAAGTGATTTTGAAGGAGCACAAATCGGAGAAATTTCATTTTTATATTAGTCAAACCCACAAAATTCACACGATTTTTTATTTTTATTTTTTAGATTCGAATGTACGAAATTGGCCTAGTGGTTTAAACAAAGCCACAATATGTTGACTATTTGAAGGAGCCAAACCCACCAAATTGCCTATTGAGCAACGCGAATCGGTTTTTTCTAATAATTTAATTATAATAATTTATTGCTATCACCGCTAGGCATTACAACGTCAATATAATATTCAAAAGAAATGGAAAAAATCGTTTAAACTGTACAGGGCTTTGTTGACTAGAATATTTTTCAATTTTCTCTTGAACTGCGTGAGAGGCAGATGTTTAAATTCATGAGGCAGGGTATTGTACAGTTTAGTCGCCATGCTGAGGAAACTTTTGGAGGTTTTGGTCAGTCGGAAGGACCCTGGAACTAAGAGTTGATTCCCTCTGGTCTCATACGAGTGGACGTCACTGAAATGCAAGCCGTCACCAGCATGTGCAAGGCACAGGCACTGAAAAGCGAAGACGGCGTAGACGGTCATAATGCCATGATCCTTAAACGCATCCCTACAGGAGTCACGAGGCCTCAGTCCGCTCAGAATCCGAACTGCTCTTTTCTGCAAGGCGAAAACCTTGCCAACGTCCACAGAATTACCCCAGAGCAGAGTTCCATAAACAATGTGGCAGTGGAAAAATGCAAAGTATGTCTGGACAAGCGCGTCGTTGGTCACAGAAAGTTTGATACGTCGAAGAATGAACAAAGCTTTGGACAACATTCTTGACATCGATTCAACGTAAGGTTTCCATCCCAGTGAAGACGCGATCATCAAACCGAGCATTTTCACCGACGATTGAGAGCAAGCCGGTTCGGTAAGAGAGAAATCAATGTGCTGGGTTTTTTGGGTATTCAGACAAAGCCGGTTGTTCCGGCACCATTCCTCTACCAGAGCGACACAGTTTTCCTTGTATTCACAGCTCGGCATCAGGACGGAAATATCATCCGCGTATACCGCACCAAATTGGTTTTTTCGATCGAGTCCAACTGGCAAAATTTGTGTTTTTGACCGTCGAATTCGTAAAATTGGTCATTGGGAAGTGGGAACCTCGCAAAATTGCACTCATGAGGGAGCAAACCCTGCGAAATTAGGGGTTTGAGAGCCAAACGCCCTCAACACGAGGAATCTGAAAATCGAAGGGGGGGGGGTTACCATGATACCATGGTTTTTTTGGGCACTAGCGCACGTCTTCAAGGGACACACGAATTTTTCCACAGACAGCGGTCGCGTGATCGTCAGCCTTGAAGTCCAAGGAAAACCCCTCTACGCAACCGGAATTCACTTGGCCCAGGCTCTGGAGTTGGGAAGATCGACTGTAACCAGCGACCACGCAAAACGCGCACATTTTCGAGCACTTTAAAAAGGGGCCCTTCCACTCCGTTGCGTTTTGGGCTGGAATCGGCTGTATTTCTCGGTTGGGCTCATAGTGGTAACTTGAGAAAAGCCCCATAGGAGCATTTTCACTCCCTCAAGTGCGTTGGACCCCGAGCCCACTGTACTCCGCAATCGGCCATTGCCTGAGTGACTAATAAACCGCGAGCGACTTAAAGCGGTACACTTTGATGACATCGATAGGCTGTTCACCGTAGCCCACTGCAACAAATCCCCTCCCACCCCATCCACATACACAATGCTGTCGACAGCCTGAAGTCCAAGGAAGAGGCACAACGTTCCCACAAGATCTCACTTTGGAGTCGAGAAAATCGGTTGAAACTAACGATGTTTATCATAGCATTTATCATTTCAGCATTAACTGCGTCCGGCTCGGATCAGAACACTTTGAGAGACTAGCCCTAGAAAACGTCACTCAACCTCTACCTCTGTGCGATTTTAAACGAAAAGGTCCGAAATTAAAAACACTTGGTCAAAACAGCGTACCTAAATTATTATCTTTGGGTCGACATGGGGGACCAAACAAGCCGCGGACAAAACCGCTTATCTTGAGGTTCTACGACACGTGAAATCTGCGTTTTTGGTCGCTTTCGCCAATTTTCAGGGGACTGGACGCAAGCGGACCTCTCGGGAGTAAAAAAAAACGCTGATACCAAGGACAACGCGAAAAAGTTTTCGCCATTTGAGTGCGTTTTGGGCGGGACCGGCTGCATGCGGTGAGAACACTTTAAGAAAATGAGTCTAAAATCCTTCCAAAAAGGCAACTTCACCACAGGCACTTTGGACGAAAATGGTTAAACATTTAGCGAAACCACGTATCAACGTTTTTTTCCAACAGGGCGATCACACACGAGACGGTGAAAGGGCTCTCCTCGTGAATCCGAAGTTTTTGGCCGCTTTGGCAAACATTCAGGGGCTGCGTAATCGACAGCTCTGAAGTATGGGTGATCACCGCCCCCTCTTCTTAGCCTTTTTACGTCCGACACGTCTTTGTTGCCCGATCTGATCGACGTTAATCTGCCCCCCCCCCAATCACGAGCAAGGTGGAGGAGTCCGTGGAAAGAGCCGCTATGGAGTTGATAAATCGACCAAAACCAAGGACAATGCAATACGTTTAGTTCTGGTCGCTGACACCCCTCTCATTTGTTTGGTGGTTACCTTCACAGAAAAAAGAAATGCCACAAAACGAAAGAAAAAGGTGGTACCGTACCCATAAGCACATGGACAGTGTAAGAGCGCCCAGAAAATCGAGCGAACTCAGCAATTTAAGGGACAGTGGCGGTTTCGCCGACGATTAACTGGATTTTTCAATTGAGCGTGCTCCAAGAAACTCATAAAATGCTGTAAATTGGGCTTGAACGAGGTTAAATGAAAATGAAGTCAACTCATTTGGGTGTTGTCCATAAGCCGTTTTCCTGCTTATTGGCCACATGAGCGTAGAATTGGCGAGGAGTTCTCCATAATTTCATGCCGGAAGAGTATCTTCCTACTATAAACCCGCAAAACACGAGAACTCCGGGGATGTTGTCTTCCTCGTCCAAGGATGCCAACGTAATCTTTCGTTGAGTCTATTTTGGACAGTTGACTGTCAGGAGACCCCAAGAGGACACCTAGATAGATCCCACCGCTCTGCAACCTAAAAAGTGACCAAACCCAACGACAGCACAAAGCGGGGAGCCAAGCGAACACCCCCTCCCCCACTATCTTTCTCTGACTATTTAGGTTTTGCAACAGTCTACACGACCGAGGATGCAGGAGAGGAATTTATAACGGAAATCTTAAACGCTGACACAGGGTCATCTTTAGTATACAATGACATTTTGAGTTCCTTGGAGTAATGAAGTCATAAAACCAAAAAAGTTCAACAGAATAAAATAACACGCAATTCATTGACCGCTCGCTATCCTGCCAAGTAAAAGCTAGACGTGAAAAACTTGTTCGTCTGAAGAGAGAAAAAAACGAAAGTCGTTGATGAAAGCTTTACCCCACAATATGTTCCATTGAAACTCAAGAGTCAGCTAATTTTATGTGAACCAACATCGACTACAAGTAATTTAGAAATTCGCGTCAACTTCCATATATGGCTGAAACGCGACACCGAGTTGACAAAACTCACTTAAATGAGTCCTTCGGCGGGGATTACTACTAAAAACCCTTCATTCCACTTTGAAAAAGAAAAAAAGTGATTTCCCGTAAAATGTTACCTCTTGTAAAGCTTTTTTGTCGGATCCTTGAAGAAGTCTGATGACATTTTTAGCTCCTTCGACGACGGCAGCCTCGATTCTCAGCCTGTGCCGCAGCTCTTCCACTCTGTCTTCGAGGCCCTGCGGTTCTAATCGCCCCAATTTGTTGTCTATATACATATATAAACAAAATTAATATTGCTGAAAAAAACTAGGAAAAACAGCACTTTTAAGCACACCTTTATTGGGCGTTTCACCGTTGGGTTGCTGCGAATCGTAACTTCTCATCGACCCTCTGTTCTGTCTCACTTTCATTATTCTCATTTTTAAATATTCGATTTTGGCTTTAGAGTCGGCCAACATTTGTTGGGCTTCACCAATCAATTTTTTATCCCTCGAATGACCCCCGCTACTCGCCAACGATTGAAGCATATTTTCGGCTCCTTGTTTAACCTGTTGAAAAAAAAATCACTAATGTGTCATTCTCCGCTTCTAGATAACGTAAAATGAATAAATTTTGAGAAATAAACAAAATTAATTGGTTCTAAGAATTAATAACTACAAGTGCCGGGTCATTCGCACGCCCATTCATTCATTTTTTGTTCCCACGTTTTCTTTTTTTCCCTTACTATCATGATTAAGGTTTTGTTATAGCTAGGAAGAAAGGCTTAACAGGCATTGGTAGGAGAGGCGAGGGGTGAACGTGTACATTTACCTTGAGTTCAATATTAAGCTGTTTCTCGAGGGACACAAGCCGCAAATCATTAGCGAAGTTATTGCCCTGAGAGTCGACAGATAACCCCGACATCGCCTTGATGACACCGTCTAAAAATAATTAAAAACAGAGCAATTTGTAACTCAGCGTCACAGCAAAGTGAGATAATAGATTGTTTACACAAACAATTAAAATTGTGGGAAAAATTTGCAAGGGTGTTTCAGGAGGAATGATCCGGATTGAAATAATTATGTTGTAGTACTAGGCAGGGCGGACCAAAAAAGCGTATGAACATAGGGTCGCAAACGCTTTGTTTCGGAGGTTGAGGTGAATTAGTGAATTTTTAGCAACCCTCCCTTTTTCCATCAATAAGTCAACGAAACGAAGTAATCGTCTAACCCAGAAGAAATTGAGCGACGGTTCTGAAGAGAGCACAAAATGTCCTTCAAAAATGCCTAGTTCTTTCAAGTTGATACCGGGATTAAGTATGCTAATCATTTATTTTTCGAAAAATGTGAAAGTGTTGTTCCCGAAGTTTTCGTTTTCTTCTTTGTCGATTCATCATGTTACATCATCTGGAGGAACTCGGTGAAAAAATGTCCACTTTGTAAGCTTTTAAACGGCTCAAGAAGATTGAGAATCGTGCAATTTTGTGCGATATGTCGCAGTAAACGTTCGAAAAAGCAAGGCAAAGTGCTCAAAAATGGGCATGTTGTGCCAAGAAGGAAAAAATGACGTTAAAGGTTTATTATAATTTATTGTTAGTGCGATTAATTCATCACCCAACAAATTGATACCAGCTGATCCGAAACATACAATTTATTAACCTCCCCCCTCCCTATCATTCCAACCACCAACTTTTTAGCTGTCATAACGGGGGTGAATCAAATTTTGTTGCCACAAGTGGGCGGGTCCGTTCGTAGGAAATCAAACTATTAGAATTACATTTTCTCGATTTTCGTTTGATCAGAAACCAAATTTTGTGGCTTTAGTTCTTTCTATGTATAATCACTTTCGCAGGTTCAGATGAATTCAAAAAACTAGTTTGTCGAAAAATTAAAGACGAAAAAAAACAAAAAAAAAACGTGATTTTGTCTCTTTCAAACTCAATGCCAAATGTCGCGGATTTGGCTCCTTCAAAACCAAACACGGATTTTCACTACTTCATACCTCATCGGGTTTGCATATTTTCACTCTTGCAAAAACCAAATTCACGGATTTGGCTAATTCAAAAACAAAAATTACATCATTTTGGCTTTTAAAGACACCTGTTCAGCGGATGTTTGCTATGTCAAAACCTAATTTCGAAGATTTTGTACCTTCAAAACCCCGCAATTTTACCAGGTTCTTTGTGCCCGGAAACGCTTACCTCCTGCACTTTTGGCTATGGGCCACTATTACTATAGTCCAATAATCGATGTACTCTGTACCCAAAACGTTGAGAACCCCTGTTTCAGAGAAAGATCGGAGATTTCAGCCTCTGAAGTTCTTCCCCCGTCGCTGTAAAATGCAATTATTCAGTCTCATTACCACTAATGAGAAGACATGCTGGGGGCACAAAATTCCTGTTTTTTCCTGGAGTCGTGGCGATAAATAGCCCACTTTCAGAGTGTAAGTTAACATTTTTCGGCCCTTGTGAATTATTGGGAGGCAAAGCAGGGCATCCAGTAATTTGTTTGTTGTGTCATTAAATTCCACACCGCCCACTTTTTGAAAATTTCGCACACAAGCATTCGGCCACAGTAGAAACGAAAAAAATCGAATAATTCGATAGGATCACGTTCGCAGCATTGAAAGCAACGATATTGGAGATGAATAGCGAGTCTACGGAGCTAAAAACCGCGAAAATAATCGAAATAGATAGGAAGTAAGCCCCTCCCCCCAAAACAATATCGTGGGTGTTACAACGGAAAGGAAAAGTTGCATGGGAAACGCGCTTTGATCGATCTTTGAAAATAGAAAGGAACGCGGTAAGTAGCAGCTGGGACGTCAGAATCCCACAAATCTTATTAACTAGAAATGATGTGAAAACGGAAGACGGCGGTAAAGCGAGAGAAAAGTATTTTGCCTTTTCAGCTTCCCAGATTTACCGCTCGTGAACAAGTCAATTTTTCCATCATTTTCGTTGTTGTTTCTCTTAAACCTTTGCAACGTTTTCAATTATCACGGGTTTCTGGGACTGCCAAACGCGAGTCTTTTAAAAGCAAACAAACCAACTAAAGGAAAAGATTGTCCCAGAATCGGGCATGAAGTCTCAAAAAAAGGAACCACTCAAATTCAGCAGTGGTAATGGTGTGGGTGTGGGTTCAATACGTAAAACACGATCAATAAATTGTGTTTTCAATTGAAATATGAGGCAATAAAACAAACGATATAAAAATGAAGATGTGAGTCAGGCAAGAGATAAAAAGGATTATAAAAGAACAAAGAATAATAATAATGTGTTCTCCACAGCTAAAAAACACGCGGTTGATCACAATAGGGGGATTTTTCTGGAAAACGCGAGCTACCATATATCCCTGTTCGTTCCAAAAATCTCTATTGACAATTTTTGACATTTCCCCGCTAATTCCCACCTATCCTGCGCTTCCGGACTATTTTTTTTCTTTTTTATTCGGCGAAGTTCCGGGCACACCCCGTGCCATCGTTACTGATTTCCATAAGCCTTTCCCAAGTATGTACGCTACAAGAATTAATTTATCCGTATACACGTAATACTGGTCAGAGATCCTAATCCCGGCAACAAGGCGTGAGAGAATGGTTAAGGGGTGTAAGGACTGGGAAGGGGACAAGGGGGAAATTACGCGACGGCAGCGGCCCACTCGACACGGCTGATTGGACATCCTGTTAATTTCCAGAATCCTTCTAGTATAATATACGCGTGTTTCCAAGTCGTTCGAGTGAGGAACCGCTTGAACACATTTAAATTAAATAGACGCTATTAGGGTTGGGTTGGGGTAGAGAGGAAATGAAGCACGCTACGCTATACAAAAGAGACGTTAAAAAGTTGAGATTGAAGCAAGGCGAGCCAACGTTAATTTCCAATTAAATAAGGAAATTCCGTTAGCACATGTAGACAAATTAAGTCCGAGTGGCCGAGAACTTAACGAACGTAAGAGGAGAAATTCAAATGCTCTCATCGTACAACGTCTCGCTCTAAATAGTGCTGCACTTGAAAAAAAGGGAAACCCGGTGTGGATGGACTGGCCAAGACCTCGGACAAGGAGAAGTTTTAGAGATAGTTTCGTTGTTATTTTTTTTTGAAGTTCAGACGAAAAAGGCCAGTCGACGCGAACGCTATGCAACAAGCGAGCATTTATGTTCCCCTGAACATGATAGCATGAAAATAATAGCGTGAATCCGACTCATAAGGTGCTGAGAATTAAAGAAAATCGTCCACGAAGAGGCTGTCGCCTCACAGGGTGAAAAAAAAAAAAAACCTTCCAAAATTAGGAAGGATAAGTGTCGGTAAACGATGACAAGGGGAGGGAAGGGGGAGTTACACTTACACTTGGGAGGGGGCAATGTCTCAGAAATTCAAGTTGCCTAACATAATTTGATTCAACGCATTTTCGTTTTCCATCCGAAAAATAGAGCGATTTGTGCCCATTTTGAGTGCGTGATAAGACAAACTCTAACGCATGTCGTATCTTAAAAATAGAGAGCTAACACGCAAACAATGTTCCTAATTCTTGTCAAGAATTTGATCTCTCGCATTTTTCACGGAATTAAGCGGAGTAGAGCGAAGGCACCTTGAAAACTTGTACGTATGATAAGCACGGACAAGCTGACAACAGTCGTTAATTCTTTTTTCTCGATAAGACCGCACGAGGGCTAAAATAATATTGCACATCGTAAAAAATGACCATTCTTCGGCACGTTGGATATAGCGATCAATTGTTAATCGGAGCAATGATTTGGCTATTTGAGCAGGAAATCCCGATTTTGGGCGAAATTTGATGTCTAACTAGCTTGCAAATGGGTTAGGGAAGTGTTTTTCCCCCAGGCTCTTTGTTGAGCGCCTCTAAAGCAAAATTCCAATCATCGGAGTCGCGTCTTTTAGTGCTACCCAGAAACAAAAATACCGCAGCACTTAATCGCTTATAATTCTCGCACGCGGCTCACCTGGTGCGACGCCTCACGCAGCACCACGAAGTCGGTGAAGGGGGGGGGGGTCGGTGAGGGGGCTGATGGGTCCCAAGGGGTAACCCCGCGGTTTCCCTCAAACTACAAGTTTCCTCAGATTATTGCGGAAACTCCAGAATCAACAACTCCAGAAAATAGCTTTTTGAACTAGCCAACCCAGCTAAAAATTGGTTTTTGAAAAAATCCAGACCCGCGAACTTGCTTTTTAAAATAAACCAACACCACGCTGGAAATTTTTCCTTTGTGGGGGGGGGGGGAAGTGTGAAATTCCACGTAGGGAGCCACCCCCGCGAAATTGGTTTCTAACGCGGCAAGTCCGCAAAAGTTGGTTCTGGAAAGACTCAAACCGGCGAAGGTAGTTAAATTAGCCAAAACTGCGAAATTGCATTCAGTGGCAAATCCGTGAAGTATTTTGACTTGAAAAGCGCCTCAAGCGAAATGGCTTGTTTGAATGAATCAAATCCCGCGAAATTGGCATATTAGGAAGCCAATCCCGTAAAATTGGCTTTTTGAGTGAGTAAAACCTGCGAGAATTCGGCCAAATCCAGTAAATTTGGGTTTCGAGAGATTCAAACCAGCGAAATTGATTTCTCAAAGTGTCAAATATGCGAAATTAGGGCTGAAAGGGGTGAAATTAGCACATTATATGCTTTGCGGTTAGGACCTAGTCTGTCAGGAATGTTGCTATCTAGACAGTTTTAGGTCCTGCCTAGGCAGGGAAGTCGCCAAAGAAAGACGCAGTCAGTTTCTATAACCTGTAGGCCAAAATTAATAATTTAGGGACCAAAAATCTGGGGCTATGTTGACAATTCCCATGTCAAATTGTCAGATTTTGAGGTTAAATTGATTATTAAGCCGGCGCTTATAGTCACTGTCAGTCAGTTTTTATACTGTCAGCGAATAATCGGTTTCTTGGGCTTCTTATTAGATAGGGTAGGGGTTGAAGGGTGAGGGAAGAAAATATCTTTGCCGATCGAACAGATATTAGGAAATGGGCATGAGGGGAATATCAAGGAATATTATAAGCTAATGTTATGCGCATCGTGTCACAATTATTCAAATAACAGTCTACTCAGAGAAGGTAGGGTATGTAGAGTACTGAATAGCGACTCGTACAATACGCATAGTTTCATCGACCTTGAAAGAGCGGGGAGGGGAGTATTTTAAAAATGACGAACTTCTTTGCTACAATGAATTTATTTGAAGATTAATGGAAGTGAATATTTCCTCCCTTCGCCCCTCCTCAAATTCGAGTGTTTCTTGTTTAACAAAGTATGTATAAGCTCTTGTTATTATTGTGGACGTCAGAAACACACGTACATGGTCTACAACTCTTCTTAAAGAGCGAATCCGGTCGAATAAGGAAGAAGACCTTGACAACAACGAGCACGCAGTTTATAGATGTTTCGCTCTCGAATGACAGTTTTTTTTCCAAGTTCCAGAGAAACTCTTTACAAGGATTTGATCAACAAAATCCGTTAAGAACGAATTTTCCGAGAGTGTTTCTGTGTAGCAATTTACTTTTTTTTCTTCATCCTTTCCTAGTAGACGATGCAGGAAACAACTTGTCTTCCCCCTTGACTTTACTTTCACTCGAAAATACAAGTTTCACTCAGTTGGCTTTCTAATGCCGCAAGTTCCAAGACCACCTTCGTTTGTTTTCCAAACGAATGATTCGAGGGAATCATGGAAGAGACGTATATAAAATGAAGGAAAGGAAGCTGGTTTTGCAGGCGAGAAAGGCACACGCTCAACGTTGATTCAAATCATGCACAATTAAGCTTAGAGTCATGACCCCACGAGCCAAAGATATTGAAGGATAAACTTGTTACGGGGCGCGAAGAAAGTGTACAAAACACGTTAAATTTTATGACAACACCTATTAGACTGACAGCCCAGCGATTGAGTGGGTGATTTCGCTCGGGCCTGAACGCTGAAATATGAAGGAAAACTCGATAAAAGGGTCTCAATGAGTCAAAACGTGCTGGATTTTCAGGGACTCTTCCTTACTTCCAGTCCAGCGTTAAAAAGCGAGATAGGGGCCCCCCACCCCCCAACACAGACAGAGAAGTAGAAGTCGGAGAAGCACAATGTGACAGACGTTTCCAGTGTCCAATCTCTCAACTGTTTAATTCATACCGTAATCACGTCAGTCAAGAGAAATTTCATAAAATGAAAGACAATGCAGTGCGGCGAGTCTCCGTGCGGTATCTTGCTCGCCTTTTAAAAGGGAGGTCCCTTTGTCTCAAATGTCACCCAAACCCGCGAACATCAACCCAGTCAAATAGCAAGTGGCCTTGAAAGCAAAGAGTTTCATTACACTAATTGTTATAATTATTTTTAAAAGAAAAAGCGAGAGCAGATGAGAATAGGCACGTGGTAATTTTGAAAGCAAAGCCAGGAAGATGCCAATTATTTCTTGTTCACTAGAGAGGTTTACTGTTTTTTTTTTTTTTTTTTTTTTTTTTTTTTTTTCTCCACCAGCCCCATCCTAATTTTTATACCGCAACGTGAAAATAACAATTTCTCTAGAGGCCAGGGGCAATTTTCCTTAATTATATCCACAGAAAAGTAATAAATTATTGCTGAGGAGCAATTTTGCTCTCGGTAAAAATATGAGACGTTAGATTTGAGAGCTTCTCTGGTTGAAGTGAATGACGTAAAAGAGAATAATACCGTGCCAAAAAGAGCCAGGTGCGACTGATACTAACCTACTGGACCTCAAAGACGAGGTCGAACGGGTTTTTTCAATGGAATTTTTAATAATTCTAAAAGTCACACGTCTTCGGCTCTAAAACTGATGATCGCAAGCAAACGCACATAAAAAAAAGTTAATAAACTCTTGCATCGAGTAAAAAAAAAAAATACACACAAAAGAAATCAAAGAAATAAACGTAATCACTTTCGTCTTCAAAAACGAAAGTTTTTTGCCCACGACGAGAATAGAACAATAAAAACGCACGCTACCGAAAATGAAAACAAAAGACAAACCTACAAAAAGCGATTTCAATGGAACTGAAAAGTACGGCCGAAACAAGCCGGGGTCAATAAGGTTTTTTCCCTACTCGAATCCTTAAAACAAAAGAAAATAGTGCTCCTTATTGTGTTCGGATGTTTGAGGAATAATTATTAAAAGGCAAGGGGGTGGAGGGGTTGAATGGGTAATATAGCCACAAAAACTGTCTGTTTGGTAAGAACACGCCTACGTAAAAATAAAGAAGTTCTCAGAGCTTCCAAGAAAAGCGTTAATTCCCTGGGTTGTTATAGTGGGAGACCGGAGACTTGAGTTTTCATCTCGAAATCTGACTCCGCGGTGTGCAACGTTCATGGTCTTGATGGTTGATGTGACCGCAAAGGAACAAATCGTTTGGGTCTTCAGGTTAGGCCCACCACCAGCTCTGGACCCGCATTGGCCTTGATTTTTTTTCAATTATTAAATCAAAATCCCATGAAATTGATTTTTGGAAAGCCAACCCGCAAAATTTGTTTTTGAGTGAGTCATTAAACCCGCAGAATTTTTTGTTTAACGAGCCAAACCTGCGAAATTTGTTTTTGAGAAAGTCAACCCCGCGAATGTGTTTTGAAAAGCCAAACCCACGATAATGACATTTTGGAATAGCCAAATCCTGCGATCTTTGATTGTTGAAATTTGGGCTCTAATCGACCACCGACCCCGAAACTGTTGTTGCGCGATTTCTGGTCGCTAAGAAAACATTTTCGCAGATCTGGCTCACTAAGAGTAAAATTAATGTCGATGGTTTGGGTTGCAGAAAATCCAATTTAAACGATCCGTTTCACAGATTTGGCTCACCAAAAACCTCATTTTTTTTATTTTCGGCTCGGTAAAATCCCCAATTTTGCAAGTTTGGCTTATTAAAAAATTCTATTTCACGGGCTTCAACTCGTTTGAAAAGTGAAGCTGACCGCCCTTAGATCAAGGGCTGACTGCGCCCAAAGTCGGTATCGTCTCGGGTGTATCGCCGCGATTAAAGGCCAGGGGTGGAGGGGTGTGATACATTCAGACAGCTCACAGATTTCCGAAGAAGCGCATGAGAGATCCTACAAAATTGGTTTAAATCAGGAAAACAAAATAACGATGAACTCCGAATAATATTTAAAAAGCAGTCCTAATTGAACAGAATACGACCAAAAATACCCTCACAGACCGCACTCTCTGCATCACGTTTTCTGTAATAATGAGAGAGTGAATAAAAATAGATCACAACTTCACGTAGCTGGGGGGGGGGGTCTGTGATCCCCCCTCTCATTATAAATAAAATGAAAAAACTTAAGTACTACGCTTTAATTCATTGGCCCCAGAACTAAATAAGATCTCTTCGTCCCTATTCCCATAGGGGGCCCTGCTATTGCAAACCCGGCCGGATATTGCACAATTTCCGTTTACTTCAAGAGGGAGAGAATCTACCTATTTGAAGTCGCGTTATGCCGACTATTGGAATTGAAGGAACAGATAGTAACAGCGTACTTGAAAGAAAGAAAGAGTAAAAAAAAGTTGGAAATTGCGGTTTTCCCAGCCAAACGTAATTTTTAGATGGCTCAAGTAGGGGCCACCATTATTTTCTTAACTAAGTGAGAAATTAAAGAAAAGAAAAAAACTAAAGGAAAAAAAACTAAGTGAGAAATTAAGACGTTCAATTCCTCTCGAAAAGAAGTGTGAAATGAGGGGTCAAAAACAGCACTTTTCGTTCAACTTTCTAATAGAAAAATGCCTAGGCGCACACTATTGACTGAAAAATCATGACCACGACAATATTTCCGGGGGCCATTTGGAAAGAGTGGGGAGGGGGAGAAAAAAGAACGGGAAAAGTTGAGGATGGCCCAGCAGCCGAAGCCGGTGGATGACCCTAATCTTCTAACGGAGACGCAACTGGTTCCCCACCCCCACACTGTTGTGTGATACCACAACCACCAGTTTTTCCAAACTTATTGTTATTTCCCTCCGTTTTCGCCGAGGTCAATCTCGGTGTTAGGATTTTCATCGCCTAGAATGAAGATGAAGGGGACGGGGGGGGGGTCAAAAATGGCAACGTGATGTCGATTAACCCTAGAAAATATAAACACTCAAGACAGTGTAATGTGTTGTTTTTGACGGAATCAATTCTGAAAACGAGAGAAGAAATGTCCAGAGGGACGTGACAACAGTCAAAAACATGACGTCCTCTGTTTTTAACACGTGTAAAATGGACTGATTTCCCTTCAGTCTGTCTGATCAATTAGTTTCGCGAGTTACTGGGGGAAGTATTTGGTAGGTGTACCACTCCATGACTCCACATACAAGTTAGAATACAAAGTTACCGCCCTAATGGCTGAAAAGGCCAGGAAATCTAAATAAAATCGTCTACGACATACTACAGAGCCCAAGCAGAGATTGAGTGTTACATGATAGTTTGAAATGTAAATAAAACATAGATAACTAAGAAAATAAATAAATAAGGAAAGAGTAGACGCCCGAGCCCGAGTTTAAGCATCCAACAAGATAAGGTTATTGACATAACAAGTACGCTCCGTAGCAACAAAGCCGGCAATAAAAAATGGAAGTAAAAAAAAAATAAAAACAAGCTCAGAGCTTTGAATACACGCGTAATAACTTGAAAGAAAAGCCCCTCCTAACAATCGTTACTTCAAAGTACAGGGGGGGGGGGGCTAAAGGCATTCTGATAGAGACAAAGGGCACAGCGAAGGGTGATGCAGGGATTATGAGCTTAACGTGAATTTTATAAAAATCCAGTCAATCACTTCAGGGGTACACTGAGCGTAGGAAATAAATGAAAATAAGCAACTGTGTCGTTTTCCTAGTTAAGACGCAATCAAGGAAAACGCGCCCTACGAAAGACTTGCAACGGCCTCCACTGGCTGACGCTAGGGGTGACGTCGTAATGCTTTTCTGGCGCGTTTTACCGACACGTCCGACCTAATAATAGCTCAAACTGCCAGTATTTTCAGGGTTAACCCCCACGTCTGAGAAGTACCTTTAATATCACGCTTAAAAGGCTGTCTAATGAATCAAAAGTTAATTGGGATGTGTCTATTCATCGGAGAATTACATGAATTTTATCAGTAATTCCTCATTAATTTGACGAATCAATCATAAATGGGAGCAAAAACAGCCTCGTAACACTTCGGACGCATCAATTATCGGCTTACAACACAAATCGGGGCACACAAACGATTGAAATGCCGGTTTTTTCAACAATTTGTTTGCGCAATCGTAGAAAACATAGAAAGCTCATCAAATAAAGGGTAAATATAACATTAAAAAAAACTCACCGTGTCCATTTTCGGTTCGAGGTTCGCCTTGGCCTTGGGTGAGAATGATCTGAGACTCGAGCTCTTGAAGTTCAGCCTGAAGCTCCGACAATTTCGAATTGCTCTTTTTGACGAGGTGACCCACTTCCGACAGTGATTTTCGGTCTTTTTTAGACGCTTCGCGTAATTTTTCCGCTCCCTCTTTAATTTTCAACTCTTTACGAATTTCCCGCCGTATGAGCTCCTTCAGTTCTTCGAGTTTGTACGGAAGAGCCGCCTCCGGCACGGAGTCCATTTGAAGACCGTACTTGTGGCTCAGCTCGTACAGTGCGGGGTGTCTAATGTACTCGCCCTGGAAAGAAGTGAAATAAAACGGGTTTTAGGCGAGACAGTGTGATATAGTTGGAAGTAATGGAACATTTTAATATTCAAGATAAATAAAAAACTAAAAGAAAAGAAGGAAGCGAAAGCAAGCATAGCATTAAAGCGATCTCACGAAGATTAGCTACTTTTATTACGCGGGCAAAAGCGTAAGAAATAGAAAAAAAAAAAAAAAAATCAGAACAAGTTTAATTCGATGTAATTTGTCGAAAGTCTGATATAATCTAGAAACTTCTGCAATAATGATACTAAGCTTCATTAGCTACATGAATCTTAACGGTAATGGGCGGGTGCTAAATACTAAAAAACTTAATTTGTTTCGGGCAGTTTTCTTTAAATTGACAATGCTTTCAAAATTTCAAGATCAATTTATATTATGAGCCACATTTTGTACGTCAAACTGGAAGCCATTCAGCCCATCGTACAATCCGTTAAATTAAGAAACACACCACACCATTTGAGGCTTGA
Organism: Corythucha ciliata; assembly: GCA_038030265.1. Classification (NCBI taxonomy): domain Eukaryota; kingdom Metazoa; phylum Arthropoda; class Insecta; order Hemiptera; family Tingidae; genus Corythucha; species Corythucha ciliata. The sequence continues at coordinate 50,767,139 of CM075942.1, read as the reverse complement.
TTCAAAACTCAGTCAAAACGCAGTTTAGAAGAGGGTCCTCAAGACTAAAAAAGTTGACTCCGGAATACCGCTGGATTATATCCAGAAGTACAGCTAAATACTGTGAATATTTTACCACAAAACTGAAGGTGTGATCCTATGTTTGGCTTGGAACGACCAGAACAGCCCATACCCCCTCCTTCTTCATGAAAAGCTTACTAGCTCTCAAAAGTATTCGAAACCTCGGCGTACGAAGACAGACCAGCGTCCCACGTGGGAGAGGGAAACACCGGTCTCTACACTAACGCTCAATCAGCGAGGCCAATTTCGTCCCATCAGGGACTAGAACGTTAGTTAAATACCAATAGCCTGGCAGGACATGGTTAAACACGCCTGTAGCCCTGGGGTCTGATTTTTTTTGGCACCACCTTTAGCTTCATTGTAGGCTAAAACACTCATCTTTCGTGGTTCATCACACGCGTTTCGTAGCCGGATAGTATTTTTTTAAAGGCAAAAATGCCAGTCGCGTACCCAAATCGTCCAGCCAAAAAGTCAGTCGTACAGTCAAAAATTTAGATACACAGAAAAAACGTTAATCGTATAGCCAAACAATCCGTCGTATAGCCGAAAAGTCATTCGTACAGCCAAAAAGTCAGTCGTATATCACAACAGCCAGATGTATACCCACCAAGTCAGTCGTATAGCAGATCCGTTAGTCGTAGAGCCGACAAAGTCATTTGTACAGCCAAAAAGTCAGTCGTAGAGTCGAAAAGCCCGTCGCAAAGCCGACAAGTTAGTCGTATAGCCAAAGTCAGTCATATAGCCGAAAAGTCAGTCGTACAGCCGAAAAGCCAGTCGCATAGCCAAACAATCAGTCGTATAGCGCATAGCGTCAGCGTATTTTGGTTGGACAGGCACAATTTAGAACAAACAAAAGGCCAAAAATAGTCCCAAATTCAAAAGACATTTTTTCTTAGTTTCTCGTCTGGGGCCTTATTCACTAACTTTTTTCATCATTGCTTTTTTCAAAAATCATGTGCGGTAGGCACTTTTTAGGGGAGTGTGAGAGGTATGCGGCTACTCGTTTCCGCATTTTCGGAATAGTTAGGCTAACAAAAATCACATTCTCGAGGGCCGAAGGGGTCCGGGTCTTCCAGTTTGTGAATACCGTAGATAGGTTTGCGGAGTCTGACCCTACGGGCATGGGGTATGGGTTGACGACACGAGTACACCCAGAGGGCGGAAATGTAGGGGGGGGGTACCACCACGCTATGTGTGAGTACACCGAAGGGGGCACCAGCACTATGACGCGAGTACACCCGAACAAACTTGATCGTAACTAAAAGAAAAATTAAAGGAAAGAAGAGAAAAGGACAACATAGTCCTGCAGCTTCTGTATTATAGACAGACGTGAAATTGACCATTTCACTTTTATCGTTTAGTCCTCATTTGGGCAAATGTGACTTCCGGAAGCCTTGCCATTTTGCGGTTTTTTGGCTTTTGCTTCATATTCTCGATTGTTTTATATAAGGTTGAAAATGGCTGGCATCAGCTGAAACCGGTCCCTCAACAAATTGGTTTTTTTACGTGACGTGAACGTCTCTCCTTTTCCTATGGGGATCCTAAGATGCAGTTTCACCTACATATTGTGTGACGAGTATAATATTCTTGATTTTTCCTGACTGTTCCTCGGATGTACTCGCGCGAAGTGGGTGTACTGGTGCAGTACTGCGGTACTGTGGGCGTATTCGCGACATGCCAGCTCGGATGTACTCAGGTAGTTACTTTCACCACTTGGGTGTGCTCACGTGATTTACGGGGGTATGAGCCGGAAACGGCTTAAGTGCCTCGGGCGAGGGCCCACTGAATAATAAAAAATAGGTACATTGAGGCAGAGATTTTGCGCTTCAATCTTATTCTTTCTTAAGATTGTACAACAATGCGGTTGCTCTAGGGCTAATTAGCCTCCAGGATCATGTTAGTAAGCATATAAAATTATCTCCCCAGTAGAACCCCAGAAGTTATTCATTTATATTTCTAGGTCTCCAACATAAAATCCTGAATAAATTGAAAACTAGAGGTGGTGATTTTAAGAATAAAACAAGTTATGAACAACAGAATTAATAAATAGGTAGGTATATAAGATAAATATATAAGATAACGTTAGAAAGAATGATAACAGGTTAAACATACTCGAAACAATTGAAGTTTCAAAACTAAGGCTGGGAAAAATCGCTACTATGTTGATATTGAGGAAAGTTCGTGATAATATTGAGAAAAAACGTTCATTCACGTGAAAATTATTTAAGTAAACCTAATTGAAAATTGAAGGATACCCAGGAGGTCGTTTGCTTGTTCCACATGAACATTGGTGTATTTATGAAAGTTACGAATATAAGGCTAAAATCTCAATTTCTCACTCAACTCCATGAAAAAAATTGGGAAATGCTCTAGTTCGCAGTTCACGAAAGACCTTAAGGAGCTAAAATTGGGGAAAAGCACGTATGAGCCGTCCACGGTTAAAGGCTTATAAAAAAGCGCCAATTCAAGTTAAGCAAGTGAAATTGGTTATTTAAATGATACAACTTCAAGATTGCTTTGTGAATAGATCAAAAGCGCAAAATTTTGTATTCGATGTCGAAATCCGCAAATTTGTTTTTTTGATGAGCCAGCCCCGCAAAACAGTTTTTCAAGGAGCCAACTCTAAGAACTGGCGAAATCAGCCATTATCAGCGTTAAACTGACCATTACCAGCATGACACTGACCATTACCAGCAAAACTTTGGCCATCGCCAGCTTTAAACTGGTCATTGCCAGCGTAAAGCTGGCCATATCCCAAAGAAATATGGCTACTCGAAGTAACAGAGGTGAAAATGGGACTTTGATCCCCGAAATGAACCATCGGACTGACCAAAAAGCCTATTCCTACGGTATGAAAGGTTATCGAAGGGTAATTAGAGGAAAAAACACACAAGAGGCGTCAATCTTCGTCTTCTTGGGGATCAGGGAGGAAAATGCACATCTGCAGATTGATGGTATCAATAATTGTTCGGACCTACAGTTATGAAGTTTCAACCGTGCCTTACAGACTTACTTTACATCCGATTGACCGTTCAGAATCCAGCTACTTACGAAATTTCACATGCTGAAGCCACCAATTATGGTGGCTCTGTAACTATCAACAATCCTTCACTTCTTCCTTTAACGTCCACCCAAATAAGGCTCTATAATTATGACAGCCGCGCCCAATGATAACGTAGATTTGCTGTACCTCATTGGCAGCTCCGGTCCTGTAGTTTTCTTTGAAGGGAGTTTTAACACGCTATCATCCAATCACAAGCCCTCCCGTCATCCAATGTTCCAGATATTGTGGATGTCAGTACCATGGGTATAACTAAGGGTTCTCTAACGCAGGTCTCACTTTCCGGTATGCTTGACCCCGCGCTACCACCCACTGCACATTTTGCATCAATTTATCTCTTTGTTGAAAAATCGGGTTGTTTGTTTTTTCTTCTCCTTCGATGAGTGGTCGCCTTACGTTCGGTTTTTTTTGTGTGTGTGTGACTTGGCGCGAATTCAAAAAAATTGAAGGACGCGCTAATAGAACTCGTCTCCCATTTAAAGGGAAATTCCGAATGGTCACACGGGAGCTGAAGGGGCGGGAAAATAATAACAAAAATAGAAACGCATGGTAAAGCAAACATGCGGGGGTGATTTTTTTTGTTCGATACCCCAAATGGTGTGGCGTGCTGTGTGAACAAATCGAGCTGGAGGCACGTAAATCAGGCAATAAACAAAAATTTTTTTTTGCGGCTTTCAGCTCGAAACGTCTCAAAATTCTACGTGGAGTGCAACTATATAGACACAAGTTGTGGGTTTTTGTACAAGGCGAATAGCTCTAGAGTCCTACCAGGAATAAAAGAGACTTCATTTTGACGTGTTTATCCAATTTGTGAAGGACCATGGCGGTACAAGGGAAGCACTGGTCACCCTGTCGAACCGAAACCAAACAACTAACTGACTGAAATCTTCGGGTTAATAACGAAAAGGGGGGAAACGAATAAATTGGTCCGGAATGGAAGAAGAGGAAAGAAACAAAATCGTGTGGGGAGGAGGGCGAGAGAAATTTTCTCTTTTAGATATTCCCACTACGCTGACTTTCCCGTGCGGTTTTTTATCTAGACAACACCTGACGCCTTTGTTTTACTCTGTACTCCCCCCCCCCCCCGTGAATATTGCACGGATTGCTCATTTCAACGTCATCGTTGAGACTGTCATTGAACTTCAGGCTCCCCACAGGGTTTTTTTTTAATCGTTCAAAGCGATCAATGACAAGCGGACGCATCATTTTGTACAATCTTGGTGGATCGCTAGATAATATGATTGACCTTTAAAAAGGTGGACGTCGGGGGCGGGGCGCCCAGATGAACAACCAAGACATGCACGATATCAGAGGCCTGTCGTAATGAGCTGGACAGAACAGATTAATAGAAAATTAAGTGGTTAGGCTCAGAATAAGAAGGAAAATTCTCGCAGGGAGACGTGAGTGTTGTCAGTAGTTCACAACTGAGTTAGGCTTAAAAGTTAGTTTTACCTGGTAGTAAATCGAGTCGGCCATCCTTTAGTTTTGTCGGATCAATTCAATAAACATGAATTAAACTGGGCTGTTTAAAAAAAAGGGAAATCCACACACTACGAGGGGGGAAAATTGAAACGAGAGGGTCCTCGAGACACTGATAGTTCGGCACGTCCGCTGAACAGGATGGTTACAATGCCATAGTTGTCGAATTTTTATGTCTTTCTTGGACCAGCAAACGAGGAATTTTTATCGAAAATCAAAGCCGAAAAGTTATGGACTTACTGCGGGCGCACATCACAGAACAAAAAAGAAAGTTTTTAAACCAAATAATAATTAAAAATAAACTGAAACAAAAAAAAAACAAAAAAAAGCGCAAAAAGGGCACAACTTCGAACACCGCGAACTGCGATTACTCGCCCCGACTGAATTCATCAAGTGGTGAGGATGTAGCGTGCGGGGCGGGGTGGTGCGCCTCTCCAGGTTGTTCTCCAACTTTACCTTTTGACCAATTGAATTTCGAGTCCATCGCATTCTTCGACTGTTTACACAATCGGTCCGCCGCTGAACGATGGCGCTGTCATCGGGGAGCAGTTGAACGCCCGGCGGGACCGTTGCTCTTTTTAAAAAATCGAAGGGGGAAAACCTTTAGACAGCAACATAAACCGTGAAGTGCTGTGGAATCGCTGATTTCTGCCGTTTTTTTCGTTATGGGCCTGACTCACCGGAATAAACCTGTGGAAAACGGACACGAAATTGTCTTTTAACGATAGGAAAAATAGCGTTGTACGCCGAAAACGCTTAACGCAGATATAAACACCCCACAACACTTATCAAACCAATAAGTATGCGCTCTCATTTGAAACCCCACCCCTGACAATTTTAACTGATACCGCCCCACTGTTTTACAGTACATACGCGGTTGTGGAATGAGTCATCCCCCGCCCCTCCCATTTCACCGATATGATCACGTTAATCCCAATCAGTGTCCATTCATTATTTTGTGCTCCCGTTTTTGACATTTGTCACCCGCGTACGAGATGTCTCAATTTAGAGCGGTGGTGATGGTTATCTCCTTTTTCGGTTGAGAATCTATCGAGTCTTCGAGCCGTCAACGAAGTTCAAAACTGGGAAAATTGACAAAAAAAAAAACGAGCAACAAGTGTCACACTACAGCTGAATCACCTATTCACGGCTAATTGGATGAATCACGAAGAAAGACAATTCTTCACTACACGGAAGTTCAAAACTGTTGCTTTGTCTGGAATGTCTGTGGTTTCGAAATCGTGAGTATTCAAATTTTGAACTAAAATTAGTCGTTTAATTGCTATTTTAAGTTCGCGACCGATCTGTCATTACAAAGAGAACGGCCTTGCCACTGTTTATTTATTGTTCTGTCCAATGATTGGTAAAACAATTTGGGTCGCAACTGACAGCGGATCTTACTATATTTTCCACCCAGTACGCCGCTCTGTTGGGATGTGAAAGTGCTATTTTTGTCCTTGGGCTGCTGGCTGATGTTACGTATGCATGAAAGGAGAAATATGCATTTTGCCTGGATGACCACATCGGGCCTGTACTGCTTGGGTTGTACTGCCCTATTGGTGCCCCCCCCCCCAAACAACAGTTTTGGTCTGCCAATAATTATGAATGGACGCGTACTCGACCATGCCGAGTCCACCAAAGCTATGAACGGCTCACACGATCTTTATACCCAAGAACAAGAGTACTTGGAGTGAGCACAACGCCCAACAATTCTTTCGTGTGGCGCGGTCCTAAACGGTCCCAACTCGGCGGTTCCAGGGGCGTAGCCAGCCTTTGGTCTAGTGGTGGGCACGTTCTCTGTGGAGAAGACGTTAGATGCACCGTTGTTGATTGCAGGCAACTAGTGAAATGGATTATTTCAGTGAGGCAACCCCGTGAAATTGGGTTTCCAGCGAGCCGAAACCCACAAAATTGGGGAGTTCTTTAGTGAGAGCCCCCCTCCCACCCTTGAAATTGGTGTTTTAGTGAAAATGGTTCCTTAAAATCGAATAATTGGTTTTCGAAGGAATGCCAACGAATTTGGGTTTTCAGCTACAAAAAATTAGCGAATTTTTTTTATAAGTGAGCAAAGTCCTATTGACATCTTTCATAAATACAGCAGCGCTCTTGTCGAGCTAAGATGAACTAATAGTCTGGGGTAACATCTGACCAGTGTCACTTGCTTTATTTTGTTTACTGTGGTAGTGAGAATCAGAATCAGAAAGAAAGTTATTGAAGTAAATCCAATAGAAAATTGAAGGATACCCCAGGAGATCGTTTCACTTATAGCTTTCCCCATTTGCACAAAATTCTTCAACGGGGCTATTCATTTCCACCCGTCTTCTCTACTAACATATGATTGAATTCAGTGAAGACAGGTGGAAATGAACTGCCCAAATACAGAATTTTGTGCAAATGGGGAACGCTATTAGTCGTCACATGAGCGCTGGTGTATTTATGCAAGATGTCAATATTAATAATAGGGGTAAATGTTTCAATTATGACTGAATAGTCTCGTAGTTTCAAGTTATAAACATTAACGTGGCCAGGAGCATTTACAGAACCCAATTTCGCGGGGTTCTCTCACCCACGCAGCCAATTTCGCTTGATTGACTCCTTAAAAGCCAATTTCGCGTGGTTAACCCACCAAAAATTCCCATTTCATGGGGTTGGATCAATCGGAAAAGTCATTTCACGTGGTTGGCCCGGTCAAAACACCTATTTAGTAGCATGAGATCTTTCCAAGCCCGAATTCAGTTGATTTGTCACTTGCAGAACCCAAAATCCATCTTTCGTACTCCAACATTTTGCGGATCTGGCACGGCAGAAACCAATTTCGTGGGGTTGTCTCGCTGAAAAAGCCAACTTCACGGATTACACACCCTAAAAAACAAAAGTTCCAGAGTATAGACTCATTCTAAAGAGTAGTATCGAGGGTCTTGCTACTTTCAAACCCAAAATTTTGCAGTGTAGGCCCGTTCAAAACCAATTTCGCCTGATACACTCATTCAAAAAACCAACCCAAATTCGCGGGGTTTCGCTCCACTCGAAAAGACAATTGGGTGGGTCCGGCTTCTTATATACTTATTAAAATCTTCTAAGGCCCGGGTCAACCTTATGGGTTTAAAGTTCCGTTTAATAGTAAGCTGAGCTTATAAGAGCTCACGCCCCAATTAGAAATTAGCGTTTTGAATACAAAAACGTTTAAACCCTTAGCAACGCTTAAACTGGCATTGTCGACCCGGCCCTAAAGCTAGAGAACCTTTAAAACACAGGTACTGCAACACGGATTTCAGCGCCATATTCGGTCCCTCAGTCGTTAGGGTAAACACAATATCATGAATGAAAAAATTGTCATCGCAACAGCAAACAAACGCGGAACGTGGGCGAAATAAATAAAAATATCCTACTTGCCAATGAGGTCAGGGGCCTTATTCACTAACTTTTCTCATCTTGCTTTTTTCAAAAATCATTATGTTTCCGTTCAGTTTTCTTAATTTCATGAATGAGATTTCAATGTTTCTACCAAAGCAACGTTTCTATTTCGTTAGAGAATAAGGCCCCAGGGGGCTTATTCTCTAACTCCGAAGCAATAGCTTTTTCGAAGTCATATGTTTATTTCATTAATTTTCTTCAAACAAATGAATGAAATAAACACATGGCTGGCGAAAAAGATATTGCTTGTTGTTAAAGAATAGGCCCCCAGGTGATAATTATAGTCATATGAGGGAGGATTTCCTTGTTGCAGTACTCGTGTGTTTTATAGTGCCTTACTAAAGCCGGCTTCGCATGTGATCTGAAAAAAGCTCGGCTTTGAGCTGCATCCAATGAAACATAATTAATTCGAACGCGGGTTGCTCTTTCATTGGCTACAGCTCAAAGCTCAAGCTGTCACAGCTCGCATGTGAAGGCGGCTTAAATGAAATTTCACGGGGTGGCTCATTCGAATCACCAGTTTCGCAGACATGGATATAGAAATCGCGAATTGGCGAGTTTTCTAACTTTTAGCAGCGAATGAGCGCTTGTCTTCAGTTTTTTTCTGTGATTTAGAGCTTTTTATCAACTGGAGCTACAAATTTGCTTCCAAAAACCGCTAATAATTGTTTTTTTTCTCAACTTTAGCCACAAATGAGTTATTTTCCCCAATTACATCTGTGGACGAGAGCTACCTATTTATAAATTTTAGCTGTGGCCTAATTTCATTCAATTTTAACCGCGTTAACCTTATGAACCTTTGCGTTTCTACCGAGGATGGCGGCATTTCGCAACTGCTCGGGCTCTTTGAAGGGCACTGACTGAGTGGGCTGATAAACCGCATTTGGCTCTTTGTCAGTTCAAACACGACTTCGTGTTTGACAGAAAATAGTTCAAAGCGCACTTCGCGGTTTGCGTGAAACTGGCCAGAATTCATAATTATTCGAACCGCGTATGGTTTCTCGACCAGGGATTCTCCCTTTAATTCCGGCGTGATTTTGGCCGCTTTGGCGCTTCTCAAATTCTCCCGAAAATTTTGGCCGCGCAATGGACTGCCATATAGTCCAAAGGAAAAGCCTCGACACTCGGGCACATCGCTGGTTCGCCCTGGAATCAAGAAAATTGGCCTAAAGCCAACGGCAAGGGAAACCCCTCAATTGACCGGCCCCAACCAATTGACCGTCAGTATTGCTGGGACTCATAAAACGTGTCGGTTGAGAAAACTACCTTTACTACTGGCCTGTGAGGCTAAGATTCCAGCAGACGGCACCTAAGCCCAACGGGCTTAAATGATATTGTCGCACTTTTACCGACAAGCAGTTGTGGGAGCAAAATATCGTATAATCGTTATTACGCTACACTACGTAAACGAATTCTGTACAGCGACAATTTGTCTTTCTGAAACCGATAAGTTTCTGCTTATCTGACGGCTGTTATTGTTCTTGGAAAAGAAACGGTTAATTAACGTTATAATTGCATTTGTTTCGGACACGTTTTCTAGAAAATGCAGGTGGAATTACCCCACATTTTGCACACCATAGTCGGAAAAGTTGAACGTGCAATGTTTTTGTGAAAATGGACCTTATCTGACTTTCTGAACAGGTCGCCAAATTAATACGCATTTTTTTCTTTATTTTCAAGGTTAGAGAGGTCATCTGGCTACGATGGACGAAGGTAAAGAACAACCTTCAGCGCCCGTGCCAGTTCCCCAGCCCAGGTCGCGCGCTGCGATTAAAACGCCCATTCCTTTGCCTCGCACTAAGGTCACCACCAGCTGTAATGCGTCTTCCGAGGATGAAATCGACTCGCCCCAAGTTCATTCACCCGCCAAATCACCGTCGTCTGAGGATGGCTGTGGCGGTGGTGTCTCACCTAGATCGAACGCCTTTTTCCAGCACACGACGAGTCTACGACGAGTGGCTAAAAGTGGGTTGCGACGCGTGAAAAGCAACGTGCATGAAACGACGAAGAACGTGAGTCACAGGCTGGAGAACTCTGTGAGGAATTCAGTGAGAAATATTTTGTCGAAACGATTAACTACCACTGGTGTGCCGGGTGAACTAAAATTCGACGAAGACCTCGAAGAGGAGTTGAAAAGAACGCAGTCGTTACCCGCCTGTGACGTGTTTCTATCGATAAAATTCGGGTCCCCCATACCTTCTGAAGTTGACTGCGACGAGTGCGACGGCACAGTCTCAAAACCACCGCCCTCTTACCCTCCACCACCCCTTCCCGACGAATCAATTTATGACGAAATCGCTTCCGTCAAATCGAGCGCTTGCAGCGTATCATCGAGACCAGGCGACGACAGAGGCTCGAATTCATCCTCATCGTCCGAGACGACCGGTCAACAACCGGGAAGAATTCGACTCGACTCGTGCGATTCTTTTAATTTTTACGACGTCGTCTTCGGAACTAATCGAACGAAAGTGCTCGGTCCGTGCTATGAAAATGTTGCTGTTGAAGACAGTTACGTCGAAAATGTTTACAGCGAAGAGCCGGCAAGGCCAAATAAACAGCCGATGCTTATTCCTGAGCCGGTCAAACCACCTTCGTCTGAATCTAGTGAAAGTAAAACAAGTGGTGGAAGTATCGAAGTTTATGAAAACTGGAAGCCTCCATTGGCGTCGTGTAGCGGACCGGCGCCTACGGCAAGGTCGATTGCTACAAGATCTGTTATTTATGAGTTTGACCCGCTGTTTGAGGAGAGGGAAAAACTTAGGCGACTCAAAAAACTTCAAGAGTCTGCTAAAGATGAGGAGGAAACCACTGAAGAAATCGATTTTTATAATATCCCAGCTCCCCCGGAAAGAGTTGACTCCCTTCCTGAGATTGAACCGCTCAACCCACCGAATGACGAAGAGTACTTTCTGTATCACAGAGTCGCCGGAAATTTCACTTTCTCGCCAACCGATGACGATCCGAGTGAAGCGACTCAAGAAAAACCGAAAACATTTTTTCAACAGCTTCCCTCGTCTCAGCTCAGCAGCCTCGTGCGTTGGACTGCCATGAAGCGAGCGATTCAAAAAGTGGCCGAAAGTTCAACGCTGTCCAGAAAGAATTCAAAAGCTAAAGATTCGCTTCAAACGTCCGTTTCTATCTATAAGCCTCCGGTGGCGTCGCAAGTTCCACATTCAGGCCTGTTACTTCGATCGATTTCAAGTGGTGACAAACACAAGGACTTTTCTCAAAAATGGTGTCAAATATCCGAGGGCAAACTAGTGTTGTCGGCTGATAAAAACTCGTCGAATAAGGAGACTATTCTGTTGGAAATGATTCTCAGTCTCCAGAGTGTTCCACATGTCAAGTCGAGGTAGGAAAAATACGACGAACCTCGAGGTTCTTTGATCGAGCATTTTTTATTATTATTTACAGCAATGGAGACAACATTTTCTGTTGGGAAATGAGCATCAATGGCCGTGGGCGACCCATCCTGTTCGGCACAAATTCGTCGGCGGATACGAGAATGTGGATGCGAAAAATTCTGGAGAGTTTGACGAATGTTTTCCCGTCGAAATTAACCGCCGATTATTCCAAGGCGGGACAGTGTTTCATCAAGGTAAAAGCTCCCGACCCGCGGTACAAGTTCAGGATTAGAAGGGTGGCTTGTTTCATAGGAAGGCATTAGTGGTGAGTGGACCGGGGCTTGGCTTCTTATGGTGAAAAGGGTACTGTACTACTGTCAGATGAAGGAAAAACCGAAAGAAATTGATTTGAGGAAAGTACGCCTTATAGGTAAGTGGCGAGCGTCATTCAACTGGTGACTTATGCACCCTCCCCCCCCCCTAATCGTTTCACTTCACAGCCCTACACTCGGACGATGGTAACTGCTCTCTATCCAGCGAGGCGGGTCCATACGTCCAGATTCACGCTTTGGACCGAGTGCTCTACCTTCAAATGGACATGATCCGTGAGACGAAAACTTGGTCACAGTCCATTAAAATGGCCTCCATGGAGTGCGGCCCAGATCTGTGCGATCAGCAGCTCACCAAGGATAACGTCCCAGTCATAGTCGACAAGTGCATCAATTTTATTTACGCTCACGGAAGCATGTCGGAAGGGATCTATCGACGAAGTGGCTCGAATTCGAACGTTATAAAATTGATGTCGCTTTTCCGTGCCGACGCTTGGTCAGTTCAATTGAGCCGTCAAGACTTCACGGAGTTTGACGTGTCTACAGTTTTAAAAAGGTTCTTCAGAGAACTACCTGACCGACTTCTTACTGCTTCGTTAACGAAATACTTCTGCAATGCAAGCCGTAATTCATTATTTCGATTCTTTTTTTTTTTTTTTTCATATCGAGTGCTTATTTTCCTTGCAGACGCAAAGTGCACAGTGGCTGAAAGGGTCGAAATGTACAGATCTCTCCTAGAAAAACTGCCTCCCATCAATTATGTTACCGCCCGAAGACTATTCGGTCATCTTCACTTCGTTTCTCAACAGTCGGAGAAAAATAAGATGACGGTCGAAAACCTATCGGCCATGTGGGCTCCAAACTTAATGACTGAAGAGGTGAGTCCCTTTAAAAATAAACGTTGACTTTTGGTTGAAATAAACAGAGCTTCGTCTTAATTAGTCAAGCGATGGAACGCGTAAGTTTTTGACTTAAGCGTCCAGGTCATCAAACATAACGTCTATATGTTTTTTTATTTGCAGGACAAAAAAGGTTTGGAGTGGTCCAAGAAAAAATGCGACGCCATCATTCACCTGATAACTCACTACAAGGCGGTGTTTCTTGTCGACGGCGAGGAAATGGACCGCGAGAAAAGGATTCTGGAGGTGCTGGAAAAAGTTCACACTTCACCCACGAATGTCATCGCATCAAAGCAGCCGTCGGGTGATTTCAAAATATCCGTTTTTATCGGATCCGTACGTGGTGAAAGCGTAACAGTCGTGGTAAAATTCCGTCCGGCTCTATTCCGTTCCGTTCTTTTATATATATAAAATGGAATCTGTTTTTTTTTAAGGTAAGCCCCAGCATGGAAGCGTTCGAAATCTGCTCTTCGCTCGCCAATAAAACAGAGTACGGAGCTCACGAGCTGTGCCTCCACGAAATGGTTCTCAACGGTGCACTGTCGAGGCCTTTACATCACACGGAAAAGGTGCTCGATGTCGCCCTGCGTTGGGTCTATTGGGATTCGGCTGACTGCAAAGACAATTATTTTCTTTTGTCTCCCAACACTGTTTACAGGGAGATAATGCCTTTGGTGAGTGACCCCCCCCCCCACTCACACAGCCTGACCATCCATTAATTCGCCGTTGTACAGGCCAAACCTCCTATTACCATGTGCGGAGAGTTGAAATTCGCCGATCCCAAGTCGAAATCGTTCAAGTCTTACGTGTTTGAGTTTAGTCAAGCCAAGCTTAGTTACTACAAGGATAAATCGGTGAGTTACACTCACGTCATAACTTGAAATTACAAAGCGAATTTTGTAACTTCGACCTTCTAATGATAGTGCTCCGTAAAACTCGCGGAATGGAACATCGAGGATATTGTCTGGTACATCGGTCATGAGCACAAACGGAATCCTCAGACTAGGTAAAACAAGTCAAGGGGTGGAGTGGAGGTGTTTGTTTATGTATTTTTCAAAATGATTTTTTATTGTAGATGGGCTATCACATTCATCCGTAAAAATGAGCCAGTAAAACGGTGAGTCGTAATCCGTTGCTTATGTTGGAGGGAGGGAAGTCCAAGACGTATTTTACCCGGGGAGAATTAGGGTTCTCGAGGATATTTTCGCTCAAATACAGTATGACAATATTGGAGCTAAAAGGGAAGAAGCAAGCCCCATTAAAACTGCGGAAAGTCGGTCAAAAATTAAGTTTTTCACCGGAATAATCCCGAAAATGCCCGATATCTCATTGGCAGATTCTGAGCGTGGTCAGTAGTTTTGCGGCACACTTCTTCAGCAAGCATGAAGGACCTTCACGGGTCGAAACAGAAAAGAGGAAGTCCCGAGGCGACGGTGAAATTTCGCGGTGTTGATTCATCCAAAAATAACAATGTTTGCGGTTCGTTCAAAACCAAATTTCGAGATTTTAGCTCTCGGAAAAACAATTTTCGCGTATTTGGCTTTGAATGAAACCATTTCACGGAATTGGAGCTTTAAATGAGTTAAACTTTTTGAAAAGTGAATTTTGCCGGTTTGATGAATCAAAAATGATTTTGAGGAATTTCTAGCTTCAAGAAACCAATTTCTCAGGCCTGCCTATTTGTAAAATCGAATACGGCGTATTTGGCTCTTTCATAAATCAATGTCGCGGGTTTGTCTCGCCCAAAACCTCAATTTCGCGTGTTCCATTCTCCAAGAAAGTATTTTACCTGTTATATTCTTTTCAAACGGTCAATTTCATCGGGTTGGTTCCACGGGAGTCTGCGCCAGTTTTTCGTCTTGATTCAACTTCGGCGGAAAGACAAACGGCCGTCCGTGACAGTCTGGCGTTCTTGGCTCGTTTTTAGGGGTGGAAAAATATTCCCGCGGACGGTGGCCACACTATCGATTGTGCTGATGCCCAAGGAAGACCATCGACGCTGGGGAACGTCACTGACTTGCTCCGGAGCCGTCGAGAAAATCGACCGAAAACAACATTGTGAAACGCTTATTTTCGCCTTTTTTCAGGGGGAGGGGGCTGACGTCCTCTTGGGTGCGTCTGCCGGGGCTCGTCATTGCATTCCTCAGTTGATTATCACGAATAATTTAATTTTTTCCCCCAATCGTAAAAAAGTCGAAAATTTGAAAACCAAACTGCGAGTCTTGGGGTAAAAACGATCCTGAGATAAAAAAAAAAAACGGTAAACTGATCGAGATCTCCCTAATCCCGGCGTTTTGTTGCCGCTTTGGCCCGTATCCAGGAGCAGCACCAATCTTTTGCAGACAGTAGCCAAAATGAACGCAGTTTCGTCCAATTTTAAATTGTGTCCATTCGAAAAAATCGTTTGTTCGCTCAGTGGGGTATTTTTAGAGCCATTCTTTTTTCTTTTTCTTTCAGCGTTTCAACTTGAGCTAAACGCGGTGTATGAGTTCTTCGAAGAATTGACAATAGCGAATAGCCCGGCCAAAATGCCCTAGGGTGCCATGTCCCTTAAGCTTCGGTTTAAAAAAAAAAAAGCGGTACCGCATTATTACTGTAGAAAATTTCTTTTGTAAATCAAACCATAGTTGCCTATAGAGCACCGCTTTCATCGCGACGGTGATGATGAACGTTTTTTTCCTCGTAGTTCCAACTATTTGGTAATATTTTCTTCTAACATCAGAATAGAGTCGTTTTCGGATAGTATTATTTACGATTTCGTCACCGTCTAGCGCCCAGGAAGTTTTAACGCTCATTGTAAACAAAAAACGTTCACCATCACCGTCAAAAACCGTTGATGAACAGTTCATCACCGTCATGAACGGCCGTCTCATTCGAAGCGGTGCCGCCGTCTGTTGACCACACTTTATTCTCTAGGCAATTACTGGCGTTAACAGAACAATATAATAATAATAACAGAATAATATACATATTTAAGTCAGAGTTTCCTGTTTTGTGGAGATTACGGCATTTTCGGGGCACAATCTGCTGTTTTTTGAACTGCAGTCCATTAACTCCTGGACGAATTTCTACTATTTGGAAATACATGTAATAATTTCACTTTAGAATTATCCGGAAGGGTAATATTCTAATGGTGGATTTCACCACCACGGCTTAACTCCTCAGCCCGGTGTTTTATTTTTAGTAGAAGGGGCAAAGGGAAAGCTCATTCCACAAAACTTAAGGACGGGCGAGAGTCCATTACTAAGTCGACAGACTTTAGAGAAGTAAACGCTCGCAGGCCTAGATAGTCCAGTAAACTAAGAACTAAAAAGGGGGATCAGGTTGCAATAATTAGGGTAGACGATATTTTTTTCATGTTGTGCAGCCGTGCAGGTATGACGAGTTCAAATTGTTGACCTCGAAAGACATCGGGATAATCCTGGAATTCTCGAAAAACCACAAAAATGTGGGACTTTTTGGGAATTTTGTCTCTTTCACGCTAAACTAGCCATTTTTCGGTTGTGGCTTCGAAGTAACTTTTCAAAAATGAGAAAATTTCTGAGAATACCAGCCTAAAGCGGGTTCTAAATGTATTATCGTTTCCAAGATACAGCTCGTCTAATTTAGGCAAATTAGTCAACAGTCCGAAATGCTGTCCATGGTTCTTCGTTTTCGTTAGCTGTGACATTGTAGAAATCTTTAATGATCATGATAGTACTAACTATTTTGCTAGACTAGACTGAATCTTCAAAAATGAGGGCAAACGTCTTGTTATCCCCAATGTTTTGATAGTGGTTTTCAACCAATGGGTGGCGGGCTGGCTGGGTCAATGTTCGTTATCCACACTTGGGTGGCGCCCCCTAATTTTGTCCTAAAGGGCCGTGCCCTCCCCACTATTTTATGTTTTGCTACCGTTACTTTCTTTTTTTCATCCAAGGCTGCATAGTCTTCTAGTTTATTATTTCATTCACCCATTTCAAATTTCAGAGCGTGAAACAGTGCTCTCAGGCAAAATGTCAAATCGAGACGGGAAAGTCAATCCTAAAATCCCCAGGTACCCTACTTTCGAACATCTAATTTGGTCTGAGGGACTAATGTGTCGTATAATCGTGAGATATAATCACAGAATTTGTGACGTATATCTTAATAAAACGGCAAGGCCCGACGCGACGGCTTTTATGGAGCCTGCCACATGCTGAAAGACTTGCAGCATATCTTTATGCACTGCTCTCGATACGCCTCCGATACGTATTTTCGATCATCTGAGAGAGATCACGCTGAACCAATTACATATAGTGTACACAAATTGAAAGCCCAGTAAATTCCATACAGCGTTCAAGTGTCGCCCATAAGTTGAATATCTAAATAGTGTTGATTTCGGTGTATACCCATAATATTTATATTATTATTATTATTATTATTTATTGGCATTTACACATTCTTTTATGTAGAACAACATACTTTTTTCGATAGATGATAAAAAAATAACATCTACCCCTGAAAGCCCAAATTTCCCCGGCTTTCGAGAGCTATTATTTTCTCTGCTGTGACAGTCACCGTTGTGTTTGGGCTTTCAGTATAGGATTCGGACTTTCACAGTAACGTGTATAGTCACTGAAAACACAAATGCCCCCCCCCCCACACCTAAATTGTATATTATGCACATGGGTCGCGAAGAAATTATAGCAGACTTTAGGGTCGCGAGCCGCAAAAAATTGAAAACCACTGCTTTATAGGAAACGAGAAGAGCCCATTGAAATTGGGATGAGTCCAATCACTGCAAGGACTCATTCCGAAAAAAGATGTCTAATGATCCTGCTCTCTCCCTACTCTTGAAGATGGTTTCCTGCGCCTGGAAGAAGGGTTGTACCAACGCATGTGGGTGCAGAAAAACCAGCCTCAAGTGTTCTACGCTTTGCATTAATTGCAGTGGCGAGTCATGTGAGAATCGACCAGACCCACTCGTGGATTTCGAATTTGTAGACGTAGAAGACCCCATGGATATAGAAGGCGACACGGAAGCCGTTTCGACATTTCTTATAGACGACGTTACAAGTGTCAAGAAGAAGCGTCTTCTGTCAGGCTCTTCCAAGAGAAAAAGGGTGGATTGAAATATATTTTTTATTACTTTTGAAATCCAAGCTGTCATTTAGTTAAAATAGTGCATTGGGGGAGAAAAAATCAAAACAAAACTCACTCAGCTTTCCTTCAAGCTTTCCCAGGATGATGGTGAGGGAGGGCAGGGTTAGTTCGCACGGTCTTCCTTTTCTTGAAGAAAAAATAAAACTACCTCTACTACTACTACTACTGTATTATTTTAAAACAAATTAACTTCTTCGAATGAAGACAATTTTCTACAACGACAATTGCCCAAACGTCTTCCTCTCGAAGACAACGGTCGAACGAATCTCCTTTTGTTCGGACGCGCTGTGACGATCGTCACAAGTTGAAATAGGGAGTTATATGGTGAAGTGCGTGTGAATTTAAGATATTTGTGGACAGAAAATCCGAAATAGAAGGCTACAACGACAGTTTCGCAGCAGAGATTCTAGTTTTTGGCGCATAACGACCTTTTCTGAGCAAATTTTGTTTCAGGGGATGAATTGATGATTTCCAGCGCTGAGTTATAAGTTGATGGACTACCAGTTCTCTTGCTATGGATTTCTCTCTGAATGTAAGTCCGCAATGTGTCATCTTCTCACAGATCAAGCGCTGACTACGCCCTTGGTTACACGGAGTCCCATTGCCCATTTATTGTTGAATTAGACCGTTCATTGACTTATTGACGAGTTCTAAACGAAAAAAGACTTGACTTTTCCCGGTGTGCGTACAACCAGTGTGTGGCCTAAACTTCAAGTTATAAAATTAAAGAAAACTCCCTGGGACAAATTACCGGATATTTGGCCGATAAATCGAATTCCGTGGTAAATTACCTGTTGCGTTGTCTAATAATCAGTTTCCCATAGAAAAATGGTTAGTTTTCACTGAAACATGCGATTTTCGGGTTTGGTAGGCAGGCTCGCTGACAAAAGCCGGTTTCCTGAGGGAAAAATCTTGTGTCAATTTTTGTTTCAAATGGATTTGGGAAGCCTGAATGCAAGTTTTCCGGTAGAGGACACTGTTTATTGAGCTCCATCGGATTTCGTTTCCGATCGTTCTATTTCTGAGGCAAATATGACAATCAGGCTGTTCAGGTATCTAGTTCATGGAGTAAAATTAAGGGTCAATGACCTCAATGGAGGATAAATTTATGTTTTTCTAGAGGATTTTAACCAGTTATTAAGGCAAAAACGACCTTTTCTGTGATGTTTAGTTGTTGACTAAACTCAAGAAATCAGCCATTGCTGGGAAATGCGGTGGTGGCAAGGCGTAGGTGCCTAACTGTGTCTAGCGAGCGTAGTGGTCAACCCCTCTCCACTGATTTTCCCTTGGTATGGAGATGAAGATCTTCAGGAGCTGAATCACATCACCCCCTCCCCATAGACTAGGCTTCTCCATCACCCATCACCGGAGACCTGCTCTCCTTTCACCGTCTAGGTTTCACTCCCTCATCTTTCTCTTCCCGGCGCACCCGGCAGGTCACGATCAAGTCCTCCTGTGGCTTGCAGAATCTTATGAGGCCCCTCTGAGACACTCACAATTTCCCCAGATTATGATCTCTTTTCCTTTTTATAC
This sequence comes from Corythucha ciliata, assembly GCA_038030265.1. NCBI lineage: Eukaryota > Metazoa > Arthropoda > Insecta > Hemiptera > Tingidae > Corythucha > Corythucha ciliata. The sequence goes on along the minus strand of CM075942.1, from coordinate 50,747,896 downwards.
TTTCAGAACCAAAGAGTCCCCATTTTTTGGTTGGACTCTTGCTGGAATTTCTCGCGAGGATCAACTTCGTTGGATGGCCGCCATGCTTCTCGGCTGCTACCCTCACTCCGAACTTCTACCTAAGCCGGCTCTTATTTAAAGAGAGGGAGAGAGAGATAATATGTATATCGTACATAACTACGATCAAAAAATGGGTAAATTCATCATTGTTTTATTTCATAATTAAATTTTAGTATATTTCGCTCCAAGAAATCAACCAAAGTTAACGTGATGATAATAGTTTATCGACCAAGTGTTTTTATATGGATCGTCCCTTTATTTTGGGCTGTGAAATAAGCGTTCCTTGTGCGATTGCACGGGCTCCTAAGTTGTGTGTACACGGCCTGAGAAATGTCGTTTATGAGTTCACGGTGCTTGCAGCAGTTCGGCTCACTCGTTTGTTTGTTCTCAAAGTGTGGAACAACTTCTGTGTTTGTAATAACTTGAAATCTTTTGGTTTCCTTTTAATCTTAAGGTCATACCTTCTTAAGCCAACGGAATTTTGTATTGTTCAAATAATGTAAATTTTTACGCGTAGATTGACGCAATAAATAACAGAATGGCATTGTTAGTTGCTCAAGTGAAACTAAAGTTGTGCTATTCTTGCTTATAAGAGTATGTTACCAGGGCTGTTGAGACGCGGAGCAAAGGCTTTTTTATGAGAGGTCGGAGACTATAAATATACTTTTTTTTTTATTTATTCAGATTCTGGAATTTGTGAAATTGCTCACCGGGAGCTTGAGTTAGAGAAGCCCCCCTTCCCTTTTTGGTCGGAGAAAAATATCGAGTGAGAAGGTGATTTCAGTTTGAAAATAAGCTTTTATTGCTATGTACAAAGATATCTACAACGATTCGAAGCCAATTCGATCCAGTTCAAGGTTTAAGCGCGGGTGCATTCCTCAGGGACTCTGATGGTCACTTGGTAGTTGGCTCCCTTCTGAGTGAAGTTGGGGTTGGCTCCCTTTTTGATCAAGTCGATCCACTTTTTAGCTGTCTGCTCTTCGGACACGCAGTGGAATTCGACGGATTTCTCTATTTTCTTCTCCTCTTTGTAACCCTGGCGGCAGGCCATCTGCGGTTGCAAACTGAAACACGTCTTGCCGTTCTCTTCGATGATTTTAGTGCGAGGAGCCATAGCTGAACCGCTGGTGTACGCTTGAGATCTCTGTCCGTGAGGGCGGTTGGATTCGCCAGCGTGTTGTTTCCTAGCGGCACGTGGTCGGCCCGCTTGTTCTTCGCTTATCACATCGCCGTACATGACGGTTTTCTGCATGCAGGGGGCGCTCTGAGCACGGTGACGGAGTTCTTTGGCGGGGCCTTGACATGAACCGTCAACAATGGCGTAGGTGGCGGCGAATTCGAACGGATTTCTGAGAATGCAGTTTTGAGGAGTCATAAAGTCGTCGGCTTTCTGGCCGTCGAAGGTGCCGCACAGACCACGGAGTTGGCCGCGGAATCCTTGGCTGACGATGAGTTGAACGCGAATGCCGTCGTACATGATTTCAATGTTGGTCATCGGTGACCAGAGACGGACGGTACCGTCGGGGAGGGAGTTGACGATCATGAAGGTGTAGCCAGATTTGTCCTCGAATTTAGCCTGAGAGTCGACGGAGAATTCGGCTTTGCGACCGTTGACTTTAACTAGCCCGACGGGTTGTCCAGAAATGGGCATAACTTCGATGAGTTCCTCGTTGAGGATGATCATGAGCTCTTTCTGGTTCGATCCGGTTTCACGGATGAGAACGCTGAAGTACTGAGAGTCGTCAGAGTTGCTCGAGGAAGCCGAGCTTGAGTCGTAGTTCTGTTTAGGTTGCGAGTGAGCCATAACGTGCCAGCATTTACCGAGGTTGATTGGGTAAGTTCGGTTATCGAACGTGTTGGCTTGATTCTTATCAACAACGCAAGTCGCTATAAAAAAAAACAACAAATTAGTCATAAATTAAACAAATTAATTGAAAAAAAGGCAACCACTCACGGTAGAATTGGCCGTTGAAAGCGTATTCAGCCGCAGCCTGGGCGACGTTCAACTCAGGATGTGCGACAACGAATGGCCGAGCCAAAGCACTGACGGGAATGTTGTAAAAGTCAGCGTCAAAGGATGAACCATCAAGAGAGACGTTAACAGCTTTCAAGTCGCGGGCAAAGTTGACGTTGATTTGAAGTTTACCGGGCTGTTGGCTGGGGCTGACAAAATTTTCGTCGACGTAGTAGTTGGCAAGGTAGCGAGCCAACATGTACGCCTTGTAGGTGGCGTTCTTCAAGTTCTGAGGAACGTTCTTGTAGTTGACGGCGATTCTGTACTGGTCCATGAAGTTGGCCTGAAGGGTGGCATTACGGCAAGCGGGCAGGACGACGTTGCCTTCTTGCATTTGTTTTTCGCACAGAGCGGACATCGGATGGCGGCGAACGTACTCACGGCGCTCTTCACTTTGCTTGAGTTTGGCCTGAATGGAATGTTCTTTAAAGTTAATTACCCGGTGATTTCTGCTTGTAACAAATGCCTACCTGGATGGAGACTTGAGCTCCAGAAGAAACTTTCTCGCCAAAATTGAATTCAGCGTCAATGTAAGACGCTGGATCAGCGTGTAGAGCTTTCTGGAAGTTCATCATAGGGACATCCGGGATCCTAGCGTTCACGTCGACAGCGAGCTGTAACAAGTTTTGTTAGCCGCCTGAAACAGTGTGGATATGGCAGGGGTGGTTATACCTGGAATTCCTTGCTATCGCTCGTCTTCCTAGCCGGGCTCTTGCTGTAGAAAAACAAGAGTCGCGATTTGTCGGAAGTGCGACTCGAGGCGAAAGCAGCGGTGGCCACGTATTGAGCTTCGTGTTGTCCTTCGAATTTAATCGAAGCGTCAACCATGCGAGCGGAAGCGTCTGGAAGTTGAAATCAACAATGAAATAACTGGCGACCTTGGTAATTAAATAAACAAAAAACAACCTTGAATGCCCTGTTGAGCTTGTTTCAGGAATTGTTGTTGACGGTGCTGGTTGTCAGGCGTCGATGGAGCCTGAGCGGCAGCGTTTCCGTGATAGCTCTCTCCGCTCTCTTGCGAGGATTTGTGTTTGTTTGATCGGGCGCTGGATTCTGAGGCGACGGCTTCATCATTACCGTAGACGAAGGTGATTTTAGCCTTTCTGGCCGATGATTCTTGCGGATTGTAAGTGACGGTGAAATTGTTGTTTTTGATGGAAATTTCGTGAAGAGGCCACAAGATGGCTGAGATGGGGTCGTAACGACTGGCGGTGTTAAAAAAGCTGGTCCAGCCCATGGCGAGTTGTTCGCTCTCGACTTTGACGTCCAAAGCGAATCCGGTGCTGTCTTGACCGATGGTGGATTCCGACTTTTTTTTTCAAAAAGGACAAATTTAGTCAAAAATCTAAAAAAACAACAACAACAACAAATAACTCACCCTTTGGAGGGGAGCGGCGCGGACTTCATGAGCGTTCTCATCAGCGCGAGCCGGAGAAAGGTCGAGAATGTTGTGACGAGTCGTGTACGCTCTGTTGCTGTATTCATACAATTTATGTTTCCTGCTTTGATCTCTGGGCTCCAATTTGGCGTAGACCTTGGCGTTTTCAACGTCGATGTCAACCGAGGCGGACAATGGAAGGTGGAGGTGCAAATTCTTCTCAAGACCGGCAATGTAGCGTTGATGGTTGAACGGAGTGATGAAACCCATTTTGCTTTGAGCTTTAGCCGAGTAGCTGCATAGGCGATAGGGACAAAATTGAAGTTACAGTTTGTGCACCTTACGCCCGACCACCCCCACACCCAAAAATTGTACACCTACGTGAAAACTAATTCGACCGAAGCGTTAACGGTGCTGGGAATCCTAACTCGGTCGTTGCTGCCAGCGGCGAGGTCAGGGTGAGTCTTAGCGTGGATCAATCCATCCAGAGACACCATCGAAGGCACGTCCAAAGAGTAAAGGAATGGGAGACCCAAAGCGGTCGGGAATCCAAGTTTCACGCTGTATTGGTTGTGAATTTTCGTGTAGTTGAAGCTTTGGCCGTTTCTCAGTTTGTTGGCGTTGCGTTTCAAGTCTAAAAAGTGTGTTTCGTTGTATGGATTAATCAATTTTGGTTAATTCATTCCTTAAACTTACAGCTCGGCAGTTCTTCGATCGTGTGATTGTCTAATGCGATGAATCTCTTTCCACCGAAGTAGGACATGAGAAGGTTTCCTTCAACTTGGTCGGCGTCATCGTACTCAATGTTGAGCATGTTAGCGATTTTGTCTACGGTCCACGACGACGATGACTCATGGTGGCTCTTGGAGGATTTTTTGCCTTGACGACTTTGGGAGGATTCGAGAGGCTCGAACTGATCGGCGAGAAGCCTGTAGAGATCGTCGACGCTGGAAGTCATGTAGGCGGCTTTGAAGGGTTGTTTCTTGTAACCGCCGAGGTTTCTGGAAATCTGGTAGAATACTGAACTGGGCATGGCACTGTCTTCACTCTGGATAGAGCTGAGCTGAGCCTTGTAGCCGAGATCGATGTTTCTGACGATGTAATCTCTGAGCAAGTTCTGCGAGTACTGAGCTCCGTATCGTTTGGGAGTGAGCATGCTGACGGCGGCTTTAGCGTTGGCAGCACTAAAATCCAACAAAAAACCCCGTAATTATCGAGTAAAAACAAAAAAATAAGTACAAATCTTACATTTCTTGCGAGTACTGAGATGTCAAAGAAGCGAGATGTTCAATTCCAGATTTAACGGCGGAGTTAACCTGTTCACTGGGGTCAACGTTGGTGTATTCAGCCATGCGTTGCAACATTTGAGCGGGTGGGTTAGTCTTCATCAATTGCATAACGGCGGCAACGCGGATTTCAGGGGCTTCGCCACTGTTCTGGTACAATTTGAACAGAACAGGTCGAACCAATTTCGGGTAGATTTTGGTCATTTCATCAAGGGAAGCGATGATGGTCAAGCGTTGGAAGTCGGACATGACTTTCTTGCCCTCGAGGTAGGGTTCGAAGACGCTCAGAATTTTGGGATGAGCGAGATTGCCCAAAGCGCGGATGTAGACTTGAATTTTAGGGCTGTCGCCTTGAGCAACGGCTTTCCTGAGCTGTTCCTCCAAGTAGGGGATGTAGCGCTCTTGGACGGCTTTGGATTTCTTGGGCGAGAGACGACCGAAAGCGTGAACTGGGTAGAAATTGTGAGCGGAGTGGTTGCTCACAAGGGCTGAACGAGCGAGATCGGTGAACGACAAAATTGCGCTGACGTTCAGGGCGGCTTGTCTTTTAACTTCTTCGCTGGTAGCGAGAGCCTATACGAATGAATTGATTTTAAAAAATTGCAAGCCCAACACACAAATGGTCCCAGTTTTATACGTACAAAAAGGGCGTCCATGTACTCGGAGTAGGTGTACGAGTTGATTGGGGTAGCGAAGCCAACAATTGAGCGGCTTCCTCCCCAGCAACCTTGTTCGTGCTGATCCATTCCTTCAGGGTGAGCAGAGCGGGTCCCGTGCCAGCCTGGGCAATAGCATCACGGAAGACGACCCTGCGAACAAAAATTACAGTCAGATTAACGGTCTTCCCCCACCCCTACCTAATCCACAAGTCCTACCAGGCCTTGTATTGCTGAGCGTCAGATTGGCTATTTTGCGAGGCTTTAGAGTACGGGAAATAAATTTTATCGGTGGCCTTCTTTAACTGTTCAGCACTCATTGTTCGGATGACTCGGGCCAGAATGTTGAATTTGGTCAACGTGTTCTCGCCTGGGATCACATTCGGTCTCATGATATCGACGGCGATTTGCGAGGCCAATTTAGCGGCGGCGGCGACACCGTCGATTTGTTTCGAGGCTTGAATGGAATTGCCTCCGTAACCAATGAAATAGGCGAGGAAGGGCGAGTTGGGTGGTTGACTCAGTTTTGGTTTGGGCTGCCAGTACTCTTCGCTGCTTGACAGGGAGCTGCTTGAGCTTGAACTGTCACTGTCGCTGCTTGAAGATGAGGAGGAGGATGACGAAGAAGAAGAGGAGGATGATGATGAGGAGGAGGAGGAGGACGATGATGATGATGAAGATGATGAGCTGGACTCGGATGAGTTCCCTCTCGATGGTTTCATTTCATCGGACTCGCTTGAGCTGCTTGAAGAGGATGACGGGGACGAGCTTTCACTGGAAGAAGTGCTGTTTGATGAGCTGGAAGAACTTGAGGAGCTGCTGTCTTGTTCCCGCGATTGCACTCTCAATGGAACAACTGACCGCCTCGAACGGTTTTTACGTTCCTGAGACGAAGGCCTTGATTTGTGGAGTTCTTTCGAAGCTTGAGCGGAACTCGAGTCAGAGCTTTCAGACGAGCTAGTCGAGTTCGATGCCGATGAAGAGGAAGAAGAGGAGGAGGAGGAGGAGGAGGAGGAGGAGGAGAAGAAGAAGACGATGACGAGCTCGAGCTGTCTTCATCGCTCTTGTGCTCCCTGTCGGCGTTGTGATTTTTAGCGTCCTCCTGTTGGGAGGCGGCGTTGTACTCGTAGACAAGGTTTTTGACGGTTCGTGGGTTGGGGACAGGTGACGGCGATCCAGATGATGGCGACATCGCTTCAAGAGTGAGATTCATTCGACTTCCGACAACGCCTCTTTGGTTGTTGTACAGATGAGGAGCGAGGACAATCTTGTCGGTGGTTTGAGTAGACTGAATGGTGTACCTGTCCAAATTACCAGAAATGATGATCCTGCTGATTGAAGAACGCTGAAAATCACAAAAAACCCGTTATTTTCCCAAAACTTAACAAAACAACTCCATTTTGATTCTCACAGAAAGCAAATTTCCCATTCTGTTGCTCGCGGGTTCCCAGTCGGTCAATCCGGTAAATCCAAAGTGGTAAGCCACGTGTTGATCACTCTCAGAAAAGTTCCTCGTTTTCACGATTTCAATAAATTGACCGTCTCCACGTTGGCTCGGCAGAGGGGCAAGCTCTGGTTTGCTTTGAAGAGCATATTGCGGATAGGGAGAAACGTCGTAGATGGTTTCAGTTTTTCCGGTGACGGAGTCCTATAGGCCAAAGCTCGTTAAATATGTGTTCCACCTCCCCCACCCCACCATCACTTTCATTCCTGGTCTCACCTCCATCGTTTTGTAGACTCCCATAGCTTTCTCCTTGTTCGGAATGTGGTTAATTCTAGACTTGACGAGGTTTTCAGCCTGAGTGTCAACTTGGAATTGACTGGCGATGGCTTTGAGCATGTTCAATTCCCAGGTGGGCAGACTTTTGTCGACAACCATTTTGTCAACAACACCGTTCTTCAATTTAAGTTCGAACGGTTTGCTGCTCAATGGAAGCTGATGGTAGCTAAGCTTATTTTCAGGGATGAGAGCTTCCCATCCGGCGCTTAGATTGGCGTGAATGTCTGAGTATTGAGCCTGGTTGACCTGTGGCCGGGTATTTTCACGTTAAACGTCTATATTTACAGGGAGGGGTTGAAGAAAGGAGAGAGCGAACCTGAAGTGACAGCGTGTCTTCGGATCTAGGTTGAACCGTGAGTTTGGCCTTCATCACAATACCGGAGTATTGGTTGGCGACCTGGTTCAAGCCTGTCAAACTTCGGCCATTCAATTCGTAAGTGTATTTCGTCGAACTCTTCCAGGCTAATTGAATTAAAAAAGAAGAGCGGGTAAGACTAACTTCAAATATTTAGAGAAATTAGCAATAGAAAGTGAGCTTACCATGTTCAGCCGAGGTGAGCGCAACTGAAAACGACAAAAATGAAAAAGATGTTAGAAAAACATTGAAAATCTGGGTGAGGAGCTTCTTTCAGTCAGAAAAATTGAATGAAATGGCCGTGGCTCCATAGAAATATAAAAAACTTCAAGAATTTGAAAAGCCTACTAACTATTGCCCTTGCATACTGAGTGGCCGAATTTGTAGCAAAGAGTTAAATCTCATGAGACCCATCAATACACGGCACCACCCCAAACCCAAAGTGGTCCGTTCACTTGGGCGGCGTCTCTGGCACTTAACCCTCGCTCACAGTAGAACTTGTTTAATTAAGACAAAAATACAAGGGGAGCGGAAAATTTAAGCGCCACACAGTGGCTTCACCCAACCATTCTGTGGCACAGACTGACAAGGTATGTACGACCACTAAGCAAATGCTAAACTCAACCCAATAGAGTTAGCGAATAGGTAGAGCTGTTATAAATTCTAAATATTATAAACAGCCAATCGCCGTTTTTATCAAATTATTAACTTTTTGTACTTACCTAAAATAAAAAGAAGACCTGGGGACCACATTGTTCACTGTAATGCGATTCCCAAATGTCTCGAAAGGAACTGATTTGATCCTGGACCCGCGGCCAGTATTTATACCCGGGACTCCTTAACGAAATTTTTATCATTGTTTTAGCATTTTTGAATATTATTTTGCTCCATTCATCCGTAGATTTTGTGTGGAGAGAGGCGATAAAAAAGAATTTGTGCTGACAGTTGCAGGAAAAAAAAAATCTCTTCTTTATTCATTTATTTTTGACATCCCCTACACGTGGCGTGAAGAGATATTGAAGAATGATATGCCTCTGGATGCTGATTTTTCAGTCATACAGGGATTTTTTTTTTTTTTTTTTGGTACAAAATTAGTGTTTGCCATTTTTTGAGCCCTGAGGGCTCAGCCTGGTGCATATGCTGCGGCAGGGGTCGGTTTGCGGCCCATTTTGCCTAGCAAAATCAAACATGGATTTGAAAAATGCAACAGAGACATTTCAAAGCCCCTTTTAGGCCCCTTTCATACGAGTAAGTTTTTTGTTCAAAAATATGTTCAATCTGACAAACAGATGATTTGAGGCTGGGACCACCGTCAATTTTTTCTCTCAAAATGGCTACTTTCATCAAAAAACTTACTCGTGTAAAAGGGGCCATAGAAAGGGGCCTAAAAACACATGAAGTGTGAAACCCCAATAAACCTTCGTAGCTTTTAGACCACTTTTGACCCGAACCAAAGGTCCTAATCTTACTATACTTATCACTATTACTAATTGACAATATTATAAGGAATAATATATTGTCTCCAAGATATATAGCAAGACTATGCCAACGCCAATTCATCTCTAAAAAGAGTAAAGAACTTCAATCGAGTGGATCAGTTTGGAAGTTGAGTTCCCTCCAACTATTTATGTACAAGCAGCGCCGCGACTTGAAAAACCGCATGTGTGGATCGCTTCGCCGTGCCGCGGCACGGCAGCTTTAGAAAAACGCAAGTGGTGCACCGGGCGTAAAACGAAAGAAAGAGAACGCGGTTCATGAGTCCTTCATTGGGGAATGCAGCGGGTTCTGGTCAAATCTGCACTTAAGAGGCCGCCAGCCCCTGTCCAAAAGGGGCAAACATTCGGAAATGTCGTTGGTTTCGGCTGCGCGAAGGGCAGACTTTTGGGCGTTAAAGCCTGTACACACGGAGACTTTTCTGCCATGACATCCATGTCATGGCAGAAAAGTCTTGGTGTGAACACGAAAAAGGTAAGGCATTTGATGTTATACCATATATGTCATAACAAATTTTGATAATTCTACGGTGACATCTTTCTAGACAGAAATGTCTAGTAACCTTCCCTTTTACCCCAACTTTCATGCTCAAGCCGAAGGGTAGGGAATAGGGATTATTAAAACCGTGGAAGTGAGCTTGTTAACTTGTTGATGCTGTTGAGCGATCTGTTGTTTCAATGTTCAAGTGAAGTTTGGAAAAAAAATGGATTGGATTCGTGAGGCAGTAATGGCATCACTCATCATAGAGTATGAGATGCGTGAGTGCCTTTACCTGTACTAAACAAGTTTGTAATAAGACAGCTACATAGATGTATTCATTAAATTGCATTAAGAATTTCACGAAACAGCTACTCTTATACCGTCTATTTGTTCATCCCTATCGTTTATTTTGGACAGTCTTTATTGTGAAGAGCAGAAGTGGCTGCCGTGGTGCCAGCTACCGCTTTCAACACCACCAAATAAATTGGAATGATGAAATTGTCCTTGAAGGAATCACGATTTTAGCAAACTACTCCACCAAAACTATTGAACTTTGGAGTACACGAGGAGCGGACAAATTTTTTTTTTTTTTTTTTTTTTTTTTTTTTTTTAAAGGTCTGCACTTCAATTCCGAACGAAAGAAAATGGTATTGGGGATTTCGTTCTGAAAAGAATAGTTGAAATTAAAAACAAAGTGAACACAAGAACTAGAAAATAATGAGACAATTCATTCTATTCATTCACTGAATTCGAGATTACCAACAGGCTACCATGTCATGACATAAATGTCCTCGTGTGAACACAAGGGACTTGACAGAAATGGCGTACAATATCTTGCTTCGAGATGTTATGACTTGTGTTATGACATTTCTGTCTCCGTGTGTACAGGGCTTAACAAAAAATCGCTCAGCGAGGGGTTATGAGTCTATCAGACAGTTTCTCAATTAATTGACTTATAGGTTTTTCCATTTACATGAAATTCGGCTCTAGAGCAATTGGTTTCCAGTGGAAAAATTGAAAAAAAAAAAAAAAACACTTTCCACCGGTCTTCTCTATTAACAATTATGTTTGAATTCAGAGAGGACGATTAGAAATGTTTGGCTCTAGAGCAGAATTTTATGTTAATGGAAAACGCTATCAGTTTCCGCCAAAACACGAGCCCAGCGAGGACGTCGCAGTGACTCTCAAAGTCGCCGAAAATGACAGTTTTCCTTTGTCGTAGTTAGGGTTTTCCGTCGATTTTCCTGACTTCAGAGTGGCTATAGAGGGCTGCGAGCGTCGTAATCTATTACATCCATGAATTAGCGCTTTTTCTCAATGTCAGCAGTGAATTAGCGATTTTAGACATCTATAGCCATGAATTAGCGTTTTTCCTCACTTAAGCTCTGAATTTGCCTCTAGAACCCAAATATTGGTGTATATTGTCAATTTTATTTTCAATAACATGAAAAGTTCAATTTGCCAGTGCACTAAGTAATTGTAGTAGGGGACCCCACGATGCTAAATGGGGATTTACTCGAGCGTCGTAGAGATCTATTGGGTTGCAAAGCTTAGATGATAAAAAGATAAAATTGTTATATGATGCACACTTTTTCATCGGTGGGGAGAGCGGCTATAGACTTTCAAAAATGTAAAAAAAAAAAACTGTTGTATGGACATTCTCGAGCGCGTCAGATATTTACAGCATCAATTGTCTTCGTATTTTTAATGAAGTATGCATGTTAATCTGACAGTTTGCATGGTGGGGGTGGTCCGTACGTAAGGGTTGAAAATGAAAAAAATAATCGAGCGCGTCAGATTGTCTAAGGGAATGTTAAGTGAACCTAAAATAAGCTCTCATTCAATAATCTGACGATTTGGAGGTAACGCAAACTCGTGGCCCTTATCAGAATGTGCAAAAAAATCGTCATTTTGAAATACTCGAGCGCGTCAGATTAAGATATATGTATATGCTTCATACTGACGTTCTAAACGTGCTCTCTAGTAATCTGACGATTATCTCGAGGGATTCGCCTAATCTGACACTTTTTAAAAAATTGTTCTTTTTTCCTTATGTGTCCCAGCAATTAATTAATTGCAAATTAGACGATCCTTGTCCTAGGACTTTTCAAGGGATTACTCCCCCCTCCCCGCAGTAATCCCTTGAAAAGTCCTAGGACAAGGGTCGTCTAATTTGCAATTAACTTTTTAAAAAAATTCGCCCTATATTTGGTGCCTAAGTCCTACAATTCTGCACCATTTTCGAAAGAGTAAGTTGAGGTTAACTGAAATTGTGATGTAAAGGACCTTTTTCTACAATAGTTGAATAATGATAACATTATTCAACTGATATGAGAGAGAAAAACGCAATTTTTTTTTAAAACTTAATTATTCAACACATATGGCAACCTATTCAGTAAAATTTAGCGCCGGCGCTATCCACCCGTCCTCCCGAATTGGAACATATGTTTCACACAAGACGGGTGGGCGCTAAGTTTCACTGAATTGGCCCCAAGAGTTGAATAATTACTAAACTTTATCGACGATTTTTTTCTATTTCGGCTTATGGAAATCCTCAGATTATATATTTTTCGTTATCCTTGAATTATTCCCATCAAAATAAAAAAAAAATTAGCCACGCTCGAGAATGTCAAGATGACGTTTTTTTTTTTTTTACAAGTTTGTAGACCTCCTCCGTCTTTGCGTCACTCTTAAGTTGTCAGATTAGTTGAATATAGACTTTTCAGCATGTAATTAATTCCCACTTCCTTAATCTGCCGCGCTCGAGAATGTCTGATGATCAATTTTTTTTTACTAATCTGACGTTTTATCCTTGACGGGCGGCCACATTTATAGGGCTCATATTTGGTGGAGATACTCAAACAGAATTGAGTAGAGGAATTTTTGCTGGGACTGGAAAAAAAAAAAGTGGCTCTAAAAATCGCCCACTCAAGCCCTTTGGTGGTTTTGACAACGCACCTACGGGGAATCCGCCAGGCAAAAATCGCCCGGCTATTTTGGATTCGTGATTACCCGCGTATTACAACAAACGATAAAAAAAATCGCAGATCCATGTGTTAATGAGTAAGCAATTCAAATTGCAACGCGCCACACATTTTTCACCACCGTCGTATTTTGTTTTATAACGTTTCCTGTAGATAGTAGTCGCACGCAAAAAATGGTCACGAGCTTCCCCCACCCCCTCACAACCACGGAGATTAATCTTGCAATAATGAATGAAAATTTGAACTTTGAACGTTAAAATAATTGTTAAGACTCTCAAGAATTATGAACCAAAGGACACGGCAACAATATGATCACCCCCCCCCCTCCAAGGCCATATTACAAGGAAATTATTTTGCTTGGTTAAGACCGATAATTAATCCACACTGGTGTGATTTACTAACGGCTGGGAAACTGTTTAGTATACGCATAGAAACTGACGGTTGCAGTTAAAAAATTCACTCATTTATTTGGGTACTATAAAAACTTCGCGGCACAGTCAATATTTACAACATAAATACATAAATAAATTACAATAATTGAAGCACCAATATAATTTTTTCGGTCGTTTTTTAAGAATAAAACGAACGATTGACTAGTAACACTCTTCCATATTGCGTTAAAACTATAATTTTCAAGGAAAGTCAATTGTTAGTAATTTGGCACACGTTAGTGAGTTTTCTTTATTACCTACAAGACTAGGAGGCACTCTTCCTTTTCATCTTACTTACCTATTTCTTAACTGTATTTCCTTAATTACTTTGACTACGACCATGTTTCTGAAATCACAGGTAGGGTGTAAAAAGTTTTAAATGTTTTATTAAACGTAGGGACCGTATAAATGTTTAAATGAATGAATGATTCCGAGAGGTGGGAGGGGAAATTATGATTGTAAAAAATAACATAAGACAAACGCCTTTGGAAACAAACGGAAATGTTTAGATTTCGCTTTTCAAAAAGGGTACGGCGACCGTAATTATAGGTTCGAAGGTTGTATCGTGAGGCTTGGACTGACCCTGGACCTCCCCCCTATACGTGCCCTGCCCTTTGGTCCTAAAATCAGTCGGTCCTGACTTGTCGGACGATTGATCTTCGTCCGATCGAGTTTCTTCGCGTTTATTCGGACGGTATTCAAGTGCCGCCGAGGAGTCGTACGAACGTCGATGATGATTATCGTCAAAGGCGGCGGCGATCGCCTCCTTATTCACAAACACAAACCCACTCGTCGGCGAGCCACCGCACAGTTTGCGTTCCGCCGCTATGTCGATACGAACGGCGGCGGTGGTGGCGGCGTCATCCGAGTCTACGGCCTGTAGACCGACGATTGCGTCGTCGGAATTACGAGGCGCCGTATAGTAAGTGACGCGAACACAGGACGCTTCCTCGTGTTTGTACAGGTAGGATTTGAGAGCGAACGCTTTTCCACATCGCTGACAAACGTGCGGTTTTTTATTCGAATGAGTTTGAACGTGAGCACGTAAATTCGACCGATCGGCGAAGGCTTTGTCGCAAATCGAACACTTGAAAGGTTTCTCTCCTTTTGTTTTTAAAAAAAATAAACAAACGCTAAATCACCTTTTAAAAAAATTAACAAAATCACAAAAACCCACCTGTATGAGTTCGTATGTGACCCTGAAGTAGCCACGGACGCGAAAAACCTTTGCCGCAAATATGGCAGCGACAATCTTGATTGTGCGTTCTTATATGCATACTGTACGCTGGAACCGAAACGTACGTTTTGCCACATTGCGGACACTTTTTAGCCTTCTTGTCGTTAATATCTCGATGAACTTGTCGATGGCGAGCTAAATTACTCGACGTCGTGTACTTTTTACCGCATTCATTGCACTGGAAGAACTCTCGATTTTCCTACAGCATAGAAATTCAATTCAAACGTGGTAAAAAGCTCAAAATTATACATTTTTTTCGGTTAGAACACATTCTGATGTATTTAAGGGGGAGTTGTACATGTGTTTCCTCGACCCCCCTCCAACAATACCTCGCCTCGCGTCCGCGTTACGAGAATCCTCGTAACCTGGATTTCCACGTCTCATTTAAATCTTCAGGAAATTCCGCACAACTTACGATCTTGCTTTTATAAATAAGTAGTCGAAAACGTTCGAATTTTCAAGGTAAAATTGTATGTGCGTTTTACAGTTTTTTAGGTTTGAAAAATGAAAAAAGAAGATCGTAGGGTTGTGCGGAATTTCCTGCAGATTTAAATGAGACCTTGAAATTCAGGATTGGTACAAAAATACGGTAATAATTTACGTAACGCCGAGTAGGCGAGGTATGATTGGAGGGGGGTCGAGGAAACACACGTACAACTCCCCCTTAAAGGCCCGGCCCGTTCACAAGCTCTGTGGTTTCGTTGTGTGGTGTCTATGCAACCAAAAACATTTATTCCCTCGTAAAATGAAGCCTTTGCGTAGACACCACACAACGAAACCATAGAGCTGGTGACCGGGCCTTTAAGGCCAGCTCTGTGGCGCTCTAAGTTTACGTTCTGTGGAGTCTATGCAGCCAAACAAATGTATTCCCTCGAAAAATGAAGCATTTTGATAGGTAGCATAGACACCACACAACGCAAACATAGAGCTTGAGAACGAGCCTTTAATACTTTTAAAACGCCATTAACCATCAGAATGTGACCCAACTGTAGCTTTAAGGCTGTGCCATACTGAACGTAGTCGCGCTCAGTGTAACGACCCAATTTTGTTTTTAAATAGCGTAAGCTTGTTACAAGAATAAGTTAATTCTTGCAAACAAGCAATAAGTTACAAGAAACTTATTACAACAAGCAAACAAGAATAAGTTAATTCCTTTGTATAACAATAACCACCTTGCCTAAATTTGAGGCGATTTTTAAGGAGACTTCCTTTGTCGTTGCATTCACTTCAATTTGAGCCGCTGCCAAGCTCACTTCAGCCAACTGTGTCAAATTAAAGAATTCCTCGCCTTGGGAAACGTTTTCCTTTGGGTGATGGCGAGGGTCATCCTCTTCGTCTTCACTTTTTATATCTGTACAAACGATATCGAAGGAATTTAGATGCAATTTCTCCCGTTCTAACAATATATTAGTATAATTTTGATTTACATCCGTCTGAACTATTAAATGCAGCCTGTACCCTACTATGCGTGGTATTTTTAGACCGAGTTTATTCTACTACTGTTCCGAGTGTTTTAATGCGATAAATAAACAATCATACTGAGGGGGGGGGGGTAGGACAGATTTGAGGGTTGCAATTACGTTTTCATTGCTAACGGTTTCTGATGTACACTGAAAGTTACTAGGTCAATATGATCTAACGGGATCAAATCCTAGCTTTCCTAATTAACTAATAATTTATACAGGGCAGAATAGCCACATTGTGAGACAAATATATAGCCGAATAGTGAGATTTTTTGTCTCGATTTCCAACTTCTGACCCATAGCCGCTCATTTTACTAATTTTAACGCCAAAATAGAAAGTTTAGCCATTTCAAAAGCGCGGTCTGTTGTGCCCTTTTGGGGCGCGAATATTCCGTCAAACCTGCAGGCGCGAATGATTCACTTTGGCCATTTCTGCCATTTGAAGAGCATGAATCATCTCTTTATAGGCACTTTCAAGTCAGGTGATGCCGAACCATTAGGTTAGCCATTTTTAGGGCGAATAGAATCAGTTTGGCCACAAATAGTCATTTAGCGAGGTTTTAGGGTGCAAAAAGCCCGTCCAGCCAAAGGCGCGAATGGTCAGTGTTGGCAATTGGTGGCGAGCGAATGGTCAGCTTGGTCATTTTTGGAGCGCAAATAATCGATTTTGCCATTTTCTGGGTTGGAATCATGTTCAGCCCAGGCATTTTCATATTTGCACGAATATTAAGTTTAGCCTTTTTCTAGGGCGTATCAAAGTCATTTCTGGAACGGAAATTGTCAGTTATTTGGTTATTTTTAGGGGAAAAATGATTACTTAAGCCAGTTTCAAGGCGTGAATCGTCAGGTTTTTATGGCGGTAATAGCTAGATTATATCATGCCATTTGTAGCAGAGCGGTGCACACAATTTCCCGAGCCCATCTTTTGAGCAAATCCTCGATTTGCTCCTGACCTCACAATGGATCCCAATCGCAGAGACGACTTGTGATCCTGCTCCAGAAATTGACATTTTTACAGCAAAAAACTACGCGGGATGTTCGACCGCAAAAATATCGGAGAAAGATATATATTTATTAGTATTGCTCTATAGGCTATTAAGCGATGCGCCTAGAAACTCCGCTCTTAGATAAATTCCTGCCCTATAATATTACTATTAGTATATTCATTAAAATTTAAACCCCCAAAACACGACTTTTCCGTCAGTTTCTCGCTAATTAAGTCCCGACTTGGGAAATGGCCTTTCTACATGAGTCAACAAACAAAAAATGACTCTTTTGAAGTGGACAGTCAGTTTTAAGAGCTGAAATTACCAGGAGTGCGTCAAGCCTGAGAACTAGAGGGGGGGGGGAGGTACAGGTGCCACAATATAAAGCTTACCATTCCTTGGAAAAATTATCGTTATTCACCCCCGCTAGGTTTAGAGCTGAATTGTAGTTGTCCATAAAAACAGACTCTCATGTAAAAATGCCTAATTTGTGGCCAATTAGTATCGTTTCAAGGGGGCAGTTGATAAGTCGTGGTTCTGAGGTGTCACCGTGACAGTCCAGTTTCAAAGGGTTTGAAACTGCTAAATTATGTTCGTATGTAAAACGACATTACAGCATCGACGCGTGCAACATTCCGCGGGATCCTTTGGATGGTCAGAGGGATGGGATTTCCACTGACGCAGAAGCCCCAAAATCTAGCTTTTTAAGAGGAAAAATTCTGTCTCAAAAGCGTGTGACGCGACCATTCGGTCTGTGAAACTTCAGTTTACACTGTCGGAATCTGGGAATTTTTAGTCGCAAACTGGCAAAAGTACGTTCGGTGTTTTCGGAGCTGAATCCTCACGAGTATAGTCATTATGAGGGAGGCTAATCAAAAATGAAAACGATTGCTTTTAACCGCTTATATACGGAATGCATTCAAAGGAACTTTCAGAGTTAACAGTTGGTGGGTGAGATTATCGCTCAGTAACTCCTTCCACCATAGTGAAGAAGGTACACGTTGAGCTAATTTTAAACGATCTATAATTAAAAATTAAGGGAGCGCGTTATTATTACGGAAAGATACCCGAAATTTCGATCTGGGAGTGTTGAGTTGTATCTAGACGTTACACAAAATGCCCCCTCCATTTCCTGAAAAAGCAAATGGTCTAAAGCCTAATATAATGAGAAATGTGTTGTTTTTGTGAGAGTGTTTAAAAATCACTAACATTGGGTGACTTTTCTGCCTGTTCTACTAGAAACTTCTTTGAAAAACAAACCAACAACCTATTTTTGTTCTTTAAAAAACGGTTTATTCTATTAGAAGGACTTGATGTCGATGGTTTTATGGTTGGGGGGGGGGTGGCGAGGGGTTCGCAGACGGAAGAAGTAGAGGAGCCAAGAAACTTTTCCCCTTTGATGGAAGGAAATGAGAAAAGGACGAGTGAATGGGGTGGCTTTAAGCTTTGGGTTATTCAGAAATAGCCGCTTTGACTGCGGGCATCATGCCAGCAACCACCTGATACTGCCACCTGCCGCTTACATTTACGCGTTGCGTTAGGGAGTAAATTTAAACTACCCGAACTATTCTGTTGTTTAATTTTCAGGAAGTGTTACGGTATGAAACGGGTCAAAAACCCATCGCTAAGGACGCTCTCAACCGAAACCACAAAATTGGGGTGAAAAGCATTGCCCAGTTTCACCCTGTGAAGAAAAACAAACTTTATGAAATCAACAAGTGGTCAACTACTACCTACCGACCCTTCAGTAGCTCATAAACTCGTCAACTGTCACAAGAACACAGACGCGCCAATAAATAAACAAACAAAAACACAGAGAGAGAGAAAGAGAAAAGAAGAGTTTCTTACCTTTTGACACAGGAGGGTACCTTCGATGAGTCAACAGAAAGGCCCTGGGCATGACTGAGAGACTCAGTGAAGATTGTGTACCGAGTTTTAAAAGATTTAAAAATAGTTTTGTTGGCTCGTGGCCCCACAAGGAGGTTTAAAGCTTCGAAGAGCACGTGTTTCTCTCCCTTGAGCCCCACCTAAATACTCTGAAAACAACCACCGGTTTGATCCGAATGAACTGTGACAACGTGGAGGGGGTGTGGAGAGAAAATAGCGTGAAAATGAGGGGGTGGTAAAGGTGAGTTGACGAGCTGTATTTTTTTTTCAAATTTAGGGGGATCGCTAACACAAAAAAAGTCAGAGAGCTCGTTTGTGAGCGCGACTCTTTTGTCTCGCAGCCCCGGCCGGCGTGCCAGGCAAAAGACGAGCGAGAGAAAAGAACAGCGTCAGCAAAAACAAGCAGCACGTTTTGTACCGATATTGGCAAGATCTATGAAGTGGAATTCTATTGATTTCTAACAGGTTATTTCTCGTTTTAAAAGCTTTCGAAAAATGCTTCAAATTCAATGGCCGAGCTTGAAAGGATGGGACCGCCGTGCTTGAAAGGATGGGACTGCCGTGTGTACGTTGACTTGAAGTTTTAGTTTTTCGAGTCTTTAATCGTAATGAAATAAAATCAATTATTCTTACCTGAGACGGTCTTCCACGAGTTTGTGTGTCTCCGACGACTAAAAATCACCACTGAACGATTAAAAAAAGTCAAATGACAACCTGTGGATGTAATAATACTGCGGCAGCCTCACTCAATCCCACAGATTCACATCAGGAAGGATGGCTGATCCTATTTCTATCATGTGTTTGTTTACACTCCAGCCGTCTAATGAAAATCAACAAATTGACGGTCGGTTGTTTCAACTGCTGTTTTTTGTTTTTCGGGGAAGGGGAGGGGGGATAAGAGGGCAAAGGAAGAAAACTGCCAAAAAGCCTTTAATTCCCGGCTTAATTTTAGAAAAAGCACTCATTCGCCCCTAAAACTTGAGAAAACGTGCAAATTCGAAGCTGAAAATGATCTCGCTATACATGGCTAAAAGTAAAGAAAACTGCGGATTCGCGGATGAAATTGATAGCGTTTGCCATTTGCATAAAATTTCGGTTTGAAGCTGAGCATTTCCACCCGTCTTCTCTGAATTATATCATTTATGATAACGGAGAGAAAATTCCGCTCAGCTCCAGAGCGGAATTTTATGCAAATGGAAAAAGCCACGAGAAAAAACGCTAGGTAATTCGCGACTAGGAGTGAAATCAATTGGCGAAGTCGCTGCCCAAAAATCCGAAAAAAAACTTGATTGGCGCTAAATTGAGAAGTGCAAATTCGCAGGTAAAATTGAGAAAATGTGCTAATTCCTGGCTAAAAGTGAAGAAAACTGTGTAATCGCGGATGAAATTGTGAAAAAATGCTAATTCGCGACTAATGGCATTCAGAGACCTTCCTGCCTTAAAGTACTTCACAAACAGGCGATGCATTTAAATAAACCGTTTAATCTTTGCACAACTAAAGTTTTAAAAAGCTCCGATAAGGAATAAGGTCTCTGAATATGGGCATAAAAGTGAAAAAAAAAAATCGTTAGATCCACGGACCCGGAGTTTAACGTGAATACGTTTTAGGCCGTTCGTCCACTGGAAGCGCCTGTCGTACACCGTACACAAAAAGACTTGAATTCACTGCAGCAAAGCCTGCAGTGGACGATGTCACATTCAATTTGAGCCTTTGGGATTACGCTCGTTGTCGCGCCGCTCGAAAACGCTTTCAGTGGACGACGGACCTTATTAGTGCGTTTCATTCAAATTAAGATGCATTATTTCCTGTTTTTCATGAAAAAAAAAAAAATCCCGTCAGCCTCTATTTCAACTGGCCAATCTCACACTCGTTGTCTTCACTTGAACGAGGAAGAGATGGCAGTAGTTTTTCCTTGATAAAGGCAAAATACTTGATAATTTCCTTAAAAATGGCTGCTCATCAGCATTGCCTGTGTTTGATATTCTCTCTTTCCCAGCCGTTAACTTAGCAGTAGACAAATATTTAAACTAATTTAAAGATTAAAAGCGGCTTTGGCTGGCCACTGGCAGTTGAGCTTGAGTCTTGACTTCTTGAGTTGGGGTCTCGCCGTCTCGGTGCTGTGATCCCTCATTCCCACCCCAACACCCTCCACCCAGCACCATCAACACTAGGCGGCGCACGGGCTGTGAGACCTATTTTTTGGTGGGCAAATTACAGCTTTTTGAGTAATTAATTACAAATTACTTCCAAAAAAGAGGATTAATTACAAATTACCAATTACTTTTCACTTCCGCGAATAATTACAAATTACAATTACTGTAATTGAATTACTTTTTCAATTACCGATTACCCAAGAGCTGGATTTGTGGAACACGTGAGCGTCTTGCTCTTGTTCACTGTCATTTTTGTAGTGCGTCCAGCCAACAATCGAACGTCGAGCAGGAACAGCATAGCCCCAACCTTGCCAAGATTTGTGGTGTCAGCTTTCTGTGGCTCGAGCTTTTTGTGGTTGGGGTTTCAATCTTTGAAACTTTTGTACCGTTTTTCTCAAATTTCAAATTGGCAATCCTAAGCTCGAGGGTATCGCTCGCGTCATGATTACTTGGAAACTCTTATTTTTCAGTGAATTTCAGGCAAAAACTCCTCCAAAAGCTCTAAGTAAGGCGCAAAATAGTACCCGCTGAGTTTTCAAAATAATATTGGCTCTTAAGATGGGAATGTAATTGGTAATTGTTAATTACAAATTACTTCGAAAAAGTGCTTTTGATTACAAATTACGTCACGGGGAAATGACGTCAATGTGCAGTTGTGAAGCATTTGAGGGAACTCTAAAATGTTTTATTTACAAATTGATTCCGAGTTCTGTAAACCCTAATGCAACCTAAGTCGGTGGGCATACAATGTGGTTTGTTTACTAAAATGAGAGAGAAGTTTCGCTAAAAAGAGAGAGGCACACACATATGAGTCGAAGAATGGTCGAAGACCACCAAAAACATATGTACATATGTACGGGACTGTCTCTTTTTAGTATAACTTCCCTCTCTTTTTAGAAAACATACCACATCGTATGCCTAACGTCTTAGGTTGCATTTGGGTTCACTGAGCTCGGGATCAATGACAAGAAAAATTGACCCCCAGATAACGCGTCTTCCCCCCTCTTCCTAACACCATCCATTTCATCAACTGCCTTTTGACGTAATCAAACCCCACTCAAAATTTTTAAAAATTACGCTTTAAAAAAACCCCTTGATTGATTTAAATGTTTAATGTGAGCAATTGACTTGTTGAAACGCCCTCTTCAAGAAACACCAGTGCTTGAAAAATGTACAAGTTCCCCATATTCACTGCTGGGTTTCGCGGCAAAAATGGAGCAGTACAGTTCCAGTACAGCGGATCCACGTTTGAATCCTGGGGGGGGGGGGGGTGTAATGCCGATAACCCCTTCTCCTGTTACACCAACTTCATGTTACATCATTCCAACGATTCCAAAATTTATACAATTTTGGGGTGATGTTTCAAGACAAATAAGGATGTACAGTACACCTATGCCGTATTATTCCAGTCAAATTAGGCTTTTACCCTACAAATTACCGGTTACCGACGCTAGGGAGTCCTAGGACAACAGAACATCAAGTTTAACGCATAAATATGGCATAAATTATCGTTTTCTGGAGGCAAAATGGTCAGTTTTTTGATAAAAAAATCTAGAATAGAGGGCTTCGAAATTTTCAACCGAGGCGGAGGGGCTTGAAAAAGTTGGGTAAGCTAATGGAATGAAGGTTGATGGCTTGAAATGAAGCTCACGGAGCTTGGTCGGAAACAGGTGATTTTAAGACTTTCAACATTTTAGAAAAAAGGTCCGAAAGTTTTTATCGCGCTCCGTATTGGTCTTGGAAAACCAATGTACAAGAAGGTTTTCCTCTAAAGCTACTTGTTTACGGGATATTTAGAAAAAAACTGATAAATGACCCAAAAACCGTGGTTTTCGGGCTGCCAAAAGATGTGCCTAGCGTTTCAGAATTTTCATTTTTTGTATCGAAAACTTTCTGCTTATACATACAGGGGGTACATACCCAGTTTTCTGTATGAAATTTTGAATAGTCACGTTTCCTTGCTCAAAATTACAAGTTTTTGGCTATAGTATACAGTTCACATTTTTGGCCAACTTGGCTATTTCATGAGCAAACTGTCGGTTTTCAAGGGGTGGAGTAAGCACTTAGACTACTGTGAGTTATCCTTCCAAGGCACAAACGGAGTTGACGGCAATTCTTTCTGCGAGGAATATAGGCGCTTGAACGACCTCCTCAGGCCTAGTTTTCGGACTTGAAAACGTTATGGAACGACCTGCATGACACATCAACGACCCCCCCCCCCCGGGGGGGTAGGTAGTACTCACTTATTATGAGTAAACCTGTAAAGTGTTGTCAGTTTGTGGGGTATTGTTAGCTGTTCGCCTGACCCGTATTTTGATGGAAAGTGTGTTTTTATAAGGCGTACAGACAGTTGTATGATGGTTTCCCGCTGACACATGTGATTATATCAACTGTGCTATAGCAGAAACACGACAGCACTGTAAAAATGTGTCCCCCGTTCTAGTAAAAACCATGTAGAGCTCGAGGAAAACATGTGGGTAATTTGGGTGACGTATGAGGCCACGAGTAAACCACCAGAGGCCCCAAAAACTTGCGTGCCAGTTCCAAATCGATCGTAAAATTGCCTCTTAAGCCTTTAAAACTAGTAATTATAATGGGAGAATTTTCATCTTTGCCCTAGAAATGAATTTCTTTGCCCTCCGAACAAACTCTAAAAAGAACCGTTGATCACCGTGTCACCAGGCTCTAAATTATTCTCCTATATTAAACAGGAAACAGGCAATACTGCACCGAGTGTCTATCTTTCAAGCTTCCGACATGTTCAGAATTAAAAGTGTCACTTCCAATTACTAAACCGGCAGTGTACGGTTAAAAAAGGGCACGTGCGACCACTAGGTGCACATGCGGTCCCTACCCGGTGGTGGTGATGGCCACGGGTGTTCACACGTGGCCCCGCAGACGCTTTATTCTTTACATCAAAACAAGAACGCGTCGAAGACTGAACAACTTACCCCGCATCCACTCGTACAGGATACCTTTAAATAGAAAAATCAAAACAAAACCTTTTTTCTCTATTGGAAGCATAATTTGACAAGAGAAAAGGGGCGGGTGGTGGCACCGCAATCGGGAACTGTTTTATTTTTGAAATCTCACACAGTCTTCCTGCTTATACTAACAAGGATCGAAAAGGTGGTTGTTGCTACCTGTTTGAGTCATCCTTTCCCATTAGATTTAGCATATTCCAGTTAGTTATTTACTCATAAAAGCGTAGCATGGGCGTCGTTCTTTTTATAAAGCACTGCCAAGCTTTTTATAAAGCACTGTGCCAGTTTTTTCCCCCATAGCTATAGTTTGTAGGACGTGACGTCGTCAACAATTATTTTCTAATTGTTTCGTTGTAAATCTTCCTTCGGGCTTCCTTTCCCTGACAAGGCTATTTTAGGGTAAATAATTGCATTTATCTGTACTGCATGCGTGATGTACTGCAGGCTTTCTTCGTGTACCAGTAATGTATAGCCAGTTGGTCTGGAATTTTTTAAATATTAACATCCTTTGAAATTACTGGGGAAATCGTTGCCTCTCTGTACTCTCTATTATCCCGTAACGGCTGAATGGGAGGATGAAAACGTTTTATTGTGAGTTACAAAATATGAAAAAAACAACAAAACAACGAGCAGAAACGTCATTTTATGATGCCTCTCTTTTCAGCGAGTTCATCGTAGTCAATTTTGTAGTATTTAAGAAGCAATTCACTGACTCCAATGAGCGACAGTAGGCCAACTCCGTACCACAGCAGAAACGCAAAAAGCTAGCGAACGATAATTTATTTAAATTCGCCTGAGGCAGTGAAGAAGAGGCCAGGGGGAGGAATACCTGTCGATTAATGCCACTGACAAGGGCAGTGATGGTAACCACTAAATTTCCTAGAGCTTCCGACGCGTACCAAAATGTAAATAGTAAATCACTCCAGTCAGGAGGTATCTATACGAGCATTATTCGATGGGTTAAAAACACTTAGTACAACCCCTCCTCTCTCACCCTTTTCACCTTAGATCCGGCGTAAATGAAACCGGGGGATCTAATTATCATTTCGGCGACATCAGCCAGCATGAATTGAGGTACTTGGTAAAGAATGGAAAATTCATTTGAAGGGACGACGACGAGTATTTTTGAAGACTATTTAAAACAAAGATATTTGAATCTTAACGAGTCTTATGACGCGTTTGCTTCCACTAACCGGTAGCTTAGATTTGTCGTAGTACGATATGAGCAGGGTGAACTGTCCGGCGGCTCCCAGGAGTTCGTGGCGCATCAGAATTCTATTGATCCAAATCGTGTACTCGTCTTGTATGAGGCAAAAAGTTGGAATATCGAATTCACTCGGTTTCAATTTGAAAGTGTAGTTTTTGTTGTAATTAACGCTCCTGAATTCCACTTCAGTGTCATAGGCAGTATCGTAGACGATTCTATAAAGTAAAAAGCGTTAGACCACGATGCACAAGTGCAAGAAATATTCGGAGATTTTTCGGTCGAGGAACTTGAAATCCACTAGAAAATCGGTCGTATTCAACCGGCTTCTGAGGATGTGATTAGAAGTGACCAGATTTTTGAGGTTTTACTGGTTTATCAAAAAAAAAAAAAATTCGCTCCGGCAGCTGGCGGTCGGAAAGAGTGCATTTCATTTTGTATACGGATACCCTAAGCCGTCCCAGAAGTAGTAATGTTGAGACTTGTTTATGTTTGACCGCCCACGTACTGTTTGCTGCCGGGTTTGTTTAAGCTGAACTTAATGGGAATCAAAGGCTATTTCAAAATGGAATCATTATACCGAATATAATGCTTCTGGAATCAACTGGTGATTTGTAGTGATTTTTTAACCATTTCAACCCCTATTTTCCCCCCTCCACCTTGACCGATTTGGCCCAAATGCAATACCGACCGGGGCCTTATGACTACTGATTTTTGTGCCAAAGCGCGTTCCGCTAAATTAATTTCTACGAGAGTTATCGTGCTAACAAGGCCTCACACTTACTTCCACCCCGGGGACATCGCCCCCACCCCCTCGACTTTTTCAAAAAATTAAAATTGGAATCAAAGGCTACTTTAACATGGAGTATACGTACTGAATATGATGCTTCTAGAATCAACTGGTGACTCGTAGTGATTTTTTGATCATTTCAAGCCGTATTTCCCCCCCCCCCCCACCACCACCTTACCGATTTGGCCCAAATGCAATACCGACCGGTGTCTTATGACAACTGATTTTTGTGCCAAAGCGCGTTCCGCTAAATTAACTTCTACGAGAGTTATCGTGCTAACAAGAAAACGGCCAAAATATTATATATATATATAAATCCTGGAGACCACTGAATTCGTGTTCTAGAGGTTCTGAAACGTGAAAAAAACATGACATGACCCATGTTTGCCACCATCACGACGAGACCAATAGTGCATTTTCAGAATGAAATGCACTAAAAGAGGTGCCTAACATTTCAGTTACGAGCATCGGGTAGAGCTGTAACGACAGGCTTTCTTGTTGGTTTGTAAACAGGTAAAAAATGCGACGCGTATTTTATTCGTTATTTTTCTCCTGGAGTAGTCACATCTTATAAGGCAACTTTAACATTTTCATCTTCCTGATCAAGTAGTCGATTTCATGACCGGATAATGACACTGGTCAATTTCAGTGGACAAATCACCTCGTTTTGACTAAATTAGTCATTTTTAGAGACTAATTAGCTAAGTATAAGTTACCTTCTGAATCCCCCCCATCAATGACGGGCCTCCACCTATAGAGGCCCGTGAAATAGCAGTTTGGCCTTTAGGAGCGCGAATAGTCAGTCTAGACATTTTCAGGCCCCATAGAGTCATTTGCGCCATTTTTAGGGCGCACTTTGTTAGTATGGCCATGTTTTGGGAGTAATTAGTCAGTTTGACTAAGGACCCGAATCGTGAACCGTTAGTTTAGCCCGCGAAACGCCAACTCCAAGTCCCGCCAAGTTGATGGCGCGAATCGTCATCTTTACCCTTTTTGGACGCCAATAGTCAGTTTTGCCATTTTCAAGGCGCGAATCGTCAGTTTTGTCATTTTGGTACACGAATATGATCAGTTTGGTCATTTTTCAATCGTGAATTTGTGTCTTAGTGGGGGGGGGGGCAAATGTTGTTGAAATGATGGTGGTGGAGGATGATAGTGGGCAGGGGTGGTGCTATGGGGGGCGCATGGGCACCCCTGGATCACATCTCTATCGTTAAGAATTTTAAGGATTGCGACATCCCGGAGCACACAAGGGAAGTGAAATGTTCGCCATTTCCGACAAGTATCCATCCCCCAGTTTTGTGTCGTCTTTATATTGTAATAGTGGAGGGGCAAGCCGTGCAATGTCGTCATTTATCCCCGCACAAGTGACACATATACCGTGTAAATTCAATCATGAAAAAGGTTTAAGTCACCTTACGTTGGGTGACGATACCGAGCACAAGTATGCGTGCACTTGCGATAGTTTGACTATGCGCGGTTCGATCGCCGTTTGTTCTTTCACTTGAGCGAACAAATTCATGACAATGGCGTAGCTGACTAGCTGGAAACATAAAATAATGAAAACGGGAATATTTACGTGGGGTTGTTGTTCCTGCCTCATCCGGATAAAAAGTGACTGCATGTGACAAACTGTACGTATTCACGGAACAAGTAATTTCCATCGTGACTTCTCGCTCGCTTTTTTCGGTTAAATGTTCCAGAATGATGACGCTGAAGTTGAAAGGACTGACAATCACGGTAGACGTATAGCCGCTGACGTTCATACTAGCCGGACAATTAGCAGTGTTATACATTTGAACGTATCCCTCGTTTACTTTGATGTACGGTTTCCTGTAGTACTACGTAGGAAAAAAAATGAATATCGTCGCAAAATTTGAAGTTTGATCGTTTCAAACCTCGACTTTACACTCAATGATAACGGCTGCAGCAAACGCCAGTACGACAAACAGAAAAATTAAGATGGAGCGGGACGTCTGACCGACGGTACGGCCTAGTTTTCGAGCCAAAGGGCCAGTGATGTACGTGAATATCGGAAGAGAGACGGCTATGACGAGCGGACTGATGGCAACGATCAACGTTGGATGGACTACTATCCGACTTATCTCGTTTTTCATAACTTCCGACTGGAAGGCGAACCGACTGTACTGTGAGGTAGTAGAGAAAGTCAGAGCTCTACCCTCTACGAAAAGTTACAATATCACAAAAACCTTTTGTCCTATCAGGGCAATCACTGCTATTACTGGGATGTAAAGTATCAACATCCTATACGTCACTTTGAGTTTGGCGACATCGTTTGGAGTGTACTGGTATATTTTCATCTTCTTCTCCGCATTTCTCGTGAGCTTCGTTTTCAAGACAAACTGCAATATCGGAGAATTTCAAGCCGGGCTTCCCCCCGTTTGGTTGGATCTTGATCTTACGTAGGATAATTTCATGAAGTCCAAAACTACGCTACTTCTTATTTGATTAAAATGAAGTTTTTTCCTTCCAATTCTAAGAACAACTGAAAATAGCAGTTATCGTCGTTGCAGCGAATGTGAAAAACGGTAGAAATCCCCGCCCCACCAAGGCAAAAGTTGGGGTAGAAGGGGCCCTAACGAACCAAGTCCAGCAAAATTTGAAATGATCATCACCGAGAATAACTTGTAGAAATTCATTTCATAGTACTGGTCGAGTTGAAGCACGAAGGGGAAATATCCGGCGAACATACCCACGTAGTGTACCAACGTATAGCAGAATGGAAGAAACGCTTTAATTTTCGCATTTTCGTCTTCATGAAGGTCTGGAATTCCGTGACGGACAATTCCCAGTATGCAACCCGTTTTACTGCCGCAGATCAGTCCGTATAAGGTGACGCAAAAGAAATAAATAATACTGCAAAAAAAAAAAAAAAAAAAAAGACTAGAAATGTTTCAAAAGCGTATACTTCTCCGTGTACCTTTGATGCACGAATATCACTGAATTATTGTGGCGCCTGATCAGAAAATGGTAATGAAGTAAAAACAACGGAGAAACGAGGCAACCTAACGCGCTTATTAGCAGTATGGTCCTACAAGTATGCCGTCTGAATTATTTTTTTCAAATTTTATTTTATACTGTATGAACTTACACGTAGAGTCCGAGTTTAGTCGCATAAACGAGAGGAACCAGCATTACACCGAGGGCGTACAACATCAAGAACCAATGAATTGTTGCCATAGCCGACGCGTGAACAAAATCTGTTATGTTTTTCGTGTAGTAAGCCATCATGCCTTGACAGAATTGACGGGAATAAGCGGAAAGAGGTACGATGGCAATTGACAACAGTGGTAGTTTACCGAGAAACGAGTAAAAACCGCTTCCTTCGAAGAATCCTATAAGTAGTAAGAGTATCGCGGTGCTTAACTGTTTAGTCATCGCTCGAAAAACTAAGAACAGGCTTCAGTTCAAAATAATAAAAAAAACGTAAAAGTTTCCTGAGCCACATTATTGCTTATAAACTTTTTTTAAAGCAGCACAAAATTTGAAAAATGAGTGTTGTTGATGAAGTTCAGTTGAGTCTGTTGAGGTGGCTCTGTGTCGTAACGTCGAGCTGTGACGTCGAGAAACATCTTGTTGATTTCATTATCAATTCATACGTGGGAAAGAGTGCAGAAGGTAGTTGATCACATCGACATCTTCCTTGATCATGCATGAAGCCCGTTGGAACTGCTTCATTTCTCGTAGTAATAAGCAAGCAAACTGAAATGACAAGGAATTATCAATACAGGGTGGAAGGGTTTAAGTGTAAAGAAAAAAATTGGGTAAAATTAGACCTCATTTGCGATCGAAAACACCCCATAACCCATGATCCGAAAATCAAAACCCTTCGAGATATGATTTTTCTAGCATCTTTTTAGTATAACATAATTTTCCTGGACAAAATGCGAGTAACTCGCATCCCCCAGCTGACATTCTACAAATTTTGACGATGGATATGGGAAGAGCACACTCTTTCCTACCAGGACTATCTATTTCGCAGGGATTGCTTGAATTCACAGGTCAAAACAAGCGATTTTGAATAGAAAAATCACTCTTTTTTCTAAAAAACTGTCATTTCTGCCGAAAAATCGCCAATTAATGAAACAAATGCTCATGAGTAATTTTGAAAGGGACACGTTGAAGTAGTTTTTTTGATCCATCGAAAGTCGATAGGCGGAGATTAAGTATGGACAAGTGGTGATTGACTTTCATTGGAAAAATAAAAATTCCTGTTTCGCAAAACTTTAAGGAGCTGCTGAGGACACAGAAATAGTTATTTTTTGACGAAAATAGATAGTCCTGACAGGAAAGAGTGTGTTCTTCCCAAATCCATCGTCAAAAGTTTTAGAATGTCAGCTGGGAAGAGTTACTCGCATTTTGTCCAGGAAAATGATGTTATCCTAAAAAGATGCTAGAAAAATCATATCTCGAAGGGGGTTTCATTTTCGGACCATGGGTTATGGGGTGTTTTCGATTGCAAATGAGGTCTAATTTTACCCAATTCTCATTTTATACAAACTGAGTTATGTGTCCGTGCTATGAGCTTCTTCAAAGACATCTGCCCTGCTGTATCTGGGGGCCTAAGGATTTTATAGTTATGTAATTAAAGTCCTTAATTTGGAACGTGAATTTAACCGGAAGAACACAGTCCGGAAACTGGTCTCATTCAAAAGGTTTTATGGAGCTGATTACGAATATGATCGTCTGCCGGCGTCTACCTGGGGCATTTGCTCTCTGTGGCTCGTCAAACTCACGAAAATGGGGAAAAAATTAACCGTAAGGACACAGTCCTGAAACTGGTTTTATTCGATAGGTTTTATGGAGATGATTACAAAAATGATCGTCTGCCGGCGCCTGCCTGGGGCATTTGCCCTCGGTCCCCAGTCAAACTCCCTAAATTAGGAATATTAACTAACCGGAAGAACGAATTCCGGAAAATGGTCTTATGCAACAGGTGTTATGTGGCTGAATACGAAAAAGATCGTCTTCCTGGGGCATTTGCCCTCAGTGACCAGTCAAACTGCACAGAAGGAAAATAATTAACCGGAGGATCTTAGTCCTGAAACCAGTCTTATTCGAAAGGTTTTATGGGGCTGATTACGAATATGATCGTCTGTCGCCGTCTGCCTGGGGCATTTGCCCTCTGCGGCTCGTCGAACTCACCAAATTTGGGAAATGTTAATTAACCGGAAGAATATAATCCTGAAACTGGTCTTATTCGATAGGTTTTGTGAAGATGATTAAAAATACGACCGTCTGCCGGCGCCTGATTGGGGCATTTGCTCTCAGTGACCTGTCAAACTGCCCAAAGGGTAAATAATTAACCGGAAGATCATAGTCCTGAAACTATAGTCTCATTCGAAAGGTTTCTTGTAGCTGATTACGAATATGATCATCTGCCGGGGGCATTTGCTCTCTGTGGCTCGTTGTCAAACTCACTAAATTTGGGGAAGTTTCATTAACCGGAAGAACCATTTTCCGGACTTCGTTCTTCCGCTTAATTAATATCCCTGATTTAGGGAGTTTGACTGGAGACCTAGGGCAAAGGCCCCAAGCAGACGGCAGCGGACGATCATATTCTTCTGGTTAAACTCATGTCCCAAACTAAGGACTTTAATTAGCTATAAAATCCTTAGGCCCTTGATACGGTATGGCAGACTCCCGGACTCGTAAATAGGAGGTCATAAGCTATCATTATGCACAGCTTTCATGACTATGTTCTTCCGGTTGAATGCTGGGACTGTCGTCAGCTCTCGGTCTATAAGTTTTTTGATCTAAGTAGCAATTTAAAAAAAAAAAAAATGTCAGATGTTCCCTGCCTTAAATCGTCTGTTTGTGACCAAATTGAACATATTTTTGAACCAAAAACGCACTCGTGTAAAGGAGGCCATAGACATTTTTTCTCTTAAATTTCCCTAAGTGAGCGTCAAAACCGATGATTCTTTCCCAACAAAAACTGATTTGATTTTTACTTAAGTAGCGACTATGAATATGGGCCTTATTCCTACATCTTTAGATAATTTTTTCTCAGCCGATACACAGGGCAGCTGTCCGCACACACCTGAAACCTATTCGGGGTAACGTCAGTCCATTTCACAATAGGTCTATTTTATTGTTTTGCTATTGCTGTACTAGTGTGTAAAACCAAGAGATCTCATTGACTAATGGGGAACTTGCATGAATCTCAGATTTGGGAAGAAAAGCATACCGGTGATTTGACCCGTGAACTGAAGGATAACAACGAAAGTTGCAACCCTATTGGTGCGTTTATAGATTTTTAAAAAAGGTTCAAAGTTCTTCAGGAGGGGATGGATGGTGCGAGGGGAAAGGACGTGAATCCTTACTTGTGAAGCATTTGAGGGAACTATAAAATTGTTTGTTTACAAATAACATGAAAAATTTCCCTCCAGTAAACGCGTCTAACCCCCTCTTCCCCGCACCAATCCTTTCAATAAATAAGGTTGGACCTAATCGAACTCCCACTCAAAATTTTTCAAAAATTCGCTAAAAGAGCATCCTTGATTGATTTCAAATTTTAATGTGAGCAATAGGCTTGTGGAAGAGCCCTCTTTAAGGCTGTTGACGGTGCTTCCTCAACTTCGGTACACGATTTCTTTGTGGTGAAACCGAGATATTTCATGAAAATTGGCACATAGCTATTTCTAACCAATTAAATTGTCAGTATGGATTCACTTTTTGGAAAAAAAAATTCTGAGGGGGGGGGGGTTCCCCCCGCAACGAAAGCTTCGGTACACGTTTTCTTAGACAAAAATGCAATATACTTTTTAAAATTATTTTTTCGCGAATCTTTGAGGTTGCCAAATTGTCACTATGGATTCACTTTTTTCAAATTTCATTTTTTTTTTTAATTTTCATTTTTAAAAAATCGTGGCCTCGATAAAAATATTTATTCTCACCGTAAATATTTGAGGAAATAGGTTGAGAATACAGTCACAATTTTTTAAAACGTATTCATCAACACTTTCGTATTGTTTTAAGAACTTATTCCTAATTAATAGCAATTTTATTTTCGTTGAAATGAGGATTCCACCTCGTGGCGCTGTGCTGCGGCTAGTTTGAAAAGGTGGATTCTATACAATTATTCGTTGGACTCGAGATGCTACCAACCCCCCTCTAACTTCACTATCATAGCTACCCTACTTGTCCAACAACTCCCTCAAGGTTACAGAAAGTATGTATTTTTTTTTATTTTTTTATTTTTTTCCTTTCATGTCTTTTGAGTTTTGTGGGCTGAAAAATACGTGAGGATCGTTTCCCGGGCTAGGCCGGCGAAACAATCTACCGTCTTCGGGAGTTGTTTCATTTTTTGCCTAAAAAACAGACTCGCAGAATAAGAATAAAATAAGTTTAATACTGATTAACCCCCGCACGAACCAATTGATTTTTAGCGTTTGAAGAACTCGTCGCTGGGGCTGATCCAATATGGGGGGGGGGGGGGTGTTGGGGGAAACTACCCCCTCCCCCAGGATTTCAGGAAAGTTGATTTTTAAAGAAAGATAAAGAGAATATCACGACGATTAGCTGTGGATTTTCAACTATCGTGTTTTTGGGGAGTTTTCACCACGCCATCGCTTGTAATAGGTTTTAAAACATGGTTTCCGCTAATTTATTATGTTTTTAGAAGTCCTTAATCGGAAATTCAAACTCTCAAACCCTAACAAGAGACGCTGCAACCTATAAATAGAAAAAACTGCAAAAACCTCCGATTTCAAGCTTTTTTTCAGTGTGGTATGCATCCAAAGTCGAAAGTGATGTAGTTCACATTAGTTTTCCATTCCATTTTCAAACGAGATTGTATACCTGTATTTCTGTCCGTTTCTATCCGTGTTAACTGGTGTGCTGAATCCGAATTTTATCTAAAAACTCTAACTACTGCCAATTAACTCCATGCTAGTGATGTAGAGTAGATTCTTAACCAAAGAAAGCAGTAGCAATAGTGAAAATAAACGACATATTAGCACTCATGAAGTATAGCACTTGGGACCTGCAAGGTGCGTAAGAGGTTGTTACGGGGGTGGAAAAATTGGGCTGAGCCCCGATCCCTCGAGGGGAAAAAATGAGAACCATTACCAGCCATATCTTTCGTACTTTAGTTAAAAAAGGGGGGGGGGGGGTAGGTTTGCTGAGTCTGATTTTTAACTCTGCCCAACGTTACAACCCCGGCAACAAGGCGAAATTTGAGTGGATTTTCAACTATCGTGTTTTTGGGGAGTTTTCACCACGCCATCGCTTGTAATAGGTTTTAAAACATGGTTTCCGCTAATTATTATGTTTTTAGAAGTCCTTAATCGGAAATTCAAACCCTCAAACCCTAACAAGAGACGCTGCAACCTATAAATAGAAAAAACTGCAAAAACCTCCGATTTCAAGCTTTTTTTCAGTGTGGTATGCATCCAAAGTCGAAAGTGATGTAGTTCACATTAGTTTTCCATTCCATTTTCAAACGAGATTGTATACCTGTATTTCTGTCCGTTTCTATCCGTGTTAACTGGTGTGCTGAATCCGAATTTTATCTAAAAACTCTAACTACTGCCAATTAACTCCATGCTAGTGATGTAGAGTAGATTCTTAACCAAAGAAAGCAGTAGCAATAGTGAAAATAAACGACATATTAGCACTCATGAAGTATAGCACTTGGGACCTGCAAGGTGCGTAAGAGGTTGTTACGGGGGTGGAAAAATTGGGCTGAGCCCCGATCCCTCGAGGGGAAAAATGAGAACCATTACCAGCCATATCTTTCGTACTTTAGTTAAAAAGGGGGGGGGGGTGATTTTGGCTGCGCCAATAATCACTGAAGGAGAAAGAAGGATGGAGGGTGTGGATGCTTGTGATTGGATAATGAAAAGGAAGTGAAAGAAATAAAGGGATCTGATAGGCTCGCATAGTGAAAAGTTTGAAAAGAAGTTTTGTCAAGTCAGCAAGATTTTTGGAAGTAGAAACAGGAGCTGAGGGGCGAGGAGGGCCGCGCCCTTCCGTCGTCTGAAAGTAAGCCGCTAGAGAGCGAGAGAATTTAGTAAGTGAAGTAAAAGGATAAAGATTTAGAAAGAAAGAAAAAAGATTTAGGACGTTCATAATTTTGAGTAAGATAATTACCGTCCGGTAACAAGGTGTTGATGGGCAGCAGCTTCTAGGGGGAAAAGAGGCCATGTTGCTGCTCTCTTTGAAGGCCGATTTACCCAATTCACTTAGTCACCTCCACATAGGGAGCAATTAGGTACGTCTCCTCTACTTCAGCAGGCACATTCGTCACAATTTTAGGGTAATTTAGGTGACAAACCCTGAAAGAGCACACTTTTTTTATTATTATGAAACGCTCGCGTCCAACGGAAGAAATTTTCATAAGCCTTATCATTGGAAGTTGCGTGAAATATTGTTCTTTATATATTCGCTAAACAATCCATAGACATTTTGTGAGATAAGCTCATAACGCAAGGCGTCCAGTTTGGCTAAACGTTCTTCAGATGGGTGCGTTTATAATCCCCCTCTGCCATTTTTCAATATGTATCCTTGATTTCGACAAAACCGGTACGTCATCGAAAAATTTAGGCATACCTATTAAATTTGGCATAGTTGTTCACGTGGCTTCCGCCATTGTTCCCCATTGTGAATAATTTAATGAAATCAGACGATTTTCTTTAAAAGTGTAGCACTCGCGAAACCATGGAACGGACCTACACTCAAGTCTCATTGAAGTGGTTCCCCCACCTCCCCTCACACGTCGATTTTAACGCGAAATTGGAGTGTTTTTGGCAGATCGCTGAGTTATTGGAGCCGGGGGGGGGGGAGTGAAGTGTTTGATAATGATCACCATTAATTGTCTTTTAAAAAAAAAACAGTTTTACGTTTCTGATTACATAATAATCGTTCTATTTCAAATACGTGACAGAAGGTAGGAGGGAATTTTATTCGCATATATTTTGGGGAAAATCCTAGAACTTTTGGAACGAAAATTCAGTATTGCAGCAGACATAGCCCGTCAGGACACCACTGCTTTTAAGTGTTGTCTGTTTAGGGACAAAATTTGCCCGAAAAAACAGATTTTGTGGTTAAATTAGGACCTTCTTGAAATTGAACAGTTTTCAAACCGGGGAGGATAAAGCCTCAAACCAAATGGTACAGAATCACCCGTTCACGTATGGTGGTGGGGAGGGGGAGATTGGGATCTATATTATCTACCGCGATTGTACTTCGGAATTTGTCTGCATCATGGAATTCTCTGTCTTTTCCCTGACGCACCTACGGTGGTGTTCGCCCTTTTATACTTTCAAGAAGGCCCTTTTTAGCTAAAATTTGAAAGCAAAACGTACGATCTTTTCCTTGGGGGAAGGAGAGGCATGTTGAACCACTTACAGTCAAAATAAGGTATCAACATAAATTCTGGGCATGCCCTATCTTCCAATAGACAAGACAAATCAAGGCGCAAAAAAGACTATTTACCGTCTATTCTTTCCGTGACAAAGAGCACACTTTTTTTTTTTCTTTCTTTCTTTTTCGGAGCCCATTCAACGCCGTTGTTAGAAGAGGGGCCCAAGAGGAGTGGTACAAGTGAGAGGAGAGGGGCCCCTCGACACTCACCTCACCGAACACCGTCGAGTCACTATAGTAAAATAATAATAGTGAAAACAGGAACAGAGTAACACAAAACGCTTGTTTGGGGAAAAGTGAAGTGAGTAGCAATAGTTCTTTGGGCCGAGTGCGACTTGAATTTCTGAATTTTGCTTTGATTTTGCGTTATTGTCATCATGAATAGCGACACCCACGGTGACAGCGGTAAGTCCTAAACACAATTTCGTTGTTGTTGTTTTGTTGTTTAATATTAGAGAGAATTTGCAAACAGTTTCACATTCAAACGCTAAAGTTAACGCTTTTCACATTTCAACCAACGAAATGTTTAGGCGTGCAAAACAATTAACTTAAGCGATTACGGGACTGGTTGCAAAATCTCTCTATCATAAAATTCAAAACCAACTCCCGGGGCGTTGCTATTACGCTATGTAAAATTTTAGTGATTTGGCGAAAAACTCTCCCTCTAACTCAAGGTTTGAACGAACTTGTATTACGTGCATTCTTTTTTAATAGAGGGGAAACTTTAACGGTTGCAATTCGCCGAACAAAGCACTGCAAGGGGGGGGGGTACCTGTTGACGTCTCGTTATTATTCACCTTAACATTTATCTCAGCGTCGTGAAAAATTCAAGCCCGGAAAAATATAAGTATTACGCGTATTTCCGCGATGGTTGGCCAGAAGGGAC
The DNA here is from genome assembly GCA_038030265.1 of Corythucha ciliata. Classification (NCBI taxonomy): domain Eukaryota; kingdom Metazoa; phylum Arthropoda; class Insecta; order Hemiptera; family Tingidae; genus Corythucha; species Corythucha ciliata. Next base: position 50,710,998 of record CM075942.1, on the reverse strand, counting down.
CGAGAGGGCTTGGTTAGGGGGGGAGGGAAGAGTAAAGAGAGCCGCTTATTGACGGAAAGTCCTTCGGATTTTATGTACACTCTCAGAAGTTCTCAGACGTTGAATAGAAAATGTAATGGTTCATCCTTGATCTCGTCAGTAATTGGGATGTAACAGAACCATAGCTTTGTTGGATGCCGCTAAATTAATTTCTTCGGCTCATTACGCGATTCGCCTTAGAACAATAATCAACCCAGTTTTTAATCGCAGCCTCTTTATTCGTCAACGAAAGTTCCTATTGTATGATGACGTATTAAACTTTCTACATTCCTTTTGTCTATCTTCGACTTCAACAAGATTTCAACCGATTAAAGTTCATGTTACCATTAATTTTAAAACTTGTCTCACTTCTCGAGTATAACGAGGACGAGGTCGACTGGAGGATTTTAAAAAAAAAGCAAGGCGGAGGGAGGGTGAAAGAGAGGATTTGGCACCACTCCAATCACTTTCCCTTTCCGTTATATTTGTTCATTACGTGCTTATTATGCATTTTTGTACAACTCAAAATGTAAGCTTCACCAAAACGGACAAGTGTTACAGAAAAAAAAAATCGGTCAAGGGCCTCGACTTTCTATTAAAGAATCAAAACAATGGATGTATTTTTTTGGGATACCAAAGCTTAATTAGGGGGTCAGAATAATTTTTAAGTGCCGCATTCCGAGATCCCGTTTAATGGAATTTTATTTTCAGGTAGCGCTTCAACTTTAAATTAAACAATAAATATGATTCTATACAACGTAAAATTTCGACCTTGACTTGTTTCTTTTAGGAGTAATATGAGAGAGGGGGGAGCCGAGAGACACCGAGAATCACGGATTCTGCCCAATGTTCAGCTTTGGCAATTATTTAAAAACCATCGAGGGCGATTTTTAGGGCCCTTTGACCCACTTCCGGACGAAACTCCTCTAAACTTTGGTGGTTAACTAATTTATTATAGTATAAAACGTTCCTTTATTGGAACGTTGCCGACTAGTTGCGGGATTGCACCCCATTCTCAAGGCATCCAGGCCGAAACAAATCTCTCTGTCCTATGTCAATACAAAATTCCTAAAAATACTGCAGATGGACGTGCAAGGAAACTTGTTTCTCCCCCAAACTAAAGGCGTCGTCAATAGCGAAAGTTTTTCGTTGCCATCGGTTCTAGACGATTTTTCTCGATTCCTCAGTAGCCCATCGAGGTCGAGGAGAGTTTATATGTACAAGTCCGCGCCTGAAATCGAGAAAAAGCGCTGATCCCCAGTTTCTGTAGACTCTCACGCTGTTAAAATTGAGCAAAATCGCTCATTTGACGCAAAAGTTAAGAAAAGACAGCTATTCGTGGTATCGTGGTAGCCACACGAATTTTCTCACGAATGACGGTCTCACAATTGACTGCCATGGAAGAGCCGAATCCGAATAAGTCAGTTCGGAAGTGAAATTAAATCACCCGATGAGGAGCTTATTTTGAAAAATTGACCGATTTTTTTTCCTTTTTTTCTCTCCAGATCTTCAGGCCTCCCCTCGGAAATCATCTCAGCATGTGGACGACCCACCGCCGTACAGGAAAAAGGTACACAACAGCTTCATGATACCATCTTCATTAAAATTTAAATTTTTTTGAATTTTTCGACAGCTGAAATACCCCATTTCGGTGTTTTTCATCATTGCCAACGAATTCTGCGAAAGATTTTCATACTATGGAATGCGAAGTACCTAATTACCCTCCCCCACCCACTACAATTTCTCGTCATCATAACTGTTGTCAATTTTGTTTTGCAGCTATCCTAGCCCTTTATTTAGCCCAAGAATTAAAATATCCCGAGAATACCGCTACGATTATTTATCATTCTTTCGTCATTCTGTGCTACTGGACTCCCCTGTGCGGTGGAATCATCGCAGACTCATGGCTGGGTAAATATAAGTGAGTATTAAGATCGCGATATATATGTGTGTACGTTTGTTTGACTCGAGTTCGTTGGGAATGACTAGTGAGAAACAAAGACAAAACAACTCGTAAATAAAACGAGTGAAGACAACTGAAAAATAACATTTATGACTGAACTATCGGCATTGATTACGTCGTTTTCATTTTCATTTTTCAGGACAATTATGTACATCTCCATGATTTACGCGCTGGGAAATATCGTATTATCCACCTCATCGATTTCTTCACTTCAAATACCCCACAGGTAGTATGTTAATCCGAAATATTTCAACATGAAAAGAGGAGTAAGTCCCAGTCATCCCCACCATTCTAGGCAATCGAAAAAATCACAGTTAAATTATTTTGATGAAAGTAAAAATGTCACTAATTGACCATTTTGCGTCATTGAAATTCAAAAGATGTCGGGTCATTAGCGCGGAGCTGTGAAACAATCGAGGATCAGTCATAGAGGGCTGTGAATTACGCTTGTGCCCCACTTTTTTTAGTGTACTTCCCGAAGGAAAATTACTAGATGGTCTTTATTTTCGTTTGCATGAGAATTGTTTTGGCTAATAACCCGCAGTTTATCTCAATACACAACTTATAAGATAGCTATTTAGTGAAATTGTTCGTCATCGTTTAAAAATAATTCTCACGAAATTAGTCAAAAATTGCCCGGACACCGAATTGTTAACCTCTGGATTGTCGGTTGTTGAGAAACCGGGTGATGAAGAAACCAATTTTATCAAGGGAATAATAAATTGTATCAAAAAAACGGGCGAATTAAGTGATGCGGAAACTAACAATTTTTCCAGAAACATGGTGGGGGGTGTAAAGAATTCTCAATATGGCAAGTGAAAATCCCCAAAACCACTCCTTCATATAACAAGCGGTGAATTTAGCCTCATATAATTCACAACAAGTCGGCAACTCAGATCTACCTATCCGGCGTCGTGCGGGTCGTTGCATAGTTCTAGAAAGGTTTCATGTCTGAAAACGAGGGCTGAGCGATCGCGAGCTGGTTAAAATTGCCCTCAAGTCATCGAGATGACACATCGTCGCCTCAGTGATTTTGTTTGTGGCTTCAGGAACGCACGTTCCTAGCTTTAATAAATCCAAACCGACCCGTAAATAAATTCCCCGTAAATCTCGTAAACTTATTATGGGACACTTGCAATTCGATGCGATTTTTTCAATTTTATCCGCGAATAAGCGGTTTTCATTATTTTCAGCCCAGAGCACTTAATTTCTCAATTTTAGTCGCAACGAGCTTCTTGGGGGTCACCTCAGAGTGAAGCCCAGCCTCCTTGGCCCAACGTCGGTACGCTACGTCGGTGGCGCCAGGCCCCATTTACGAAGATTTTGCTCAGGGTTTCTACGGGTCCCCTCCCCCCCAGCTACTTAGCTACACATCGCTCTTGATTATATTTGTTTTTTGTTTTTTTTTCAGTGCTTTCAGTCTCCTTGGACTATTTCTCATCGGAGTCGGTACGGGTGGTATCAAACCGTGCGTTGCCGCTTTTGGCGGCGACCAATTCGTTCTTCCTCAGCAGGAAAAACAGCTCAACCGATTTTTCTCTGTTTTCTATTTTTCCATCAATGCCGGCAGCCTCCTGTCAACCTTTTTGACTCCCATGCTTCGCGAGAGAGTCACCTGTTTTGGAGCTCGTAACTGCTACCCACTGGCTTTTGGCGTGCCCGCCATTCTGATGTGCCTTTCCCTAGGTAATAAAGAAAATATTTTTAAACGCTTTTTTAACTCGTTTAACGACAAAATATTCATTTGTTTAGTCATTTTCATATCCGGGCGACCGATGTACAAGTTGAAAAAACCCGAAGGAAACATAATTTTGAGCATAGCTCGGTGCATGACGGTAACAGAGAGGGAAGGGGAACGTTTTTTTTCACTGGGTAAAATGATGACGTTATTAGCATGCCGTGTATCGGAGAGCCCAATTACAAAAGTTTGAGAAAAAAGACCATTGGCTGGATTACGCCGACGACCGTTTCAGCCCTAATTTAATCAACGACACGAAAGTTCTATTTCGGATTATGATCATATTTACGCCGACCATTTTCTTTTGGGCACTCTACGATCAACAGGTTCGTTAAGCTTAATTCAAATGGGGAAAAACTCATCGATTAAACCGTGCACCCCAGGGCTCTAGATGGACTTTCCAAGCGCGTCATTTGGACGGCAATATCGGCGGCTGGGTCGTTCAACCAGATCAAATGCAAACGTTGAATTCAGTTCTCTGTCTTCTATTCATCCCACTGTTTGACAGTTGTCTCTATCCGTGTTTGGCCAAACTTCGCATGCTGAGAACACCCCTGCAGAAAATGTGTTGCGGAGGTCTGCTCGCCGCTGTTGCTTTCGTCATTTCTGGTGTGCTTCAGTTAAAAATTGAGGTGTGCAAAGGTCAGTTTTTTAAGGGCGTTTGAATGGAAAATTTAAAAGCGAAACAAAACAAAACGGATTACAACCGTGTTTTCAGGCTGGCGCCGCCGTTCTACCCTCGCCTGGAACGTGGACCCTTCGTCTGTACAATTCGATCGACTGTCCCATACAATTTTCTTCGGATGATCCGAGTTTGAACGGACGACTAAACAATTTGGACACCGGACTTTTCAAGGATATACCCTTTATTCAGAAAGGTTGGGCAGAATTCAAGTTCATCGTAGACGATGGCTGTCCGAACTATTCAAACACAACCTTCTCGGAGCGAATTCGATTTAACAACGCAGAGGTGAGAAGGAACTGTTGGTTTATCACACGACGCCCCCTTTAAAATCCTTTTGTCTCCTTTCCATTCAGGTTTCGTCTTATTTTGTAATTGCCGAATCTGGGGCTCCGAAACTCCGAGAACTCAGTTTAAACGATAGTGAGTTTGTTAAAAAACCAGAAACGACGGATGCGAAATTAAGGTAACGATATAATGTTCGGACCACGGTGGCAACACCCACAATTATTCGGATTTCTACATCGACAGAATAATTTATGGCGGAGTCGAGCCAGTTTCTGTCAAAATTGGAAACGATCTGCTTACAGTTGTGAACCACAAGTCTCCTCCGGTGTATTTAAAGAGTAACACGAAGTAAATACTCAGATATATTGTTACTACCCTTATAGGAATTCTAACAAAACAATATTTGTGCTCCTAACAGATTTGGAATTAAATTAAACGAAAATTATTCGCAAGTGGAGCCATTGTTTTTAAAACCAGGCGGAGTTTACGCGATGATGCTCCACGGAAATTCCACTTTTCCTGTAAGTTATTGCAATCTTTGGCCTCTAAATCACAAAATTTGACGATTTCTGTGTTCTCTATAGCAATATAACACATTTGCGATCTCAAATCCAAACGACGTAAACCTTTTATGGCAAGTTCCTCAATACATTATAATCACCGCCGCTGAAATCATGTTCTCAGTGACTGGCCTTCAATTCTCATTCACTCAGGTACTGTCTGAATGGGCGTATAAGTGTTTTTTGTGGCCTTCTTGTTTTACAGTGCCTTTTATTTTCTAGGCACCGGTGTCAATGAAGTCTGTGATATCTGCCTTTTGGCTTTTGACTGACTCGTTTGGAAACATAATTTTAATTATCTTAGCCGGAATGAAATTCTTTGACAGTCAAGTGAGCATCGATGTTCTTATTGTGCTGTTATTTCTTTAAATTTATTATACTGTTCTGTTTTCAGGCTTATGAATACTTTCTCTTTGCTGGAATTATGACAATAGTTATGGGAATTTTCATTATTGTTGCCTTAAACTACACTTATACCGACAACAAGTCTTCACGGTCTGGCAGCAACGAAAAAGAAGAATTAGAATGTTCCGCTATGTGATAAAAAAGAAGTAAAAAATTTGGCGTGTTGGTAAAATTTTAGTAAAACATTTCTCCCTTTTCTCCGAAAAAAATCCTCTCCTTGACGAATTATTGGTGAACAGTGCCCAAAGCTTGTTGTCAGTAGCGATCCCAAGTAGAGAACGGGGGCAAACCAAACCAGCTCGGGAACCCAGATATTTGGGGTAAATAGATTGAATTAACCAGTTTTGGGGTTTACAAGCCCTATTTAGCTACTTAGGCGATTCGCAGTTACTTCACGCTTTTTTTTTTTTTTTTTTTTTTTTTTTTTTTTTTTTTGTACCTTTACGTGGCTCTGAGAGCAGCCAGATTGTGAATTTCGATTTCGGTTGGTTTGACTACGTTTATGATTTTAACTAAGCTGCTTGTCCGTCAAATCGCCATAGTGGAGTTTCATCCATCGTGGGATTACGGTACAAATATTTTATCCGGCCGAAATTGAAAGAGCTGGAACGTCTGATGATTCCATGGACTGGATGATGCCAAAAGCAACTCGGCTAAATACGATTCGTCCTGACCAAAAATGACGTAAATATTTTGAGGTTATCTTAAGGGGTGCTATGCATAAAAGGCACGATAGAGGCACTTTCTCAAAAAAGTGGTACTCACCCCTTAGTAACTATCCAATGCCAATACGTGCCCCGAAAACTGTCAAATTAGCAACGAAATCTAGCCAGTCCTACACTTCTATGGGGGTTTCTGGCACTTTCCCAGAAGGCTCCACCTATTCGGTCAGGAAACTAGAAAAACTCTTCTTCATCAACATCCATCGTCAGTGACACGAACTCAACAGGAATGCCGGGTTTTGGTAAGTAGCAACTTGGCAAAACTTAACTGAAGCTATAAAGAGCCTATTGGCAAGAGAGACAGAATCAAACGCCTCTTCAGGCAGCTCTCGAAACCACCCACAGGGTAGTATGGAAGCACACTAGTAGCGTTTTCCTTTTGCCATTTCAAAAGTGCTCTGGGGCCGCTCTTGTGACGTCACAAGCCCGCTCGGATCAAACCAAAATCTGGCTAAGAGTGGGTTGAAATGGAACGACTTTTAACATGTGGAAGAGAGCGCTCTTTAATAACAACCTTCCTCCTCATGACTGTTTTGTAGTTTTTGTGTTTGTTTTGAATGGAAGTACATATTTATTTACGTGCATGAGCGGAGCACTCGTATATTTTTGTGTGGAGTACTTGTATTTATTAACGAGAATTTACTTATTAGCATGACTGTGAAGTGTGAACAAGTCGGGTGCATCCCTTCGAGAGTTCAATGCCCAATTCCATTAATAATGTTCTTCCAGGAACATAATTGATATCTAATAACAACAAGTTGCGAATTTAGAAATTCTCGGCCACCAAACACGCTTTGTGGCGGCAGGAAAAATGAAGGAATGGGATTTGGGGGAAATATGAAATACATAAAGGGAATAACTTCATTGATGTAGAGAATCCGGATGAACCGTTTTGTAACGATTGGAACACTGGTACTAGGTTTTTGTTATTCTGTCTTCTCCTTATTGATTGATGCTGCAATAATAGCCCACGTAGTCTTCGTATTTTCATATTTTTCGCCAGACGAGCTTGACTCTAGACTAGAGTTATCCATTCCATACATTTCAAAATGAGCCTAGTGGCTTCATCTGGCCATTTCTCTGGATCTGTTGAGTAATCGACGATCTACAGATTCATAAAAGCCTGCAGATCGGCCCCTTGGAGTTAATCGTACAGCATAAAAATGCATAATATTGCTAATACAACAATTTAGGATAATTCACCTCAATTTCGACCGCTCCTTGTGGCTTGTCCATACAACAGGCACTTCCCCCTGTAGCGTGCAGATCTGCAGATTCATAAAAGCCTGCAGATCGGCCTTTTAGCGTTAATTGTTCGGCCTCAAAATGCATACTAAAGCTAATCCAAAAATTTAAAATAATTCACCTACGTTTTGACCCCTTCTTGTCAATACAACTAGCACTTCCCACCGTAGCGTGCAGATCTGCAGATTCATAAAAGCCTGCAGATCGGCCATTTAGCGTTAATTGTTCAGCCTAAAAATGCATAATATAGCTAATACAACAACTTACAGTAATTCACCTCAATTTTGACCTGTCCTGGTCAATACAACTTGCACTTCCCCTCGTAGCGTGCAGATCTGCAGATTCATAAAAGCCTGCAGATCGGCATTTTAGCGTTAATTGTTCGGCCTCAAAATGCATACTAAAGCTAATCCAACAATTTGAGATGATTCACCTCAATTTTGACCTGTCCTGGTCAATACAACTAGCACTTCACCTCGTAGCGTGCAGATCTGCAGATTCATGAAAGCCTGCAGATCGGCCACTTAGCGTTAATTGTTCAGCCTCAAAATGCATGATAGAGCTAATACAAGAATTTAAAATAATTCACCTACATTTTGGCCCCTCCTCATTGCGCTGCCTGCGTGAAACGTGGTGACAAACAGTAGTATTTAGCACGGCATTATTTCAACAGAAATAGTTTATTTGACCCGCCCTCCCCCAACAATAGTTTTGGTACCACATGTACATACTACGTTACTCGAGTTGTTTTGTACCCCACCTTCTAGATGAAAACAAATAGTCGTTACTTGTGTTTGCCTTGCCTTTTATTACTAATAATGCATAGTTAAAATTTTTAAAAATTAAAAAAAAAGTTAATAGACCGAAATCACTTTGTTCAATAATAAATGCTGTATTTTGTTTGAAAACACCATTTCCTTAATAGCATTTACTTGTCTTTGCCACAGCTTTTTTTTTAGTAGTCGTTACTTGTCTTTTTTTTAGCGTTTGTTACTACTAATTTTGTCTTTTTGTAGTACGTACCATCTATATTGTGGTAAAAGTTTAATGTCGACAGTTTCATGGTGAAACGTTGTTTGTTTTATGAATGTTGGAAAAAAAAAATTAAAAAAAAGTTCAATTGAGAAAGCAGAAAGTAAACAAAAATCATTTTTTATAATTATATATGCTCATCACTTTTGTTTGAAAACCCATTATCTTAATAGCATTTACTTGTCTTTCTCACAGCTTTTGTTACATTAGTCGTTACTTGCGTTTCTTTTAGTGTTTGTTACTAATAGTTTTGTCATTTTGTAGTACCATCTATGTTAATGTCGTAAAATATTAATGTCGACAATTTCATGGTGATGCGTTGTTTGTTTTATGAATAGAATACTGTAAAAACTGGAATAACGCATTTCGTTCATTAATTCCTTTTAAAAATTGTATTTTGTCGAGTCAGCCTTGTTGTTGAGCCCCCTCCCACCCAAATAATGACAATAATAATAATAATGGTAATAATAATAGCAATAATAATATTGATAATAATTAAGCAACTGTATATATCAAGAATATTTTCGGCAATATGAATGTTTTCAAATTACAAAGTAGAACCTATAGTTTCACGCCATCTGGGATATCATAGTATTGTAGTGATGATTACAAATTCTCAGTCTCGTTGTTGTCATACAAACTCACACACCATCAAGTCTTACCCGTTCATAAAAAGTGCGTCGCATACATTATTCCAGACCTTCATTATGAATTGAAACAAACCTCCGTCGTTAAAAGTTTTACGAAAACATCAAATGGAAACTTGTTGGCGAAAAACATCAAATGGAACTTTGAACTACCATCCATAGGAACAACCGTGCAAACAAGATGGCATCATATCATATCGACATCGTTGAAAATGAATGAAAGCCATATGAGATGCCACGCATGCGCAACAGGTACAAATGAAGTAAAAATACTGAAACATTACAGCCACCCAGCGATGCACGCACCATCGAATGACACAAAAAACGATTTGCGACATTTGTGAGACAATTCACTTTCGAAGAGGAAAGTATAAAGGCCGATTTACACCTATCATGCACCCTTCCGATCGTTCGGAACGTTATTTTCCAAGTTTTCCTTATATTTGCATCGGCAGGGAATCGGTGGAACGCCACGTTAAGGGTTCGATTGTTACTCGAACATTGGGGAACGCAACACACCCGTCGAATCTTTTTAAACTTTCGATCCTCAGACGTGTAGGAGAGGTCCATTATAAACGCCTGTAATGAACAATTTATTGGAGAAATAAAATAATGAAAACAATAATAAGTTGGCTTGCCTCACAACACTACTGGGTGATCAGGGGTTATTTACCCAAGTGCCTACCCACTCAGATAATAAGTGGCGCACTCTATAATCTCTTTCACAGGCCAATACGTCGGGGAAGTTTCGACTCATAATAAACCTTATCATCAATCCCTAGGACAGTTTGACATTATTGATACAAATCCCACGTTTTAAGGCAGTTCAGTGTTTTTCACATATTTTTTAAATTTCTCTACGTAATAATTAGTGTCGGGAAGACCTGATTCGCAAACGACAGGGGCTACTTGATTTTTTGAATCCGTCCGGCTTCAGATGAACATTATTTTCCTCACCTCTCTCCAGAATTCTAGATAACCAAAATGTCTTTTCACTCCGGCGCAGCTTACGGTAAAAACACTTCGTGTAGTCAAATTGAATCGTTTATTTATGAGTTGATTATAATAAATTATGCTTTTGAAGTCATAACAGACGTGTTCGACACATTTACACCCTCCAGAGACCACCGTCAAAAGCACACGAATGTCGGGTTTGGTTTCTTCCGGGATTAGTCGAAATTGATGACTTTCGGGTGACAAGCAAACTCGAGACACAGGGTACGGTGTACAGCACTTGTGAAAATGTGAGTATCACCATCACCCATGAAAACTTATTTTCTGGCCGTTGAGCTCACTACACTGTGTGTGTTTTTTTAAAGTTTTTGGTGGGATTCAGTGTTCGGTGTACCATAAACGACTGCCCTTTCTTCTTTGACATATTCGTATTCAATTCAGCCGCTACAGTTTTTCTGCGATGACTGCAATCTACAACGATAATCGTAGAACAATTTTTTTTTAAAGCTGGCTTCTACTTCTTTGTGAGCCTTTACTTCGCCGGGCACGAAGTTCACGAGCCATTTTTCTAATCTCCGAAAAAATAAATAAATAAAAAGGCGAGGGACTATTCACTTTAACCAACACAAAAAATATCCAAACGAAACGGCAGAAGTTGGAGACTAAACTCATCCTTACTTCGTCTAAACATTGAAAGGGGGTGAGGTGGGTTCTAACCTTCTTATTTGTTATGAGTCGAATTACCTTTGAAAAAACGAACCTCGCTTCCCCATCGTATTGTATCGTATTTAAAGTTATTTCGGACTTGTATTTAACAGCAGTGACATGGTGCTTTATGTGTCGTGAGATGGTTCAGTTTAGGATCAATTATCCAAGCACGGAATTACTTATTCAAATTTCAGATTCAGTTTCAATAATTAGTGATGGGTTAAATAATAGTTAACTATTATGGATTAACTGTTAACGATAAAATAACTAACGACCAGTTAACCACGATAAAAAAATAGCTCCAGACAGACGTTCTTATCCGTATTCAGCTAAAAAAAAAAAACCCCTAGCGAACGAGACAAGTTACAACCTTACAACACCTGAAAAAGTGCCACCTCTCCCACGTGTCATCAGATTTCGACCAAATTTGGCATGGTGACACTCCTACACAAACCCTAGGTGCGGGGGAAAGTACCAGTATAGTTAAAATAAATTTGAGGTTTTGACTTCGGTGGCCCCTAGGGTTTGTGTAGAAGTGCCACCATGCCAGATTTGGTCGAGATCTGATGGCATGGGGGGGGGGGGGTGGCACTTTTTTTTTTGGTCAGTAGATTAGGAAGTCCCAACTCGAGATATGAAGAAGGGACGCAAGAATCAATCAACGCAAAGAAAACTGAGGTTCACCGCAACTGTCGCACTTGACTCGGTAGTCGGTACTTGCACAACATCGACAAGAAGCGGAGCATCCCTGAGTACGAAAAGGAGCGGGTACCCACACACACTACTAGGAGTTCGGTGGGTAACGCATATAATGTGCCCACTAAACGAAGCCTATTCACACACATCAGTACTGGCCTGAAACTATCCGCCTTGTCAAGGAAAAGATCATGACCGCCGCTTTCCCCTCAGGTTCAAATGCAGCCGAATAGCATGATCAGGGGCATTCTTCAGCACTGCCCCTGATGGGAAAAGAGTTTTGCACTCAAGAAGCGTGTTTCCAGTTGGCTCGCAACAACAAACACAAAGTCGATGAATTGTAGAAAAACCGTCACAAGTGGATCAGCCCGGCGCACAAACACTGTTTGCGAACAATGCGCGGCGCGCGTGAGTGTTTGCAGCAGATGTTTATGTTAGTTACTCGGGAGGAAGTACTAGTACGTTAAGGATTTTCGGCTATTTTGACCCTTGTGGCACTTGACAATATGCTGATAGTGTTCACGTGGGGAGTTTCATACCCCTCTGAAGACAGGTAGGGGGTTGTCAGCAGACTTTTCATTCTGTCAGCAAACATATTAGTGTCAGGTATTCTGAAGGAAGTAATATTACTTTCAGGATTTTTGGTAATTTGACCCTTGTGGCACTTGACGTTACGCTGGTGGTGTTAACGTGGGAAGTTTCAACCCCTTCTAATTTATGGGAGGGGGGTTGTCAGCAGACTTTTCAATCTGTCAGCAGATTAGGGACTCCCCTGGGACTTTTAGTATGTTTACCTCCCAACTACCTCAAACACAGCGGAAAAATACAAATTCATTAAACTTACCATGTCGTTCATAGTTCCCACCGCTTCTTCGATGGGTGTTTTTATTCTCTTTACCATGTCGTCTATATTTCCTTATTGACTGGACTATATGTAGTCCAGTCAAACGGTAGTTCTACGTGGACAAAAATCTCGTCTTCGATTTTTTCACTTTATTCTATGTTTTTTGGGGTGAGGAACACGAATCTGAAGAGTTCCAACAAAATTTCCTTGTGCGTTTTAAGAAAATCGTGAAAACCTGATAATTTCGGGCAATTTTTTTAGTTTTTCGCTTGCAACTTCTCAATGACGCATTCTACGGAAAATGTTACCCTCTCATTTTTTGAAAAGCATTGAATTCTGCGTCGAATCGTTCTTTCTTTTGTCACAATCGACCCAGCCGTTTCACCGGTATTGATTTTTTTTAAAGGTCATTTTTAGCCACTTTTGGTAAAAGTAATAAAAATTACTAATCCAGCAGCAACTTGAAAACGGCTGTTCTAATCGGAAAATGTCATGAAATCAAAGTTGTTCAGAATTGAATTTTACATAAGTGAAAAGCCTTGAAACCTACAGGAAAAATCAGTGGTATCAGTTATGCGACAAAAAACGCGAAAAAGGCGGCCCAAAAATTACGTTTTTCTACACATTTTCGCCATTGGCTTGGGAACTATACTCGGATCAGCGAAAGAATGTGCATGAGTGGTGGGAGGCCATAAGCCCGATTTTTCCCTCTCTTAACGTGGTTCTCTACTTCTCCACTTTTATCAAACAACTGCAACCAATAACAGAGAGTTTTACCGATAAAATAGGAGAGGCTCCTCTCAGGTGATGGCGTGGTAGCGGAAGTCATGTGGGTTTAGGGAAAAGAGAGAGGGTAATTTCATGCACATTCCACATTCTTTCACCGATCCGACTATAGTAGTCCAATTTTTTCTATGAAAAACGATCTGAAAGCTGATTGAATTTTCTATCAGACCTAGATATGCAATTTAATTTGAAGATTAACATAAGTCAGGGCCATTACGTCAAACAATTTGAAATTTGCGGCAAAAAAACGTTTTTTGTCACATTTCGGCCTATAACTCAAAAACTGTCCATCCGATTAAACTTTAAAGAAACTCATCTGAAAGCTCGTTAAATTTCCTATATGGACTCATGTATGGCGTTTTTATAAAGACCGGATAAGTGGCAATAAAATGCAGTAGGAAATTCGCAAAATGAGTAATTTTCGAATAACTCCTTTCTTCAGCCGAACGTTTTTGCCTATAAGTATCGAAGGAAGGCTTCGATGAAAATTGCACTATTTTTCAGTAAAAGCTGGTGAAATTCACAGTCAGAAACCATGTTTGCCAAATTTTTCAAGGCCCGGATAATATTCTGTACAGGGCGATGAAGATAGGTTTTGTTTCAAAAAAAGTGGCTATGCCCACCTAATTTGTCCACAAATGTTAAAACTCAACATATCATCAGTATTATAGGTAGCGTCAGAGATCACATCACTCAACTGAGAGTTGAACTACTTGTATTTTTTCACACAATTTTGCCAAAAGCCACTAAAAATGATTATTTAAAAAAATTCAATACCGGCGAAACGGCTGGGCCAATTGTTACAAAAGAAAAAATGATTCGACGCAGAACTTGATGCTCTTCAAAAAAGAACTGGGTATAATTTTCCGTAGAATGCGTCATTGAGGAGTTGCAAGCGAAAAACTACAAAAAGTGCCCAAAATTATCAGTTTTTTACGATTTTCTTAAAACGCACAAGGAAATTTTGTTGGATCTCTTCAGATTCGTGTTCTTCACCCAAAAAAACATAGAATACAGTGAAAAAATCAAACACGAGAATTTTATCCACGTATGGTATTTTTTTTATACGATTTGACTGGACTAATGTGAGAACAAAAACAAATAAGAAAAGCAGCACAAATAATCTTACCTGACCGGCGATGCCCGTTATTAGGGCCACTTTGGCGCGACAACTCATTTTACTTCAGAATTTGTAATTCCAACTGGTAAAACTAGATACGAACGCTCAAACTGTAAAATCTGCACTTTACTATTCATTTCATTTACCATCGCAATAAAAATAGTCATAAAATTCCCGCTACATGACGCTCCTCTGACGCTCTCTGCTCTCTGATACACCGTGCTCTGGGCCTTATCTGTCACTGTGTACAAGCTGGTTACCTTCTAGTCGGGTTATTTTACAATCGTCCGCTTCCTGGGACAATTTTTGATCTCGTTATATTCAATTTGCTCTTTCAATTTATTGCCATGGAAGAAATTCAAAATCAGTTTTACGCCGAAGTTGACAATTACAAGGCGATAGAAAAAGGTAAGTATCTCGTTGCAAGAGTCCCTCGCCTCCGTATCGTAGCACATGTTCACTCACGCTCTTAATTTCTGCCTAGAATTTCACAAATTTCTGTCTCAACGCCAAGTACTCGAGGGTCAATTTCACGATAATGACTGCGTGAAAAAAGAATTGGAACTTTTGAAGGACGAAGAAGAAGTGTTTAAACTAGTCGGACCCGTTCTAGTGAAGCAGGATGCGACTGAGGCAAAGCAGAACGTCAGTAAGAGGATCGACTATATCAAGGGAGAAATGTGAGTGTTTCAACTTTTACTTGGTTTGAACAAGCGGCAAATTTGTTATTTGTGGATTTTTGGAACGAGAAGTCGTCGCCGATTCGGGCACCATTTCTCGAGCTGCGCTGCAATGAGCGAACATACAAAAAGACATAAAGTGAGTTCACTGCAGCAAAGCCTGCAGTGGACGATATTACATTCAATTTGAGCCTTTGGGATGAACGCTCGTTGTAGCGCCGCTCGAAAACGCTTCCAGTGGTCGAACTTAGGATCGATTTCGTCCTTCGCTGGTTTGCCCCCCCCCCTCTTCTTGCTAATTTCCGATAAAGCGGTGTTTCCCTCATGTTTCGGAATATAACGAAAGAAGGAACCAAAATCGAAAATGGATTCATATGTATGCACCCAAGAACGGTCCTTCAATGACTGCCAAAGACAAAATGGGTAAAGCCTTGGTTTCCTAGAAAAGCAGTGACGTAATATAGCGGTGAAAAGAAAAACCTTTTAAATCACGCCAGTAGATGCCTAGAGAGTTAAGTTCGGTCAACATGACAGCGGCACCGCTTCGAATGAGACGGCCGTTCGTGACGGTGATGAACTGTTCATCAACGGTTTTTGACGGTGACGGTGAACGTTTTTTGTTTACAATGAGCGTGAAAGCTACCTGGACGCTAGGCGGTGACGAAATCGTGAATAATACTGTTCGGAAACGACTCTATTCTGATGTTAAAAGAAAATACTACCAAATAGTTGGAATTACGAGAAAAAAAACGTTCGTCACCACCGTTGCGATGGAAGCGGTGCCGCTTTCTGTTTACCGCTATCCAGGAAACCAAAGCTTAACAAAGGACAAGTAAATTAATTATTGGGAAGAAAACTGTAACGCTATTACATGATCGAAATCCTACGTTTTTTGTGTCTCCTGTAAAATTTCAGAAAAAGTACTTACCTGGTTTTGCGAGTGTACTGTCGAACTGCTACATATCCATCCCACAATCAGACAATTTTATGTAGGAAACTGTTCAATTTAGGACCATTAAAATTGTACATTTTGCCCTTAACAAAACAGAAGTATTGAAATTTTTCCTCGAGGAACGGACTTTTCCACCAAATGACAATTTTTTGTCAATCTTGGGCAAGAAATTGACAAAGTCGCTTGAAACTGACAATTACGCCAACGAGTCCGGCTATTCTGGTAGATAACTGGACATTTAGCGCCCACGACCTATAATACGAGTGTTTAAGCCCAGGAAACCAAATTGGACACGATTACTGACAGTTAAAAGAGTTCTTCTTGGCAATGAAACATAGTATGTGAAAAAATTGCACCGAAGTTGCGGTCCAGTCTCCGTTTTGACCTTATACGTTCAGCTACCTGAGCTACTCGGTCCTGGTCTCATGAGCCCGGCAATTGAGCCGATGGACCGCCCCTCACCGGGAACGGAGGTGCCTCTGCACTACGATCCCCGCCCACGGTGCTCCACCCGACCCTGCAAAACGGCAGCAGAACGGTGAGGGGCGGTCCATCGGCTCTGTACTCGGCTCGATTGCCGGGCTGGTGAGGCCAGGACGGAGTAGCTCAGGTGACTGGCGGTCTGAGGTCGAAACGGGGAATGGACCGCACCTTCGGTCCAATTTTTCTGTACACCGTGGTCCTAAAATAAAACCCTTCGAGATATGATTTTTCAAACGATTTTAAGGCTTACATAACTTTTTTTCAACTAAATGTGAGAAACTCGCTTTCAATTTGAATTTTTGCAACTTTTGGCGATGAGTTCGGAAAGAGCATACTATTTTCTGTCAGGATTAGCCATTTTCCATAGAAATTAACTGTTTCATGTGGCCTCAAATGCGGCTCAAAGTCGTGAAAATCGGGGATTTTAATTTTCTCAAAAAAGTCAGCCCCCCCTTTTCCACACTAATTCGGAATGTACTGATGACCCGTGATTCAGAAAATCATCTTCAAAGTGTCCTTTTTATAAATATTCATAAGCGTTTTCTTAGTTGTTTTGTGATTTTTCGTCAGAAATGGCGAAAAAAGAATGATTTTTCTTTTCAAAACCGCTTGTTTTGACCGTCATAGTTCAAACAAGTTGTGTGATTTTAACGTGCTAAAAATCACTAAAATCTCATCCAAAGCTATCCAATGAAACTCACGCCTACCAAAGTACCAAAAAGTGCCGTTCCAGCAGCTGGCGGTCGGATAGAGTACATTTAACTAACTGCGAATTTCGTTAATGTTACTTAATTAGCGATTATTTAGCAAGAATGGCTATACAAATTTCGATTGAAAAAGTTGAAATGTTAATTAGTAATGCCGAATAATTGCTAAATATCTCAAAACGTCGAAACTTGTATGTATTAGTGTAATGCACTTTACCCGACCGCCAGCTGCGGGAGCGACATGTTTTGGTGCTTCGGTAGGCGCACACAATGAATTCCACTATAAGGATAGCTTTGGATGAGGTTTTATACCTTTTTAGCATCTCAAAATCTCAAGGCTTGATCGAATTTTGTAGTTTAAAACAAGCGATTTTGAAGAGAAAATCATTATTTTTTTTAAAAAATCGTCATTTCTGAAGAAAAATTACAAAACAACTAAGAAAACGCATACGAATATTTTTGAAAAAGGCACTTTGAAGATGTTTTTCTGAATCACGAGCCGTCAGTACACTCAGATTTAGTGTGGACAAAGGGGGGCTGACTTTTTTTGCGAAAATTAAAATTCCCTGTTTGTACGACTTTGAGCCGCATTTGTATGAAAAATGGCTAATCATGACAGAAAATAGAGTGCTGCAAAAATTTGAATGGAAAGCGAGTTTTTTCGCATTTAGTTGAAAAAAGGATGTAAGCCTTACAAATCGTCGGAAAAATCTTACCTCGAAGGGTTTTGATATTGGACCATGGTGTATAGGGTGATTTCAGTTGCAAATCAGGTCTATTTTCACCCAAAATTTTGTGTCACACTTATCCCCTTCCACCCTGTATATTAATTTTCAATAACTTAATAACCCCGTGGATACACATAGAAGATGAGTTAGGCTTTACAGGGTAACTATTTGAATTTAAAATTTAAAAATTCTTGTACTGAGTAAAACCAGTTTTCTTCTATATAGTACACTTCGGAGTCTCCTTTCAAGTTGAGCTTCCGCCAGGCTAGTGGAATCTTATTGTACACTTTAATCCTGAGGAGCCAGAGGGTATTTGCCTTGAACTCATGCTTAGCCTGGGATAGGCGTTAGGGTAGAAGTCGAAATATCACTCAAACTGCCTATATTCTTGTGTACGTACATGCATACGTGGTGTATCACCTAACAAGGAAAGGGAAGGAGTCCACAGCGCTTGAAGATTTCTTGACATCCAGTCTGTCGAGAGGAGCCCGCCATAATCCTCACCGCTCGCTTTTGCAAAAAGAAGATCCTTCGAGCACAGGGCGAGAAACTCCAAAAGATCATCCCATACGTCTTGAAAGACACAAATTTCGACATTGAAACAGGCTTTAGCACATTTGGGCTAACTAAGCATCTGAGTCTGCGCAACTAAGCATCTGAGTTAAAGGGTGCCTTACACTGGATATGCGAATTCCATTGACTCGAGGAGAGGCACACACCAAGAAACTTCGCATCCTCTACAGAAGGTACAACATCCACCTCTGGAATATCAGTGGCTCGAAAATCGCGACCGTGTTATCCTGGTTTAATAGGGTACCATTCTCAACTGTGCATGCATTCTCAAATGCATCGATCATCAGCTGAGCGCCATCACCAACATGAATCGAACAGACGTCATTCGCGTAACCAACAAAATCATCCTGTGCCAGTTCCATCAAGTCATTAATAAAAACAAGGAACAGGAGGAGCCCAATCTTTGAGCCCTGCGGGACTCCATTCCCATTTTCAATGTCTGGCGATTCAAAAGTTACACCCCTTTTTGATCCACGAATAGACACTCTCTGGCTTCTTTTTTCGAGCTTGGATTTCAAAAGTTCAAGGGTTGCACCATTTATTCCACGTGCTTCCAATTTACCAAGCAGTTTATCGCGTTGCACGCAGTCAAATGCTCTGATCATGTTATGTCAAGTTGTTACATATCTTCTCAGTTTTAAGTGTACAGGATCCCAGTGCGAAGACGGGGACTCCAACCTGTTCGGGGGGGCTTCTCGTTTAAATTCATCCATCGCGAAAGTGAGGAGCGGGAAGGAAAGATGGAAATGGCACATAAAACTGACAAGATAGCAATCAGGGCCCTAACCATGAGCCTCCAGGTAAAAATACCACCAAATGTCGGTATCACTCGCGTTATAACTATTATTACATTTATTTGTGATAGAGCGTCCTTAGCTAGCGCTTGCGTTATTTTTTAACGCTGGCTCATAGTTGACCAGCAGAGCTGCGCACAGTAACGCTGTTAATCCGTTACAATGTTCGGTAGCCCTTTCCTTTATTGTTCGATGGCTCCCTGCCAATAAATGTAGTAGCCAGTCACCAGCAGAATATTAGCGGACGCTGCGGTGGGCTCACCATAGCTCTTTCAGCTTTGTATATTCGGCTGGTCGTACTTGTCCATTCGGCTGTTCACTTTTTTGTCCATTCCACTTGGAGATTTGGAAATGTTTCGCGAAATCGCCATTGTTTGTCCCCTCCTCCCCTCCGAAATGGAAGTTTGACCGATGGTGCTGATTTTTCCCTCCAAAACACTGGCAATCGATCCAACAAGAGGCAAGTGGGCCCCGAAAAACCGCGTGTACATTCAATCACAATCAGCATATACAGTCAATTTTACCTCAAAACATTTTCTTTTAACACTAACCCAGTCATTGTCAGTTTTGGAGAGTTTCCGGGTCTGCGTTCCCGTTTTTAGATAGAACAGGCTGAATGTGGTGAAGGAAATGTCGGTGTTTTGGCTAATACAGTTACATTTTGGAGAGAATTATAGCCAGTATGGTGAGACTTTATGATTTCCGGGTAAAAAAACGGTGTCTGGGCAAATCATTCCCTTGCGAGCCATACATTCATATTTTTGGGGTACTATTTCCGGTTTCTTGGATGGATTTGGAAGCCCCTTTAATGCCGTCTGTTTGATTTCTAGGAAACGGATGGAAGATGCGATCGCAGCTTGCGAGAAAAAACAAGTGCAGAGCAAGGAAAAGATGTCGAAAATGGAAATGCAACTTAAGCATACGGCAGCAGCAGCCGCCGGTCAACCGCACTCGTGAAGACCACTCGAGGTTTTTTTTTCTCTCTACTTGCTAATTTCGCTTTTCATACAATCCTGTCACACGAAAATTGAACAAATTTAGTAACCGCCCCCCCCCCCGAATTTTCTCAGTATAACTAAACTTATTTTGTACATACATAAAACGAAACATTAATATCGACAATTTTTATTTATTTATTTCATTGAAGCTCTCGAATATTTTGAACAAGGGTCTTTGTCTTTATGGGATTTGTCGTCGCCACTGTAAAAAGGTGAGGGGTGTGAATAGTAAAATACCTCGGTCTCACTTACAATAATTATTTAATTAAAGACATGAATTTCATAGAGAATTATATACGCGTAACAAGAAATACAACAACAAATATCTCCGTATAAATGTGAAATTTCTATCAACATCGAAAGCGTTATGTAAACAACCCCGAACCACGTAAAAAAATAATTGTTGTCCTTATGATATGGGAGGAGGGGGTTACTGAATTTCGGAGTCTTAAGCCCCATGCACACGATGCATTTTTTAAAGGAGGATTGTCTGCCTGTTTAAAAAAATCATCCGGTCGCTACCCGGGATCATATGTTTTTTTTCACCCTGCATGTAATCCTCCTTCAAAAAATGCATCGTGTGCATGGGACTTTACAAATTAAAAAAAAAAAAGGAAAAATTTATCTTTTTCACGTTTGAATTCACGAAAATCTCCCGGCTTTCGTAACTGCGGAAGCTCGTGTATTTGAAGCGGTTTCAGTTTTTTTTTGTACCGCTTTACTTTGATGTAGAGGCCTTTGAACTTTTTTTTTTTTCAATATGAATGATATATCATGATTTTTAACAATAGATTTGAGCGTTAGACCGAGCGTTGCGCTATGAATTCCACGCGCGGCAGTCTTCGGTTTTTTGGTTTTTCCTTCTTAAACGTTTAATGAACGGGATTAATAGGCACATCGTTCCCTCACCTGATGATTTTCATGAATGACTGATTTTTTAATGTTCGTATAAAGTGTTAAGTGACTTATAGATAGCCCTATTCGTATTGGTATGTTTGTTTAAACTATGGAAAATAGTTTTACTCGTTAAGGCAGACGGTGCGAATGATTGCTTCCGTGACAGAGTAAGGATCACAGTTGGATGACGGGCGCCTGTCTTCCAGGTAGCCTTTTTTGTCAGCGGCTACCTGTCGTGGAATGCGTATACTCGCCGTTCGGTTAGCCACGCCTGTCAAATAACGTTATGTTTAATTACGATTTTATCACGCTCCCCCCTCCCACTTAACAAATTCCACTCACCGGCTGAAAAGTCGTGGATCGATGAAGTCTCGTGAAGACCAGTGAGTCTTCGTTCGTTGTCTCTGCCTCCGTGTGGATCGTAGGCCTTGATGTGTCTAATGTGTTGTTTGGACAATTTATCGATTGCCTGCTCGATAACACTGTTCGAAAAAAAAAAAAAATTGTTTCGTTCACATAAGCAATAGGTAGGTAGGTGTGGAGGCTCACTCACGTTATTCCGTTCTCTTCTCGCATCGCCTTCGTTGAAAAGTTGGTGTGAGCACCTGCACCGTTCCAATCTCCTGGCATTGGTTTAGGGTCGAGAGTGACGACGATACCAAAGTCTTCGGCTATTCTGTAGAGAATAAAGCGAGCCATCCACAATTGGTCGCTTGCGTCTATGCCACAGCTTGGACCAACTTGAAATTCCCACTGTAAAAAAACAGTCGTAATGAACGAAATGATTAATCGAGACTCCAATGTCACACTATCCCAGGACAAGAGCGGAACCAGCAAAATTCCTTCGTGAGGACCCCCCCCCCCCACTCACTCAGGAATATTTCTCCTCCTCCCAAACGATGCACAGAGATAATACTAGCTGAATACAGGAGGAGTAGGTGAACCACCAAGAACTGCACCTCTTGGTCGAATAGTGAAGTTTCGTGGCCAATTCGTCGATTTTTCAACAAATAGTTCATGAAGAAAAAAAATTACTTTTTAGGACTAAGAAATTCCACAATGTCGCAGCGGATTTTCTCTCTTCTGCACGACCAAATGTAGCGGATTTGGCTTTTTCAAACCCCAATTTCACGAATTTTTGCTATTTCGTACGTCAATTGCGAGTAACTTCACTCTTTCAGGAACAGGAAAAACAGGAAACCGTGGTATCACGGTCCGGTCCCCTTTAACGGCTCGTCTGATCGAAAATCCGCCTCAACTTTGGGGTTATTTCTGATATTTGTCAATAGGCCAAGACTTGGAAAATTTATTCAAACAGATTTTTCGGGCGAGTGAAGAGGAAATTCAGCCCCCGAAGGCCCAAGCAACAATCTCTGGCACAACGGCGGTTTAGCTTTTACAATCCCGGTCACAAGCAAGCCCCTAACAAAATTTGGCCTTCAAAAGTCCAAGTAGAGGCGTGTTTGTTTCTCTTGTCCATTCCTCTCTTGGCACAACTTTGTGATTAGCGAAACAAACAAATAAGTTGACGCTTTGTTCCTGGCTGTCATGAATATTCAATGAGAATGAGAGCCCGATGGCTAATAATTAATCCTCAAAAGACTAAACTATTTTGTTATTACATAATTATATACATTTTTATCCTCATTTACCTAATCTGGCTTATGTAATAACGTTAAATTGACTGGAATATTACCTAGTGCGAGATTCAAACTTATAAATAATTGCCTAAGCCAGAAACCTTCAATTGGTTTTTGCTGTGAAATGGATCAGGAGGTGAAATATCTCAATTATTTCGACCTTCAGCAGCTAATATTTTATAAATATTTTTCACAGCCACGTGTCGTGCTCCAGGTAGAACGCGGGTTTTCCTCGATCCTGTGGCCCCCAGCACACTGATCATTGCGTAAGCCGTAATGCTTCAGAAAAACGCCGATAAAACAGGCTATCGCACCTTATTCTGTCTCGTTATGAGTACATTTTTTGTTTCAGCTACGCCTTAAAAAGGAAATTCGAGAAAATACTCAAGTCCCCCCCCCCCCCGACCGTGAAAGTAAAATTGTGATTAAGTAATCACACGACAAAGTAGGGTAATAGTGCGCCGATCGAATATTAATTTAAATGGAGTCCCCGTCTGTTCTAAACGTAATCTGAGCCATGGAAGAATAATCGTTATCCCCTCCAACCACTTTTTCAAACTTGTCCCCTGGGTTTTCTCTTTCTTACACCACCCCTCCCTTTTTGAGTGCGTGTCTTTGGGGATCCATTTACGTGATGGTTATCATTTCATTAATGTACAAAAAATTGATCATTGCAAAAGAAATCGATGAGAATAGAAATTAGCTGTCTGAGGGGGGGGGGATAATTGTACAAATTGTTATAATTTATCTTCAAAAGAGAACTGGGGGCCGTAGCTAGAACTAGGCGAGATAGTTCTATGTCCACAAAAGTCTTCTTTTTTTGTTGTTCTGAATTAAAATAATTATAGCGTTTTCCATTCAATGAATACACTCGTGTGGTGTAAGTTTTCCCACCCTTCCTCTCTGAATTGAAACATATTTGTTTATGGAGAGAACGCGCCACTACACTTGTGTAGTGTGTCGAATGGAAATCGCTGTTAAAGTGAGTTTACGTACCGACGACGGCATGACTTCAGCATTAGTTCCAGCAATATCGATGCCAGCGTACATACAGGCCCTGTAGTGAGCTTCGACGAGGTCACGAGCGATGACTTTGTTGGCACCCACTCCGCAATAGTAAGGTCCCTAATTATTCAAGATGACGAGTTATGCAGAAATGGTCACAATTTTGGTTAGCGGGAAAAGAACGCTAGGGTCGCGATGTACCTGAGGTCCTGGGAAACCATTCTTGGGCCAACCGAACGGCCGACCGTCCATGTCGAGAAGAGTGTATTCTTGTTCAATGCCAAACCAAGGCCTCTGGTCGGCGGCCGCTTTCATCGCTTCTATGCATGAAGCTCTGTGATTCGTTTCTGAAGGCGTGGAATAATTAAGAAATAAATTAATAAAACTCGTCGAATTCGATTATTTTTTACAATTTATCGACCGTTACCTAAAGGCTTGTTCTGGTAGTTATACGTGTCGCACAACACTAATTTGTTGTTTCCTAATCGAAACGGATCCCTGAACATCGCCACTGGTTTAAGGTAGCAGTCACTGTTTTGACCCGCGGATTGACCTGTTGAGCTTCCGTCGTAGTTCCATTCGGGAAGTTCTGTGGATGGCATATAAAATGTCAGTTAGAAGAGAGCTCAAATTTTCGTCGGACCACCTCCCTCCACCCTTCCGCAATGACAGCTTTTGAAAGGTCCCCTTGACATTTGAATTGTAAAAGGGGCAGTGCCTGATTAATAAAAATGAAAACACGCGTTTTTACACACACCGTTTTCGCGGATTTGGCTAAGAATAAAATCAATCTCAAGGGTTTTGGCTCTTCGACAAACACATTTTTTTTAGGGTGCGGACTAGGGTCTACCGAGCCCGCTGGCGCCTAAGCTCTTAAGCGGCTCTTACACCATGCCCTGGGGTTTTTCATCAGCTGTGAAACTTCACACCCGTACTACGCGGGCGTTTCGGTCGATGCGCGGTTTGTCATACGCGCACCACCGTGAACGCCCACACGCAGCCGAGTGAGCCGTGTAACAGCTCGCCGCAGCCTTTTTGAAGTGTAATGGGCAAAGCGGGATTCGAACCTAGGCCCGCTGGGTTGTGAAGCGAGTATTGCATCCGTTGCACCATCGAGGTTCGCTTTTGCGGGGTTTAGACGTTGAAAAAAAACGAATCTCTCGTGGTTAGCTAATAAATAAGGGTTTGGGTTGGGTAATCAAAAATAATTTTTGTGGTGTTTTCACCTTCAAAAAGTTTCTCACTCGTAGTCTCTTTAGAAAATTGCATTTTGCGGAATTGGTCATTCAAAAATTAATTTCACGGCTTTGGCCCTTCCAAAAAACCATTTTTGCGGGTTTGACTCTTCCAGGAAATCAATTTCGCGGGTTTGATTCACTCAGAATTCGTCCAAAATTGTGAAATAACACTAATTCGCAGATAAGATTCCGATGAGTAATTTCGGGTTCAAATTGAGAAAATGCGGTAATTCGCCACAAAATTTGAGAAAAAGTGACCTTTCACAGCTAAAGTTGAGAACATACCAATTTGCGGTTCCTGGTAGCGACAATGCCCGGCAGGCACACTCCGGGTAGACGCCCCCACCCCTCCCTGCCACCGAGATGGGTCTACCGGCGTGGCGTTGCTTCCAGAGTTGTAGAATGAGTTAAACGTAATATGTATGATGAATGGCCCTGACCTGCTCGGGCCAGTGGGTAGGCCCCAGCCAAATTTCAGCCTGTAGGCCTTATCGAAAGTCTAAAAGCAGGCGCTCGGGAGAGGGACAAATTGGCTTTTGTTTAAGTGTTCACTCAGCGTGTCAGGCGCTGTTGTTAGAATTCACACGTACTTAGTGTAGCTCTAATTCCCAGATCTTTAGTTTCGATAACTAAAACAAAATGTTCCCATTTACTTTAAATCCACTCGCTATTTAGGGAATTTCAATTTAATCGATCCACACCGTAATTAACTTCCTAAACGGCACGGTGGGTGGAGGCTTCTTTGGGAAGGAAAAAAACAAACAGATCCGCGCCAGAATTGTTTAGTAGAAAGCTTTCGTTGGAAACTAAGCAAATTTTAAAGGTAATTTCTTCGTTTAGAAAAAAAAAATGATGGAAGTAATCACTGGGTGTTGCTTTGACCGCTAACTGCAAAGCTAAATTCAGCGAACTAGAAACAAAATAGCCGGCAAATAGAAAGTGACTGACGTCTGTTTTTTCGAAGTTTCGCCTTAGGCTAAACGACTTTCACGATGATTGTTTTTGTTTTTTGTTTATTGACGCTACATGTTAAAAACATGAGATAGAAATGGGAACCACGAATGTTCGGACCACTCAATTAAACCACTTAAAGGCCAGATTTCTTCCGCTGCGATGTTTTTGAAGACGAACTGAGGTAATTGGAGGGTAGCGCACTGCATTTTCCCAACGTTAATGACTATAATAACTCCTCTGAAAGTTGTTTTAAAGTTAGCGACATAAAAAAAACCGTCATTAGTGAGTCAATTTGTATCTATTAACAGCACGTCACAGAGTTAAAGAGCAATTATTTATTTCATTGGAAGTTTATAGCCAGTCTCCCAAAGCAGGATGTCCTTCAATTTGGCTTAAAGTGGGTGAATTGTCCTGCCCGTCTCATGTCGTGTATTTTAAAATAATTACCGTATCCCTTTCTATTGAGTGCCATCGGTAAATTAACTTTTTTTTTTTTTTTTTTTTTTTCTCGTGTAAAATGTCTTATTTCCTGTTATTCAAGCAAATTGCTTAAATATTTATTGCGTGACAATGTTATTTGATTCCCATGGGATAGTCCAGTCAATCTAAGCTTTGGAGCGGAAATAAACATGGGATTTTGTTTTTTTGCAGGAATGTGAAGGAGGGGGTCCCCTGATCAATGTCTAATAAAGTCCCGAGCTGAACGCCCTCCCCCGAATGAAGGGGGAGCGCTCAAAGCCACCTTTTCGAGGTTTTTCGCCTGTATCTCAAAACTGGTGTGTCTAAGACGATTCTTTGCGAGTACAGAATGAAAGCATATTGAGTTCCCTATAACTTTTATTCATACATTTTTTAACATTCCTCGGAGTTTTCGAGATATACGCCTCTGGAAAGAGACCTTGCATACTTGGTTGGGAAACAGTCTTCCATCAAGGGAATGTGAATGTAAGAGAGGGGAAGGGGGATAACTGGCTCCTGTGACCACCACGACACCCCCTGTACCAGATCACGCGCTGAACTCCATATTCTGCCGCTGCACGGGGGTGAGTGCGAATGGTGCGAATCAAGATGTGGTTGCAGGAAGGCCGGGGTATTCTGCTTCAAGGTCAGCAGCAACTCCCAGGGGGACTGCATCGATACAGAGGCGTAGAAATAGCCCCCACAGCCCTCGGGGGTGCTGAGCTCAGGGTATTTTTCCCCCATCTATACTTATCTATTTAACTGATATAGCTATGAACTATATCATTCATAATTTTAAAAAAGAAAAATTAACTCAGTGCTCAGCTAAACATTGGGGGTACGTCGCAGTGCTGCTATTCTCTCAGTCCTCTGTCGTTGGACTAGGCGACAAAAGTGCAATAAAAATGGAAGTTTCAACTCAAAAATAATTTAATTAACCTAATTTTAATTTTAACTTTCTCCAACTAATGAAAATTTCTGATGAGGACTTCCAGCAATAAACGTCAAAATCTTCTCCTTATTCAGTCCTAAGATTGAGCTGATTGTAAGATGAAGGGGCGCCAAGGCTAGTTTAGCAGGGGGGAGGGATTTCCAACAAGCCACGCCACTGCACCAATACCTTCCTGTTTGACGACGAGGAAGATGATGAGGGCGACTCTATGGCTGAGGATCCTTAACTTTTTTAAATACTCAAATATTATTGATTTTCATTTATCGTATTCAGTATTCTAGTCCAGTCAATCTAAGGTTTTGAGCGGAAATAAATATGGGATTTTGTTTTTTTGCGGGAATATGTAGGGGAGGGTCCGCTGATCAATGTCTAATAAAGTCCCGAGCTGAATCTTCTGCCACAGGGGGAGGAGGCTGATTAAAGGTACCCTTCTGTGGTTTTTCGCCTGTATCTCAAAAACAGTGCGTCTTGGGCGAAAACTTTTGGATTCTTTTTCTTGGATATTCTTCCCTAGTTGGAGTTGTCAATTGTAAATTGGGTTTTTGAACGAGTGAAATTGGGATTTGAACGAGATGAATCCACAAAATTTAGTTTTGAATGAACGAAAATTCACGAAATTGACGTTTGGAAGAGTCAAAATAACGAAATTCTGTTTTCGAAAGTGCCAAACGCTCATGACTGGTTTTAAATCAGACTAACGTAAGTCATATTTTCCGTCAATTCAATCTCATGGGTTTTGGGGCGAATTTCACAGTTTTGAGAGAAATGGAGGCATGGCGGTGTGTGGAAGTGATGCAGTGGCCGAAATCGCTGTATTTTTCTTTGAGTGGACTTTGCACTCAACGATCTTTCCGCCCCTGACGCTCGACCTTACCTGGTAAAATCGAGTTTGGGAGGAGACCCGGCTCACCAGGGCTGATGAGGGCCGCGATAGCGAAATGGCGACTGTTGACGTGGCGGCTAAGCGCCGCAGCTTTGTTTGAGGATGAAAACTTAAAATTTGTGAATCATTTTTGTAGACTTCCTTTTGAAACCACAAAATTCATAGCCGACGACCCCTTAAAGATAATTTTGCGTTTATGCAAATATTCTTAAAGCAAATTCAATTCTCAACAACTTCTAAATTTATTATTTACGCTAAAATTGAACAGGTAAAAAGGTAGGATGCAAAGTTTGACAAAAAACGTGAGGTTAAAATTGTGTTTTTGAAAAAGGTCACATTTCAGGGTCGTATAGTATATCGAAAACTGTTGGGAATTTTTAAAAAAATGCATGGAGTAAAAGTTGAAGATAATTTAAGGAGCTTACATTCTTTGTCTAAGACGCACCGTTTTTTAGATATAGGCGAAAAATCACGAAAAGGTACCTTTAAACGACCCCCCTCCCTCTGGGGCAGGTGGTTCAGCTCGGGACTTTGTTAGACAATGATCTGGGGACCCTCCCGTACACATTCCCGCAAAAAAACAAAATCCCATATTTATTGCATTTATTTTGCATTTTTTTTAATGCTTAGATTGACTGGACTAGGAGGCAACAAACAAAATTTAAAAACGCAAATGGTTGAAAGTTCAAACTCGAACAAATCGATACAAATTTTTTCCACTGCTTTAGAAACAACTTGGCCAACCCAATACTCCCCTCATTCATAAATTAAATGGTAAATAACGCCCGGTTTCACAATACAGTTCGAAGACTTTGAAAACTCAAATTGATCGAGGCAGCATTCACGCGATTTAAACTCGAACTTACCACTCACGGATTTTGGCACGAAATCCAAGGTACGTGATTTACACCTGAGACCTTCCCCAGTTCCGTCGATCCAGACGTATTTCGCCTGAATTTTATTGTCTGGCTGAGGCAGTGCCAGATACCTGTGCAGCACCAGTTTGTTCAAATGAGCGTTGGGCGACGACTCGAGCACCATACTGAAACTGGAACAAAGCAATTTGTAAAAAAATATATTAGTCACCAATATTTTGAGTTTTTTTGGACAAAAATGACGTTACTGAAATACGTTGCACTATAGTTGTATGTATTCAGACGACCGTAAAATCTAATTTTAGACAAAGTCGGTGTTCGTGGCCTTGACCGGGGGGGGGGGGGCTTTGAAGGGAGGCTCACAGGGTGATAAAAATAATGGATTAAGGTGCTTTTTGGTTTCAATTGATCAGCAAAATAAAATAACTGATTCTCCTCCAGATGATGGCTACTGAGGAACACAAAAACTTTCTCAATTTTAACCGCGAAGTTGCCTCAAAAAGCCCTGAATAAATAATTTTCTCGATTTCAGCAATGAATATCATTTATTCAATTATACCAGCAATTAGTGTTGCTGGCAGCCTTCAGCTAATTAGTGCTTCTTCTCAATTAGCGAGCGAGCGAATAAGCCTTTTTCTCAATTTTCGCTTTGAATTGGCGTTTCTGCCCAATTTGTGCCTCAAGTACGAAAACAAAGATACGGATTAGTGCTTTGTATTAATTTTTGACAAGAACTAGCGTTTTTTCTAAATTTTGGCGGCGGATTATTTTTTGACAGTTTTTGACATTTTAGCCGCGAATTAGTGATTTGCCTCACTCCTCATTCGAGAATTAGCACTTTTTCTCTATAGTTTCATGCTCGAATTAGAGCTTTTTCTCAATTTTGGCCGTGATTTTTCCTCACGTCATGAATTAGCACGAAAATATCCGGTTTCTTGACCGAAGCTCATTCCAAAGGGTGAACACGGCGTTTTTTTCGCTTGAACTGTTAAAACAAATTGCCAGGTTCGTCAGTTTTTGAGAATAATCCGACAATGTCCAGTTTAATGAGAAAGCTGGCTCTTTTTGCTGTCTAATTAGTTTTACGGGCTCAAAATTCGCGTATATTGATGGTTACCAGAACGTAAAATGTGAATTTATTGACCCAAATTGCAGTTCAGTGAACTTAAATATCCAAAAATTTAGCGTTTTAGCGTGATAATGACAAGTTTCATGACCGAAGCTCACTCCAAGGGTTATAGGCACCGTTACTTTGTATTTATGACGTCTATGAAAAAATTTGGACTTTCAAAGAGGGCAATGGACCAACACCAGAGAAATTGACTGAAAAAAGAGGAGACCCCACATCACTCTGTTTCTAAACAAATCTCAGCTCGTCATTATTAAGAACTGTATAGTAATCATTGAAATAAAATTGTTTGTTTTGCTTGGAATCTGCCTACGGTGACGTCAATCTTTTTTAATCAATTGGTGTTTTGAATGAGTCAAAGTCAACTCTACGAAATTTACTTTTTGGGGAGACAATCTAGCGATATTGGCTTTTTGAGAGAGCAAAACCCGTGAAATTGGGGCCTGAAAGTGCAAATGATCCGCAAAATTTAGTTCTTGAATTAACCAAAACAGTGAAATTATAGATTCTGTAATGGTGAATTTCACGACCGGGAGTTAGGTTGGAGTTACCGAACTCTAACATTGTTTACATAAATTGTGACGCATTTTCCCCCTTAATTCTGTGTTAACGTAACTCAAACTTAACTCTCAATGGTGAAATCCACCATGAGGTGTCAAATCCTCGAAATTTGGACTCCGAATGAGCCCAACCCAAGGAATTGCATTTTTGACTGTCTCAAATCCGTTAGACTGCGTGGTTTTTTCTATCAGTTCTATCAGTTTTTTCATCAGTCAGTAAAAGAAATTGGTTTCTTTGAGTGTCAACCATTTAGGGGGATGGACATCCCATTCCAGCCCCTCTCCACCCTGGCATGATGTTTTCTCATTCCATTCATACGTCTTTTGTGGTTGGATGAACACGTTTCGAACCGAATCAACAGCTTTTTAAAAACTCGTAATATGGGAGAATCCCGAAATTTGCAGTTTTTTTTAAAAGCTCTTTAACAGCTGTTTTCATCACAAACTCGAAAACCTTGCACTACTATTTTCGTTTAAAAGGCCATGAGGAGCCTGTATTCTGCGCTTATTTAATTTCCTATTACTTTTCACTCGTACCCCCCTCACCTTTGTCCCGTTCAAGCATTGAACATCATCGTCGCACGTGCTTTTCGAGAAGAAAAAAGTAGTGAAAGCCAAAACATCAGGGTGCCTTTTTTTAGAATTCCCGTGAACGGAAAATTTTGTGTCACATGGAAACCATCTCTGTATTAAATCCTCGAATCTTTTCCTGAAAAAGGCACAGCTTCGTCGTAGATTCCTCAAGGCCTATAATACGCGTTGAAAAAAAACACAAAAACCCTTCGGTCTGCGCTTGATTTTTGTATAAAAAGGGAACTTGCAGCGCGATTCTAATATAAATGGGCGTGTAATTGTCAGAAAAACTTAGTCACGCTACGTCTGTTATCGATCTCGTTAGGCCTCCCTTACCTTATAAAAGGGTTCCCTTTTTCAAAAAAAAAAAAAAAAACCTGAGTGTGATTCGAGGAAAAGGGAAGATGAAGAGGTTTATTCCATGCACCGAGCCACTATGCTCACTTGCCCAGCATAATTGTACGTAGTTTTTGCCCCGCAGGCTCAGTACGCTATACAGCGGCGGAAAGCGGCCCCAAAACGTTCAGTTTGGAACTTCGGGTGTAGCATTATGTTCCACAAAAGGTCGTGCTCCCTCCCCATTGCCAATTGAATTTGAGGAGCATGGGATATTGGGTGTAGGTCCCGTAATGAAAACTTACACGCGCTTCTGCATTGTAATTCCTTGGTTGGAGCCCCATTTTCTTTCAAAAATATTGACGAACGCCCTGAACATTTTAAATTTGTCTTGATGCTTGAACTTGATTCGTGAAAATTTACAAACAATTTTAAATGCCTAAATCATTGGGTTCATGTGGAATATTGAAAAAAACAAAAATATAAATTAAGTAGTTGACCCGTTGCGTGAATGTTTAAAAATGGTCCGTTATCAACATCTCAAGAAACCCACAATTGAGTGGACGAAGAGAAACAAATCCCACTCATTTCGCTAATTGTACCCCCTCCCACCCACGCCATAGAGAAACAAAAGTGAATCAGTCAAGGAAGCGGCGATAATTAGTTTTGGGAAGCCCTGCTACGCCGGCGGGTTTATTTGGATCTTTTAGAAACCCGTTGAAAGACTGCCAATTGGCCGTCGACGTGTTTAGTAATTTCTTTAGTCCCCTCTTCCCCTCACCATACTCCACCAGCGCTTCCATCGTTCCAATTTAGCGAGAACGAAAGCGGTGTGTCAGATGCAAACAGTGGCCACGAAAAGATGTGACCTCAAAAGTCCAACGGCAGCTCTGGCAGTTGGAGGGGGGAGGGTGGATCGATAAATAAACAATTGAGTTTTTGGGTTAACTGCTGATAGGATTATACTAGAATTTTACTGTTACAAAATAGACGTAAGCGAGGAACGTTTACCCTATATAACCGCGAGTATAGCAAAATCGTGGAATACTGAACATTGCCCCCTCAAAAAGATCAAGAAGAAGAAATTCAACAAAATAAATATAATATCGTCTTGTTTTTCAGTGAGATGACGTTGAAACAAAATAGAGAAGATAGCATAACACAATGTTTGAGTTACATAAGCGCACATTTTTTTTCCTCCAACATTAGATAAAAACATAGCCGATAAGGGAATAAAAGGCATGGGCTCTCGGTAATGAGGAAGTTTCACATTTTCCAAAAATATTTTTTTTTTCGATGAGGCAATATCGATCCTTTCATGTAAATAAATAAATAATAAATTAAAACCCTTCAGAAAAATTGTTGTTTATTAACAAAAGTTGGCATACTTGAAATCCCGCCAAAACGAACATTTTCCGCAACGTAATATCCCTTGCATTCTCTGTCATTTTCATGCCTCTATAGCTCATCTGTAAATTTGCCATTATTTTATTATCTGAGAGCTCTAGTAGAAAATAAGGCAAAGAAACACAACAAACCGCTCTCCGACAGCAACATTACAGGTGATTTTTTTCGGAAGGTGATTTTTTACATTGTGACACAAACATGCTAGCTGGCGCGTTTGAAAAGAACTAAAACTTCAAAAATCGCGAATTTATTAACTCCTCGGTTATTTTACGAACGGATCACGATTTACGCTCTAGTTTAACGTAAATACATCTTAAAAAATAGATTTATGAATAATTTCTGGCCCATGAAACTTCCTCATTCCTCATTGGAGGCGAGCAGCGACACCAGCGCCCTACCCGTGGCAGGGAGACAAACTAAAGTTAGTAAGATCAAAAGTAAACAAACCCTCGAGTTAGCATTAAAATAATAAAAAATCTGTGATTTAAGGTTAAGTTCGCCCTCCGCTGAAGATCGAGAATAAGTTCCCCCGAAACCCGTGAGTTCGATAAATTAATGAGTTCAGTGGTACCTATACCTACTTTTAAGTCATTGATTGAGCTGGCCTTATTTATTTGTGTTACCCTTGCTTTTCTAATGAAACTGTGCGTGTTGTCAGTTCGTCGAGTTTCATACCGATCATTAATTTATGCCACTTAACTCATTAATTCATTGAACTCACGGGTTTCGGGGCAGTCCAGATCTTCACCTCAATAAAGGTGAACTTATTCTCGATCTTCAGCGGAGGGCGACCTCAACGAAAATCACAGATCTTTTGTTATTTTAATGCTATCACTATCTTACTATTATCTTACTATTTATCTTACTAACTTTAATTTATCTCCCAGCCACGGGCACGCCGCTGGCGTCGCTGCTCGCCTCCAATCCAACTATGTATCAATAAAGTGGACAATTAGGTAGCTCACTTACAGTTTTTGGTTGATTTCTTGGTGACGGTAGAAATTCAGCTCGATTTCATTTCAATTTAAAACAAAAATGACAGGGATTTCGATTGTATACTTTCCGCCAAATTGTTTTTACCGTTAATCCACGAAGGGGACGGACACCTTTTGTTTGGCATCCAAGTTTTCTCGAACGAAAATTGGTAGAGTCGTGGATGCCACATAATATGCTTTCTTAGAGCTCATAGCTCATAGGTTTCACATAGGCGGGATTTCTATGGCTACGTTGCCTTGTCCGATCCCTCCAGCGCTCATGTGGCGACTAATTGAAACGACCTCCTGGGGTATCCTTCAATTTTCAATTGGGTTTACTTCAATAATTTTAATTCTGATTCTCACTGCCACAATAAACAAAACAAAGCAAGTGACACCGGTCAGATGTTACCCTTGACCGTTACAGTTCATCTTTAGCTCGGCAAGAGCGCTGCTGTATTTATGAATGATGTCAATATCATTGGATAAAAAATATTAATCTTAAAAATTGACAGGCGAGGTCTCAAAAAGTAATAAATAGATCGAGAGTTCGGCTTTTTCGCTCGCGATAAATGTATACGTATTTTTGTTTTTTTCTCTCGCGCTCTTTCCCGAGTTTAGTTCAAGGGCGCAGAGAGAGAAATTGCAGCCGGTTGATGATGTGACGATTCAGGAACAAAAAAAAAAAAAAAACAAACAAACAAACAACAACAACCTGTTTTCACTTTCATTACCTACATACCTGTTTGCTTAAAAAAAACGTTGTAATACCATTTGTACGTCTTAATTTTCTTATCAAATGAGAATGTGTGACTTCATGAAACGTTTTAATCATGAGCGAGGAACATTTTTAGAAAGTCGACGTTTAGTTTTCTCCTGAGGTTAAGGGAAGGGGTAGGGTTCTCGTTGAGGATAAGTAAATATTGTTAGAAGGAGTATTATACGAGAGGAATTTTTTTAACATTCTGTTTTAGAAGAACACGCGCTGCCCACGTGAGGGTTTTCATACATTGGAGCTGAGCCCATTCGTAAAACTGTTAAAAAACAAGAGGTTTGCTTTCCGATGTAAGCTTCAAGTTGCGAATATTGTATGAAATGTTCAATCTACTTTCTTTTAGGCGCAAAGGCAATTGGTCAAATTTTTGTAATTTCGGGGTTGGGGGTAGCAATGAACAGAGGAAATATTGCGTTGCACGTGATAAAAATAATGAGTTGCGATACATTTTCAAGGCTCGGATGCTTGCATGTGTATTTGTCAAGCGTATTAATATTATAAAAACTAAATAAATATAAAAATACACACAAAAAACTGATTTGTTTGGCCCTAACATTTCGTCATTTAGCCCCGCTAAGCGACTTTAAAAGAGAAAGAGCGCTGATGCCCAGGTTATGTATAGATCATTACGCGGCTAAAATCCAGAAAACCCCCTTACTTGACGCACAAATTATGATTAAAGCACGATTTCGTCGTACCTGGAAGCAACTTCGCGGGTAAAATTGAGAAAAAGCGCTATTTGCTATTCTTTTTACTGCTGACATAAAGAATTTCGCGACTTCTGGAGGCAAATCCGCGGTTAAAACTTCCAGTTTTTGTAGCTTCTTAGGCAGCTAAAATTGGGAAGGCGGTCCATTTCTATTGTGCTATTCATGGAGCAAGTCCGTGGATAAAAGGTTAGGAAAAGTGCCACTATTCGAGTCTAAAATTGAGAAAATACGATGATTCACGGTTTCTCGATACAACTTCCATACCAAAATTATGAAAAAATTACTAATTCGCGATTAATGGAGGATCATTTACGGCTAAAATGTAGAAAAAACGCTAGTGTAAATCAGGGGCAAAACCGTGGCTGCGAAATTGAGAAAAAACGCTCTTATCACATTCGAGATTGAGAAGAAGCGCTAATTAGTTGCTAAAAAATGCCATTTGACGCCCGAAATTGATAAAACGCACTGATTCGCGGATGAATTAAGAAACAAACTTTTTCGCAGCTAACAATGAGAAATGCGCTAATTGAGCAAATTTCGCGGCAAAATTGAGTAAAACGCTACTTCATGGCCGAAATATAGAAAAAGCGCTGATTCACGGATCACGGCTGAATTTGTGAAAAAACAAACGAACGGATTCACGTCTAAAATTGAGAAAAATTGCTCGTTCACTCCTAAAATTTTGAAGAAGTATAGAGAGGGGTGGGTAGTCAAGATCTAAGATCAGGCGACGCAAACGTCATCGAGAAACGCTCATTTTGGCGAATTCGCCGATTTCACCATCTTTAAACCACCCAAGGATTTTTCACTCAAAGAAATACATTTCGTGGATTTGACCCTTTCAAAATCCAAATTTTGTTGATTTGGCACTCACTGAACCTAATTTTGTGCATTCTACAAACTTAAAAAACTAGTTTCGCATAATTCTCCCCTTAAAAAGCTATTATACCGGGGCTGACTCAATGAATAAACGTAATATCGTGTTCACAAAAGCAATTCCGAGGGTTTGGACTCTTTTGAAGCCCAAATTTCGTGCATTTGGTACATTTAGAACAGAATTCCGCAGTAGTGTTGACTTTGGCGCCTTAAAAAAAAAAAAAAAAAAAAAAAAAAAAAAAAAATCAATTCCACCAGTTCGACTCTTTCAAAAACCAATTTTTCCGGATCTGGCACATTAGAATTCGCGGGGTAAACTTCTCGGATTTCACAAACTAAAAATCCAAATTTCTCGGGAATTGGCTCTTTTAAAACAATTATGCAGGTCTTGCTTCTTTCAAAAACAAAATTTCGCGGGTTTGGCCGTTTCGAAGCCAAAAATTTTGCGGATCATTGGCTGTCATACAGACCCAGATTCCGCTGGTTTTGCTCACTCGAAAAGTCAATTTTGGTATAGATTGTCGGCCTCAAAATCCCCTTTCACGGGGTGGACCCATTGAAAAATCAAATCCCATGTTGTTGGCTATTCCAAAAAAGCAATTCCGCCGGTTGGGCTTTTTCGAAGACAAAAAAAAAAAAAAGTTTCGTGGGGTTGGTTTGTTAAAAAAAAAATAATAATAATAATAATAATAATTTTGCGGGGCTGGCTCATGCAGAAAAACAGTTTCATATTGCCCCTGCAATGGCCAAACTATTGCATGCCGGAAATCCATTGCGTGGATTCTTGCCATCCAAATACTTGTTATTCAAGGAGAATAGAAGGCATTCCGGCCCTGCTCTACCGAAACAGATGTGTGACATTTTGATTTCATTGAATCCAGCGTCGGTGTTGTTCGTCAAGATTGAACCGTGCAAACTTTCCGCGCTTTTGGAACCATGTTGAGTTCGGATTCTTGGTAGAGTTGAATAATTTAGTGGAACGTAAAAAAAAATAAAACTCAAGGATAATCATTGTGTTGAAGCGACGTATGACGAGCCTCGTAGAGAAATGTCACTCGTACCATTAATTTAGTTAATGAGGAGGAGCAATTAAACAAATTGGTGAAATTAAGTAACGGTATTCCACTTGCGTTTATTGTTTCCCTCAGGATTCTTGCGCTAAAAAAAGTTCCAAACGTTGACGAAGTTCAACGAAAAAATTAAAATAAATTAATTCATCATGTTGGAACGAGGCCATTTGTTGCATTCTATCAACAAAGAAATAAGCCTTTGTTGATAAAATAAATTAATAATAATTTAAATTGTTGTTCCGTATGGTTCACCCACTTCAGAGAATATTGGTCTAATTTCAGCCGTTCGTTTAACCGTCCTGGGGCCGTATTCCGAAGCCGTGTGAAAATGCCACGTGATGCGGTTGCTATGACGGGATAATGTTATTTCTCATTCGGCGTCCTTGGATCCCGCTTGCGGCATTTTTTCCCGAACTTTCGTACTAAGGCCCCAGCTATTTAATTAGTACGAGTTATTAATTTCTTCTACGAACATCGTTGAATTAAAAAAAAAAAAACAAGTAAAAATGGTAAGTATTTAGCTTCAATAAAGTTTAATTCTTTATTTTCAGCCTCCCCACTCTCTCGAATTCACTGCATGGTGACTAGGGTGGTGCGGTGAGGGGGGACTAATTCCCTTGAAAAGTCCTAAGACAAGGGTCGTCTAATTTGCAATTAAAAAAAAAAAAGTTCGCCTTTATTTTCGAAAGCCTAAAAGCTTAAATATTTCATTAGTTTTTTTTGCCCGGCTCAGACAAAA
Source organism: Corythucha ciliata (assembly GCA_038030265.1). Taxonomy (NCBI): domain Eukaryota; kingdom Metazoa; phylum Arthropoda; class Insecta; order Hemiptera; family Tingidae; genus Corythucha; species Corythucha ciliata. The sequence continues at coordinate 50,672,623 of CM075942.1, read as the reverse complement.
CTCGCGTGGTCAGATCTTGTTATAAAATAACAAGGCTGTTCTGAAGAAGGACGTTAGGGGCCAAACGATGAGAATGTTATAAGGTCGTTGAGTACACAATTTATGAAATAATTCAAACATGTTGAGTCCGTGCCGCATACAAAAGAAATAAGTGGTGGAGGGGAGGGGGGAGTCAACTGATTTAGCTAGTTTTGGAGCGATTTGAGAATGTATTTATACACCTGTGGGTTTGAGTTGAGAGAGGTTCTTCCCCTATAAATAAGTTGGAATGATTGATTTTATATCTATATGATTGATAAATACGGAAAGTGATACTTAGATTTTCCAAGCTCTTTACCCACCTGACAACTCAATTTTTTCGCTCAGAACTGTACACACCTCCTCGACACTCCCCCCTCCACACGCCACAACCAAAAACTTTGTAAAGGATGAAAACTCGTTCGACCCATCACTATAGGTACAACGGAAAGAAAAACATCTCGATCGCGTGACTTTGAGTTTATTGCTTTTATCCTCACAGGGGGCTCTCATTTGACGCTTTTCTTCGCTTAAACAGCGCAAAATTAATGTGCGTAAAATGCCAAGTTGTAGGCGACGGGTGTAAGCAGAAATCTTTCCGCACCTGTCGTCTAATTTAAATGGCAATTAATTAAAAAGCTTGAAAGAACACTAGTAGGTACATGTTTTGACACCGACTTTGTTAATTAGTTGATTACTTCCTTGTTAGTAGATAAATTTTATTTTTCTGTACTGGATGGTTACTGTATACTTTTTTATTTTGTAGTAGTTTTAGATGTTGAATGATTTAATTCGAGCTATCGCAAAAAAATAAATAAATAAATTATTCAACTAATGCGTGTGTTTTATCATTAACTATAACCATGCGTAAGATATTCAAACAAAAATTATATATAATCCATCGCGTCAAGAAAAAAACTCTCTTCGCCCCCCTGTGGAATCGATTTCCCTGTCTCTTAATGTATTAAATCAATACCCCCGAGCCCCAGTGGGCAAGCCCGTTGGTTATACGGGCACGCCAAGTCTCAAGGAAATGGACACTTTAAACTCAAGTAACGAGACTTTTGAGATTGAAGAAATTCAGCCCCAGAAACGGGGTATAGGTACAACAGCTATAACAGAAAGCGCTATTTTATCCCCAAAAATGACTAATTAGACCCCCAAAAACAGGGACGTTCCACCACAGAGCATAAAATTGATCGATTTCGCTCCCCCCCCCCCCCGATTGATTAACAAGTTCGAAATTTCACGACAAAATTGGTTAACAGTTGGTATATTAGTCTTTACTCATCACACTTCACTCACAAGAGGCGGAACCTTGAGATTGGTTTTCTGATTGATTGTGAGACACCCAATGAAATGAGCATTAATGGACCGAAATCCCGTGTAATTCGCACTTTGAGCAGGATTTTTGGAGGGCTAGACTTTTTTTTGGCAGTGTCAGCCCCGAGAAATGATCTTTAAATCAGTGGCATGCACGGAATTATGGACCTTCAAAAGAGCCAAATGGGTGGAATGTGTTTTTAAAAGAGCCAACTTAGGTGTTCGGACGATTCAGACTCATAGGCGGGAGTAAGATAACATTATTCCCGCCGGATAACATTACTCCCTGGTTGATAACATTATTCCCTGATTTTGTAAGAGAAAGGAACATAAGACGCACGAAAATTCTGTCAGATCGAAACCTTCTTTGCGAACATTAACGTTTTCAGTATTTTCCTAAGTTGAATATTCCAAATCATGTTCGGTTGAACCTGAAGCCAAGTATATAACTCTGGAGTAAATAAATCAGTTTATTTTCTTCGAGCCATTACAGCCCTCGCTGCGTTCGTGATGATAAACTTGCCTCTCAGAAAATAAACTACATCTTTACTCCCTCTGTATAATGCTATTCACGTACTAAGATGATACGAGTTTCCTAACTGAAAGAACCGATTAAATCCTACCTAGGACCTACTAAATTAACCCAGTTTTTCAACATGTTTCACCTTGGCTTATAGCCTTCTCGGAATTAACTCTCTTTATTAGTTTATCACCTAATTCAGAAACTTGGGTAGTTACCTATTTCATTCATCAAACCCATGTAAGCCTCTCACGCAGTGGTTCTAGGGAAGCTGCAAAGTTCAGATCCCTCCTCCTTCGGATTTATTTTTAAAATTGGATTTCAGAGTTTTCAACAAAACATTTATCGCGGTTTAAATAAACGTTCTTGAGAAAAAGAACGTTTTGAGAAGAAAACTAAGAAAATAGCGGTCTTTCTGAATAATTGAAGTGGTCAAGTTATAAAAGTAGGTATCGTCGTTTTATCTCATTTCTTTACACTGTTAATCTCTTAAATAAATAAACGTATCAATTTTTTTGAATAACGAAAAATATCTCGCGGATTATTTCGGATCGATGGCCGCGAATTACGTAAAAAAAAAAAAAAAAAAAAAAAAAATCGGCACGAGGAGGAAAAAATGTTGTTCGATTATAATTAATCTTTTTGTCTTTTTTTTTACGTAACATACATCTTGAAAGGCTTAAACGCAAAAAAATATGGATTTATTGATGAAGTGATTAATTGTCGGCATTTCTTTGTTTTCCACTTGTGATTTAAGTGAAAGCTTGGAGAGGTTGTGGTGTTTTTCCTTTTCCCTGCGGGAATGTTGCCTTATGGGGGGCTCGTTTTTTGTTCTTTGTTTCTACGCTTACAGCACTTGACCTCGCAATTTTCCGAAATGAGAGAGCTAAATGCAGGATGCCCGTTCTAATTTAAGAGGGTCAAATTCAGTGGAGGAAAATTGAGGAATTCCAGGAAATCGCTCGATAAATAAAATATCACACGCATACGCGCGATAATGACAAGGCGCTGCAACTCTTGGTGAAGACTTTTCAATTAACTATCGCGCGTTTCTTTTTCGTACTCTTCGCTTTAAAGTGGCCTGGAAGAACAGAGCCCCAAAAACTTCTTAAAATTATAGAGACGATTTTTGCATACTAACAATACTTCACGTCTTTGTACTTGACACAGTTACAATTTGTTCAACAGTTAAGATAACGCCTCGGGTACGTTCAATCATTAAAAGGCTGGCTTAAATTTGTTAGCAGTTGTTTCCTTTATATTTTTAGTCTCCTTGATCTGCTTATAAAGCCTCCACATGCAAAGAAAAACTCAGAGATGAAAAAAATGAATGAAAAAAAAAAAAAAATTAACGTGAGAGAGCCTACCTAGCCGTGATCATTGTGGCGTTAGCATACTTGACCCCGACGGGATAGGACAAAACCGGGCACTATTTCGCGCTTTAGTACCGTCTTCTAAAGAAATAGAAATAAAACCACTGGCCTGCATTGATTTTACAAATAAGGGGTTGCTGTACACATTATGTTCTGTGTTCAGCTCTGCATTGCTCAATTCTCAACTTATAAATATTAACGCTTGCAAGTTACGGATAAATGTGTATGTGAGGCTTTAGGGGCATGCGATTTGCGTTATTTTAATTTAAAATTCGCAATATTTCAAGTTCTTGGGGAGGGTTTAAAGGCAAGTTAGACTTGAATGAAACTTTTTGTCTACTCACCGTTAAAAATTTATCGTTATTAAAAAACAAACGCGCGAGACGAATTTTGCGAACCACGGGGCGCACGAAACGATTTTGACAGCTCCACTGCTGCTAATCCAATAGCGCGCTAAGCGTCACTGCCAGAGGCCTTAGGCGTATTATAGCTCTTGTGTCCCCTCCACCTCACCACAACCCATGTTAAACATATTCCTTTGGTGGGGCGGTATGAATCGCGAGGGGGGGGGGATTTATATCGCGTTTTTGACAGGCACCCAGCTGTTACCCCTGGTTGTAAGTTTTTTTTACGGGAGGCGGTAGGATGAGATGGGGGTGGTGAGGAAGGATAGTTAGTACTGCCCCTTCTCATCGTACAGCCAACAATTGTTAATGGGTGGCTTAATAGGCGAATGCCATGATCTCTATTGTAATGATTGAAAGGAGGGGAAGGGGAACGGGTTAGGCCCTTAAAATAGGAAACCATTGATAACACTGTTATTTATTGAAATGTTTTTTCCAGTTCAAATTTTCCCATTTGAGAAGCGTTCTGTGTGGGGCTCAAGTTGATGAGGCGTAGTGACGTCCGTGGTGGGGGGGGGGGTACGAATTCGTACCAAAAATCCCTTTTTTGTTACATTATAATAGTACACTAACTACATATCAGTTAAATCGGAACAACAAAGAAAAGTGGCACTATGAACTTTTCTTTGTGGTGGTTTTTATGATAATGACTCATGCAGCGATTAAACATTTTCTTTATTTAACGAGGAAACACAAATAAGTCGCGGGGAAAAGAATTCGTTCGATTCTGCATGAACTGATTTGTATATTTTCTTAATGCTAGTATTAACAATCCCCGCGTGGTCCTGTGCTATATGGATAGTACATGTGGCACGCTATTTGCTGTTTAAAATATTCTATATGTAGATTTAAGTTTTTGACCGCTCCCGCAAACTTTCAGGGGCCCTACAACAAATCGATGACACAATCGACAGTCCGGAGGTCCAAAGAAGAGCACAGCAGGCAGACACCACGCTGGCCCGCACTGCGGGGAAAGATCGGCTGAAACTAACGACATTTGAGTAATGCTCCTTTTAAGGAGGGCTGTTGGCGCCGCAATAGGTGCGTTTTGACCGACGCGCTGTCTGAATTTGGTCAATTGAGCATTCAATCCCTGGAGATCTCGTAAACTGCATCAGGCTCAAATGCTCTGGCTGATGTGCCCCATAAGCCCGTTTTCCAGGAGCCACACGAATTCTCGAAAGTCATGCAATCAGTGGCGGAACTATACACCTATCGGAGCCTGGGGCTAAATCGGGTCCACGAAGCATGCTTCCAGAAACCGTAAATTGGTATTCTCTCGATTTTAGCTAACTAAGAATGAGTGCTTTTTCTCGATTTCAACCGCGAACTAGCGCTCTTCCTCAATTTTAGCTGCGAATTAGTGATTTTTGTCCACTTATTTATTACAGCTTTTTCAAATTTTAGCTTTGTAAAGTTGCCTCCAGAAGCCGCACATTGACTTTTTCGTAGCTTTAGCTCCGAATGAGCGCATAGCATTGAATACGCGCTTTTTATTGATATTAGCTGTGAATTAGCGCGTTTTTAAAACTATATTCGCGAGGGTTGCTCCCAAAAATAGTTTTCTCAATTTTTGCTGAAATAATGTTCGCTTTTAACCACGAATTAACGCTTTTTCTCATTTTTAGCCAGGATTTATCCGTTTTTACCCATTTTAGTAGTGAAATGATCGCTTTTTATAAACAGACTGGAATCTTAGCGATTTTCTCTCAGGTTTGGTCTGGAATTCGCACTGAGAATCCTCGAAACGATGTTTTCTCAATTTTAGCTTCAAATGTGTGCATTTTCTCAATTTTAGGCGCGAATAAGAGCCTTTTCTCAACTGTAGCCCCCAATTAGGGCTTTTTCTCAATTTTAGGAGTGAATTAGCGATTTTTCTAAGTTTTTTTCGCAGCGACTGACCGCTTTTGCCCAATTATAGCCTCGAATCAATGGTTTTTCTTACCCCCCCCCCCCTCCGTGACAAGTCAAAGTCGAGATCAATAGTCTTTTCACATGCCCCTAGAACAGCAGAATTATTGGTTTATTAAATGTTAGCCGTGAAAGGGCCTCCAAACTCGGTGAATCAGTTGTAAGAGATGAAGTCAAATATTATTATTTTGATGACCGTATGTTTAAAGAGAATGAAAAAAAAAAGTTAGTTTGTGCTTGAATTGAAAAATAAGTAGAACACTCTTCTTAGTAAAATCGGGTTTATTACAATTTTGGCGCGGTCGGCATGAATCAACTACTTTCGCTTCGATTCAAGAAGCATGCAGAAGAAACTGTTCTTTTCTCTGTTAAACTACCTGGTGATCAGACGTGGCTTACTCTTCCGAGTGAAAAACGAAAGCTATCCAATCATCAGCAGTTGCTTCAGCTTGATGATGTAGTCAACGCTCTCGCTGAAAATTTTCAGCAGCGTACCATTGCTGTTGATGCAGATGAGGTTCTACTACAACATTTCAAACAGTTCTCGACAAACAATTCAGAATCGGATGATGATTTCCATGATCCACCTGGGATAAATCGGCTCGAGAATACTTCGGTGTCAGACGTCATCACACTATTTGGTTCAATCTTGAAGGATCAACAAGAAAGGAGTATCGGGTTGATGGAAAATTTAATGTCGTCTTTGGTGACTAAATTTCACGGTAATCAACAGCGCGTGGATGTTCCCTTATTTGACGGAAAAAACGAAGATCCAAAAACCTGGATGATTATTTATGAAAAGGCTTGCGAAACGAATGAATGGGTTACTGATGCTTTGAAAGTCGACAATTTAATATCAAGTTTCTCTAAAGGTAGCACAGCTCACAAGTGGTACCATTCTCGTATGCTCGCCTCAGAGGAATCCACATGGTCTACGTGGAAAGCATCGTTTATTGAAGCTTTCGGCCAAAATCAAGTCCAAGCAGCCAAAGCAGCAAACACGTTCTTTTACACGTCGGGTTCGTTGATGGATTTCTGGTACGAGAAAGAGCGGTTGATTACCTTGGCATACGGAGCACTACCTGACAAAGCACTGGGATTGCTAATTCTGCTAGGTTTACCTGATTATATGCAAAACCAGATAGCACTTCTAACTTGGTCTTCAAAAGAAGAATTAAGGAAGATTGTTGAAAGACTAAAGCCGCATGTTACGTCCGACTCAAAGGATCACGTCTCAAAGTTCAACCAGTCGTACAATACGAAACGTAAATTTCAAAGCAAATCGGAAAATCAAGGGAGTATCTCAACTGTTGATGACAATGAAATAAATAATGATTTTGTCTCTTACTCGTGTTTGTCAGAAGTGTCATTCGTACCAACCAGAAGGTTCAACATAAACGGGGTGCCTATCCCAGCTTTATTAGATACTGGCGCTTCTGTAAATTTGACGAACTACAAAATGGTCGAACAGAACAACTGGACGCTCGAGAATGACGTCATTTTGATGAGGGCATTCAACAATACTAGAGAAAAAATTGTTCATTCGGTTCGACTTGAAATAGAATTTGAAGGAAAAATCGTTCATACCAAGGCTTTTGTGTGTAAGTCAATTTCACATAGCTTTATATTGGGGTATCCTACTCTTCACAAACTTGGGTTTTCCCTTGAGTTTACTCCTAAGACGTGTGATTCGGCTAGCGTTCTGAAAAATGAAATTTATAGCAAAAATGAGGCCGTCTCATTGTTTCCTTCAAATAATACAAAATTAGACCAAAAATTTGCAGTGGATTTCCAAATAAAATCGGGTGTTGCACCTGTATGTCTTAAAGCTTACAGGCTTTCTCGCGAACGCTACATCTGGGCTCAACAAAAAATTAATGAAATGCTCGAGAAAGGTATTATCAGTCGTTCAGATTCTAGTTTTTCTTCTCCTTGCGTGATTGTTCCTAAGAGTAACGGGTCATGGCGTCTTTGTCAAGATTATAGAGAACTGAACAAAATAACCGATATGGATCCATTCCCATTTCCCTTAATTGACGACCTAATTTTCCGTTATGGTGGATGTCGTTTTTTTTTCAAAACTCGACCTGAAGGATGGCTTCCACCAAATCCCTTTAACCGAAAAAAACAAGAAATATACCACGTTCGTCCTCCCGTTCGGTCAATTTCAATTTAATTTTTTACCTTTCGGGTGGAAAAATTCGCCGCCAAAATTTCAACGTTTCATGACTTCGGCGTTGGGAGACCTTTTGAATGACCCGGTCATTTCGGTATACATTGACGATATTTTGAACGGTGGAAAAACTAAAGATGATTGTGCCCGCAAAACTTTCCAGGTCGTCAAGAAGCTATCTGAACTGAATTTACAGTTGAACTACGAGAAAAGTCAATTCTGTGAAGAAAAAGTAACATTCTTAGGTCGCTTGATAGACGGGCAAACGAAAACTACGAAAGAGGAATCAGTTGAAAAAGTAAGAACAATGAAACGGCCGAACGATTTGCACACATTGCGGGTTTTCACTGGGCTCACAGGCCATTTCAGGGCATTTATCCCGGATTATGCAAAAATAGTTAGACCTCTTGATCGTCTGAAGAGCAAGGATGTGAAATTCGTTAGGCCGTTTCAAAAGCATTCCAACTTCTAATATCCAAGATTTCTTCAAATCCTGTTCTCACACTTCCTGATTGGACATTACCATTTGAACTGTGTACGGATGCCTCAAATTTCGGTTGTGGTGCCGTGTTATATCAAAGAGATGCACGTTAGCCTAAAGTTCGTCAGCTCAGAGTGATAGGTTATTTTTCACATACGTTCACTAAAGCAGAAGTGAATTATTCCGTGACCGACAAAGAAGCTTTGGCAGTAATTAAAGCCGTAAAATATTTTCGTTCTTATTTGGAAGGGCGAGAACTCACAGTCAATACAGACCACCAAGCCTTGCCATATTTATTGGATTTAAAAGAACCGAGAGGACGTCTAGGAAGATGGCAAGTTTTCCTCATGTCATATAACATCAAAATTAATCACAGAAGTGGAAAAGAGCTCGAAGATGCTGATGCAATATCACGCCTATGCTTAGAGCGAGAGGAAACCGAATCGTTGCCAGTCAGTAACTTAGTCCAAAGGCTCGACACAAGAATTAAAATTGACCCACTTCACAAGAACGAGGTTCTACGAACTTACCATGATGATCCTGATTCTGGTGGTCACGATGGGTTTTTACGGACATATTTCAAAATCATATCGCGTTTCTTCTGGCCAAAAATGAAGCAAGAAATTCATCAGTACGTCAAGTCTTGCCACGTTTGCCAGATAACAAAATTCAAATACCGTCCAAAACCAGATACATTGATAATCCAAAACAAGTCTGAAACGCCATTTGAATGCCTTCATTTAGATTTTGGAGAAAAAGTTAAAAAAAAGGAAGGTTATCCCCAATCATTTCTAGTTGTCGTCGACGAGTATTCTCGCATGATCTTTACAAAAGCTATGAAGGAGAGTTCTAAAGTGGTAATACATTTTTTAAAATGTCTACCCTTCATCAACAGGGTGAAAAAAATAGTAAGCGACAACGGTCCTCAATTCACGTCGCAGGAAATGAAGCAATTCGCAGTTGAAAAATCAATCCAATGGATTACGTCTGCTCCTTATCACCCTGAAGGCAACGGCTTAGCAGAACGGAAGATGAGAGATATCAAACAATATCTCGCTTTGTACCCAAATTTTAAGGGAGGCTGGAAAAGATGTCTAGAAGCTGCAATGAATCACTTAAATCGCTCTCCTACTCATCAGCTCTCGGACGCTCGCCTTATTTCAAAGCTTACGGAATAGTGTTCGTATTTCCTGCTGATGAGAAGTTCGGAATAAAAGGAGATTCTATCTCCGAACAATTAATGCCAAAAAAAAAGGAAGCTCAATACTATAAGAATATGAAGAAACATTTTGACAATCGACGTCCTAAAAACATACCAAAATTTGAAGTGGGAGATAAGATTCTTATTCAATGTGGCTATAGAGGAAAGGAACCAAACGTCAAGGGCCCCTATGTGCTTAAAAGGATCATATTCAAGGACAACTACCCCAAAACGTTATTTTACGAAGATGACCAGAACAATGAAAAGACAACTTCAATTCGAAACACTCTTCCTTACCATTGTCGGAGCAATGGTGATTCTTAAGAAAGGGGATGTAAGAGATGAAGTCAAATATTATTATTTTGATGACCGTGTGTTTAAAGAGAATGAAAAAAAAAGTTAGTTTGCGCTTGAATTGAAAAATAAGTAGAACACTCTTCTTAGTAAAATCGGGTTTATTACATCAGTGATTTATTCTCAATTTTGGTCTGGAAAGTGCACAGATAAGGTGAACTGGTAGCCTAACTCCTGACATTTGTCTTTTCACTGGCCCCGAGAACAGTCTGGGTTGGCCGAAAAACTGGTCGTTTTAGACAACTACAACCTAATTCGGGCCTGAAACTGTCAATTTTGGCTCAAAGCAATTTTCGCCTTCAAAGCAATCAAAAAGCCTTTTGATGAAGTCTTTTGACAAATTTTTATTATTACGTGAGTGTTAAATAACTTTAGGTAATTAATTAATTTTTTGAGTAAAACTTTTTTTTATTACCCCGAAACTATTCGGCGTAGTTAAATAAAAAAAGAATGTTTCACTCAAAAAATTTATTAATTACCCAAAATGTCTTTAAGTAAACTACCTACTATTTAATGGTAAAATAAACATTTTCGGTGTAAAATATTCAATTATGAGGTGAAACCGTAAAAGTTTTGGAGCGAAATCGCCAGTTTTGTAGCGACATCTTTACTTTGGGGTAACAGTTCGGCTTTTGCGTGATATTGTCTGTTTCAGAATAAGATATTTACTCTCAGAATAAAATCTTCAGTTTTGGATTTAAAAATGTCAGTTTTTAACGTCTCTCAGACAAGAAGTTGAAAATTCGGACATCCTGTTATTGGAGGGCTAAGCCCTTCCAACAAGTATCAATATTTCTGGGGGAAAACATAGTGAGTTTTTGGACTGAAAATCTTAAATAGAATAGGAAATGTTAGTTTTTGACGGATTCTGACCTTTTTTGTGAAATTTCAGTTATACTGGGGAACAATTTGACGGTTTAAAGTGCCTATATCAGCCTAGACACACTACCAGTTCTCTTGCTGGGGTCTTTGGTGCATCTGACATCTTCTGCCCACCCTTAGACCAAGGGCTGGCTACGCCCTTGCTACTTAGGACCCCCCCCCCCCGGACGGATCCGGCGTTGACTCGTGACATAATAACTACTATTTTCGGGCACAAAACTTTGGGGGAACCTCACTGGAAGACTGGTCGAGACAAATTCCACGAAAAAAAAAAATATGACAAGACGAAAAACCAAAAATAAGTGCATCTATTTGCCTTTATTGTAAAAACACCTGTAATATGCATTTATACGACAGATAAATTTAAATTATGTTGATCCCAGTGATATGAAAATACCACCTAACTGCTTCTTTGAACGAGTACTATTCAGGAGTAAAATATGCAAATATGCTTGAATCCGACTTACCAAATACATTATGGAGCCAGGAACCCTAACATAATAAAAGGCCCCGAAATCCAATAGTAATGCTTCGCCTACTTTTCAATGGCAATTTTGATTTTTAGTGCATTTCATTCTGAAAATGCACTGTTGGTCTCGTCGTGATGGTGGCAAACGTGGGTCATGTCATGTTTTTTTTCACGTTTTAGAACCTCTAGAACACGAATTCAGTGGTCTCCAGGATTCATATATATCTATACATATTTCTTTATACAGGGTGGTCGGTTTTGAGTAGCAAAAAAAAATTGGGTAATAGTAGGTACACCAAAAATGGGATAAATAAGTTGTTTATTCTTCAAATGCAATGTTATTTTAATTTTTACTATGCCAGAGCTTGGATTTCTCAAGAAAGAGAGCAATTCAAATGAATTTTGGCACCTGTTATCATTCACATTTTAGCCCAAAATGTATGAATTTTTCGCTTCTTATCGAATTTTTTTGTCAAAGGAGGGAGATAATTCCACTTTCGAGTACACCGTTGGAAAGCTGGGAAAACGGAGAAGTTTTTATGACGCTTGACAACGTGTGAAGCAATTTTTGGCGACACAGTAAATTGTTGTTTGAAGTCAAATTGTTTGTTTCTTTGCATTGACACAACGAAAACGTTACGTTTTTAGGCGCTTTTGACTATTTAGAATATTGATTTTGCATTCCTCCCATAGAGAATTTTCCGTAGATTATGAAACTGCCATTACTTTTGAAAAAAAGTGAAGTAGAAGCTGAGAAATAGCAGTTTTTCGTTGAAAAATACAGTTGCGCCTAAAAATCACTAAAAAAAAAATACTACTCGAAAACAAAAAGAGATAGGCCACTATCCGAATAGGACTTTTTTATCCCATTTTTGATGTACTATTACCCAATTTTTTTTTTGCTACTCAAAACCGACCACCCGTATATATATTTCTTTATCATATTATGGCCGTTTTCTTGTTAGCACGATAACTCTCGAAGAAATCAATTTAGCGGAACGCGCTTTGGCACAAAAATCAGTTGTCATAAGACCCCGGTCGGTATTGCATTAGGGCCAAATCGGTTGAGGTGGAGGGGGGAAAAATAGGGGTTGAAATGGTCAAAAAATCACTATAAATCACCAGTTGATTCTAGAAGCATCATATTCGGTTCGTATACTCCATGTTAGAGTAACCTTCGATTCCCATTTTAGTTTTTTGAAAAAGTCGAAGGGGAGGGGGTGTTGCCCCCGGGGTGGAAGTAAGTGTGTGGTCTTGTTAGCACGATAACTCTCGAAGAAATTAATTTATCGGAACGAGATTTGGCCCGGAAATCAGTAGTCATACGACCTCGTTTGGTATTGCATTGGGCCAAATCGGTCGACTTGGTTGGGGGGGGGGGGTAATATGGCTTGAACTGGTAACAAAATCACTAGAAATCACCAGTTGATTCCAGAAGCATTATTTTACGATGATTTCATTTTGAAGTAGCCTTTGATTCCCATTAAGTTCAGCTTAAACAACGACCCCGGCAGCAAACAGTACGATGGAGGGTCAAACATTAACGAAACAAATCATGGTCTCAACATTACTACTTCTGGGACGGCTTAGGGTATCCATACACAAAATTAAAGTGCACTCTTTCCGACCGCCAGCTGCCGGAGCGAAATTTTATCTATAAGTTTGGGGGCTGTAGACTCCATCTCACACCATCCTACTGGTCTGCCTCTTTGCATCAATGCTAATAGGCCTCTAGACTTGTGGGGAACCTTAACGTGCAACATGGGAGTGTTGCGGGTTGCACAGGCAGGACTAACCTGAGAAAGGCTTATTTTGTAACTTCATTGTAAGCTTGAAAATCTGGAACGTGACAACCCGTCGTTAAAGTGCGTCTTAAACGGCCCCTGTCTGAAGCATCCTCTTTTTTCCCTTCCCTTTTTCTGTCATATAGGGGAGTGTTGTGAGTCCAAAGTCAAGAATAGTGCAACACACTCTTCTTCCTCATAGTTGGCCTTCCTCCTCTGCTCGCAGTGATTCTCAACGCGCAATTTGCATTTACATTTTACTCAAGCAGTGAGCAGTCAAATTCGTTTGCATTTGGTGGAACATTTAAAAATCTCTATGTTTCTTTCTCTCTTCTGTTTTCTTAGCGACATTCTTAAGGTAAATCTCTTGTGTTTTAACTACCGATGCTTGTGCTCGTCATTTTAAGACAAAATGTAACGGAAATATTACAGCGAGGCTTCTGATACCTGACAAAATTGAATTTTTTGAGTCTTAAGGCGAAAAATTTTGAACGCTCGTAATAATGTGGTCATACTACGCCATATCAGGAGAGGAGTTCACAGTGTCCTTCGACTCACCAGAAAACCCGCTAAGACGCGTTTTGTCATTACGATATTTTAGTGTTGTTTTTTGTGTACCTACTTCACGCTTGGAAAAATTCCCCGACACATCGCTCCAAACAAGCTTGAACAAACAAACTAAGGTCTACGTGAATGTTATCGTCCAGAGGTTGAATAATTGTGTTTTTGTTGTTATTATTCGAGATCAAAGAGCAGTATGGAATGTACACAGCTGTAGCTGGACGCCGGCACACGGGGTACACGTGACACGGTTTCCAGCCACATAACAAACCATAAAAACACGACAGGTAATAAGGGGGAGTTGTACATGTGTTTCCTCGACCCCCCTCCAATCGTACCTCGCCAACTCGGCGTTACGTAAATTGTCACCGTAGTTCTGCACCAATCCTGGATTTTAAGGCCTCATTTTAATCTCCAGGTACTAATTCCGCACGCCCGATAAATCTTCATTTTTCATATTTCAACCTTGAAACAACTATAAAATTCACTTTAACTTTTACCTTAAAAATTCGAGCTCTTAAGACGTCTTATTTGGGAAAGCAAGATTAACGTGTGTGCGGAATTGTCTGGATATTAAAATGAGACCTTAAAATCCAGGATTGTTGCAGAACTACGGCTACAATTTACGTATTGCCGAATAGGCGAGGTATGATTGGAGGGGGGTCGAGGAAACACATGTACAACTCCCCCATAAGGAAACACTCAGTGACCTTCGGGGACAGGAATGAAACAGAACACCTTCGTTTGGTTGATGGGCGAGGGGGATGAACGTGGAAAGATTTTTTTTTTTAGCGTCCGAGGAATTCTGCAGAGGAAAAATTGACGTTATTACAACACTCTCGAAAGTGACAGTGCAAGTAAGGCGCTCTTGCAACGCAGTAGTAACCGGTAATTGCGTGAACAGGTTTGGACTCGTTCCTGTATTTTAAATGTGAGGCGATCAATATTCAAGAATAATATTGTGGCGAGAGGCGGCGGTGCCTTATATAATGGTGAGGGGGGGGGGTGATGTGATGATTATTATCGTCCTGCTGAACTGGAGAGAAACGAAACGTCAAAGCTGCTTCAGGCTAAGGCCGACTTATTTTTTGAGTGAAACTGGTGCTTTTTGACTACATTATATTTCTTTCTTAGGTGCCAAAGTCAGGCGCCCACCAACCTCATGTTTATCTCACCAGCTTCCAACGCTAAACGGGTCTTTCCCATTGTTTCAGATCATGGTGCTCGAATTCTCTCCCAACGCCTACTTAAATAAAGAGATCCTACGCAGGTATCTCGCCATACCGTAACCCTCTGGTAAAATTCAGGCGACGTACGTTTGGATCGACGGCACTGGGGAAGGTTATTTGAGATGCAAATCGCGTACTTTCAATTTTGAGCCGTTTACTGTAAACGGTAAATTTGAAGGGTTTAGACGATTTTAGAACTACCAGAATGGAACTATGACGGAAGTTCAACCGGTCAGTCCGTGGGTCAAAACAGTGACTGCTACTTGACACCCGTGTCGATGTTCAGAGACCCGTTTCGATTAGGACCCAACAAACTGGTGTTGTGCGACACTTATAACTACAAGGGAGAGCCCTTAGGTGACGCTGAAGATATTCTGGGAACTATAGACTCAAATTAATTTTTAATTGCGGTAAAACGCAGAAACAAATCACAGAGTTTCCTGCCTAGAAGCGATGAAAGCTGCTGGCTCCCAAAAACCGTGGTTCGGCATTGAACAAGAGTACACACTTCTTGATATGGATGGTAGATCGTTTGGCTGGCCTAAAAATGGCTTCCCAGCTCCACAAGTAAATTTGTACACAAAGTAAAACGAATGAGATAAGCTGCGTTAAAACCGAATAATGTCAACAAAATTCTCGTTTCGGTTTTCTGGCGTCACTGTTGTGTTTTGCCGTTGTGTTTTTCAGGGACCTTACTACTACGGAGTGGGTGCCAACAAAGTAGTCGCCCGAGATTTGGTGGAAGCTCACTATAGAGCTTGCTTGTTCGCTTGTATCGAAATCACTGGGACCAACGCTGAAAATATGCCGTCATCGGTGAGCTCATGTTTGTTCTGTACCTACTAATTGTTTTTAAAATTAAAAAAATGATGATTATAGTACAAGAAGACACCACCATCAGACAGCACGTCACAAGGGTTTGAGAAAATGTATTTTTCTTTATAGTGGGAATTTCAAATTGGTCCGTGCACAGGCATTCACATCGGTGACCAACTATGGATGTCTCGATTTATTCTCCACAGAACAGCGGAAGACTTTGGTATTGTCGTCACTTTCGATCCTAAGCCAATGCCTGGATGGAGTGGCGCTGGAGCCCATGCCAACTTCTCAACTCTTGCGATGCGAGAAGGCAACGGAATTTCGTTAGTAATAATTATTACAAGTTTTTAATGCGTTAAATAGCATGAAACTGAAGGTGAAACCACATTGAAACAGCCATATCGAGCAAGCCGTTGAAAAATTGTCAAAACAACACACCAGGCATGTAAAAGCCTACGACCCACAGAGGGACAACGAGCGAAGATTAACTGGTCAACACGAAACTGCGTCTATTCACGAGTTCTCTTCCGGTTAAAAGCTACAATAAATTAACAAATTTCTCACGCCTCTCATTTTGGTTTTTTGTTTTTTAGGAGTGGCTAACCGGACGGCAAGCGTCCGCATTCCGCGGCAGGTCGCCACTGCCAAAAAGGGCTACCTGGAAGACAGGCGTCCGGCTTCCAATTGTGATCCTTACGCAGTAGCAGAAGCCCTGGTACGCACAATATGCCTCAACGAGTGAATATCAATAAATAAAAAAAAGAAAAAACATAAACTCCTTATTTAAGTGCTACTTACTAAATAAACTGGCATCAAAATGATTGTTTATTATTCTTCGTGGGTTTCGCTCAGATTGGCTCATCCCAAAAACGAATTTCGCTGGGTTTGCATCTTTGGGGGAAAAAATCAAGGTGTTGACTCCCTCAAAAAACGAATTTCGCCCCTTAAAAGAATGTTTCGCGGCTCTGTTGGTTCTCCCAAAAAACACGAGTTTCGCTCGTTGAAATAGTATAATACGATAGAATTACGTGTAGACGTAAAGAATCATTTTACGAACGAGGCGCGATGTTTACCGCGTCTCTTATAATACGAATACTCTTACTCTTACGAATAGTCTCTACTCTTAATGCTAATAATAATAATAATAATAATAATAATAATAATAATAATAAACAATCCGCGATGTGTACTTCGTCTCGTCCCATAATCGGCCGAGTTCGTAAAGCGATTTTACGCCTCAGTATCGTACGCTATTTTTCCTAAGATTGTACGGAGATTTTTAAAGTCAATTAATTATTTAATTTGCCAGTCAAATTATCCAAAAAAACGGGTAACGGGTCCAGTATCATTTTTTTTGTATATCTTGTAGGTACGTATAGGTAAGGAGTGTTTGAGAGAAAAAAAAAAAAAAAATGTAAATTCTAAAACCCTCGGCACAACTTTTGACAGCCCGAAAACCGTGTTTTTCCAGCATTTTTGTCTAAATATCCCTGGAACCATCGGCTTTAGAGAAAACCATCCCATGCAATGCAGCTAGGAAATTAAATTTCTTACGTCTTTTGTACTCAAAGTGTTTCTCTACGACCAATGTGGAACGCGCTACAGCCTCTCGGACCATTTTTCCCGTAATGGTTAAAAGTCTTAAAATCGCTGGTTTCCGGCAAAAATTACGTTCAGTGAGCTTCATTTCTTGCCGCCAACATTCATCCCTTTGTCTTTCCCAACTTTTCGTCCCCCCTCCTACAACTCTACAACTAGGTTGAATTTCAAAATTACTTTTTTTTCGGCCAAGCTGGAACCTTGCCTGCTGCCTGGAGGCTCCTTGACGTTGTCACTACCAGTCAAGGATTCACCATGATGCTTGCTTGCAAGTGTTCGGCAAACCGGTGTCGAAGAGTTGAAAGAAGAGCGTTTGACTGAAGTATTCAGTGGCTTTTCCCGCAAGGTGGAGCCGGGCCAGGGAGGGGGATCGATTGAGTGAAAATTTAAAAGTTCATGCGTACGTTAACGTTTCGTGGATGTGCCCCGCTATCTTCACACGCTCGACGCCTCAAGCCACGCCTCGACGCTTTAAGAATTTCCAGTGGATTCTGTTGGAAATTCCTGAGCTTCATTTAACGAAATTTTCCAGTACCTCCACCCACTTCACACTCGCATCCCATCGATGATCGACTGAAAATGAGTTAAATGGCCGTTAAATGGTTAACAGCAAACTGAATTATATAATTGTTGTTCTCTGACATAAAGTGAATCATTTCTATGCAAGCCACCGAAAACTCCAGCCAACAGCTCTTCTTTCAACTCTTCGACACTGGTTTCCAGAACACTTTCAAGCAAGCGTCATGGTAATCCCTCAACTGGTGTGTAAGGACAACGACGAGGAGCCGACTTGCCAAGGTTTCAGCTTGCCCGAAGAAAAGTAGTTTTAAAATTTTCAACCGAGTCCCGTGAGGGCTCGAAAAGTTTGAAATGAAGGAGGGACAAATGTTGACGGCAAGAAATAAAGCTCACCGAAAATATTTTGGGTCGAAAACAGGCGATTTTAAGACTTTTAACCATTAAATGAAAAATGGTCCGAGAGGCTGTAGCTCGCTCCATCTGCCGCACAACTTAATTTGAGGGAAACAAAAAAGAAACAACAAAAGAACCGCGTGAGATGAACCCCGGGCTTGTTTTCTCAAATCCTGCCATTAACTCACCAACATGATCCGCTGACTACGGAGATGATTTGAATTCCACCTCGCGGTTCCAATTCTCCTTCACCTTTAGCTTCACACTTTACGCACGGTAAATTTAAGCGTGCGCAAAGTGGGTTTTTACGCACGCTGAACATCTACGTTTCTTGCTCGTAGGAAAACACGTTTTCGCGGATCTATCTCTTTGGAAACCCAATTCTGCGCGATTTACTATTCAAAACCAAATTTTTGCGGTTTTGGCTTTAAAACCCTCTAGTTTCACGGTTTTGGCCTCAATTTCACTGGGATGACTCACTTTTATAAACCAATCTTGCGGGTTCGGTTCCCACAAATCCTTTTCAGTGTTTGTTCCGTCAATCGCTTTCTGAATAGGTCTAGGACAAGCTGTTTCGGGTAGCCCGTTACCATTTTGTAATAATTAGACTGACTTTTACAATTATTTATATTTATTTAAAAAATATATAAATAAAAACAAAATTTAAGTGAAGAGCAGCCACGATCGACTTAACTTACGTAAACTATTTATTTTTCAAAACTGTATTTCATTAAACAAACTGTTGCAGTAAAAATATATTCATATAGTATATATATTTCAAGGTGTACAACACATTGTAAACACTATAATGAACATTTTCGTTAACCTTTTGATTATTTTTAAAGTTAAAGTTTTATTTTTTTATACAATCTAAAACCATTTTGGGTACAAAAATTTGACAGTCGTAACGAGGATTTTAAAGATAACATAAAAATTGCTCTTATAAGCTAAAAAAATTAAACTTTTGTCGCGTTCTCTTTCTTCGAGGTACGTCACTACACAATACCGACGTTTTAATTACGGTATTCTGTACAATATTTCAATTTTATTTATTGACGGCTTTAAGTTCGGGATCGATTTTCAATGGGCTCAGGTTGAAATGGCAGCTCTGCGAGATACTCTACAGAATTATGGAGAGGGGAGACCTCTGAGATTTAGGAAATTACAAATTGTATCCTTCCCGCGATATGTTAAGTAATCTTTTGTTAAATTGGCTGTGCTTGTAGAGTAAAAAAATGTTTCGTAGAATAATTTTGGCACGTTTTTAGCGCGAATCTCAAATGATACAGGGAAGTTATAACTAAAAATCACCCCCCCCCACATTGGTTATGTAGAAATTGAAGGAGCACTGTTTGTTATAATGTTTTTCATAATAACAATATTAAAAAAACTGTGCTCCTCGAATTTTTTGGCAATGAAAAGGATCAATACTAGACCGCTATTGAATAGTCCGACTGGGGGTTTTGCGGATTGGGTCGAGCCCATAGACTCGACCGAATGCCCAATTTCAACCTTTTGATCGTGTCAACGTCGCACTCGGCTTCACTCATTTCCGGTCGTTCGTGCGGGTTCCTGAACGCCGTCTCGGCGATGGACAGGGACTGTCTCATGGGCGGTTTTCCCGGTCCCAAACATCTGGAAAGAACGAAAGTGCTTGTGGTATGGAATTTTAGAGAGGAGGGGGGTGTAGAGCAACTCTGCATTCATTGATATTTAGTGTGTTTTGGTTTAGAGGACAGTGAAAATCAATATCAAAGGTGATGAGTGGGGGGTGATAAATATTAAAACGGTTGATTAGAAAGCATGCTCAGAACGACTTTGTGTTCATTTTTCTGCCCCAACAAATATTGCGTGGCCATGCGATAGGTTGTAGTACGATATGATGATTGTGAACAACGTGTTGCATGAGTTCAGGTTCAATGTACAAGAGTTATTTCGATGAAGAAATGGAAAATAAAACAAATTCTGAGGTCTACAACAATTCAAATGATATCCAAGACGAATCCAGACATTGTTGACTCGTGTCTTTTATAATTAAAGTACCGGCTGTGCAGAGAAATAGCGGCACACTTCTAGTCAGAAAACAAAAAACAGTCTGCAGTCGAAAAAACAAAAAAACAAACGAAAAAAAAGTGCCTCCGAATTGTGGGATCTAAAAATACCTCTTGTAGTGAATTTTAACCAGAACCAGACAACTGAGTGTAATCAATACCTCGCTCTTCCACCTCTTCTGGGTAGCGACTTGGCCTCGGACATTGGCGATATGTCGGAAGAGGTGCTTGACTGCGCTGCCTGATAAATATACCCTGGAAAAAACAACGGCAAAAAAAAAGAGCTAATTTGAGAATCCATGAGACTAAGAAGAGGTTGATTTTTTAGGAGCTACTAGTAGGTACTTGCTATCTGCAGACCAAACCGGAATTCTCTACATTTTGACCTTTTGGAAAGTTTAATTTTTTTTGGTTTCTACTTGTCTGGTATTAATCATTTCTTACTAGCTTTAACGGTGGCGTCGAGATGATTCGAAGACTCCGTTCGGCTCGACGTGATCTGATCAGGGTCGGATTCTGATTCGTCGGTTTCAGCGTCCGTTTTTCTGTTACTCCGTCGCCGAGCCCTCCTCCCCTTCTAACGCAAGAGAAGAGCCACACAGTCGTTATAGGTTAGTTTGCTAAGCGTTTACGATAAAAAAAAGACTAAAGAAGATTATGCAAGGGTGCGAAGGGAGGAGGAACTTAGCATGCTCATGCATTTTCGTGCACATTGGAATTGGAATATGTATTACGTTAAAATAGCAACTTGGTTGGTTGCAGCATTATTTGTATCCATTTTCGATCTGCCATCCTGCCCTAAGGGAAGCTTAAAAATGATATAAAAAGCGGCTTTAGTAGGTAAACCAAAGCTTGTTTCGTGAGCATTAAATTTGATCTAAAACGGTGAACGTTCCTTCCGGTGGAAATAGCCAGGAAGTTGCGCAATGCTTGAAAGTCGCTTTGCGCTACATCATAAAACTGATCATTTTCGGTTGAGTACTGGCTGGAGTAGCTTGAAAGAGGAAAATAGGGCACTTTTGCCCACTGAAACGAACTATATTTCCAGCCAAGAGGCTCAAAAGTATGGATTTTCTCTACATGGTCTAACATGTTCGAAATTGTATCAGAACGACCCAAAAAAATATGTGTTCCCTGCAACTTGATAGACCAGTCAATATAGACACAAAAGTCGGGGTAAATCGCAAACATGCATGTAATTGATTTTTTTGTTGCGTGTAGTTAGGACCAATGAGAGCAGTTATTACTCAAGTTTGCAACCCTCGAAACCTTTTGCTTAACTCATGGCACTCGAAAAAGTAAGAAATTTCATCACTTTTTCTGGTTTTTTAAACAAAGATACCAGAAGAAAGAGTTTTTCGAGCATGCCCACAGTATACATTGGTAAAGCCAACTAAATTTGCTACAATTTAAGCCATGCCCGAGCATCCTGGGTCTGTTAGTTCAGGGAATACATTCAATCAACAAAATACCTGATCTCGCCAAAAGCGAGATTTTATTGGTAGGGTAATTTTTCAAGACCCGTAGCACTCAAATACACGGTGATTGGTACTTGGGTGAACAAAATGAGAGGGGTGATTGTACACCAAAAATGCAAAAAAAAATTTCCTATAACCTAAGGTCAGATTTCCATTCCTAGTTCAGATAATCAATTTGTTGTTTTTTAGCACATCACGGGTTTTCGCAACAAAAACATATACCTATGTAACATGGGAAGTAAGCGTCCTAGGTTAAATCCAACGACACCACTGAAAAGAGTACTCTTTTTTTTGTTTGAGTAAAGACATTTTGTCTAATGATAAGGAAAGATTCTTTGAGTAAACTGGGAAAATATCAGGATGTTTTTAAAAATGTCAGTTTTTGACAACTGTTCAAAGCTAGACTACATTAGCCATGGTGCTCCCAGCGCCTGGCAAGTTCCTCTAAAACTGTATGAAGTAACTCAGTTTAATACTTCATGCTTATTTTACTCCTGTGCTGTGCAATTTCTTGATAAAAATCCATTGTTATACCAAAAAATGAGGCAATTAGGCCCATTTTGAGTGCCTACAAGAAGATCAAGAGCCATTTCCAAAACTTTTTTTTTCAGCTTAATTCACTTTTCCTATGCTATGAGGATAGACAAATAAAAGTGGAATAAGCTGCAAAAAAATCTTGGAATAGCTATCGTTTCTTCTTTTAGGCACTCAAAATGGGCATAATTGCCTCATTTTTTGGTATAACAATGGATTTTCTCAAAACATTGCGAAGGACAGGAGTAAAATAAGCATGAAGTATTAAACCAAGTTACTTCATACAGCTTTAGAGGAATTTGCCGGGCGCTGGGAGCACCATGGCTAATGTAGTCTAGGTTTGAACAGTTGTTAAAAACTGACATTTTTTAAAAATCCTGATATTTTCCCCGTTTACTCCAAGAATCTTTCGCTAACTTTGGACAAAATGTCCTTACTCACACAGAAAAAAGTGTGCTCTTTTCATTGGTGTCGTTGGATTTAACCTAGGACGCATGCTTCCCAATTTACAGTTGTTTTTCTTGCAAAAACCAGTGAAGTGCTGAAAAACGTGAAAAAATCTATTATCTCGACTAGGAAAGGAAATCGGACCCTAGGGCATAAGACAATTTTTGTTGCATTTTGGATGTTTAATAACCCCTATTATTTTGCTCAACCAAGTACCAGTCACTCTGTCCTATAGAATATTCACGCGAAAATAAATGTTAGGCAATAGCGTCAGATTAAAATTGAGCTACTGCCTAGAATTATTCTCGCGTGGATATTCTGTAGGACCATTATGTTTGAGTGCTACGGGTCTTGAAAAATAACCCTATCAATAAAATCTCGCTTTTTGGCGATATTACATATTTCTTGATTGGCTGTATCTCCGAAAATAACAAACGTAGGACGCTCGGACTGGGCTTAAATTGTAGCAAATTTAGTTGACTTCAACAATGTATACTGTGGTCATGCTCGAAAAACGCTTTATTCTGGTATTTTTGTTTAACAACCTAAAACATTGATGGAATTTCGTGGTTTTTCGAGTGCCACGAGTTGAGCACAAGGTTTTGAAGGTTGCAAACTTGAGTATAAACTGCTCTCATTGGCTCTAACAATGTGCAAAAGAAAAAACAATTACATGCATATTTGCGATGTTTGATGTTTATATTGACTGGCCTATGACCCGATGTGTAAGGAAGGGGGAAGGGCTCGGCCATTCGTTAATTAAATATTTAACCCAGTCATACGACTGGTCTACACGACATACGACTGATCTATACGACTAGTCTATGCAACTGGTCTACACGATTGGACACGTTTTCCTTCAGTGCCTTCTCTGTCTAGCAGGGGCGTAGCGCGACATTTCGATGCTCGGGAGGTGGTCTTGATGGATGCCTCCCCTCCACATTCTGATGGTTTGGGGGCTTTTTGGGCGCGTTTTGGGTTATTTATTTATGCTACTGTTGAGGAGCAAAATCTGCAAAAATTTGATATTTGACCGAGCCAACCCTGCGAAATTGGTTCTTTGACGAAGTCAAGCACGAATCTTGGGGAATATCGCATAATGTCAGAGAAAGAAAGGACCGGCATTTCCCCCTCCAGTGGACCACCGCAGCCACAAGTCAGCCTGGAACAGGGAAGTCACGAAATTGGGTTTCTAAGAAAAAAAATCTGTAAAATACATGTTTAATTGCCGGGTAAAAAAGAGCAAAATCCGCCAAGTTTGGTTTTGAAGGAGCCCGTGTTTACGTATAGTGAAATGGAGCTGCTAAGTGTGCAAGTTTCTCCCGCAATTTGCAATGCGCAAGGAAATACAGTCTAATGTCGTCTCATTTTTGGACTGGTTACTAAAGGATAGCCCGAAAACTTTGGGAAGAATTGTCAGGGGGGTGGCGTACAATGTTCATACGTGATGGAACATGCGACAGAGAGTTTGGGCAACGAGTATTGGAATTTTTAACCGTCGTTTATCGCCTTGACCTTGTTAGTTTTTTCGACCATTTGAAGTTTTGTGGGCCTTTTCCCACGAGTACAAGCCAAACAATTTACACCCGTGTGTGTCTGATGCTTTCCACTGTAGTCATTCCAAGTTAACTACACGCGCTATCGCCTAATCAATAGCTTCTCCCTCCCGGCAATACTCCACATTTACGGAATGTGAAATCAAAGATCTGGTCTGCAGACAACAGCATCGACTACATCTAGGTCTTACGACTAGTTTTTCTTCTTTTAATCGTGCACAACACTTGGACAATCATATTCAATCGTGTCGCTGGGAAGTTCCTTAATGGGACTGCTTAGGTGATAAAAATCTATTTCTTGAAAAAAAAGAAAAAAAAAGGTAAGCACCGCTACGACCTACCATGTGCGACGGCCTCATTGGCTGAGGAGGCACAGCTCCGCAGCCCTGTTCCTGCATAGCTTGTTCGTGGTACATGAAGCTGTGCAGAAGGGTGTTATTCGGCTCGGCTAGTTGAAAAGTAGCGTACGGTGATATGTCCTCTGACGTTTCTGAAAAAATTATTCAATGTATGAGATGGATACAGAGAAAAACAGAAACCAAATGACCTCCACCTGGTATTTTCTCGTTGGAAGGCTGAAGCGACACTTTGTGTATGGTCGCATAGTACCGTTCGCGCTGCGCTTTTTGAGCTTCAGCATTCTGTTGATTGTCCAACGCCTCTTTCATGTTTCTCGCTTGTCCTGTGGAATGATTTGAATTAACGATGCTCAATTTTGCAGAGTTGCAAAACGTTTACTAGTTCTGTGGCAGAAAACGATGGTCGTCGCGGTAATGAACAGTGAAATAATGGCGACCAACAGGGGTATCATGACTCGAAAATCGGTGTAGAACGCTCGAGCGTGACCTCGTCGGACCAGCTCAGGCGGTGGTAGTTCTGCGATTGAATAAAATGTGGATGAAACGATTCTTTTTTTACCTCGAAACATTATTACCTCCGTCTTTAGTTAGCGTGAAAAACTGAAATTCTCCAACAGATGATCCCGCAGAATTCTGCGCCTCTACTTGTAAACTGTACTCAGTCGAAGACAGTAGACCCGTGACGATGAATTTCTTTTGAGGTTTAACGTTATTTGAAACTAGAACGAGACATAATGTAGAAAAATTGTCAAAACGTCTAAAAATACCTTCATTATACCCAGAATCCACTCCAAATCGTTCAAGCTTTTATAACGGACGACGAAAGAAAGCAAGGAGCAACCGTTATCCGGCCAGTTGTACAACTTAAGAATAACGGAAGTTGAATTGGGCTGGAGGAACGACGATGGTGACGGAACTCCTGGCATCTGTCCCTGAGTTTTTACTGGTAAACTAGGGCTGGGTTGAGAGGATCCTAATTTATTGAAACAACTAAGGGAGATGGAATAGGTACTGCCACAGGCTAAACCCTGGAAACATAAGGTTAGTACATGAATTAAAAAAAAAGGTGAGCGTTGCGGTCAATTATTACCTTGAGCTCGTAAACTGTTGTTCTTCTTGAGAGGGTTATTTCTTCGAATTCACCGTTTCCCTTCCTCCAATTTAGGGTATACCCTAGAATAGGAGAAGCTCCATCGTCGCCTGACTTCAGGTGGAGAAGAACGCTATTACTTGTAGCGCTTGTGACGTATAAAATAGGAGGGCTTGGTGGTACTAAAAACAAATAAATTGCTCGAAACAATTCCTACGATCACCCCCCCCCCCAATTCACACCACCATACCTTGAACAATAATCGTGTACACAACGCGATCCGATCCTACGTTGTTCTCGGTTCGACACGTGTAATTGTCAGCGTCGGACCGGGTCACTTCGACTAGAACGAGCTCGCCCGTCTCGAGTATTTGGATGTTGTGCTCGACGCGAGCGTGAAGAAAATCATCGTTGCGAAGCCAATGGCGCCGGGGTGTTGGAACGCCGACGATAACGCACGGTAGTGAGACAGTGTCCTGCCACGGTTTTTTGACAATTTGACCGAACGAAGCTATTCGGGCCGGCACTGTAACAAGAAAAATCGGGGTTTGGATTATTATTTATCCCAGCTTTCAACGGTGCAACTTTTATTTAATTTATTTTTACTATTATTGCTAAATCAGTAGGTTTTAGGTGCTAGATTTGAGCCATGTCGACAAAAGGATAAATGAACGCTAATTTGCGGTTGAGGTTGAGAAAAAGTGCTAATTTGCTGCTAAAATTAGTAAAAAGTGCTCGTTTAGGGTCCGTAAAAAGTGCTTGCAATGCCAATTCTGGTTTCTGATGGCAACTTTGCGGCTAAAATTAACACAAAGTGCTAACTCGGGACTGAAATCGACAAAATGAACGTGAAATTTTTTTTAGAAAATCCCGCTAATTCGTGATGTATGGAGGCCTTTTTACGGCTAAAATTGTGAAAAAACGTGCGTTTGTCGTGGCAAGCCCTCGCCCAAAATCCAGAAAAAGAACCAACTTGGAAAAAAGTCGCTAATTCGCGACTGAAACAAAGAAAAAGCGCTAATTCATAGCAAAAATTCAGAAAACGCCAATATGTCAATAGACGCCCGCACAACATGAAAGCCATCCGGGCTTCATTCTATATATTAGGAAGTTAATGTTATCTCCCAGGGTTTGAACTCAGCGTTATCACGCCAAATCGTAATTATCTAGATTATGCCTCTAGGCGTATTATTTTGTAGCATCTAACAAATTACTAATCGCATTTATTCGAGAGAGAGAGAGAGAGAGAGAGAGAGAGAGAGAGAGTGTGAGAGAGAAAAAACATTCGGCTTATCCGGTCTGCGTAAATACTAAATAATTAAGACCGCCGTTATTATGTTTTGTGCATCAGTCGTAATTATAACCAATCGAAACTTTAGTCACCAGACAGTCAAAACATTTTTATTTGCTTATTGTCTATTTCCCTCTAAAGTGACGCTCAATACCGGCAATTGTGAGCTACGTGCGACCACTTTCTTACTGCTTCCGCAAGTTCCAAAGTGGTTTTCGGAGGAAAGTGATTTCAAGGTCCCCTCTCTTCAGCTTCGTTGAAAACTTCTCGTTATATAGAAGAGCCTTCCGTGCATCAAAATAATTAAAACGTTGATTCCATTTAAAACTTTATAGAAGTAGGCGGCTGGGTACTTTATTAACATCGCCACCACGTTTTATGCATTGACTTTCTTTACAAAAGATATTGTGGGAGTGTACAGGATTGGTAGGGGGGCAATTTCGAATAATCTTTGTCATCATCGAAGTACCGAGCATTTTGCATAATGAAATCTCTGGTGAAGTGTCAGTAGGAAGGTGGTGAAGTGTCAGGGAGGGAGGGGGGAAGGAGCACGTTTCTAAAATCTTTTATACCTCGGCTACTGGGTTGTTGGGCGACAACTCTGGAACTGGGTCCTTCGCCAACTTTTGTAGACGCTGTCACCCAGTACTGGTACTCTACATGAAGTTGAAGTCCTTTGTGTTCGAAACTTGTTTGAACGCTGGGAATGTTTCGTTTTCCGTGGTTTATTTCCGATGTACCGTCAACGACTCTGAAGACGTGCAACTATTATTACCGAACTGGGGAACGCAATGATTTTCTTTTGTATTAATTACCTCGTGTACAGCGTGTATTTCGTTAAAATTCCATTAGGTTGAGGCGGAGGAAGCCAAGTTACAAGCAGTGACTGTGAGCTGCTTACAATCACTTTGATATCCGCGGGTGGTCCGGGTGCTGTATCAACATATAAAAATCACGAGGGGTTAACGTAATTTCATTCATCAAAAAACGAATAACATACCGTCTTCATCAGTATGGCAGTACACCATTTTACAATATGGCCCTTCGCCAATTCGAGTAAACGCCAGAACTTGCACAGTATAGTTGGTGTATCTTTGAAGACCAGAAATAATCATAGACAACGAAGAAGTCTTCCTCATTTCGACACCCGTGTCAATTTCTGTACAAATTAGTGATTCTGGATAGTTCTGGGATCCTGGAAGGGTGGCGGTCAACGTTACCTGGATTTTGGGTGTCATACTGAATTTTATAGCCTTGGATGATTCCGTTACTATGAAGAGACGGAGGAGGTTGCCAAGATATTTGCAGAGATTGTGAACTTAGCGCGTTGCAGTGGACAGACTCTGGAGGAGCTGATGGAACTATTCAAATCGACGTAAAATAATTAGTTGAAGCGTCCTATTCATTGAGCACCTTTTAAAGCTGTTTACCGTCTTCCAACGTCTGGCCTGAAACAGGTTCCGACAGGGGGCCATTTCCAACTTGGTTATAGGCCTGTACAACGATTGTATAACGTGAATATTTTTGGAGCCCGTCCAGCAGGAGCTCAGCTCCGCCGTCCTCTCCGTCACCACTGACGGACGTCATATTATAACTCCCGTTCAACAGGCTGAAACAGAAGAGGTTGAGGCTCAGGAATAAACTAGAGAAGTGGGGGGGGGGAAGCTTTACTTGATCTCTTTGAAGCCGACATTATAGCCCTGAATGTCACCGTGACGTAAATCTGGCACCGGTGGTTGCCAAGTGACGAGTAGTTTCGACGAGGAAACGGGTCGAACGTTCAAATTCAATGGTGGGCCAGCAGGGCGCTGTGGTTCGGTCGTTACGTACAAATCGGTGGACGGTGACGATCGGCCAGCGGGGCCCTCGGCCGCAACTCGCATGACGTATTTAGTCGCTGGCTTCAAGTCTTCTACGAGAGCGCCCCGAAGTTGACCGCTGAGCTCGCGTTGTAGCCAGTTCGACCCTATACAAAAAAAACAACAAAAAACTCTACATATTCGAACGAAAAATCGCGTTTTTTCACCGAATAAATTACCAGCGGCTTCTTTATATTGAACGATGTATTTTGAAACGTCAGTAGGATCGCCTGTTTGATGTGCCCATTGTAAATTCACAGAACGACTACCTATCATCACAGCTTTAAGTTCGGAGGGCTTTTCAGGAGGTTCTGTACAGCACACCTTCATGAATCACTGAATATTACCACGAAAATATTGTTACCTTGAACCGACAATTGTACTAATTGTTGATCTCTTCCGTAAAGATTCGTCGCCTGACAAAAGTAAGCGCCACTGTCGCTCGAATCAACGTTATTTATGTGCAGTTCAGCTTCAACAGCTCCATCCGCAGAGACGTCTTGCTTCATATTAACCCTGCAAAAACGAAAGGAATACCTATAGGAATTTTCGAAATTAAAAACGCTATGGCCCAACCTGTAATTCGACGTCGGCGTCAGTACGATCTTCCCTTGTTTCAACCAACGGACACTAATTGGCGTGTCTCCGTGAATACGGCAGGTGAGTACAGCAGAGTCACCTTTTTTAGTGTTGACGGGTCGCGAAGGGCCAGAAAAGTATGGCGAAGCTTGAAATTAGAATATACAAGCACGTCAGTTTAGTATTTTTTTCAGATTAGACATGAGGGGAAGAGGTTTCAAGCTGTCCCAAAGTGAATAGTTGTTGCTTCACTTAACACGGGGTTGGACCGTGCTGGGACACTACTGGTCGTGTGCCCACTGCCTATCCCCCCCCCCCACATAGCCCAATGCGGATATTTGTACAACTCGAAAGTGATTATATAGGTACTATAGTAGTACTGAAAGCATGCTCTACCTTATACGCTTTTTTAAATAAATAAAGACCGAACGCTAAGCATAAATAATTACGAAACGAGGTAGAACGGACGGGCTTTAGCGCCGTTTAGAACAAAGGCACCGAGAAAAGTAATGAAAACTGAACTGTTATTAGAGAAATTATAATAATGGAACTCCTTGCCTCTTGGTAGATGAAAATTTTAATGAAAAAATACTTTGCAGTCCCTTTAGATTGCCTTCTTTGAAGTATGAAAATTATTGTCATCAATAGCACCTCCGGCGAAACAAAGCGACCCCCCTCACCCCTGACTTTTAGTATTTTATTGATTTTTGAAAAAAATAATAAAATTAACATTTAAATTTTATAACAGCTTACAGCTTACAGTTGACTTTTAGTTGAATCACTTTTCCGATGCCGTTGCCGATTCCATTTTGAGCCTGGCAGAGGTAAAATCCTTCGCGGTCCTCTTTGACGTTTTGGAGTGAGAGTGAGCCGTTGGGGAAGACTCGGGTGTGCATTCTGTCAGTGACTTCTTCATAGTCACCAGATTTAGCACCTGAAAAAGTTGTTTGGATTTTTGTAATTCACGCGAATGCTAGTATTCGGCTCTGAAAAGAGAGGAGCGTCGATTTTCTGGGCACTAGAGCAGTCCTATCCAGGTTCACGTCCATCAATAAGGCTCTCCTTTGGACTCAGTGAGGAGTCGATTCCGAGGCCAAATTTTACGAGAAAATTCTTGTGAAAAGCGGTAAAAAACGCCGGAATCAACGGGAGAGCCTCTTTAATGTTTTAACGGCTCTTTTGATAGAAATTCTGCCTAATCGACGATTTCATGTGGTTTTTTTTGTCAATTTATTTCGATTCGAGGTGGGAAGGGAGCGCTCGCGCACCTTAAACAAAAAAATAACCGTTTTGCTTTTGACCGAGTTTAACGATGCCATTGGCTCTTTCTTGGACTTCAGAGCGGGCGAAACTTGTGGTGCGCCAGAAAACGTGACCAATCAGCAAAAAAACCCGGAATCAAAGAGAAAATCCTTGAGATTGAATATCGAAAATCCGTTGTGATTACTCATGTAAAGAATCCCGAAAATACGCAGTTTCCTCCAATTTTACTTTTTTTTTTTTTTTTTTTTTTTTTTAATTACAATTCAAGGGATTTTTTTTTCTTTTTGAGCCTTAGGGCAGTGCTGAATTGTCAAATAATGCAGCCAACACGGTCCACGCCTCTCAAATTGACCGAAAACGAGAGTTGTCCTTGGTTTTGACAGATATTTTCGACTATCGAGCGGCTAATTTGTTTTTGCTGCCCCTTGGCTACCCCCCCCCCCCCAGATCAAGACTTGTTGAGTTTGAATTTCTATTTGCATAAAATTCAGCTCTGGAGCCCAGCATTTCCACCCGTCTTCTCTGAATTATATCATATGGTAACGGAAAAGACGGGTGGAAATGCTTGCCTCCAGAGCTGAACTTTTTATGCAAATGGAAAATCCCATATGTTTCTTCAACCTGGCGGAAAAAACTCGAGTTGACGGCCACGCCCGAAAGATGAAATTTTGGCTTTTCGTGATGAACGCGAATGGGTCTGGGGTTTGAACCCACCAGCAGACAATTATGAAAATTGCCACTGTACTATACGATCTCCGGCTCAACTTAGCAAGTTCGAGGGAACCATGTTGATGTTTGAACAAGGCAGCGGCGTCCTGCCCCAATTTAACTTCCTCTAGGCAATGGCCTATCGAGGCCTCATGTGCGCAGTTATTTTCTTTGAGCAAGCTTATGGGTGAGTCTACGTCTGAAATTGAGAAGCCACGCTCATTTTTCGCTGTTCTGTAGGCTCAACGTTTTGAAAAACTCTAATATTCCCGGCTAAAATTGAGAAAAGGTGCTCATTCGTGGTTGAAATTGAGAAAATGCGACAATTCGTGGTTTCTGATCCAACATCCTGGCCAAAATTGAGAAAAAACGCTAGTATGTAGTTCCGAGAAATACGCAACTAAAGTTGAGAAAAGCGCTAATTCATATTTAAAAGTTGGAAACATCGCTCATTCGCGGCAAAAATGGGTGAAAAAAAACAACCGTCAGCTATCCGCTAAAACTGACATAAAAACTCGCTAACTGCTAAATCACGGCTAAAAATAAGGAGAAGCTCTAGTTCGCTGCTAAAATTGAGAAAAAGCGGTCATTTGTCTTATTAAAATAATTCTAAAATTTTGCCGCCCCTCGAAATTTGCCGCCCAGGGCTATAGCCCCGCGGTAGTCCCTCCCCAAGATCCTGCCCTGTATCGAGCAACCTACCGAGGTCGTGAGCTGCGCCTCTTGGCTGGGCTCCGGGGCAGTTGATTGCTCGAGCCCGAATTCGCGAGGCCCCTGAAAGCGTGCCAAAGCGGCCAACTCATTTGTTTAGACAACTCATTTGTTTTATAGGTTGAATTAACGGCTATAGACAAATGATTCTTCGGCTTTTGACCGCTTCACGAGCCACAAACATCGCTGGTGGATCACTTTACGGCTTAAGGAGTGACTGGTCATTTGGATGAGTTAAGAGCCATTCATGAGACTCGTACATGGAGGCCCAAAATAGAACATTTCGCAGTTCCTGATGGCCCTTGGCCCTCACTAAAGCCTCCGAGTTGGAGAAATGAATCTTCTGAGCTGAATGTTAGACGAAAATACACGTATACGGCGTTTAAAAAAAAAAATAAAGGATTTGGCTTTAAGGCGAAACATGGACGTCGATCCGACAGCAATGGCATGAGTGAAACAACAAAGACTCATTTTTGCCCATTTTAGGAGTAATTTTCAGGGGATTTCGGTGGACGCCACACAATGTCGGTACTATGAATCACGTCCGTCTGCTACAAAATAAGCTGACATTGATAAAATTACTCTTGAATAGAAGATGACAAAAGAAGAAATCAAGCTCTAAAACATTACTGGTGCGGCTATTTGCCGCCTTGGAATATCGCGTCTCTTCATCCACCAAACTTGGGATTTATTGAACGTTTATACTCCGACACTCAAAATAGTGTATTTAGCGAATTTTTAGCCCTGAATCGCGAAACTCGTGAAACTCCCTCACGAAACTCGCAATTTTGTTGCTGATTATCCTCTTAAACTTGCAATGAAGTGGCTGTTTAACCCCCACAATGAATTTAGTGGCTAATTATTCCATGGCATTTTCACACTTTGAAATTCAAGGCTACTCCCCCCCTCCCGACACAACTCAGTGCTAGCCTTAGGCAAGTTCATCAAAAGTGAATATAATTTCAAATTGGACGAAACTACAAATCTTGACTTTCCACGACCCGGGAGATTCGTAAACAGAGTATACCGGCGTTTTTAACCAATTTGGCACGACTTTCCCCACAGAACGGCTCGTTTACAATTAGCTGGAGTACCGCTGTCTCGGGAGTCAGGAAAGGGTCGCGAAGCAATTGCTTTATTAGTTTATTATGTTGGACCAGCAATCCATATAGAAGGGGCTAGACTTTCTGCTGCATAGCTTCCTAGGTCTTGAGGGATGTAGCCTAATTTTACGCTGGGTGAATTCAGGCTCACGCACGTGAACTTGACCCAAGTGTCGAATTGGTATAAATGAAAGAAGTAGGGCATACTTTTTTTTATTATTTTAAAACATTGGAAGCTTTAAAATAAAAGTAACGTTTGGAAATAATGTTTTGCAATTCCCCTTAATTATTCATGAATTTCACTTCCAATAACGAAAAGTAAGGACGCTGCTCTTAGCTATTTCTTCTATACATACATAAATAATCCTCTTCGCTTTGACTAACAATTTTTTTGTTTTAAAAGTTTTATACCCAGGCATGACCAACTATTTTTGAAAAGGGGCGTTCAAAACATACCTGCCGCTCTTTTCCATGTTACAGTCGGTTGAGGCACGCCCTGAGCTTGACAATTTATCATCACGTTCCGGCTTCTTTCAACATTTGTATCGGACGGCTCTATTATCCACCTCGGAGGCACTGAGGGGAAGTAAAAAAAAACATACCGATGAATAAAAAACATAACATAGAATGAAATAGGAAAAGGAAATTCGCGGGGAATCAACAAAGTTTTTAAATAAAGATTGAAATTTTATGATTTCGTTTCCAATGAATTCACATTCGGAGCCCCCTTCCTACATTCACTAATTCTCGTTTAATTGAGTCAAAGTTTTTCGCGCCACCTTCTTTACTTTTAACTTTTTAAGTTTGTATTTTGTATTCAAGGGAAAAAGAAAACCGGATATTAAGGAAGGCCCCTCTTGAATTCATTTGTTTTATTTTTTAACTAAAATTTAAATGAAGAAATTTGGAGAGTATTAAAGAATTGTTTTATATAAAAAAAGTTTTGAAACGTTTTACGTAAGAGACGTTGTACGCTTTAGTAAGAGAAATACACGACAAAATAACGACAATTTAAAGCGATTCGGCTGAATTAAAGGTCCGAATCACTTTAATTTAAAAAATATCGATGAGAAAAAAAAACCAGGATGTGCAAACGTTACACTCAAAATCTATCCCTGGAACTAATGGGAACACTATTTTGAGTGGCAAAGTATGCACTGCTGGTGTTCTAAATAGAAGAATAAAAAATTTGAAACAGAAAACAATTTGGCTGGTGAAAGGGTTTAGAGCGTTTCCTGGCAATTTATTGGAATTTTGGAGTGAAAGGAGAAACTGTGAAAGGCTTCAAGCTCCGTGTTTGAGGGAATATAATTCGATTGACACTGAAGTGCGTTTTTTTTTCTTGCGGTGGAAGCTTAAGCGGATAACAATAAACGAAACAAAATTGTTATTTTTAAAAATTGTGCATTGTGCGAGACATGAAGCAAAAAATAAAGTTACAACTTTAGAGGCATTGTACGTAATTATATTAAGGGGAACAGGAATTCTATAAAGTACCCGTGCTGTATCATAGCGTTTGTCGTCCAATTTAAATTTTACAATCGTATAATTTGTTTTTTGGTGGTAAAAATCAGTAAAAAATTCAATGCAGTTCGATTCCAATGTGCAGGAACGGGACAAATCTACGTGTTTTATAAAAACAATTTGATTGCTTAAAAAACACTTAAAATTGTGTACGATGCAAAGCACAAAATTGAATGTTCTCAGTGCGAGGGGTGAATGAATGTGAACTAAGTGATTAGAGGCAGCCACAAAATAACCTTAGAAAAAATAAATAAATAAATAATGCGACGAGATATTAGACGTACGGGTTGCACAAGAATGTTACTTTGACGTCGTTCGATGAGTTTTGAGTTCCAAATCCCTTTTTTGACCATCACTAGCACGTTACAGAACCCTCTGGAAGACGTTAGGCCTCAAAAGTGTTTGGATAGTTCCCACTATCCAAGCACAGGTGTGTGGCAATAGATAGCTGACGGTCACTGGGCCGGAATATTCTATTGTCGTGGCTAAAATGCTAGGTTTCCCGATCAAACTGCTGAGCGGACATGTTTTGGGTCTCTCCCAGCACCTTAAATTGCTTACTCCGAGCGTATTTTGGTTAATATGAATGAATATTGACATATTGCCCAATCGTGAGATATTGCCGGGGAGTGTGCATAAATGGTCAGTGGACCACGACATTTTGGCTGAAAAAAAAAAAAAAAAAAAAAAACGCGCGCGCGTAAGTGTGTGTGTGAGAGGGGGGTGCATTTTCCAGTTCTCAGGGCGGAAAGGTCATTTCCGGGACAATGGCCCCAATTGTTCCCTTCAAATGAACAATATTCGCCCATTTTGGGCTATTTCGGATAGTCCATACCTCTGGCTATTTGTTTAAAAAAAAATATTTTAAGGGTACAACGAAATTTGGTTTGTAAAACACCAAAACTGCCTGTACATTGCGTTCATTTTTGTTAACAGAATCGTCTTTTCTTTTAGTGCATTCCATTTATATTGTTGTTGATTGGCTAAATATTCAAATTTCATAGTGGTTGCGGTCCCCCCAGCCGCCTTCATAAATGACAAAGTTGGTAGAGAAACCTGAAAATGTCTTCCTCAGAATCTTACTGTTTCGTGTGAGGGGGAGGGAATCCAGTGACTCACCACTTGGGCCAAGTTGAGCAGTTCAAAAGCCGAAAATTCAAGTTTTACGGCTTATCAACCACTTCCAAGAGGCTAAATTTCCAATGTACAGACAGTGAACGATTCGTCTATTTTTAGGAGTAAATTCTCGTCCTGTACACTCAAAATCTTTAGATTTGGGGATAGTTTTACCATATCAATCAAGATTCAGGAGCGAATTTGTCAGTATCGCTGCGAAATGGTCATGCGCAGTTGAAATAGATGTAAATGATTACTGATGGAAGTTCGTGGTTAGTAGCCGAAGAAATCACTTTCAAGACCACTCAAAATGACACCTTTTGTGAGTCAGCCTACCCCGAATTACAACGTGAAAGCTGGTGCTTCCTTGGATATTCGGTTTTAGCGTTTTTATTTACGTATCTCAAGCAAAATGTCTGATTGGGCCGCTACGGGGTCTAGATCGCTCCAAATGGTCTATTTTCGGTGCCTACTGAACATTTTTTTGGGCCGCATTGTAAAACTATCCGTTTCCACACCATACAATCGTTTTCCCGGGATTTCCTTATGTTTTGGACGCAGGGCAACACTTTTTACGTCGTGACAGACCCGTCTTCAGTGCAAGAGTTGTGCTCAGACGACTGCATTACAACTTTAGCGTTTCTGGAAGAAGGCCCCAGGATCCCAGTGAAATTAGAATTTGAAGGAGAAAAATCCGCGCAGGTAGGTTTTAAAGAGTGAGAGCGACGAAATGCGTTTTTAAAGAGTCAAAATGCACGAAATTTAGGTAGGGAATATAAAAAAAATCCTTAAATTGGGCTTTGAAGGAGCAAAATCCAAGAAGTTTGACTTTAAAAGAGCCAAAACAACGGAATTTGGTTTGTAAAACACCAAAACTGCCTGAAATTGGGGCTTCACGAAACCCCAATTCTGAACGGGACGAATCCTCAAAATTTGGGTTTCTAAAGAGAGAAATTAGGGTTTGAAGGAGCCGAATTCAAGAAATTAGGTTTTGAACGAGCAAATGTCCTGGTGGTTGGTGCTCTTCTATTCGAGCTACCGTGGGGGGGGGGGGGTCCTTCCCAACTCTCCCCCATTATTATCAGTCCACTGACGCCAGTGTGAACTCCTGCTAAGAAAAGGACCAGGGGCCCACGCTGATCAATCGCCGAATCGATCTTCTTATCTTGTCCTATCGATTTCATGCGTTGCACGCTTGACGAAACTCTGTGAACCGGTTCAAGTAGAATGGCGATGTTTTGTAGATGTGTGAAAAAGAAATCGTGGAGCGGGAGTCGAAATCCAGTCCGGAAGACCATACCATCGGGCCACCGTGGCATCATATGAGCTGAAAATCGGGCTTGGATGATGTTTCAAAATATATCTTATTCTATTTTACGTTGATCTGGCCGTTAAAATAGGGCCTTTCACCCTAAACAATGCCTCTTTACATATTTATTTGATCATTTATTCCATTTATTATAAAATGTTGAAGGATTCGAAAGGAGAAAAGCATTATAAAATGAATAAAAAAGGAAAAATGATTAAAAAACCTTTTTCGATAAGAGTATTATAAAATTTTTGAAAAAGAGGTGTAAAAAAACATGCAGAAAGAGTTCTAAGAAGCTTTTAAAAAATAGTGCAAAGTTTTACCTCAAGAACAAACCTCAGAAGGGTTGATATCCGGCAGGATGCATTCCAGTTGTGCCAAAGCAGTACATAAGAGATTGTGATGGGAGGACATGGGTTTTGTGCCTTGAGGTGAGGATTGATCCTTGGGATTGGTGATGTCCTTGAGTGTATGTGTGAGTGGGTAAAGGAAAGGGTCGCAGGCTTTTTCTATTCGTTACCTTTGACTTGTAGTTTCGACGAGTACCTAGCCTCTGAGGCTGGATTGGACGCGACGCAAGTGTACTCGCCCGAATGATCCTCCTCGAGACTGGCAATGCTCAACAGACTCGTGTACACGTCGAGAACGGAGATGTTGACGGGCAGATGGTGCGGTATTGCCGCTCCGTCCTTGAGCCAGGTGATCGACAGGGGAGGGTCACCGCTTGAGACGCCGCAGACCACCCGGGTCCGGGTTCCCTCGGGCAACCCTCCACCAGGGAAGGAGAAACCCTCGATCACCGGCGGTACTGACCCAATACAATTTACCAAAAAGAAATTATTTATCAGAAGAATAGAAAGAAAGAGAAGAAAAAAAAGAGCCAGAAATAGAAAACTAAGTTTAAAAAGAGGCTAAAAATATGGAGGAACTCTTCGCTTTGACGTTTTAGTACCGTTGACAACAAGCCGCTGAGTATGCACAACTTCCGCCGCCGGATTCCGAGCAACGCATGAATAATTGCCATTGTGCTCGGGCGAGAGACTTTCAATCAATAGAATGCTATTGAACTGGTCGACCTGTTGCACGGCTAGATGGTGCTTGGGATCGAGCGGTCGACTGTCTTTGAGCCAGGTGACGGTCAAAGGTGGGTCACCCTTGGTCACCGAACATGTCAAAGAAGCGCGCTCGCCCAAATGAAGCGTGCGATCCGTGCTAAATGGGCTTATCTTGGGTGGGACTGTAAACATTTATTATTTATGACAACGGGGGAACAGAGAGAGAGAGAGAGAGTGACTTAATGGAGGCTTGAACGTCTCCCTATTGCATAACACTCCTTCCCCCGTTGGATTGATGTGCCGCATTTAAAGAACAAATGAACGGCGCCATCGTCTAACAAGAAAACAATGGTTTTCCAATAACACTAAACCAGTATTTTCTCATCGGTGTAACGTGCTATTAAATAGTCAAAGTATTCGCTCTTGGCCGATTTGACGGTAGGTACACAACTTCAACTTTTCACATTTTAAGTAAGCTAAGAGCGAAACAAAACCATCCACATTTTTCGCGTGGAAAACTGCGTAACGTTGGCCTTCACTCACCGATTACGGTGACTTCGCCGCTACGGCGAGCCGTTTGGCCCTGTTTGTTCTTTGCCCAGCACGTGTACACACCAGCGTCGGCTGTCTTTTGCACTGGATTGATTATAAGGAGGCCCGTGCTTGTTATCACTTTTTGCCGGAGATCTTCTGGTAGTTCGTGCCCTCCTAAAAAAATAGAGAAAAAAATCATGGTGACACACAGAAAACGTATAATACCGTTTTTTTTTACGGCCACGGTCTTTTTCGGGGTAACCGCAGCCCTCGTGCTCGTTAGAGGTCAGAGTCAGCTCGTGGCCCTGGGTCCTCTCACGTAGATCACATACCCTTAAATGGCGGTGAAATTCAGCACTTTGGTGAAGCCTACTGTCCATTATTACCTATTGCACCTATTGTTTGGCATCCAAGTTTTCTCGATCTTAAATTGGTGGGTTCTTGGATGCCACGTATGATTTGATAGACCGGCGGGGGCGGGATTCGTAAAACGTTGTTGTCATTTTAAGACCTCGCCCTTTCTACTTTTATAGCCTCGGACTTTATAGCTTTAAATGCTTTCGAAGCTCAAAAACAACTGTTCTTTAGCTGAAAGATCA
Organism: Corythucha ciliata; assembly: GCA_038030265.1. Taxonomy (NCBI): domain Eukaryota; kingdom Metazoa; phylum Arthropoda; class Insecta; order Hemiptera; family Tingidae; genus Corythucha; species Corythucha ciliata. The sequence goes on along the minus strand of CM075942.1, from coordinate 50,633,444 downwards.
ATTCCACATAAGTATCGTATCACCGTTTCTGCGTCCTTCTTTCTAAAGGCGTTTCTGCCTTGGCAACGTTTTTCAAAAGGAGCCACACCTGGGACATTGCTCTTTAGATTTAGAAAATATTCTGGAGATTATTATTTTGAAGGTGTGAAACACACGAAGCTGACTTTTTTAGGGCGCCAATCCCGCGATGTTGGTTTCTGAATGTCTCAGATCTGCGAAATGTGTATTTTGAAAGAGTGAAACCGATGCAATTCCTTCTTGAAAGAGCCACAGGCGAAATGGGTTCTTTAATTATCAGTACCTAACCTCAAAATTGGTTTCTGTATGTGCCAAATCCGTGAACTTAGGTCTTTGAAAAAACCCCTTACGGAGTTGAATTCCCCAAAACCTGAAAAATTTGGCATATGAAAGAGCTGAGTTCTTCAGGCCATGAAGTTTTTCGCCACACATCAAGGCGAGAACTTGAAAAACAACCCGGTTCTTCCATATTATCGTCGCAGGCGTCGCTTTGACTCTTTAAATGGTTGGAGGGGTGGGGAGAAAAATGCTTGGAGAAACATTTCATTAACGCTTTGAAAAAAAAAAAAAAAATCGAAGACATTAGGTACAAGCTTTTTGAGATTGTTTTGGCGAAAACAAAACAAATAAAAAAGTGAATAAATCGAGTTGCTGAGGGATCTTCTGAGACGGTTTTGCGTCAAATATATTTTCCTTATTCTGCCGAGAAGTCCGGGCGTTAAGTAAAGTATGACTGTAAAATGAGAAAATGCGTTTGAGAGAACGAACTTTACCTCCTCCACATCAGCGGAGGTGGAATGGGGAAAGGCGTAGGAAGCAGAGACCATTAATTTGTGCTAGAGAGATCCATCTGTTTGTGTTGCTGCGGTCGATCCGTATCTCTCGAGCGTCATTTCCAGGCGTAACTCCCATGTGATTGAATCGCTATGACCTTCCCAGCTCCCCCCTCCTTTTCGTGTTGATCCAGCAGCCGTCAAATCCTCGTTCGCACCCTCAAAAACTCGTTTCAATTCTGACTTGCAATCACAATTTCACTATGTGCTGACATAACAGTGGACTTCAACATCAAAACTTTATTTGTTGTATAAGGAAGCTCATAAAGGTAGTTTTAGATCATTGAGAATTGTTCAAATATTGGCTGAACCTGATTATTTGTGGTTTTGTTCAACAGTCAGAACAGAAATCCCTGGCTCCACCCTCCCTGTATGGTTAAGGACCGCATTAGCAGCCCTTTGATGTAGGCGAATGCTCATTATATGTTATCGATTCCTGTAGACGTTTCAACATTTTAAAAAAAAGACTGTAAACACCAATTGAATTTTGCAGAACAAAATCTCATTCGAAGTCTCAGGAATGCCATCTCATAGAAAAGTAAAAAGCCTATTATGCCGTCCACGGTACTATAGTTTTGAAGTTCGCCCGGATGCAATAGTAAATCAGGTAATCCACAGTCTCGCTGTAATTGAACTTCGCAACTCTCATTAACTCCTCATAGTCGAGTTTTCCATCGTTAGGAATGGAGCAAGAGCCTCTCACAGCACAATGTATCATGCAACAAGAAACTTTCATAAGCTCTCCCCCTCACCTAAGTTCGCGGTATCGTAACGACGACTTTTCGTCCGCTCATTATAAGTTGATTGATAATTAAATTGAAAAATATGACGACCAGTGATTGGGTTTACCTCAATTTTTAGTTACAGTAAAAACTGGGCTTCTTCCCCCAAGTAGTAAGTGTCTACCTCAGAGCTTTGTTATCCACCGAAAGGTCTTTTTATTCTTGAATTTCTCCAAGTAAAAGAAAGAAAATGGGTCGAAAAGGAGTGGTAGGGTGGGGAGGGGGGTGGAATCGTATTACCTTTCTCCCATTTGATCTCCTCAATTGGGTAGCCCGCTACGGGGCATTTCATCTGAAACTCTTCGCCTGCCACTGCGGTCAATTTGGGTATGAGGCGAATGTACGGTAGCCCTGGAACAAAAAAAAAATCAATCCTTCGGTGATGAAAATGCAAATTTTATTTTCTATTTGTGGAAAATAAGAAAGTTCTCTTCAAAAATGGTGGAGGTAGAGAAAATTCTGAAAAATAGTGAAGCGCAGGGTTCAGCGTATAAATGTAATTTTACATACGATTCACATCAAGACATTTCTACCTTAAAATGCAAAATTTTTGTTTGAACAACAAATATTAGAATCTCAAATGCCCCCCTCACAGCTTTTCTCATAGCGCACATTATGAAAAGAGTTTCTTTTCCATTAAAATAGGGTTTAATAACGGCGAAAAACGACACAGATGGGGAGGTTAGCGAGGGGATACTTTTGTTTTTAGCACGCTCTCAAAACCTTTAACAACCTACCCCTCCCTCCTGACATTTCTATTTTGTTTTCACAGAGAGCCTCCCCTCCTTTCACCGTTATGCACTGACCGCAAAATTATTCTCCTTTGAATATTCATTCGCACAACTCGTCCCGCGACCACGTTTTAGCCCTGGGGAGGGATTAACTACGCTATTTGTTCATAAGGAGGTGACGACGGGTTAGGATGAATGAATGATGGTCGGTGAGCAGGGTTTGGTTGTGGTGGCGAGGGTATAATGGACATTAGCGTTCTAATTATGGCTATTCGGCGGAATTGAACTCGTTCAGGTGGTCATTACATTGTTATAGGTTTGATTGTATTCGAAAAGTATCGTGCATAAAACACTGAATGCGCTCCGCAGACGTCCTATTTGAATAGAAAGAAAATTGGTTTTTCTGTGAGATCGAAAACCCGCGAATGGATTATCAAAGATGTGAAATCCACGAAATTGGGCTTTAAAAGAGTCAAATATAAGATTCTTTGACAAAATTTCCAGGTTTTTACCGACTCCTAGTGATCCCTGTGGCCATATTTCCTGTTATTGTGGTGAAACGGCCAGTGTTTTGGTACCGGAGACATATTCTGAGGCTGAATTTTTATGATTCATACTATATTATGTATAAGTGACGATGGTGTGGGAGTGTATATTGGTGGCCAGGAATCACGTCAGATAAAGTCAATTACCTCTTCATTCTCAAAAACTTGTTGTTTATGCTGAAACGGGACTGGAATCTGGCAACAAGCCGATTCCGATGTCGGCTAAAAGCAGCCCTTTGTAAGTTATAAACTGCTGTATTTCACAATTGCAGGCTCCTGTCCCCTTCAATCCACACTCAGATCAGATTCTTCAGCTTTTAATAAACGAGAAGGAATCTCTTAAGTCCCCCCTCCCCCATCACGGATAGCAGTAAACATTTTCATCTAATTAATTATCCTAGAAAAATGTTCGAAACGGGCATCAAAATAGAGATGATCACAATTCTATCCCTGTTCCACAATTCAAAACGTTTAATTTTTATACCCCGATAAAAGTTATATTTCTACATATTAACGACGGCATCATTGTGAACAACTTTATCCACGCACAATAAGTTTATGAAATACTCAAAGTACTTACCGTAAATATTCAGTCGGGCTGAATGGGAAACTTTTCCAGCGCGATTTTCAGCCGTGCAGGTATATTCACCGCCGTCCTCTACGACGACGTGACTTATATTTACATGGCCGATAACATCACCGTGAAGGGTGACGTATTGCCCTACTAGAAATCTGTAACAGAAGTATGTGAGAGGGTGGGGTGGCTTTTGATAATTTCTGTTTTGCGTTGCTGAAAGGTTTTAATGGTTAGTACATTTTATAGGAAAAAACAGAGAATGAGTTTTTTTTTGTTCGGTCGAAAATATAGGCAAGAAAACGACAGATTCGCTCGGTTATGCTGGTTTTTGCATACTCTTTCTTTCATATTTTTCATCGCTTCCCCTGAATAATTGTTCAACTTGTCCTTTGAGCTAGGAGGAGGGCAAATTATCTGTCACCGGTCCCTTCCTGTTCAGTGCCCCGTGGGACATGGGGGGGGGGGCATAGGAGAAAGTGTTGGCATCGCGGAAACAAAACCGAGGAGATTTTCAGTGAAGGGAAGAATAATGGGCCCCGAGGAGACTGTAGAAAAACGGGTGAAATGAAAAATGTACCTATGTTATTAAAAAAAAAAAAAAATACACCCCCAAGTGCGGCAAGTTCTCGTCTCCAGAAAAAAAAATTAAGGAGCAATTTTCTCTTCGTCTCGGTATACACGGTAGAAAAAGAAAGGAAGAAAAGCATTTGCAGTTCGTAGTGATGCATCCAGAAAGTAGGCGTTCCCTTCCCTTCCTCACTAAACGACTTTTTTTTACTGTTAGGTACTCGTTGTATTTCAATTATTTCCTTCGCGTAATTTTCTCATCGTACTAAAACATCACACAAAAAGTTCACTAAACGGGCACTGTGCCAGTGAGAAAATTAGCGTGTGAATGCTGATCCTGAAGGCTGTAATTGGTTTTCAAGGGATGAAGAGCTGTAAAAACGTACAAAAACTTTCGAGGTTGCATCTCTTAACTTCCGAGTATGCTCCTCAAAAAGTCTATTGTTGGGGATAACTTCATTTATTTCATCTCGAACGAGACAGGAGGAACAAGGGTGGGATAACGCCATTTAAAGACAATATGCGCGTGATTTCGGTGACACAACCATTCCGAAGAGCCGATTAAATATGGAATTAAATCAAACACCCGAACTTTTACATTCTACCCTTGGCCTTAATTGAATTGGAAGTTGTATGTACATACCTATTCTACGAAGTTACTGGCGACGTTAGCTTTTCCTTCACTTTTGTACAAACTTTACTCGTCCGGTTATCAGTTTGATAACGTAACTTCTAGGTTAAATGAGAGTGTTTACGGAGGAGATCTCGGCTAAAAGTCCGAATGAATTTACACCTCCCCCCCCCTTGTCTGCAATGAAGAAAGGTTAGTGTTGGAGAGTAGGCTTAACTGTCGTCTTACTTTCACGCCCATCGATAAATCGGATGAAGCGATAGAATTTGAAAGGAGTTTAATGAAAAAAATAAAAGAAAAAAAGTCAGAAGGACGAGCTGGTCTGTAACATTGTCCAAGGTAATTGAATTTGAGAGAGAGAGAGAGCCTATCAGGCCTTGTGGCTTACGCCAACTGGAAGAACCTAGGTGGGGCCTTTGTAAACCAAACTATGGGTAGACGTACAAAGAGGGGTTTTTCAGAGAATTGAACCGCAAAGGAATACGCTCTAATAGAGCACATGTGCACGTCAACGAAGCGTACAATCTTTTTTATCACTCATTTCTAGTAATGTATATGTCTGGCTGGTTAGAGGGGGGGGGGGTGCTGGGTGCTCATGGCAGATAAAAAACAAAAATCTCACGTTTATTTGTTTGTAATGAATAACAAAACGGTGGGGAAAACAGTTGGGTGGGTGTTTTAAAAGTAAAGGAAACTGCTTTAACTTCATTGGTTACAACGTAACTTTGAGAAGTGCCCAACCACTTTTCAAGTGAGAGCTTTAACTTTTTTAAATCTTCTCTCAAACGGGTAAAAACTTAGCCTGAAGGAAGTTCTTATTTTTTTCGCACTTGTCGAAAGGAGAAAAAATGCGGCGGGTAAGAAGCGTACTACTTTTTAATCGAGCTAGTTCAAGTCTCGGAGAAGAGGATGGGGTGGAAAAAAGGACAACGGCTTTCCTTCCAGCGCTTAAAATGCCCTCTCAAAATTACTTCTTAGGATCGAGAAGCTGGCGAGCCATTCTGATTAAAAGCGAGAAAGAGTTTCTTGGGAAAAGCCGAAGGGATTTTAAAGTCTCTCGCCTTACCGTCGTCTCGCTTGTTAAGAAAACATTTGCGTTCCTTTCGTTCTGGATACGACATATAGTTCAGTGAATCATTTAAATAATTTTTGTTCGACTTTTCTCCGCAATTTTCTTACGACTAGTAATCCGACTTGTATAACTATCAAGTGTTATTCCGGTATGACATGTTTCAGCTGAGGAACTTTCACAACGTTTTGGCCCCTGTCCCCATGCAGCACCTCAAAACGATAGACGGAGGATTGCACCCTTGTAGACGTTCCTGATGGGCCGCCTACCGACCACTAATATTCAAAGCGAAAGAAGCGGCCATCAGAAAAGAAACTGGCACCCCCCCCACCCCCTGGAAATTCATTAAACATAAAATCTAACAGCTCGCTTATTCGTACATCACTCCCGCATTTTAAGATCCTCCCTCATTTTATTAATTCCAAGGCACGACAAGAATAATTAATAATGTCGTGGATAATAAAGTTCCGTTGAAGAACTAATTAAAACCCCTTCGAAACACTCAAAGTCGGAAGATATGACGCTATCCTTAGTTTAGTATACTAAAAAGGGTGTTAAGGTTGGTTGACCCTTTTGCCTCTTCATTTTTTTCTTAGATACGGATCTACACTCTCCAATGAGAACCTTGGCAACGCTATCGAAGATAAAGTAATGGTGGTGGTGGGGGAGGGATCGGTGAGTCAAAAGTTAATTAAGGGAGTGGTAGGAGCTTTTGTTAAGGACTTGTGAAGGGAAACTGCGATAAGTATTCTAGCGCAGGGAGAAGTCGACGAGGCGTATGATAAGCAAAGTCGTACTTGTGCATAAATGAATGGCACGTTTGTAAAGGGATGAGAAGCACCTCAACAAGTTGACAAGTAGTGTTAAGTCGTGTGCTCTCTTCCTTCTATTCACTACATGAAAAACATGTCAGAGAAAGTTGAGATGACGACGAGTGAAAAATGGCGAGGGGATATCATTCACGGTGAGGCAAAGAAAGTTCGCGGTATTTAAATGAGTTGGTTTGAAGTTTTGCCGTTTTTCACTCTCAGGTATCAGTGAAACGGGGTTTATTGTGCACTGAGAGTCGAGAGCGGTCATCGATGAGAGCGCTAAAATCTATGGGTCCCTACAAGGTGACTATACTGGACGGGGGCTGTACGTTAGAGATATTGTGTAATGCGGGGGTGGTGGTAAGTTTTTCGTCTCTTTTTTGGATTTAAATTAAAGATAAACACGAATTTTTCCCGCATAAATGTGACATTGATCATTTCATAAAAAACCACACTGGCACCAGAATGACGATTTCAGTGGAAATTGAAAGTCAGAAAGCCGTACTCCCAGGATGAAACCAAAGAATTCAGCGGCTTACCATAATAGCCAGGTGGGTAGACAGCTATAGAAAGAGGCCCGAATATGACGATTTATGACTTTTTTTTCCCTAGAAGCTCCTTGACGTCCATCCAGGTTCGTGCATGGTCTCATCGTTTTCGCCACCTCAGCGACCACAGCGTCCGTTGTCGTTGTTTTCGTCTCGACAATTATGCTCTAGGAGCCCACATAACTGCCTGGTCTTTGTACGAATAATGAGAAGGAGCACAACTATAATTCGGTATACCGAGGCTGTCGTATACGGCCTCTCTCGACCGAGACGGCAATTCGTTGGGCGAGCCGCTCCCTTAGCTCAAGTCTATGATATTAAGACACCCTAGCAGGACAGTCGGGCATGTTAACGCGTTACACATGAGTCATTGAGCCGGAGAGGCCCCCCCCTCTACCCCTCTACTTTTATGTTTGAAATGGGGAACTGATTAGAACATTTTGGAACTGAACTGTTTATTTAGGAGCGTTTCAACTTGTCGTCGACTTTGATAGATTTTATTGACACAAGAGCGGTCAATCCAGGTTCAATAATCCATCTTTTGGAATGTACGACAGTCGGTTTACGGAGTCTTACGTTGCCCGGAAAATTCGAGGGCCCTTCAAAACTGGCCCAGGCGGCTGATAACGCCAGAAGAACAGGAAGAACCACTTGGTTTGGCTCGACTGATCGATGATCCGATTCAACTTGTGTGGTGAAATCCCAAGATACGCAGTTTCGTGCGTTAAATTCATGCCAATTTTTCTTTGGCATCAAGATAATGACGAAAAAACGTTCATCTTTAGCCAATTTGAGGGGCGCTATAGAGACCACCCGGTGAACTGGTGCGGGCTACTCGTCATGCTCGACTGATTTTTCACAAAAACTTACGTCAAATCACAAGAATTCCAGCTGAGCTTGCTTATGTCATCAACCTCAAAAAACTTTATGGTGTCACGAAATTGATGTATAGAAGAACGGGAACTCTGCCATCGGGCGAATTTCACCCTCCCGAGGGCGCCCAGCACTACGTGGGTCCCAAATGCACGTCTCGGGGAGGTCCGTGAATCGGTCTCGCACGTGCAGGTCCAACACTACACGTTTACGCTGTTCTTTTGTTCTCCACACGCATAGGACATCAGGGCTGTCGGCTTATGTTAATGAACACTTTAGGCTCGTCAAACAACAGTCGCTAGCTTTTTCTCACTTTCTCGGATTTTTATAAAATAAAATTCGTTGTAATGAGAGAGACGTGCAAGCACCATAACGATTAACAAACTAATTTCAAATCTAAAGAGATCAGGCACTACCCAAAGTGATTCATCGAAGAAAGATGTACGCGGTGAGGTTGTATTTACGATGGTTTTGCCTCCTCTGAAATTTTCCCTCTGTTGGTCGGCCTATATACGTTCAGATTTCGAGTATAGGAAATAGGAACAAGGGCTGCACCGTGATTGTGGTGGCAATAGGTGACGGGCGGAGGGGGGTTGAGCTACTGCTTCCAAATCTATTTCCATGCTTTCATGATTGTTCGAGGGGAGAGGAACGACGATGATGAGTAGAGCCGGGAAATCATTTCCCGATATGTTGTCTCAAGAAGATGGGAACGGTGAGGAAGACAGGAAATTCGACTGTTTCGCGGTGAATGACAGGTGAATGAGTTTCGCTATTCTTCCTTGGTCGGGCTGAAGTGGTGAGGGGGCTAGTCGAAACAACCGCAATTTATTTTACGTTGTTTCTTTCCGCGTCGAGTAAAATAACATAGTCAGGCAGGCATATAAAGCCCTTAATACGATTGCTAAGGCTTCGCATTGATGCTAGATAAATTCAGCTTAACAGATTACCAGACAGGAAGCTCTTCTACCCTTCCTTCGAAAACATTAAGTTAATTGGCATTGCAGGAGGTGCAGTGTTAGGCGTTTTGTTTCTTTTTTTTAGAACGTGAAAACTTAAAAATTCTACAGTGACAATGGTAATGCCATTGAGACAGACGCTTTGGGATTTGTGAATAAGTAAAGATTAAGCTACTGGGCCGAACTGTGTGAAATAAAGGGGACAAACACCGGGGAGAAGTGAATACGAACAACTCGGGAGGCTTTAAAAAAAAGATGTAGCTTCTCGGCAGTTTCAATTAACTTTAATAGTGAAACGGTACTTTTGGAGGAGTTGACACAATTCGCCTTTCAAATGCAATCTAGACTGCGCTGCGATAGAAGTGATATCACGAGAATAGGGTATATAAATAGTGCTACGCCCTGTACAAAGCCTACGATAAATACATTTTTTCGAATTTTTTTCATCAGTATTTTGATAAATTATTAATTATTTTAGACTGAACCGTGGAACACAGCTACGCTTGTCCCCGAGGGTTAATAAAAAAACCTATTCGTCGCATTATGTTGTGTGCCACAGTGCCAAAATAATGAGAGGACACCCAGAAGTTTCTTTCAACAGCTTCCCATCGGACATGAAAATCAAGCAGGCGTGCTCGGCAGGTGAAATTTCGCATCCAAGAATTTGATCCATTCAACAATATTTCGTTGTGTTCGTTGAGCTCGGGTTACTGAAAAATCACTCGCTCCCTCAAGGCTCGAGAGGAAACTACCTGGATGGAAGGCATAAAAAGACTACCAGAAAATTATACTATTTTACTGAAGGGTACATAGTAAGCTCAAACAATGAATTGAACCCAGAAGCATTTAATATTACCTTGGTGTCCTCACATTATTTTGTTTCATTTTTTGGAAAACCCTTCCACTGGCACATCAAAATGGAAAATTTTCCTCACTTTTTCACTGGCATATTTCGTTTCTAGAATATATTGAATTCCTGAATACGAGCAGTTGCGATAAAACCGATCCTTAACAGGATATTACCAATGTAAATAGGGAATTCTTAACACTAGTCTCGAAGGACTCACCGTGAGCATGTGACTCTTGGACAGCAGACACAATCATTTTGTTCCGAACCATGCTTTTAATCCAATCATCTCACGTAAGACAATACACAACAAATGTGATTTAAATATCAAAATTATCGCATAACATTTCTCCTCAAAGTAGTGTTTTAGACAATGTGATATCAAAAGTTTTATACCATATTGAGTTTCATTTTGATAACACGAGTTATCAGCCACTTTGAACACGCGCTGTTCCTATACCTTAGCCGCCTTATCAAGCTCTTAGCGCGAATATTAGGAACGCCCCACAAGTGCGGGGAATTTTTCTATTCATTGCAAGAAGTCTTTCAGGGACCCGTCGATGTTTTTATGGTATTTCTCAGCTGGCTTTGTCGCTATTTTCATAGAATAAGAAGCAGTACAAGTTACGTTCAGGTGGATCAATGGCTGGTTTTTACAACAAATATCGATATTAATTGAGAAGGCTGGTTATTTTCTGGTGGGATTGGCTCCTAATGAGTGCAGGCGCAGGCGAGGCGAGTCACCACTCGTGATTTATTACAATTTTTCAATCGGCTTACCTGGAATTATGTGGCAAGTTGTAGCCGTCCAATTTCCAAGTAATATGAGGCGTAGGATTGCCACTAGCGGCACATTTGAGCGATACGGGTGGTCCTGGCTGAAGGGTTTGTTCGATGAAACTGTACAGTAGAACGGGTGCTGCGTCTGAAAACCCGATGAATACATAAGTGATTGTACAGAATTATAGACCCAGGGCCAAATTGCAAGGTTATTACGGAATAAACTGTATTTTAGAGGTATCTGGAATAGGCGGGGATGCGAACTAAACAATGAAATAACCCAGTTTCAATTCGATGGTCAAAGGACCGTTCTATTGAACTCCGTAATTAACTTTGATCATTAAGGCAACTTAAGCATTACTTGCATTTGATAAAGAATTATACTATTATATCGCGCTTCAATCGCATATTTATCCAACAAACAGCCTAGCAAATCCAGATATTATTGTCTCCACCCCAAACCTGCTCACGACCCATTTTACACGGTTTGAGAGACCAATGAAACGAATTCTACCAAATCTTCGGCATTTTCCCCCACCCATTAATTTCTAAAATATGGCAAATTTCCAGGTTATTAACGGTTGATTTAGACTGCTGCGACGCCTTTCCCTCTGTTTTCGCAAACGGTGGAAACGCAATTAAGCAAATATCATACTACCCGAAATGATTAATTGGCAAGTGAGAAGTCGGGGGGGGGGGGGAATTCATTCGCTAACGTTTTGTTTTCCCAGGGTCTCACAATCGATATTTTATAATTAACGGTCGTCTGCGGAGTGAGTTCCCATTAGATATCAGAGACTTGACTTGGGAAGAAGTCAAGCGAAACATCAGTCACAAAGGATTTCACGTTTGAATGAATATTAATTACAGGTTGACTGAGCAAATTAACGGATGAACCACACGTGAAATTAGCACCAATCCCATTTAATCGATTATTATTTAAAAAATGAAGAATATAGCGAAAACTTGTTCGTTATAATAGACACGCAGCGTGAATGAAATAAAAGGGGATTCAATTACCCACCACGTGAATAAGTTAGCGGAGATGAAATTACTGGTGTGGGGAACGTGCTAAGCCTAGCAACTGCGCCCTTAATTTTAAGTGATGAAACTGAAGCTAATTATTCTAGTTATGCAATTCGCGTAACTTTATCTCTTATTCTCTCTCCCTAGGATGGCGGCAACCTTTTCTCGTTCTCTCTACTGCCGCAGTTGTCCGTCTTACCCGTTGGTGTCTGTAGGCTCTAATACTCAAACAAATCACTAAATTGCAGACTTGCCTTTTGCAAAGTATTGAACATGTGCACCGAAACAGGTAGATGAGTCCCCCCTCCCAAAACTCGTCGTTTTTTCAACACCAAAGCTTTAAGCTTTGAAGATTGATGAGCTTGAAAGAAATATGCTCAAGGGACCTGGAATGTAATTGTAATTTGGGAGAGTTGAAAATACCTTCGGTGAAACAAACTTTCCGAGTCTTTTGGGAAATGCTCGATAATTTTGTTGGGAGGGGGGGGGGCAAAATGTTTCACTCGCTAATAGTCATGTTTTAAAAAAAGTAAAAACTTACATTATATTTGCCTTATACCAAAGTTCTAGACCACATCAATTTCCCGTTTTGTGGCCTTATAGTCCTACTTACCGTAATTTTATACGTTTAGCGAGAAAACAGTGAAAAGTTACCATCTGAATGTGGTTTTAAGCACCCTCAAAAGCAAATTTGGCGAAGTTGTCAGCTTTCAAGAAGCAAACTTGGCCGCTTGGACCTTTAAAAACCAATATCGTGGGAGTAGCTCATTGAAAGAACCAAATTGACACCGTTAACGACAATTTTCGTGAGGCTTGCAGATTCAAAGAACGTAATTTCGTGGGTTTGCACCTGTTAATCCCAGTTTGATTGGTCTTCACAAAACCAAATTTCCCGGGGCGGGCACTTTGAAACACGGGTTTCAACGGTTTATGTTTCCAAAAATTGATATCGTGAGGTAGGCATATTTAAGAGCCAGTGGGGTTGGATATTCAAACTCACGCCAAATTTCACGGGCTTAGCTCATTGAAAACGAATTGCACGGAGTTGCTTGGTAATTAAGAAAACCAATTTGACGGATCCACTCCTTTAGAAATGATTTCGCCGGGTTAGCTCCTTAATAACGACTTTCGAAAGGTTTGACACTGTCCAAAACCACTGTTTCAAATTTGTCAGCTTCCAAAAACCGAATTCCAGTGGTTTGGTTCTTTCACAGGCACCAAATCGGATCAGGAAGAAAAGCGAAAACCTGGTTTGGTTCTTTCGGAAGCCATTCCTGGAGGTTGACAATGTTAAAGTACCAATTTTGAGTTTTGGCTAAAATGACTCATTCATTTCTCTTAAAAATGAACTCTTCAATCCTGGCAGAGTCAAAGAACGAACTTTGTTCTCTACTGCAATACATTCCATCGCCTTCGCGCTTTCCATATAAACTTGTCTTTCAGCTTAAGCGACGATTATTACTCAGCCCCGGAAGCGAGCAGCATGTGGTTTTAACCATGCGGTCAAAAATAATTCATTAACCCCTACGGCCATTAACCATTAACAGCCGTATTGTCAGCTAAAAAGACCTGGAGGGACAGGTGACGGCCAGATCCGGCTCTGTTTCGAACTGACTTGTTTTCATTATAAACAGTACCTACTGTACATTTTAACATTTTAAATATAATAACGCACAAAAGTAGAGGATACATTCTAACAGGGAAGCGAGCTTTTTAGGAGAATTATTCATCCTTTTAAAAATTTGACACTCACGAGTGATTGGTTTCGGGGCGAGACAGAAGAAATAAAAGTGAAATCGACTAGCCTACTACACACAGAGATGGGAAACTCCCCTAATTTTTGGTCGATTATGCCCGGCTCCCCTGGGCAAAAAGTGTCTTAAAATTAAACAAAAATTTGTCGATGGATTTAACGGAAATTTCCGTGCTTTGAAAGGTGAAAAAAACAATGCAAAAGAAACGGAAAAACTTTTTACCACGGTTGTCTTGGTACGTGGAATAAGAATTCCAAGTTTCTCTCGACGGGAAAGCATTTATCTTGCTAAAAGCAAACCAATTGAACGGGGAAATGAAAGCAGGAGGGCGTTTAATTACTTGGATGGCTTCCCAAAATGTAGTGGGAGAGTGAGAGATTGCGAGAAAAGTGGGAATGAAAAAACGACGTTCATTCGATCCCTTGTAGAAGCGAGAGATCTCAATTCAATTTATATTTTTTTAAAACAAAAAAATTACCTCCGAGCTGAAGCTCGGCGGAAGCCTGAGCGGTGTCTCCTTCGGCTCGTCTTACAACGCATTGGTACATTCCTTGGTCTTCTCGAGTTATGCTGTTGAGAACGAGTAATTCCCCGTTGCTTCTGCCTGGGATGACGCGCCCGTTTTTGTACCTTTTAAATAAAATTTTGTTAATGCGTTAGCAACTTAATGTTTGGTGGTGAAGAGGATGGGGGTGGATAATTACCAAGTGATTAAATGAGCGCCGATGTCATTAGTGACGGCGCATCGAAACTCGCCAGTTGAACCAAGGCGGACGGTCGACAGTTGCGGCGTGATATCCACTGTAAGCTGCGTCGCAACCGTCAGCCGCATTTCAACGGATGCCTCCCCCGAGGGGTTGACGGCGACGCAGCGATAAATACCTGAATCCTCTTCGGTGACGGCTTCAACGGCCAAAACGGGTCCGAGAACTCTGGTTCGTGGCCCGGGAAGGATGGGCGTGGGCTCGTAGCCGCCGATGACGTGAAACCACCTGTGTCAGACAAGAGGAATGGTTGGTAGTTGAAAATAATGTTTAGATATGGATTTGGTGGTCCATATAAATATACACTCAGCCCACCCCACCCAAACAGAGCATTCCCGGATGAGCCTCATACCAACGGAAATCCCTCTCTTTTGGTCAATTTGATGGGCGCTACCACCAACCACACAAATCATTCTGTTCAAACCGGAAAACTTCTAGAGCAAATTAACCAAACATTTGAGAAGATTTTATCGATCGGAGCTCTTCAGATTTTTTTCATTCTCGTCTCGTCTCGTCTGGGAGGGGAGTTTTGAGGCGTTCGAACCAAGCAAAACCCTTCCCAATCGCTTTAGTCATGGTGAAACCGACTTTGAGCCATTTCTTACCGGGAAACAAGTGAAGAAAGCAGCTTAATTGTGAAAATTAGTCAAGATTGAGGGAGGAGGGAGATCTCAAGCTGAAAGCCAAAATTTCTCTTTAATACACGCAGGAAATCAATCTAAAAAAGGAAATTAATCCGAGGGATAAAGGACGGCAAAATAGACTGTACGAGGCTGTTTTAGTGCTTGGTTAAATAAAAGAGAGAAGTCTAGTTAGGGTGAAGGGGGGCGGGAGTTGCTGCTACTGGTTGACGAAGAGGCGGGTTATATAGCGGTGGCTGGGTATATGAAACGTAACGGCGAGAGAGGACCCACCCCAAAGGCATCATTAGATAGGCTCAAACATGGCTGGTCTTTTGTGTGTGTGTGTGTTTGGGCGAGGTGTTGTGTTATTCGCGTAATATTGAGCGGGAGTGTGCGAACGGTTGGCCCAGAAGAGGAAGAGAGGAGATCAATAGTGCAACTGCAATATGCACACACGCGGTCCACAACCTGGCGTCCACACAGAGTCTCCCCTCCCCCCATCATTCATCGTGTACAGTCCTAATTTCCCCGGGGATGGATGGGCTCGCCCTCTTCAGCACCAGCGGTGAGAGGAAATTTTGATGGAAACCCCGGGCAGAACGAGAGTGATCGTGAGGGAAGAAAATAAATGTATTCTTTTAGGCTCTTATGTTACCATGACAGCGAGTTATGAGCATCAAGGCTCAAATTCCTCTTAATAAACCGACGGAGTTTTTTACGGTCTAGAGAAAACAGTAATTTTTCCAAAATTTTTCTCCCGGCTGTGGGCATTATTGTATACCTACTCATCATCTTTCTTGAATAATTAACTAGGCTGAAATACGCAAAAATATAACTCTGCGCTGCACAATTTGTAAGAAGAATAAAGAGGTTACACTTTTTTACGGCAGCGCCAGCCGAAGCTCTTTACCTCCTCGCTCGAATAAAATTCAATTTATTTTAAGAACATACTCCGGTCTAAAATAAATCTTAATTTCAATGTAGGGGCTCTCTCTTCTTCGGTTATCTATTTTCATCCGCAAAAAGTTTCTTTTTCTTTACTCCCTCCCCACCACCACCACCCCATCACCACCACCTACAACGTCCAGTCACGCCTCGGGGCGTGCCTTTTGGGGGATTTCACCAAAACCGAGCTGATTTATAATTTACAGACGTTCGGTTGAAGGAAGAGAAAGAAGAGCCTGAGGGAGAATTAAGGATTCATTGCCTTCTCGCTCTCTTAAGACCTTTGCTTGCTTAAGACTTTTAAACCGGGGGCCCACAAAATGGTATCTGCAAAATGTTGTTTATTCAAGGCAGGATGTCTGGATTGCCCTGCCAAGAAAAAAATAAACACGGAATTTACAGAACCATTCGACTGTCCTTTCTGAGAAAGAGAAAAATGTAAATGTCATCGCGCGGTCTATTGAGTGAGTTTGGCATTATTTTGCGTTGCAACTTCACTAAAAAGCCTTAATAAAAAGGTTTAATTAATTCTATAACTTTTTTCTTTTTTTAAAGGGGAGAATAGCCCCAAAGATAAATTGCCTACCTGTATTCAGGGGGTGGGCAAGCTTGGGCCAAGCATACCAAAACGGCTCCTTCATCATGTTGAACCGTGACAAGTCCCGTGTGCTCCATCATGGCTGGAGCAGTTTGAGCACGGCTATCTGTAAAGAATAGAAGAGTTTCATTCATTATTTTCTACTGAAAACTGTTATTTCATTGCTCATATCAACCCCCCCCCACCTCTTCACCATTTTATATCGTTCAATTATGTATTTTACAAATTAAGGTGTCGGAGGAAAGTTCGTAACTTCGTGAGTTGATTAGATGACTAATTATTATGATCATCAGAAGTTTCGTTTCTCTTTGTCATTTAAGTGGCTAGTTATTCAATTTCAACTAGTGTGGTGGCCAGTTTGTAGCAAGGTTTTCAAGTATTCTGTGTTAAGAAATTGTTAATAATAATAAATTTGTGGCTACAAAGGGGCCCAACCTTCAAGGGGCTGGTACGAGGACCACAAATAAGTCGAGGCCTTCCTCGGATTCAATGCACGTTTTGCCCACTCAAAATACAGTTTGAGTTGCCACCAGAACCCCACGAACAACTGCACATTCCCCAGTTCTGTGACTCATAATACCGTTTAACACAAACCATTGGTCGCCATAAAATAGTTGGTCATTCAGGCTATGGAATGGACGCATATACTGTCCGGCGGCCTCACTCGGGTGCCTTGGCCACAGGATTGGTGTGGCCATTGAAATTACCCACAAAACGACACTGGGGGGGGGGGCGTTATACAGTAAAATTTACCACCGGCGCCAAACCACCCGTGCCGCAAATATGCAATTATAGACCAAGAAGCTGTCTCAGTAACCGGAAATTTGGCCCATTCACGCTGGAAGTGCCCTGTATAAGTGACTTTTCATCCATGGCACTGACTACAACGACGTGAAAAGATTATTACTTCTCATAAAATTATCATTTTAACCTTACACACTGACAATTTATGACAAAATCGACAATTTAGCCCAAAAATATTGGATTTTCGGCCATTAAAACTTGTATTTTTTTTTCTATGGAACCGACTCTTTGGTCCATCTTTGACGATATCTCATCTATGAAGTAAAATGAATGCCCCGGAAGCTTCAGCCTCTGAAACGTACATTTCAGCTCAACGAAAGGCGATTTCACTCATAAAATGTATTTATTAGTCCTGGAAACAACGCCTTTTCTCCTTCCTTCTTTTCGCCTTTTCTATTGGAACTTTTCTCCTGACCGCTTTAGGGTTGAAACACTGCACATAATAACACAACGGTGTCAAAAACTGGTCAACGAATGAAAACGCATGGGCGTTTTGCGCGGGCAATGAGGACCTCAAAGATAGGCACAAGCCTGCAATAGTAGTTGTGTATTGCTGGCTCGTGCCTTTTCGTAAATTGCCTGAGGTGAGGTTCTCGTTTACCGAATTTATCAGTTCAAAACCAGTTATGTATCGCATTGGAGGAGGGGGGGGGGCGCAAACACAACAAAAGTGACGGAGTGACTTCGAGCAAGATGTTAACAGTAGCAAAAGAGAGACGCAAAAAGTACAAATTAAATTTTATACATATAAAGTGAAGACCATAAAAACTGTTTAAAACGTTGCTTCCAAGTGAAAAGGTACTGTATACAGATCGCCGTTTGGCCTATTAAACTTGGATAAATAGGAGGATGAGGAATAGGCAATGAGCCTGTGTGGGTGTTGGAAAGGCTGGGCCGTGGAGTGGGGGAGGGGTTGATAGAGTGAGAATGAGAAAGAACGGAATAGGCAGGCGGGACAAAGATAGATTATAGTGTCCAATCTGACCCCCTAACGACCGTGTAATGGACAACAGATGATTGGAAGGGCCCCTCGCCGTCTCTTCGCTAAAGGGACTCACCGGGTTGCCTTGGTAACCTTGATTATATGGAATACGTGATAGGAGAGGAGTGCGAGATGAGTGGGGCTTTTACTAATATTGGTAAAAGCGACGGTTTTGGAGCGCGTGGTGAGGGGGGTGGAGAAGGATTTTCACGTTGATAACGTTCCATGACCTACCTTTTGCCCGTAAAGTGATATTATTCCACAGAGGCAGTTTCCCCAGTTGGAAGGGAACCCTTGCCACCACGTGAATTTCTAGTCATCTCCGAATAAAACGATAAATTCCAGTTGTAAGACTTATTTTCAACTGTGCGAGGGAAGGGAAGGGAAGCAATTCCTTTACTAAGCTTCGCATTTTAAAAAGACGAGGTAGGTACATAAAAAACAAATAGATTGAGTTTAGTACAAACCCATACTGCTGAGCGTCATTGTTCTTTCGTTGCCTGTCCATTGAAAGAGCTTACATTGTCGTCAACGTTGTTCAATTAATGTATTTTAAGTGCTTTCAAAGCAGCTTTAAATCTTAAGCCTTTCCCTAACTTATTTGGCGTAGACAACTTTCTCGGGGGAAAACTTGATCTCAGGCTTAAATTTTTGACGGGAATAAATCGATAAAAATTTAGGACACAACAATTTTCCTCCCTGGAAATTCTATCCAATCCTGACAATGTATTTACCGTCCCCTTTTTTCCATCCTTTCGCTGCCTTAAAATATTTGGTAACAAGAAGAGAATCGTGGGTGGGGGGGGGGGCGTATGAAACAGTTGGTCGCATTGCTTTTAACAGAAAAAGAAGGAGAAAAAAAATCTCGTGTTACACAGGGCTGTGAAGAGGTATTACACCCCCTGCCCACCAACGAGCTTATAAACCTCTCTGGCTGCCAAGTTATACAATTTTCTTCTGTTTGTCGTCTTTTGTCCCCGCCTGCTTTGTATATGTATATCTCTCTCTGTTCACTTCGGTCAATTTGTATAAACTCACCCCCTCCATTGCGTATTTTTTTTTTAAACAAAAAAGTAATGGATTTTGGGGAGTAAAAAACTAATAGCTTCTTTCTTTTCGCCAAAAACGCTCTCGTCTCATTTCCAGGAAAAGGAAAATCTACTTAGCCCCCCTCCATCAACGACCAACACTGAACCTAGCATTCGTGAAATCAATTCGACGTTTGTGGTAAGCCCAAAAGAGGTCATTGAACAAAAAAAAAAAAAAAAAAACCCAGCCTTCGATTCGAGAATTAAAGAGAAAAACGCAATGGTGAGTGTTTTGCATTTGAAAAGGCCTTGAGGAGGAATTTTTAAATTCACACAATCACAAAGTCTTGGTAGTCTGCTAGGAATCCACATCACTAAAGTTTTAGTTTCAGGGCAAAAAAGGGGACTTTCGGGCTCATCATAACCGGGATTTGCCGGAGATGATGGTTTTGGATTCCAAAACCAGTTACTCATGTTGCCACCCCCTCTCCCGACCATGCACGTAAAATATTCGCACCAAGCCTGAGCTGCTGGCTGGCTGTCAATCCCTGTCGCTTCGGGAATAGATTGGTGGGATTAGAGAAATTCTGGAGCCCAGACTGCCTTTTTCTCGATCAAGCAATCAAGACTCGCCCCTGGTGTGGGTACATATTGTGTTTTTGGAACTAACAATAAAATAGTGAGTTGAATGGTAATTATTAGACTGTGGATTTTTTTTTGAGGGCTTTGACTCAAGTTGTTAGGATTTTTATTTATTTTTTCGTATAGCAAAACCGACTTCTGCTAACGATAAATCGGATACGCCCATACATAGAAGACATCACTAAGGGCGTTGATTGTGATTGGCAGGAAGAAGAGGGGAGTGCTTCCGGTTGACAGGCAATTTCGTATATCTTGCGAAATGATATCCCCCCTTTTTTTGTGGAAATCTCAACTCTTCTGCTTCCATCTTTTACTCCTCCGTAGTAACAGGGAAAATGTCATTAGTAACGTTATACTTCGATGAGAGTGAAATAGAGAAAGCTTGTACACTTGAAAGGACATCTCTTCAATCTCTGGAAATCCTTAAAATCGTTATGGATAGTTTAGTAGAAGAGGGGGGGGGGTGAGAGGAAACAATAATACCTATCGGGATTGATTTTCTTACCCCCTGTTTTGTTTTTGTTTTTTTTCACTCTTGCTGCCGGCACAATTCGTTAAACCATTTAATAGCGATAATTCGAGTCCACACATGCCGTACATTTCCCACCCCCTTCCACCACCCTCTCACAGTTCGGGTTGTGTCCCCATTTCTTTATGAGCCTGCAACCTCGGTCTTAAAGACCACAATGTGGAGCGCGGCGTAAAAATGTCTCTACCCTGCCTTCCCACAACCATCAAACAGCATATTGCGGACACGAAATTGAAAAGAAGGAAACGGAAAATACATTTTCTTCGTTAGAAACATTAAACGGGTATAGGAAGGAAAATGAACTGTCCAAACGAGAGAGGCCCACCTGTCTGACTTGGGACTTGACTGACTTGAAGTGTGAGAAGAGAACAATGGCTTAAAAAAAGAAATACAGAAAGAAAACAAGATTTCGTCTGTCGATTTCATGGAAATAGAAGCCCGCAAATAAAATATGTAGGAACGAAATAGGAACGAAAATGGAAGATCCCGACGGATGAGAACGACATTACTCGAACGTGGCGAACAAGGTACCTTTACTGTAGTACAGTACAGGGCACCTAAAATCATCTTGCAGTTTTTTCTCAACGATTACTTTTCTCTCCATTCTCTCTTTCTACATAACAATTTTATAAAATGGCTTACCAACCTACATACACTAGGGCTTAGACTAGGGTTTCTCCTGTAGACTAATGACAATTAAGGCTAATAGGAAGTTGAAACAACATCCAGAGCATTTATTCTTTGCAAACAGAGCGTATAAACGGTTTTTATTAGCGAAATAAGTGAAGTGCGTAATCCACGCATTAGCATGGATACTTTTGGTGCTAATGAGCGTGACAGAGTTGGGCATTAAGATGAAAAATATTCTATTCGTATATGTATAGTCTTACGAACAAGATTGGATGCCGAATGGTTCTTCACTTCTGTTATGAATCCATAGTGACTAGAATCACACTTCGTCTGTTTTTGATAAAAATAAAATTATTCGGTTCTGTGCAAGGTGTCTAAACTTTACTACAGGGTGTTCATAAATTACCTCGACAGAGAAAGTATGGTGATAGTACACCTCATTTGTGATCGAAATCACTATTTGAGGATTTTGGAATTCCTCTTGGTTTTCGAGATATCGTCAATTTCGTGGTTTTTTCGTGACCCTCCGTTTTTATACGATATGTGACTAGTACGACCTCATCAACAGGTGCTGGACTAAAAGTAAGTAGCTCATTGAAAAGAGCATACAATTTCCTTCAATATTGGTCCTCAACTCAATAAAATCATATCAAGGCCCTAGCCGTTAGGGCATTAGATATCGGAAAGAAACACGTTTTTCGCATTTCTGCCCAATTTTCGTCACCGATTTACATCATTGCGTCGGAGGAAAATATTTTTTTGCATTCATAAGGAAAACTTCCTCATAATGTCAGCTTTCCAATGACATGCCATTGTTACCAGTTTTCACCACCTATCGAAGAGTTATGAGCACTAAACGATACCAAAACTGAAAAATAACCCGCAAAGAGGACCTATTGAATGAGGTGAATCCAGATTATAATTACCTGTTTCCAACGGGTTAGACAAACTTAATGCAGGCAGTTAGCTAAATCTAACGCTAATTTAAATTTTGGCTTATTATTTCTCAATAATAAGTCTTTGTAATCGTATCGCAAAAAAATTTTTTTGACCCCCCCTCAAAATTTGCAGTTTTACGTTTCAAAGTGCGTAGAATCCAAATCTGCAATAAAAAAAAAATGTCCGTCCGCCGTCCGGGCCATATCTTGCCATAGGATTGCTCGAAAAAACTCGTTCTTTCGCACATAGACTCCATTTGGGGTCTAGTTGGTCCTAACATCTGATCAGTTTGATCAAATAACTCCCTGGGGTTTTATGGGCCAAAAGCGGGTCCAAAATGGGGATTTTCAAAGGATTTGGGATCATAGGGGTGTGGGGTGTCGATTTTCATGTAATTTCAAGCCGGATTTGACTACATCGATGAATAATAAACCCATAAACAGTCGAAATAATAAGGCATTGTTCGATAATTCGCAGCGTTTTCTGTAGAAAAGGGGTGGGGGTGAAGTTTAAAATATCGTTAGTGCCTTCAAGTTCACGCTTTAATAACTAGAAAAGTTACATTTTCAAACGTTCTTGAAAATAATTTGGAACCGGAATAAAAAATTGAATCCATAATTTTTTAAATTATTGCTGATACGTAATAAAACAAAATTAGGATTGTTCAAAGTGTCCTCCCTGTCGATGAATGCAAAACCGGCCCTCCACCTAACTGCGTTAGTTGTGCTGTGTTAGTTTGCTCCCGAAGGTCTGCGCCACCTATAGAAAGTTTAGTCACCTTGGTTCTGTGTGTTCCAATTTTGAGTTGAAAATATAATTATTTTTAAAGATTCGTTTCCTGGAATGTCTGTAAACACAACATAATGGCGACGATTGAGTCAGTTCTGGAGACGAATTCTCAACAGCTTGAGCAACTTACGAAAATTGTCTCCGCTCTCGCTGAGCTCCAGGTATCGTCTTAAAAAATCAAAATACATCCCCACATATTCAAAATTTTCATTTCGATGAATTTAATCCGTCGGACGATTATAATATCGGCGATTACTTGGCCCGCTTTAAACTCAAATTGCAGCTATGTAAAATTCCTCAAATAGAATGGTATTCACATTTACGCGTCCATATGGGTGCCGAGCTCAGTTGTACGGCTTCGAGACCTCTGCTATTCCACTGCAGTCGAATCATTGAATTTCCAATCCACAGGAAAGCTTCTCGAAGATCATTGTATAAAATCGAAAATAAATTTTCTGACGCCATTCGTTTTCGTAAAATAGTACAAAATCCTAACGAGGAAATTTCGTCTTTTGTTATGTGCCTCAAGTTCGGAGCTCGTCACTGCCAGTTTGACGAATTCCTTGATCATTCTCTCTTTGTTCAGTTTATCCATGGTCTTTCCTCTGATGATATTAGAGATTCAGTGATATTCAAAAAACCTGATAAATTCGAAGATGCCGTCAAAATTGCTGAGGAGATGGAGGCGACGAGAGAGGCAGCTGCTGGAGCAAAATTCACATATTCTGACCGTCAATTCAAATTTGGTCATGAAAGCCGACCTCGTTTCAGAAGTTATTCACGTTCTCGCCATCGAAAATCAAAATAAGGTCAGTCTAAACCAACTCAAAATTCGTCCGTCAGCAAAACAACTCAGCCAGTTCACCGATGTTACGGCTGAGGAGGCTCTCATTGGCGTCAAAATTGCCAGTTTCGGCGAGCCACGTGTCACAAATGTAAGAAAGTTGGACACATTTCTTCTGTGTGCCGCATTAAAATTCTCGATAAGTCTCACCAAACTGAAGAAGAGCCGATTCCTCAATCGCCGTCAGACTCTGTTTCAATTTCTACCCCTGTATCCGTAGTTTCTTACTTTCACGACGCGATCAATGTCACCCAGGAAGCCTCACCATTCTTTCACCCCTCATCCGCTCTAAATACAATTCGTGTCAACAACAGACCCTTACAAATGGAAGTTGACACAGGCGAAGTGTGCTCAATGGTGTGTCTTAAAACTCTGAGGACTATTATTCCAGATCCTAAGCTGCAGCCAAGTCAACGAGTTTTCGTCAGTTACACCAAGGATAAATTCCAGTGCATCGGTTCCTCCTAGTCACAGTAACATTTCGTCAGCGGATGAAATTGTTGAACCTTCATGTGACAGACGCCGATCGTGACTCCATCTTCGGCCGTAAGTGGATTGTTCACTTCGCGGACCTACTTTCTTTCGGTGAATTCTTCCACGCTATTGCTGAACGTCAAATCCCTCGTAACGATTTCAACGAAAATTCGGCTCTCCTTCTTTTCTTGGCAAATTTGAAGATCTTTTCAGCGACACAGCTGGCAAGCTTGTAGGACCACCTGTTGACATTTCACTACGTCCAGGTTCCAAGCAAGACCGATTCCACATGCTATTAAAAAAGCCTATGCCGCTGACATTGCTAAGAAAATTGCATTGGGTCATTACGTTCAAGTTACATCATCCGAATGGGCGTCACTGGCTCAAGTTGTAATCAAAGATGGAAAAATGCGTATAACAGGTGACTAAAAATCGACTTTGAATCCTCAACTTATCGTCGATGATCACCATATCCCACGAGTGGAAGATATTTTCAATCAGCTCCGAGGAGCATTTGTAGTTCCCGACTAGACGTCACTGATGCATTCATGAATTTGACTTGTTGGGACAATTTCTGTCAGGCCATGATGCTTAATACACCAACCCATGGTTTGGTTCGTCCCACTAGAGCCCAGTACGGAGTTGCTAGTGTTCCAGCTCAATGGCAAAGGAGTCCTCGAAGGAATCGATAATGCAAAAAATTTCTTTGACGACATTTTGGTATTTGCGGACTCTGACTAAGCAATGATTCAAATTTTGACCAAAACTTTCGAAAAACTGGTCAGGCTTGAAACTTCGCCTTAAATAATGCGCGTTTCTCCTTGACAGTGTCGTTTTTCTGGATCACAGAATCGATGGTTTAGGCCTACATAAATCATCCAAACATGTAGATGCAGTGCTGAACGCGCCTTTGCCGACCACTCTCGAAGAACTACGTACATTTCTTGGAAAAATTACTTACTATCATTCCTTCATTCCTAACCTTTCTTCGACTACGGCACCCCTCCGAGACATGCTATCGGCAAATAAGCTGACTTGGAATTCCGCGGCTCGTCAAGCGTACGAAAGTCTCAAGGGAGAAATCGTATCCGACCGAATTTTAATTCCATACGTCCCAAGTCTTCCGCTTCTACTTACGACAGACGCAAGCCCTGTTGGCCTGGGTTCAGTTCATTCTCACCAGCAACCAGATGGTTCCGAACTGCCGATATCGTATGCAAGCAAGGCATTGAACGCGACAGAGAAGCGGTATTCACAAATTGACCGCGAGGCACTCGTTATAGTGTGGACCGTCAAACATTTCTTTCAATATCTTTATGGTCGAAAATTCACGATAATAACGGACAATAAGCCAATAAGTCATATTTTCGCTCCAAACTCCCTTCTCCCGAAATTCACATTGTCTCGTTGTGCCAACTACGCTGCCTACTTGACTAATTTCAATTAAGATATTAAATACAAACCGGGATCTCAAAACAGCAATACTGACTATCTTTCAAGAAACGTTCAAGCGGGATCATATGAGTCCAACCCTTCATTCCAGATCTTCGAAGATACACCCGAAGAGTTCGACGAATTTGAAAATTTAGTACAAAATCAAGTTAATCAGCTGGCCGTGAGCGCAGAAATAATTCGTCAAGAAACGCAGAAGGACGAGAGCCATTCAAAATTACTTTCAGCATTAGAGCAAGGACTTGACTTAAAACGACATGGCTACTCAGGTCGAGAAACCATACCCTGAGAATCCATTAGCTGTGCACTTCACACCGGTACTACGCGGGCGTTCGGTTGATACGCGGTTTGTCATACGCGCACCGCCGTGAACGCCCACACGAAGCCGAGTGAGCCGTGTCACAGCTCGCCGCAGCCTTATAGTGTAATGGGCAATAGCTGGATTCGAACCCAGGCCTGCTGGGTTGCGAAGCAAGCATTGTATCCATTACACCATCGAGGCGCGCTCGAGAAACTGAGTACCTCCCAATCCGATTGATGTCTCATGTTGGGACACCGTGTGGTTATTCCTCCTTCGCTCCGCTAAATATTACTGCAAGAACTCCACATCGTTCACATTGGCGTAGTAAAATGAAAGGGCTAGGCCGGTCCTTAATTTACTGGCCTTCAATTGACGTTGACATCGAAGGCATAGCCAAATCTTGCCACGCTTGTCTCCAAAATTCAACCATGCCAGCTAAATTCACCAGCCACCATTGGGAATATCCGATCGCTCCATGGGAACGCATCCATATCGATTCGCTGGACTTCAGCGAATTTCTCAAGGAAAAGGGAGTTAGATTTCACAAAACTACAGCTCCTTATCACCCATGGACAAAACGGCCAGCTGAGAGGTGTGTTCAGACGCTTAAAAAAGCGATAAAAGTGTCAGGAGCTACAGCACACACGCGCCTCGAGAATTGTTATGTATCCATAGTGACTAGAGTCACACTTCTTCTGTTAAGGATTAAAGTTTCTAGGTTATTAAAGTTTCTATAGGTGCTGCAGATCTTCGGCCATTACTGCCCTTCACCTACGTCACGAGCAGTCCCAACCGCTTCTACGCTGGACCCAGTACAGTATTAATTGTTATTGTGTTGTGATTTTTGAGAATTCATAATCTTAAATTTCAAAATTAACTTGCTTTGCTGCTCTAGAGTGAGCAATCGGGAGTAAAGGACTGCTGGTGACGTCAGGTCCCACCCCTTCCGCCTGTTTGGCAGGGGGAAATCTGCGGCCCCTATAGAAGAGTTTAGTCACCTTGAGTAGACGCATACGGCGCCATGTTTGTTATTATCAGTTAAATAAGAATGGTTGGGGGTGGTTTGTTGACATCCACAAAACATCAACTAAAAGGTGGATTTTACAAGACTGATAATTCATAAGAGCGTACTTGGCGTCTGTGATTTTACCTGTCTGATTATAAGTTCTCTACTTGTTTTTGATAAAAAGAAAATTATTCGGTTCTGTGTGTTCCAAGTTTGAGTTGAAAATATAATTATTTCTAAAGATTAGTTTTCTGGAATGTCTCTAAATACAACTTCCATAAGCAAGTCATCGCGTTGAATTTAATTTACTCGTTGTACTCAGGCTGTGACATTTTTACCCCTTTCTCGGAAAACAGTCTTATCCTTTATTCACCAGAAAAAAAAACACAGCCACAGTGCGAGAAATGGATGGAACAGAACGTGAAAGAGGCGCTAACAGACTTGTCAACTCTATAAAGAAGAGTAGGCTGAACGAGAAAAATGGTTTCACGTTCGTTCCTTCTACAGGGGTGGTGGCTTTCAGATTTAATTTTGGGAAGAAAAATCGTGTTTTTTAGAGGTCAACAAAAAGTTTTTTTTTATCCTCTTTCGTTCTTTTTACTTTGAGACTCCAACGGTGAATGGGAGGAGGGTCATTTCGCGCTATATTAAACGTGGATCCTCAAAGTTTTTTTTTGGGCTTCCAAGACGTGCTTATTTTCCCCTTTGCAAACTTCAAGTTACAAGCTGCCAAATAGCGTGTATAAATTGAGGTTGGGGAGTCCTACAAGATTACACGATTAGGTTGTAAACCTGCTAGGGCATTTAGACAGTGTGTCGATGGTCCTCTTCTCTTCGTCTAGGTTGTTTCTCTCACCTCGGGGAAAAAATCGTGTTACTCCACGGTTCGTCTGGGGTAAAAAAGAAATCTCAGTTAGCGATGTTCAAACCCTCTATTTACTCCCACCGTACAAGTGAGTTGGTTTTACCGCGTGTCATTAGCAGTGGCAGCTTTCTATATAAAGGAAGCAAGGTGGATTTGTAAAGCTCCCGCACCATCTGCGAGGCTTCCTCTAAAACCCGCGCACCTTTTTGGATTGACGGATTGGTGCAGAGGGGTCGGGGGGGGGGGGTTTGTGGAAGAAGGAGGGTTGACGTGTATTGTGCGAGTCCCTTTTGCCCTCTCTTCTTCGTATATAGAAAAGTATGGTGTAAGAAGAGAATTTTGGTTTGGTGAGAATAAGGTGGGAGGAAGGTTTGCACCGCGGGAACCCTATTATGTCACGTAATCCCAGAGACTCTTACTTCCCTTCTACCTCTTTCTGTCGGAGAGAGGTGGGGAAGGATGAAGAAAAAGTAAATGCAAGGGGCTGTGAGGTTTACTGAGTTCACCCTTTCACGACTTCACAACGATTTTTTTCCATCCCCCCCCCTCCACCACACGTCGTTCAGTATCATTTTTTTCTCTCTTTTCAAACCTTACTCTCACCATGACCTCCGCATTACAATCTTCGAATTCTGTAGGATAAACCTCTCACACATATTTGCCGTTCTGGTTATCTCGTAGGGTATTCACCACTCCTTCTTCATTCATCCCCTTCCCCCAAAGCAGAAGTTCAAGACTTAAAATAAAATTTAACGAGATTGTCGAATATGAATAACAGCCTTGGACACGACGTTATTTCGCCCTATAACAGCTCAGAAGACCTCCATTTCAGGCGGCGACGAGTACAAATGAGTGGGTGTTCAACGTGTAAGCCACATTGCGAGGGATGGAAAGACGTAAAATGTTTAAACCAACCACTTTTTTCGCCGTATTATTCAATTTTTGTGAATTTCAAGGGGCAAACATTGAGAACGAACAGAATGCAAGCTCAAGAAAAGATTAAGGAGACTCAAAATGGAACTAAAAGTTGGGTTAATTGCCGCTTTTCAGCGTTATTAAATGGTTTGAAAGAGGGGTAGAAAGACCGGAATGAAAAAAAAAGAAAATGGAGGATTAATGGCGGTAGAAGTGGATTGTGAATTATTTCTGAAGTGAAAAGAGCGTGTTAGGCGAAAGGGCTTTTTCTTGATTTCGATCAGTCGCGCTATTAATTTTGGCACTGAGGAGTAGGAGTGGGGAGTATTTCATTTTTGAGTCAATAATCCGGACATTGAAGGGCCATATTGCTTATAAATTCAGTCGTGAATTTGTGGCGTGAAGCTGCGGGTAGCTAACAATCTGGGAAGATAGGCACGAGCCTGAAATACGCTATCAGTACTGCTTGCTTGAGCCTATCTTAAAGGCTCTCACTAATCACATTCTTTTATTTGTTAATTTGTTGCTCATACCGGACTCAATTATTGCTTATTTTAGGAGTTTTGCTTCTTCCCATTCCGGCGTAAGAGACATAAATTTAAAATTGGATGAGACCTCGTTCCTTATTTCATTTATTTTAAGCACTGGAAATACATACTGAATGCATGTACTCGCATACATTCACACCTACATTCGTACTGGAAATGCACTTTTAAACCCTGGAAATGCAAAATTCAAAACGGGGCATACACGAGAAGATATCTGCGGCAGATTTCATGTTTTTGAAAGATATCGGTGGTGAAAATTTGCTCGTTAGGGCGCTTTTACATCACTTGAAATTACGGTATCCGATTCCCGAATCGAGGATACTCAAAATATACGGCAAACGCACTCATTCACACAAGATTCCGGTATCGGATACTAAAAGTATGCGATTCCGGAATCTAATAGCGTTCCCCATTTGCACAAAATTCTGCAACGGGGCTATTCAGTTCCACTCGTCTTCTCCACTAACATATGATTTAATTCAGTGAAGACGGGTGGAAATGAACTGCCAAAATGCAGAATTTTGTGCAAATGGGGAACGCTATAAGTGTGAAGGAGCGCCTTGACTGTATAGTGTATTTTTAGTATCCTCGGTTCGGGAATCGGATACCAAACCTTACCTTAACGTAACGATCTGATCTGTCCGTTCTATCAGAGACGGGCACCTTTCGTTTGTCATCCATTTTTTTCGAACATGATTGGCGTATTCTTGGATGACACATATGATTTGATAGACCGGTGGGGGTGGGATTTCCAAAACAACGTTGCCATTTTAAATCCGCGCCCATACCCGATAGTAGGGAGTTATTGCATAACCGTCTGACGGTTAACGCTAACGGTTATGTGACGTCATGCAATGACGTCACATAAAAAAATGCAAATTTTTAGTTTAAGCGTTAATCA
Source organism: Corythucha ciliata (assembly GCA_038030265.1). Lineage (NCBI taxonomy): Eukaryota > Metazoa > Arthropoda > Insecta > Hemiptera > Tingidae > Corythucha > Corythucha ciliata. Next base: position 50,603,513 of record CM075942.1, on the reverse strand, counting down.
TAATCATTTAAAGTCCATATGAGGAGGTGTTTCAATGGTTGCGTTGCAAAACTGGGGGCTCGTGTTTAAGCGCTGAAGTGTAGAATTAAGCGCTTAATGGAGTTTTGCAACAGTGATTTGTATCGCGATGGGACGTGTTTTGTTGGATTTTAAACACTTACTCAGCGCTGAGCTAGATTGACAGTTTTGCAACGGCAAAAGACAAAGTGCTCATTAAGCGCTGAACAAGTCTGAAGTTTTGCGACCATTAATTTATTTGAAAAATTAAGTGCATCTATGCCCTACCATGTGTTCATATTTTAGCGCAACTATTATTTGCAATAACTCTTTTTCCACCGACACAAACGGCTACGCATATGGTGACGTCACATAACCGTAAACGTTAAGCGTCAGACGTCTATGCAATAACTCCCTAGTGTTCAATAACATACGTTTCAGGCTGAACAATATACTGTTTTTGTTCAAGTTCGTTTTTAAGTCTTTTGATCTGAATTATATAAATTTATTAATTCTCAAGTGAAAAAGCTTCCTGCTTCCTCCATTTTTTAAAACTCCATATCTGTCACCAATCTCAAATATATTTCGAACCCGACCGATAAATGAAATCTGTCAGATTTCGGTCGACGACAGATCTCAATCTGCCAGATGTGTCACCACTAACGAGCAGATTTGATCGGGTAACAGATATCGGTCGCAGATAACTTTTGTACGTTAAGGGGCGACGACTGATCTCGTCGTTTGCTCTAGATAGTCAACTATATCTGTTGAAAATAACGGCCGATCAAATCTGTCAAAATTATCTGCCCATATATGGGCCACTAATAGAAATCAAACTTCACAGCTCGAACAAAAATCAAATTTTGTGGGTTTCACTCTTCAAAACCTCAATTTCGTGGGCCTGGCTCTTTTAAAAAGCCAAATTTCGGAGTTTGGCTCCTCCTAAGCCCACCACTTACGGATTTGACCCGTTCAAACCTCAATTTTGACGATCATGTATTTCACGGGTTTGCTTCCTTTAGAAAACTATCCTCACAGCAATGGCCAAAGAACAAAAATTTCTCGTGTTCCAGTCGTTGGAAAAATGTGAACAATTTCGCTGGCTTGAAATTCTCAAAAATCCACAGTTTGAAGCTGAAATGAAAAAAAATATTTATAGTGGGGTTGACTATTACAAATTATGACTATTACAAAGGGTACCCCGCATTAAGGGGGCTCAAAAGTCCCTTTACCGGGATTTTTTCGGAAGCAGGAGGTTATCATTTGGGACCAAAAAAGAAAATTTTTACCGAAGCGCGTTTGTCCAAAATGGGTTTTCTTACCGAATTACCGTCAAAAACGTCATTTTTGGCCATTATTTATTATTTATTTTTCCTGAAAACAGATTCGCACGAATCTCGTCCCCACTCCCAAATTCAGCTTCAATACTAATAGTAGACAAAAAAAAAAATAATTTTGGGGTCATTTAAAAGGGTGTTCAATTATCGAAAATCGTCCCTAAGATGCCAAAAATGCCCGTTTTCCGCCGATTTCAGGAATTTAAAAAAACATGCAGGCTGGATATTTTTATCTTAGATTTACCTCATAGCAGTCTACTTTCATGAATTTGTTCAGAATTTTATCTTTGGTGCGTCATCGTCAAAAAATCGAAAAACTAGAAAAGGGCCACATTACGGGGTACTTATACGCTGCTATTCCAAGTCCATGATCTTCTTTTACCTCTTGTCCTATATTTTATTTTTGAATCGTATAAAAACTAGAATTTTTTCGTACAATGGTCTTTTCAATCAGGTGAATACAGATCGAGATATTTGCAGTTGAATCCACTAGGTATGAATGAAGCTGTCATTTACAGCATAGAAATGCATAGGGGGATGTTTTTCGTAGGAAACTTTGATCCAGTAAATGTAAATTTATTTACGATACATAACTGTAGTTGTTTTACTTTCATAATTGATGAGAAAGTACCGTCGTATGCCCAAGAAATTCATGAGAACCTGGAGTGTGAAACAGGACTGAGGATTTTGCGGGTATGTTGAATGATGGCGGTTAGACCATAAAATAACACGGTTGAATCATTTTCCTTCTTATTTGGTGAAAGTTCACCACGTATAGTGCTGAAGACGTACAGTAGCTGAAAGTCTGAGATCGAAACAGAGACTGGACCGCAACCAACACCCATGGAGGAGATGAAAACTATGCTTCAGAACTTAAGAGAAGATATTAAAAAAGACATAGCACAGCAGGGTGAGGTGACGGTGGGTGAATTTAGGACCATCGTGGAGGGGCTATCCTCTCAGATTTCCCAGACAGCGCGGCGCCTGGACGTTGTTGAGAGGGAGCAGCGAAGAAACAACCTCATTATATTTGGACTTCCTGAAGGAGGAAAAAATTACTGGGAGCTGGAGGCTGAAATTCTCAATGTATTCTTTCGGATGGATCTCGAATTGGAGGGGACGAGCTTGGACAGTTTCAGACGTCTGGGAAATAACGTTCAGCCTGTCGTCCTATATTTTATTTTGGAATCGTGTAAAAACTAGAATTTTTTCGTACAATGGTCTTTTCAATCAGGTGAATACGGATCGAGATATTTGCAGTTGAATCCACTAGGTATGAGTGAAGCTGTCATTTACAGCATGGAAATGCACAGGGGAATGTTCTTCGTAGGAATCTTTCATCAAGGAGGAAAATAGTTCAATAATTGTAGGTTTATTTACTATGCATGACAGTTATAGTTGTTTTTCATAATTCATAAGAAAAATGCCCTCGTATTGTCTATGAAATTCATGTAAAGAGAGTGAACTAAAGTTATCAAGACAAAATACTAAAAAACGTATCGCAGCCGGGATTTATTATAATCTACGCACTAATGTTATTGCAAAAGTAATCATAAAGTAAAAGAACTATAAATGTGCATAAAGATTGCATAAAGATGTGCGTTACCAAGGGGCAAGTATAGCAATTTTAGGAAGGTTTTTATTTTCACACGATGGGGTAATGCTACAGAAAGTATGAAAACGGCGGAACTGGGTCCGAAGTTTGCCCCCTTCCCCCATTAAAAATTAAAATTAAACCAAGAATAAGAATGTTGTTTGGGGGGGGGGGGCGGACGTACAACAGACTATCTTGTGATTGCACAATAGAATAGAATAGAATAGATGGTTTATTTGTTTTGAGGCTGTCGCCTATACAAATGAGTTCGCGCTCATATTTAACTAAAAGTTACAGAAAACTAAGAACTTAGAAAACTAATAATTACAGGGTTCGTATAACGAAAAATCAAAGCATACAACTAACATACTAAAACACAATTTATTGGTTAGATTCAATAAAATCTTTAAACCGCAGAGCGGCAGAAACGTAGTAGTATAAGGCATTGAGCTGTTTTTTCGACTTAATTATTAGCAGATTCGTAATATTATCTACGGAACTATCAGACGCAATGTACTCAGAAATATATTTGCTTCTACAAAAACTAAAAATAGGACACCGTAATAAAAAATGGTACAAATCATCTTCTTCGAATTTGTTACATAGCTGGCACATTTTTTCGCTATCAAAAATAAAAGTCTTCTGATCGAAATAAATTCTACAACAATTTGGTCGGCCCAGTCGTAACTGGCTTACCACCCTTTGTTTACAGATTTTTACTCTATACTCCGTCAAATATTCCTGACCTGTCATTAACACATTTATGTAACAATAAAGTGGATTAAATTTCGATTTGTTGGCCGAAACAACGTCACGGTTCGAGTAATATGTAAGTGCCTCCCGACCGATGCGTTGGACTAATTCCCTCATAACGTCATGGTCGTCCACAAATTTGAGGTCCGCTACGCCCACCTCACTTACTAACAACTTTAACTGCGAAAACCAATTGAATTTCGTCTCATTAATTTGTCCTTTATCAAGAGCTTCTAACCTTCTTAAACAAATGTTTGGCAGGCGGTCAGGGGCCATTTTGTGAATTTTGACCCAGACTTTAACCGTCCTCTTAATAATTTCGACAGCTATGTGACAAATACCAGTTTCCAATCTTACCATGTAACATGGAGTTTGACGAGACCAATGAAAAACGGACTTAAAAAAGGTTTGCGAAATCTTTTCCAGTCTGTTTAAATACAATGGAGCCCGAACCTCTGCATTATACAGCAAAGTGGAATATACAAGTGAATGAAATAACTTAACTCTAGTGTCCCACGTATCGGCTTTGCACTTGACTAAAATATCACGGGATTTCGCTGACGCCAGTTGCGCTTTCCTGAGAAAGTCCTCCACTGCCAACGAAAAAACCCCTGATCTCGAAAAAGTAACCCCAAGATAATTAAAGCTAGAGCATATTTATCTAACCTTACTCCGTTATAATAAAAATTAACCCCTTCTGCCACTTTCCCTCCCCTCTTAAAAGGTAAAACTTTCGTCTTGTCAATGAACTTCCAGTGAGTTTAGCTCGCAGTACTTAGATAATAACGACAGTTTTTTATTCATACCAACACATCCGTAGTCTAAAATTACTAAGTCATCGGCATAAAGTAGCCCAGTTAAATCTTTACTACCCCCTACATCGACACCGTGGCAGGAATTCGACTCTAAAAAACTAAGTAAATCGTGTATGAATAGGGCAAACAGCAGCGGAGTGAGGGAGTCTCCTTGCAACTCTCCCATGGTGATATCTATAGTGAATTTGTTATGCGCGTCTTCCAGGATTAACTTAGCCTTGCCATAAAGTTCCTTTAAGACATTAATTATTTTTGCAGAGAGACCCAAAGTATAAAGCTTGGCCCACAATTTGGAATGATTAACCAGATCAAATGCTCGGCGAAAGTCTATGAATGCCGCATAAACGGTTCGCTTCTTTAGCCTAACACTCATACCCACTGCTGCATTTAAAACAAACAAATTATCAAAACAGCCTCTTCCCGGTCTAAAACCATTTTGCTCTTCAGGTAACAATTTCGCCTGGTCAGCCCAGGCCAAAATTCGTTTAGCCAATACAGACGTAAATATTTTTAAAATACAATTAATAAGGGCAATGCTTCGATAACAGTTCGGATCACTCCGGTCCTCCTTCTTAAATAAATGAAATGAACAAATCTCGGCCCATTTATCAGGAATAAATGCCGTAGAAAGAACTGAGTTGAAAAGGTTTAGGATATAATGCTCCCACGATGCCGGCATAATTTTATACAATTCATATTTTAAGCCATCGGAGCCTGCAGCTTTTCCTAATTTACAATTTTTAATTACTGTCAGAAGCTGAACTGATTCAAATTTCCAATCCCCCACAATTCCATTGTTATTAATAGACAGCATTGCTTTTTACAAATTGTCAAGACAAGTCTCATCTTCTATCTGCGGTCTCCAGTAAATATTCTTCGCTGCTCCCTCTCAACAACGTCCAGGCGCCGCGCTGTCTGGGAAATCTGAGAGGATAGCCCCTCCACGATGGTCCTAAATTCACCCACCATCACCTCACCCTGCTGTGCTATGTCTTTTTTAATATCTTCTCTTAAGTTCTGAAGCATAGTTTTCATCTCCTCCATGGGTGTTGGTTGCGGTCCAGTCTCTGTTTCGATCTCAGACCTTCAGCTACTGTACGTCTTCAGCACTATACGTGGTGAACTTTCACCAAATAAGAAGGAAAATGATTCAACCGTGTTATTTTATGGTCTAACCGCCATCATTCAACATACCCGCAAAATCCTCAGTCCTGTTTCACACTCCAGGTTCTCATGAATTTCTTGGGCATACGACGGTACTTTCTCATCAATTATGAAAGTAAAAAAACTACAGTTATGTATCGTAAATAAATTTACATTTACTGAATCCTTTTCCTCCTTGATCAAAGTTTCCCACGAAAAACATCGCCCTATGCATTTCTATGCTGTAAATGACAGCTTCATTCATACCTAGTGGATTCAACTGCAAATATCTCAATCTGTATTCACCTGATTGCAAAGACCATTGTACGAAAAAATTCTAGTTTTTATACGATTCCAAAATAAAATATAGGACGACAGGTAAAAGAAGATCATGGACTTGGAATAGCAGCGTATAAGTACCCCGTAATGTGGCCCTTTTCTAGTTTTTCGATTTTTTGACGATGACGCACCAAAGATAAAATTCTGAACAAATTCATGAAAGTAGACTGCTATAAGGTAAATCTAAGATAAAAATATCCAGCCTGCATGTTTTTTTAAATTCCTGAAATCGGCGGAAAACGGGCATTTTTGACACCTTTGGGCGATTTTCGATAATTGAACACCCTTTTAAATGACCCCAAAATTATTTTTTTTGGTCTACTATTAGTATTGAAGCGAATCTGTTTTCAGGAAAAATAAATAATAGATAATGGCCAAAAAACGACGTTTTTGACGATAATTCGGTAAGAAAACCCATTTTGGACAAACGCGCTTCGGTAAAAATTTTCTTTTTTGGTCCCAAATGATCAACGTCTGCTTCCGAAAAAATCCGGTTAAGGGACTTTTGACCCCTCTTAATGCGGGGTATCCTTTTGAAGCTTGTCTCGCCCAAAGGCTAAATTTCACAGACTGGGACCATTCAACCTCAAATGGCGTATTCCGGGGCCCTTATTGTTTACAGTGGGCGTGGATCCCAAAGCTTGATGGATAGCCGCAAAATTACGTCATTCAATTATGTCGTCAATATCTAAAAAATTGTAAGTTTCGAGTCTGAATATACCAAAAATTGCGAGTTAATAGTTATAATTTTCACAAAATTGTAAGCTTCAGTTCTTTTTTCTAGTGACCGTGGAAGCTAGCCACAATGCCCAACTCTTGACTAATAGCCGCAAAATTGCAACATTTCAGAGCTATCTATCCACAAAATTTGAAGTTTTCGGGCTGAATAATATTCATAAAATGGCAAGTTTAAGGTCTTTAATTAGGCAAAATTGGAAGTTTCTGATCTCTCCTTTGATCTGGTCCTCAGCTAGCCCTGACATCACCAGGCAGTTGCAGGACTACAACATTCGGAGCTGAATATCAGTGTATTCGCAGCTTTCAGGGCTAATTAACTGCGAAATCATTTGTATTTGTGTTTGTATTCTACAGGGCGTAACGGGAAAATGGGGCCTAATTGAAATGGGTGATTCTACGTCACATGTGTAGGTGATAATGTGGGTCAAAAATGAATGTAATTATGGGAAACAGTTAGCTTCCGAAACATCTTTGCGGTTTATCGGCTATTCATCCCTAAATATTCAAAATTTCAAGACTAGTTAACTCCGTGACTAATATTTTCACTGATTTTTACTCCTGCAATAGGTCCGTATTGGCCACAGCGCCTATCTGGCCGCTAAATGAACACGAGGTTCAGACGCTAGAAGATCCTCGGTTCTTTCTTCTAATGACAGAAAAAGAGATAAAAACTGGTAGCTGATTTTTAAAAAACAAGCGCCATAGCTGGGCTTAGAAACTAATTTGCGACCGAGCTCAACAACTGGTGGTAGAGATGATTACAGCCGGTCCTGAAATATGTCATCAGACTAAAAATTTATATTTGCAAACTCCTGAATTACGCGCAAAGCCTCGTACTAACAAAGTTTTCTTGTCTCTAGAGAAAATCCTAAAAGGACTGCTCTTATTCGCGGTTGAACACACTTCTGCGGCGTTAAATTTTCTGTCCTGGGACTGATTCTAATTAAAACAGCTACTGAATAGCCAAAAAGAATGCCTCCCACCACACTCACTTCACCATCAATGCACACAGCAACACTGAATTCCTCTTCTCGCTCATTTTTGTTACCTAAATTAATGAATATCCTTGAAGATGCAATTAATTCTCGCTTGAAAAGAGAATAAAGAAAATGAATGAAAAGCACAGCGTGCGAGAACGAGTGGATTATGGTAAAAGTATGGCGAGTGTCTGGAGGCGGTGGTGAGGGGGAGGTGTTTGTTGCGTGCCATCCATTAAAAGAGGATGCTAATTCGTTAACTACCACCACCCTCACCCCGCACTTACTGTTGTCGTCACTTCCACGAATTCAACGACAGAGTAGGAAGAGTTTTCCCAGAGTAAGACTTTTGTCTCCATGAAAATGTACACGTGTGAGTGAATTATGAAATTAGTTGAAAAGGCATCTTCTTTTTGCAGCCTCCGACTCTTCTTTTGTGCCGACAAACTGTGTTTCACCTTATACGAGTTCTTTGTGTGACAGAGGGACAAAACAATACGGCTCTCCGTGCCGTGCCGGTTCTCACTCGACCAATAGTATAACATTTGATATAGTTCTTAAAGACTTCAGAAAGCAATTTCATTATTTTACCATAGAAAAGTTGTAAATTTCAAGCAGCTCCCTGTTATTCCAGATTGGTGAAATGAAGAAGGGGGACGGGAGTAACAATTTTAATGGTCATAGCTCGCATATGCATATTCCGTTTGAATATTCATGAAAGTTAGTAAAGACAAGAGCGAGAATATTCAAAGATGGTGGGGGGAGGGGGTTGTACATACAAGTACCAGCAAGTTGAAAAGACAATGTCAGTGTTTGGATGAGGTTTTCAAACGTGTTAGAAATGGTGAGGGGATATGCGGAGGGGCTCCCCACGGACTCACTCTATCTATATCGTCCATTTCCGTTGACGCATAAAATCACCCCTAAAGTACACATCATTTTCTGGATCATTGAGAGCATTAGTTTGTTGACTATGGCCCTAGGTATACGCTTTTCCCCCTAAGTTCCGTGTTTTCCGTGAGGTTAGAATGGCTTCGACATTGAAATGAAAATCACAGCTCTTCAGCACGCCCAGGGGTTATAAAAAAGTAATTTTAGATTTGTGATTACTTGAAATAATAATTTAATGAGGTAATTCTGAGCAGAAAATTAAAGAAGAAGTTTTTAGAATAAGATTCCGCCCTGTTTGCATGTCTGTATTTATTTTAAAATTCGAAAGAAACCTTAGACACGACTGTTTATGGAGCTCTGAGAGTAAAGAAAGAATAATAGATGGGAGAGGGTGAGGGTGTATGTTTTGCGATGTTGAATACATGAATACATCTTCTTAAGTAAAAAACGAAAAGAAAAGGAAAACGTATGAAAAAGCTTCACCGCACTACCTGAATTCGCGATATTGAGGCCTGTTCTTTTGAATCTTTTCCCTTCAAAGAAGTTATTTTTGTTGCGATTCATTTCTGCGGGGAAATAACGCTTTTGGACTTATCATCAATGTGGCACCCCCCCTCCCTTCAATTTCTATTGATTGTGAGTAGCGACCGAGTCTTCACTACAGTGTAGTATATGTATAAGTTGAAATTACCTGTTAGTCTAATTGACGCGGGTGAGCTGCTTTCAACCACTTTCGTCAGTCGATGTCTTGTTTTACATTTGTACTGTTGAAACTGGTCTCTGTATTCGATGTTGTGAACAAGGAGTTCACCCGAAGGAAGAACGTGATATTTCCCGTCTGTAAAACACACACAAACAAAACAGGTTTTATTTAGTGAACGTTTTGCCAACAAAATTCCGATGGAAAATGTTTGCCAAGAAAGTGATAAATCTGAAAAAAAAAGACTCAATTCAGCGATCGCCACCGATTACAGTGGAGTACACTGAGGAAAGGCTAAAAAGTGTTGCGATTGGTTTTGTTTAAATGTCATAAACATGTTGGCTAAGCCCCAAAAAATAAGGAAGAACGATATTGTCAACCACGCGAAATGAATACAAACGCGATGTTTCTCCTTTCTGCAGTTGTTAAAGTCACACGATCACTACTAGCTCCCCATGAAGTGCTCGCGGTCAATTTTATTTTCGTTATAATTCCAGTTTGAACGGAAAATACAGCATCATTGTCAACAGTTATAAAAGCACTGGGGCGCACGTATGTGACCTCAAAATATTTTCATACGTCTTTTGAAATTGGAATAAAGGACACTACTTGTAAATTTAAAATGGATACAACTGTTGTCTCTTATAAAATCGATGCCGTTTCCAGTTCTTTTTGATCAAAATAATTTCCATTTTTCCTCTTCTGGAGGAGGCACGCCCCTAGCTTGAAATTCTATTTGAAAACTTAACGCGACCGCGAGTTCTCGAGCTCTACGCGGGTAGCACAATGCCGCGCCCTCCAGCGGTTTAATTTCGCTGCACGTTCCCCTATTCACAAACAACTTGCGAAATCCATGTTGGGTGGGGGTGGGGTACTAAAGCTTATTGTTTTCCCGCCTGTAGACGAGTTTAATCGTTGATGATCTGCGCAAAGCTTCGTCGCTTAAATTTCGATTAATTAATTCAATGTGTGTCTCTCAAAAAGGAATAAAAGTGGAATTAAGCATGCAAAACGTGGGTCTTCCCGGGGGAGCGAAATAAACAGAAGGCCGGTGGCCGGCTCAGACCAAGAGTTGGCTTGTAAGGCCTGTGCACCCGTTGTACAGAATCCCCCAAAATGCATTGTTGCTCGTTGCGTATACAATAAGACGGTTAAAAGCTTGGTAATGTGAGTAGCACGATAAAGAGTCATAATTTCCCAATAGTTTCCTTGAAAGCGTCTGAGTGACTACTTAGAAGAGTATTTTACGGCTTTAGAGAGTAGGAAAAAACGTATTTAAACGCATTGATATAGCAACCTATGGCCGTGAAAGAAATTACTCGATTTTTATTTCAGGCCTTATGTACCAATAAATGTTAAAAATAATAAAAGTAGTAGTAGGGGAGCCCAAGAGGGGATTTCGGGATTTACTCAAGCGCGTCAGATTAACATACTGCGGATACCTTGTACCTAGTTGAGTATCTCCACCAAATATGAGCCCTATAAATGTGGCCGCCCGTCAAGGATAAAGCGTCAGATTAGTAAAAAAAAATTGATCATCAGACATTCTCGAGCGCGTCAGATTAAGGAAGTGGGAATTAATTACATGCTATAAAGTCTATATTCCACTAATCTGACAATTTAAGAGTGACGCAAAAACGGAGGAGGTCTACAAACTTGTAAAAAAAAAAAGTCATCTTGACATTCTCGAGCGTGGCTACTTTTTTTATTTTTATTTTGAAGGGAATAATTCAAGGATAACGAAAAATATCTAATCTGACGATTTCCATAAGCCAAAATAGAAAAAAATCGTCGATAATGTTTATTCATTATTCAACTCTTGGGGCCAATTCAGTGAAACTTCTTGTGTGAAACATATGTTCCAATTCGGGAAGACGGGTGGATAGCGCCGGCGCTAAATTTTACTGAATAGGTTGCAAAGGTGTTGAATAATTAAGTTTAAAAAAATTGCGCTTTTCTCTCTCATATCAGTTGAATAATGTTATCATGTTATGTGAAAAAAGGTCCTTTACATCACAATTTCAGTTAACCTCAACTTACTTTTGCGAAAATGGTGCAGAAAACTAGGACTTAGGCACCAAATATAGGGCGAATTTTTTAAAAAAGTGTCAGATTAGGCGAATCCCTCCAGATAATTGTCAGATTACTAGAGAGCACGTTTAGAACGTCAGTATGAAGCATATACGTATATCTTAATCTGACGCGCTCGAGTATTTCAAAATGACGATTTTTTTGCACATTCTGATAAGGGCCACGAGTTTGCGTCACCTCCAAATCGTCAGATTATTGAATGAGAGCTTATTTTAGGTTCACTTAACATTCCCTTAGAAAATCTGACGCGCTCGATTAATTTTTTTTTTCATTTTCAACCCTTACGTACGACTACCCCCACCATGCAAACTGTCAGATTAACATGCATACTTCATTAAAAATACGGAGACAATTGATGCTGTAAATATCTGACGCGCTCGAGAATGTCCATACAACAGATTTTTTTTTTACATTTTTGAAAGTCTATAGCCGCTCTCCCCACCGATGAAAAGGTGTGCATCATATAACAATTTTATCTTTTTATCATATAAGCTTTGCAACCCAATAGGTCTCTACGACGCTCGAGTAAATCCCCATCTAGCATCGTGGGCTCCCCTACTATAGTGACTTGCAGAAATGAACTTCTTTAAACCCACAAAAATTTATCTTAAAAGAGCCAAACCAGAGAAATTGAATTGTTTAGAGAGCCAAAACCGTAAATCTGTGGTTTCTGGGATACAAAACCTGTAAATTTGGGGTTTCGAAAGAGCCAACCCTAAAAAATTGCGTTTTTGAAGGTCCGAAAGTCTTAAAATTGAGAAAAAGCGTTACTCCACGGCTAAGATTGAGGAAAAGGGCCGCTTCGCGGTTAAAATTGAGAAATAGCGTTCATTCACAGCAAAAATTGAGAAAACGGCTCATTAGTGGCTAAAATTGAGTAAATCCACTATTTCGCGGTTTTTCCATGCAACTTGCAGGGAAAACTTGAGAAAAAACTTTAATTCGCGGAATTTGGTGGCCATTTCAACGGCTCACTGTGACAAAAAGTAGTAATGTGCTCTTTCTAAAGAGCGAATAAACAATAGGGACCTACACAAAAATTGCCTTGCTGCGCGGCCTATGTTCGGGGAAACGTTTGATGTGTGGAGAGCGGCTTGTGAAATAGAGAAAAAACGGTCAGAAAACGCAGAAATAATTATGAATAACTATGAAGGACTGGGGTGACACGAAAAATCGCCCCTATCAAAGACTCCAATGCAGGACAGCCATCACCTCGAAATAGGGGTTTCTTAGGGCCAAACCTGAGAAATTTTCGTTTCTAAAGAGCGAAGCCCCTAAAAAGTGGTTTGTAAGGCACCGAAATCAGCGGAATTTCGGCCGTAAAATTCCCGAAATTGTCTTTTTTGAAATGTGAAATTTATTTTTTCAAATTCTGTCAATGAAGTAACTTTAAACCTGCCCTTGAGCTTTTGCAATGAAATTTCAAGCTCTTGCTTCGACTTATTTGAAACAAGAAACTTCCTGGAGGTTGAAACGAGACCTTGAAATCCAGGATTGGTGCAGAAAAAAAGGGAGAAAACGTGTTCCACGTAGTTCATGAGGGGGATTGGTGGGTGGTCGGGGAATCATTTGTACAACACTCCCTTAAGGATCCAAATGTGTGGATTTTGGGTTTTCAGGTACGGGATTTGAAAAATTTAATTCCTGTGAGAGAGAATCCCTCAATAGTTCCGTGAAATGTCGTTTTTCAGGTGATGGCTTCACGATAATATCGTTCACAAAAGACCTAATAGCGTATTACCTACCGCCTAATTATTTTTTTCGAAGAGTCAAGCCATCGAATTTCAATTTGTGAGATAGCGAAATTTGGTTGTCGGGGGCCAAACCTATTTTTCCCCAGAGCAAAAAAATCAGCTGCATTTTCTCCGTAAAAGAGCCAAACCCATGAAATTAGATTATTAAGGGCCAAAGTACTCGTGATATTGTGTTTCTTATAGAGAGAGTACGGTCAATTTTAGGATTCCAGGCACTGATTCCACTCTTCCCTTATGGAGCCTTCACCTCGAAATAAGTTTTCAAGGGGAAACCCCGTAGAATCTTATACAGGGTGAATTTTTGGTAGTGTTGCAAAAAAAATAGGGTGAAACTACATGAAAAATGGAATTAAACGCGACCTTCCCGGACGTTATATCTTGCACCGTTCAGGAGATATTATTTTTTGTATGATTTCCGTTGAAATTCTGATTTTTTGGCTGAAAATCGCGATTTCACAGCTGCCGCTCCATTAAAATTTTAAAATGGCCATGTATTTTGAAAGGTAGGAAAATTATCTATCAGAACGGACTTCACGCTACTTTGACTAAAAGTTCTAGAAACCCTCTTTTTCTTCACTTAAAGTTCAAGGTTTCTGGTGGTATTTTTTTTAACGGTATTTTCAAAAATGTCCCCCTCCTACCGAATTTGCTTTTCAAACCTGCAAATTATCAAAAAAAACTTGATTATCAATTAAGCTTTCTAATGACCGCCAAAATTCTTGAAATAGTCGTCTGTAACGCCCTAAAAAATAGCCCGGATCAACGAAAAACATGATTTTTTAAAGGAAAATGTGCCCAGAAAGCAATCGTTTAAAGTGAGGATTTATGATAAAAAAAAACTGATAGGTGGCAAGATTGATTCTAGTATTCGATTGGCACGATTCAGAGAAGTAATGAACATCGACTCGAAAACTTCTTGCCGCCTGGTAGTTTTATCATTCAGTCTTACTTTAAACGTTGGCTTCCAGGGATGAACGCGTATGACGTTGGGGGTTAGAACCACCGGTGAATCATGAAAATTGCACCGAGGGTGCGGACCAGTCTGTATATCGACCGTTCAGACCATCAGCTAGCAAATTTATTGGGTCATGGTCTCATCAGCTGTACGTTGCCGGACTTCTGGCCGGCCTGGTGCGACCAGGACCAAATAGCTCTTCCTGCCTGAGGGCCTGAAGACGAAACGGAGACTGGACTGTAACCTCAGTGCCATTTTCATATTTTCATTTCTGGGTACAATTTCTTTCTAAACATCACGATTTTCGGTGATCCGGGCTATGTTTTAGGGCGTTACAGATGACTATTTGAAGAAGTTTTGGGGTCACTAGAAAGCTTAATTGATAAGCAAGTTTTTTTGATAATTTGCAGATTCGAAAAGCAAATTCGGTAGGAGGGGGAAATGTTTGAAAAACCCTTTTAAAAAAGTGCCACCAGAAACCTTGAACTTTGAGCGAAGAAAAAGAGGATTTCTAGTACTTTTAGTCAAAGAAGCATGAAGTCCGTTCTGATAGATAATTTTCCTAGCTTTCAAAATACATGGTCATTTTACAATTTTAATGGAGTTACAGCTGTAAAATCGCGAGTTTCTGCCAAAAAATCAGAATTTTAACGGAAATCACACAAAAAGTCATTTCTCCTGAACGGTGCAAGATATAACGCCAGGGAAGGTCGCGTTTAATTCCATTTTTCATGTAGTTTCACCCTAATTTTTTTGCAACACTACCAAAAATTCACCCTGTATACTTACTTCTAGTTTATTAAAGTGAACACCGTGTTGGGGTTCCCATGCCAAAACTCAAGAGGGTTTAGTTTCGACGAAGACGAATTCTTGTTCTCAAGGACGAGTCAGGAGCTGCAGTGATGATTCCACGTCTTCCTCACATCACCCCGTGCACGTCTACTACTCAGCAAGGACTTACTCGCTTTATTTCCGCACCAATCATGGTTTTTAAAGAATCGTTTCAATCTCCCAGAAATTCCCCGAGTATAATTTTTTGCAAATTTCGTCCCTGAAGTAACGGGCTAAAGCCTTGAACTTATACCTCGAAATGTCACGCTATTGTTTTGACTTATTTGTAAAAAGGAATACCAGTCGCCCCTCGAGTGTTTTTTTTGTCCGCCTCAGAGCTTTTCTTCTCGTATTCCCTGAGTTTGAAGAGACGGAGGGCAATTTGAAGTTTCGTGATTAATATTTTCCTCGCCAACGGACTCCTTCCACGGTACTTGATAAAAGATCCATCCCATTTTAAAGAGTTCCACAAACTTTCAACTGATTTGTGAGAGGGAAAATCCAAGAATAAATGGCTTTCAAGAAAATTGTTATGGGCTTATACTATAAGTTGAGCTTATTTGAGTGGTCCTGAACAAGGGAGCGCGTGTCTCTTGAGTTCCCAGCCCCTCCCCCCTCACAGCGTGCCTCACGAATGGTGGTCTCCTTCACCATCCTTAACAGTATATTTTTGGAATGTCCTTGCTTTTCGTTCAAACAGTCCCTTCCTTTTCCTCGTGACATTTCCCCAACAATTTCTTATTTCACTGTCTGGATGAGTCCCCCAGAGACATACGCTGCTGGTCCCGGTCAAAACGCTGTCGAGGGCCTCTCAGCTCTCCTATGAAGGGATAAATAGACACCGTAAACTCGCAAAAAAATCAATAAAAGGAAACGCTTCAGTGTGAGTTCAGGAAACGCATCAGCGTGAACGCTTCATGGAAAGACACAGACCATCAATACTGATCAGGTATTGTGGGCTCATGCCTATCCTTCCTTTCTTTGACAGCTTGGACTCCAGGCTCCAGGGCAGTAATTAAAATATTCAATATGAATGAACCATGTAAAGCCTTGGTGGTATTAAAAGGTTGCGGCACTTCAATTTCAGTATATACCATGCGTGTATGTGTTTGAGGGGGGGGGGGTAATGGGGTTACGATTTTCATGAGTGAGTTATGCCAGAAAAATATGAATCAGCCACCGTTCGTTGGATCACGTTCGAAAGCTGCTGAATTCAGCCGTGGGAATGATTTAGCCTCCCCTAGGAAATCATCCGTCCCCCTTCCCCCTGATCTTCTCTTATTTCCCCTGAAGTATATAGACCGGGTGAATATATTGCACGAGGGAAATCCCCCAAGCCTTTCGTTCTATAACCCTCCACCGCACGCCGTCGAACAGGGAATTAGTCGCCTTTCTCGAGCCCCTCTCCACCAGCCCTCAGAAGTAATGGTTGCATCTCGGGGGGGCAATGGCTATGTCGATGTGAATCGTGAACTTCAAGTGTGACGCTAGAGGTGAAAAGGTTTATAAGGCTTTTGAATTCTCGGGTTTTTGGTGCTTATTTTTATCAAAACGTATTAAAGAGCTCATTATTGTAGGCGTAGGAGAGTTAATCTTCCCTTCCAAGACCGAGGAATAGAGGAAATTAGGAATAATGTCAGGAATAAAGATGAAACGCGAATGAAATTGCCCTAACTTTGGCACTGTCGTGGTTCTATCTAGTGGTTAGATCACTGAGAATAAAGTCCACGAGGCTCAATAGGCGTTGGCGGGTTCGAAGCTCACAATTTCTTTGCAGATTAGGGTGTTAAAGCGCGTTTTACGGGTCTAAAATTCGAGACGATTGATTTAAATGACTCGTTTAAGTGTTCGAAAGTGTGTTTCCGGTACGGAAATGCCCTGTTTTACGCAAAAAAGTTCAATTTTGAGTAGAGGCCAACCGTATTTCTGATGAAACTGTTGTTTTTCGGAAGAGATTCATGATTCAGTCATCTCCGAGTATAGGAGAAAGTGGAAGGAAAATCATTACTAGGGAGCTATTGCATAAGCGTTTGACGCTTAACGTTAACGGTCATGTGACGTCACAATAAGCGTAACATTCAAAATTTGAGTTTAAGCGTTAACTAAGGCTCGATTACACGGAGCTTTTTTAGAAGCACATTGTTGGCTTTTTTACAGGCAGCTTGTAAAAAAGCTCCATGTAATCGAGGACAAGCAGCTTGTAAAAAAGCTGCTATCAAAGTTGGAGACCGGGCTACTTCACAAGCTCACAAGCTGGCTTGTGTGAGATTGTTCGAGGGTAAACCCGCTCAGTGTAATCATGGTAGCTTGTAAACAAGCCAACAAGCCGGGAGTGACACGGAGGTTTCAGCCCATTTCTCCAACCAAATTCATCTTTTGAAGCTGATCGTAAAGCCGTTGAAAAACTTCATTTTTTTTCAATTTTGTGTTGAAATATTTCTTATCTTTTTTGTTCCATAGGACTGGACAGGTTTCTCAGATGCCCAGAAAAAAAAAAAATCATGTTTCTACGTAATTTTTTAGAGCACTTCGTTTGTGTCAAAATGCACTCTTTCAAACTAGATACCGAGAAAAAAAACTGACCAGAACACGGAAGGCACAAAGGAATAGTACATTTCGTGTCGAGTACGGAAAGTGAGAAATATCGCGCGAGTTTATCACACGAGCACATGATATTTCACTTTCCGACGAGTAGCGAACGATGTTTTTCACGCGATAGTTATTCAAATGTACCTACCTAAATATAATTAAATTATAGGAATTTTAAAAAATGGTAGAAATTATAATTAGACCGGCGACATTGACAACTAAAAAGCCGGCAAAGTATAAACGAAAGACAGGAGGGACTTTGAAACACAATTTTCAGCTGTTCATATCGCACACCCGTGCGATATTTCTTTTTATCCTAACCCATGGTGATTAAACTTTACTACCTATAGGTGCCGCAGATTTCCCCCTGCCCATCGGGCGGGAGGGGTGGAGTCTGACGTCACCAGCAGTCCTTTGCTCCCGATTGCTCACCGTAGAGGAGCAAAACAAGTTAATTTTGAAGTTGACGGTTATGAATGCTCAAAAATCACAGCCCAATAACAATTAATAATGTAATGGGTTCAGTACAAATGAACTTGGGACTGTTCGTGACGTAGATGAAGGACAGTAATGGCCGAAGATCTGCGGCACCTATAGAAAGTTCAGTCACCTTTATCCTAACCGGTTGGCGTTAATCATAGAGATAAATATACCTGGAGGGTGAATTGGGTGCGCAAAGGAGGTGAAAGAGTGGATCAACATGAGATGGAGTGGAGGGGCAAGAGGGAGGAACCGGTCAGCTGACAGGTCCCAAGTTGAATCTGAGCGGGAAGTTGGGATGGCAATAACATTCCCTCCCGGCGCTTGCTGTATTTTAAAACAATCGTTTTAAAACAACAAATGCAGCAGTATTTGCCCATTTTACTATATTAGCACACTTTATCTTTTTTCACGAACAAATGAGCAGCTTTCTTCACCAGAAATTCTATTGAAAAATTATTTATTATCTGTTATCCTTCAGTTCATTAGGGTTTTGAGTTGGGATCTTGATCTTGGTGATATTATCCCTCGTTCCCACCCCAATAAACTCCTCCCAGCACCACCGAAACTAGGCGGCGCACGCGCTGTGAGACACATTTTGCCACTTCTGCCGAATTGGTCCCTATAGTTCCGAAAACGTATTCACGTTAAAAAGCCTACAAGCTGCTTGTAAAAAAGCTTCTTGTAATCGAGCTTTTAAAGTCTATCCACACACATCAGTGCCGTGAACGGGACGTGCCCCGTTCGTGACACGTCCGGCAAGTAAAACATTATTCTCATATGGGAATTAAGAGGTTCGTTCACACGACATGGTTACACGACCGGCTCATTCAGGCACTGAAACGTGCCTGATAGGTGTGAAGGTGAGAGTAGAGGGTAAACACAATATCATGAATGAAAAAATTGTCATCGTAACAGCAAACAAACGCGGAACGCGGTCGAAATAACTAAAAATATCCTACTTGTGAATGAGATCAGGTGATAATTATAATCATCACCAAAATTTTCAATAGAAAGAGTTTTCGAGGTGAAAATATAAAATGGGGCTTAACAGTCAGGCTTGGGGGTTGGGGTATGTCTAGTTTTTGCTTCGTATTAGCCAGATGTCTCACGATTGAAAATACAGAACAAGTGGCATTGATTAAGCCTTTACCGTTCCATATTTTTATTTTCCCAAGAAAAGTCTCAACTCCTCCGTGGGTCTGGTTCCTTTATCCAACAACTGCGTGCCGACCTTGTCGACATCACGCTCTCTTATAGAAAAGCGAAGATTTGAACCAAGTTGTTAAGGGTAAACCTTTCTTGATAGAGTGGGGGGAGGGGTTAGCTAAGAGAAAGTTTAATGCCCAGTAAATAATGTCCACGGCCCGCCCATGCGCTTACAAGGAACTAACATTACCTCGAGGTTACCGTGCAAAATTAATGTGGCTCACGTCACCCTCCCCCTCATCAACTCTCAAGACAGGCCCTGACAATAGATCCCCTTTCACAGAGACTCCACTACCGTTATTCAGTGTAGCTTCTTAGTGGTCCTTCGTCATTCACAAGATGTTGGTGTTAGGGGTGGGAGGCAAGGAATTCAATGGATTTCAGCAGGCAAAAATGTCGAAGTCAGACATCTTCTCTTCACTACTTTCCTTTTCAGGATTACTTATTCACCATGGCTAGAGTCATATTCTGCGGCTAAACGAACTCAACGTTATCAGGCTTACATTATTTTTCGATCATCCGATTAATTTTTGTGTCATTGTTCGCCTTTCTTTTGTTTTTTTTTTAATTTTATAATCGTGGCAATAGGAAATCAATAACAAAGAGGCGACTCCTTCGCGGCGATAGCCATGGACGGGGTAAGTTCTTTAGTAACTATTGCCTTGATAAATTCAACGATTCGAACGTAAGTAATAGACAAGAGATTGTTCGTGAAGTCTGCATCATCCACGCTGGTGCGAGTTTTGCAGTTTCTCAAAGTCAAGAAGGTGATTTTATAGACGTCAAAAGTGAAGCAGGAGACGTTCGCTCGTATCATTAAGAATGTGGCATTGAGAAAGCCGAAACAGCTGTGCATGAAACGGACGTTTTTAAGTACCTTGTTGCCGCTCCCGAATTCTGTGTAATTGGCACGCTGGTAACTAATGCGAACATGCGGAAACTTCAGACTAACATCAAAGGGTTTTATAGAACCTGCGACACCGTGCATTGAAGCTTTAATAGAATGCTTTACGTTTGTATAGAAAAAGAAGAAGAAAAATTACGTAGAGTGTCGACGCGAGCGTCAGTCGTCAGTTTGATTTTATGAGCCTCTTCTAAATGTCCCTGACTGGCTGAGAAAGAGCAGTTTATTGGCGGATGTACCACGTGGCAATCGTACGTAAAATCCGGCAATCCAAGCACAGCTTTACCCGCCTTGTGGGCGAGATAGTTATATTTCCTCAAAATCATTTTCACGTGCGTCGCGATTAACATGGTACCGTCTGACAAGGTCAAAGAAGTACAAAAGAGAAATATGAGTATGCCACGCGTCATTCTGTTCGGTGGTACAAGCGTCGCTTCACGGAAATATTAAAAGTCGAGCACGCTGTGGTGACTTTAATGGCTAATCCCACTTGTTTCGCTATAAAATAACTCTAAAACTACTGGACCGGCCAACCCACCTTGGAAAATTCTCATCGTCACGCTAAAGTAATCAATTCTATCACACCGTCACTTCAACCACCTTGGAAGCGCAGACTCACACCGCAATGTGTCAATTACTTATGCTAGTAGTATTAAGAAATATCAATTTATGCCTCAAGAGTCACAGTTTTACAATAAAAACTTGTGTAATTTATCCTTGACATTTGTTTACTTCAACCATAAACTGACATTTCAGTGAAAATCACGCTATTTGAAAAACTGGCTATTCAGGCGTATCGTATGAGTTAATAGGTCTATTCTTTTGTCGTCCCGGACTACTCCGAGCAGCACGAAATTTTGTAACCTCGCGGGTTATCATGTGAAATAACGCGGAAAAATAATGGAAGGTTAGTACTTTCAGTGCTAATAGTGCAGCTCCGGACGACGACGACGGAGTGAGATCCGGAGATAAAATGGAACAATGTTCCCCCTGCGATCCTGAATTTTTGGCCTAATAACTATACCAGTTTAATCACAAAAAACAGGATTCTTAATCGGTGACATGAAGTGATTCAAGTAGTATAGCATATTAACATACTGTGATCGAGGGGAAGGGGACTAAAATTGAGAAAAATCGCTATTTCACGACTGAATCTGAAAACATCGCTCATTGAGCGCAAGATCGGCTACAATAATTGAAAAAAAGCGTCTAAAATACGATCGTGGTAGAAATCGTACAAAAGCTCTGATTCGCGGATGAAATTTGGGAAAAGCGCCAAAATATGCTAAATCACGGATTTCGTAGTAATTTTCGTGGTGAAAATTGAGAGAAACAAATCAATAACTCAAGCCAATAATCAATAACTTTAAGTAAGGCAATCGCTAATTCGTGGCTGTAGCTGATAAAAATAGCTATATGTTGGTTCAAATTCAGAGAAAAGTACTAATCCGAGATTAAAATGGAGAAAAAGTGTTGATTTGAGACTAACAAACACTGAGGAAATGAGCTCAATCGCAGCTCTAATTGAGAAAGGGCCAATTCTCGTTTTCCACGTATAGGCAACTTCGTGGCTAAAATCGAACTAAATCTATGATATTTAACCGGAAGTAAAAAAAAGTATGATTATTATTATCTTCCTTGTTTAAAGCCCTGTTCACACGATGCAATGTTTGAAGCTATATTGCATGCTGGATTTTTCAAAACATCCGGTCACTACCAAGGAACATATGTTTTTAAAAAACCATCGTGTGAACAGGGCTTAAGAGACTAGGAGCGTCATTGCGATGACCACCGTGGAAGTTACCCAGGAGGCTTTCTTGACTTCAACATTGTCGGTGTGTGTAGTCTGTCAGCGTTGGAAGCATTTAGTTGAGCTGTTATACTCACAGGTGATGGTGGCCCACGTGAGGTTCATGTGAATGTGCCAGAAGTTTTATTGACAGAATACTGCAAGGGGGACGCAAATGAAAGATGTGGACCATTGTGAACATTGAATTGGGAGGTGAATAGCCAGGAAGGAGCGTCCGGTGGCAGTGAGCCACCTGTGATGGCCCCACAGGCTCCTTGCCAATCAGTACGTCATTCTGATGATACAAAGATCCCCCTCCCCATGTAATTGTGTTTAAACATTTTACTTGGTGCTACAATTCGAATAAAAGTGCCCGTATTTATGAACGTTCCTTGACATTAAGGGCCGTATTCAGAAACCAACCTTAACCTTTACATCTCCTTTAAGCGCTTCAAAACCGATGACACATTTTTATAAACCATCACATTTTTATAAGCCATCACATTTTTCAACTCCTTTAGTTAAGGCCAAAGTCATATGGAAAACCAAGTCATTAAACTTTGTATTATTTGTGTGTTAAAAAAATTAAGCGGTTCGTGGGTTGGGATTTTCGCTCCCGATACGTTGGGCTGCTCTACTATGAAAGTAGATCACCCGCTAAATTCAAAAATTATACAAAAGTTAAGTGTTGGAAAAAACATATTGTATCCAGATAGATATCACGCTACAACTTCAAACCGAAAATAAATATAATAATTTTTGTATTTGGCGGGTTTTCTCCTTTTTTATTCTTAACGGGAGCAAATATCCCAACCCAAAATAAAAAAACTTGTTTTTCCTCGAGTCTGAGGACTTGGTTTTCCATATGACTTTGGTTAAGGCATTGTAAAGGAGGGATTCTGAATACGGCCCTAAGACTCGTTTCACACATAAGCGGTTTCCCGAGGCGCGGTGTGAACGCGGAGGGTGCCTCGCATGTGTGAACCGAGAAACCTCTTGAAAACGCTGCCGCGTAGAAACCGAATTTCGGTTCACACATGCCAGGCACACACCGCGTTTGCGCCGCGTAGCAACCGCGCCTCGGGAAACCCTTGAAATTCATCAGAACAGATGTTTTTATTTCGATCAAAACTGTTTTCAAGGTTCCTTGACTCAAGGAAGCGATCGTACGGGGGTGGGGGATAAAAACACGCCTTCTGGGTGGGCCTAGTTGTCGGATAAACCATTCCGTGAAGGTTCGTGTTACATGACACTACACTCCAAGGTGACTAAACTTTACTATAGGTGCCGCAGATTTGCCCCTGCCCATCGGGCGGGAGGGGTGGGCACTGACGTCATCAGCAGTCCTTTGCTCCCGATTGCTCACCCCAGAGCAGCAGAGCAAGTTAATTTTGAAATTGAAGTTTATGAATTCTCAAAAATCACAGCCCAATATCAATTAATAATGTACTGGGTCCAGCGCAATAGCGGTTGGGACTGCTCGTGACGTAGGTGAAGGATAGTAATGGCCGAAGATCTGCGGCACCTATAGAAAATTTATTCACCTTGACTACACTATATTTCCCCTGTCGGAAAACATGAAAGTAAAAACCGGTAAGTTTGATAAAACTACATGGAAACTTCACTGGATTGAGGCAGTTTTCACGAACTTCCTCTCAACTAGGAAGCTCTGATTTCATTTGGATTATTCATACCTTAACATGAAGCCGACAGTTCAATTATTAGAAGTGTGATTGCAATTTATTGATATCAGTCCCCCCCATCTGACCACTGTCAGAAGATCCAAAACACTTAGATGCCAACATCAACCCTCCAGGAATTTAATTTAATATTTCACAGGGGGGTTGAGTGGTTGAGAGGCTTTAGCGCGATATCAGCAAGTGGTGATGGGGCATTAATAAACGTATGGCGTCACTTGGGAGATGAATAAAGAAACAACAAATTACGTTTGAGCTTATTCACGTCACGTAGTGAAAGACTGCCTGTAGAGGATAAATGTGGGGTCGGGCTGAATTCTGCGAAATAGAACGGTTGATTGTACATCCGGGCGAGATAAATTCGGAGGAGCTTAAAATTTAGCTGTACATTATGTATAAATTCTGGCTTGCATCTAATTTAGTGGGAAGGGAAAGACAGTGAGGTAATTGCTTTGAACCATCCCAAGGATCTCAAATCTGCAAGTTAATTGAAGATTTCAGTGACCCCCCATGGGGGAGCCCAGGGCTTCTATGAATAAGACAGTTGATTTAAAATACGTTTGAGACTCTACTAACCTCCTTGAAGCGACGGATAAATGTAAAAAGACGGTTCTTGAAGCCAGCTAACCACTTTCACTAAATCCCGCGCACCCATGTCTATCACGCACTGCAATACGGCAGTACAACCTTTTTGCACTCTTTCAACATGCACTGACACTTTGTACGGCTGCGTCACCACTGAAACATAAAAAAATGTGTAATTTATTCATCAGTGTCTATTTAAAGACAAAGTGCAAGGGCTAAACACAAGGGGGGGGGGATTGGTTTTGAGCTGGCCACGGGGCGGGGGGGTTCCTGAATTGTGAGGCACACATTTTTTACTTGCAACCATTCACAATTATTTTTAAAAAATCCCTTAAGATCCTCACCCACGAATGAGCTGTTGTTCGGGGGAACCACTTTAGATTAAAAGGCGTTGGCCCTATTAGTATACAACCCTCCGTGGAAATGGTCATTAATACAGACCAAAAAAGCTTGCCAGCTTCAATGTGATTGGAACTAGAACACGCCACTTGCATACTAACGACGAAGTAAACCCCTTGGGTAAGTGCTGGTGGGTTGACGGACCTTGCTCAGCCCAATGAGGTTGGTCGGTTCTTGAAATTAATTAATTAATTGTATTCGCTTAATTGAAAGAAAGACCCCGCAATAATGTCGTGAGGCCAAATTATTTGAAACGCAGTTTACAACGGTTGAGAAATGGTTACCCCACCCCATCATCCTATACTACTATTTTTTTGTTTATCATTTCTATAACAATACCAGCCACTCTTTATTATTTTCAGACTTTTTAATTGAATTCTCTGTGACTGATCATTCTTTCTGGGTTATACATATACAACATGACGTCTATTTTGTTTCTCTCTTCAATATTGACATTCTTGCTCCGGGCTTTTCAATACAAAAACTGCCGTGAAAAACGGAAATTGTTTGCTTTCGCAAAGCTCAATTCAGACATTCTTGGCGTACTTTTTTACACCCTCGCTCTTCCATGTAAAGCTATTATTAATCCATTGACGAGGAGTCACAGTCCCTTCCTGAGTTCCAGTGGGTTCATTCGGAGGATATGGTGCCCTTTGTTGGAGAATATCTGGGAACCCGCTGTGGACGTACAGGCAAGAAAACCAATGGTCTTACGTGAGCTCTGACCGGTAAGTTTGAAGGGGGGGGGGGTATTTTACTTACTTTACTCAGGGTTTTTTTTTGTGACTGCAAGGGGCAGAGTTCTACTCTGACTGGAAACAAAACTCCCCAGCAACAGTCGCCCCCGGAAGCTCACAACATACAATGGCGATTCATATACCTATACATCAGGGCTTTGGGTAGGATGGTATGAGCGTGTTTGTGGTCTGGTGCGTCAATGCGTGGTTTTTGATCCAACTTACTGGCCAAAATGAAGAAAAAAATGCTGGTGTGTAGTTCCGGGAAATCCACAACTAAAGTTGAGGAAAGCACTAATTCATATTTAAAAGTTGAAACAACGCTCATTAGCAGCAAAAATTGAGAAAAAGCATCAATTATCCGCTAAAATTGAAATTAAAAACGCTAACTCACGGCTAAAATTAGGGAAAAGCTCTAGTTCAGTGCTAAAATCGAGAAAAAGTGGTCATTAAGCGAGCAAGTAAACAGCCATATTGGGGTTGTAAGAGCTACAGGCATAAAATTGTTTTTGGAAGCGCCAAATTCGCGAAATTGGTCCTTGAAAATTGACAAACCACGAAATTTTATTTTTTGGAAGAAACAAGTCCTTGAATTCGGCAATTTGGGCAAACATAGGATGATAAGGGGCCTCTAGAGATTTCCGCCTCGAGCGCCAATAGATGGAGCGTGGAAGTCAGCCAGTATTCCATTATTCTCTGTGAGGCTGCGGCTGCTTCGTGTGAGCGTACCTGGTGGTGCGTGGAGGAGCCCTCTTAGTACGGGTCCGTAGTATGAAATGAGAGGAAAAACGAGAGAGAGAGAGAGAGAGAGAGAGAGACAAAAAAACATTTATTTTCTTTCTCTTTTCATCTCTTCTGGTTCAATATGTCTTATCCCCCTCCCTCGCCTAGAAATATTTCTAACATTTTGCCGCCCCTCGAAATTCGCCTCCCGGGGCTATAGCCCCGGTAGTCCCCCCTCCCCACAAGATCCGGCCCCGAGAGTAGGATTTAGTCCCTTCTATCCAATTAGTCACGAATGGTTATTTTGACCATTCTTGGCACGCAAATGGTCTATTTTGCAGCTTTCAGGAAGGAAATAATCTGTTAAGGCATTTCCAGGCCGCCTAGAGTCATTGTGGTTATTATAGAGAGGGAATCGCCAGTTTGGCTATTTTTAAGGCACGTGAAATCATTTTGGCTATTTTATAGAGTGGTAAATGCAAATTTTTAGGGCACAAACAGTCATTTTCAATGCACGAATCGCCAGTTTTGCCATTTTGGGGCGCGATTATAGTCGAGTTTAGTTTTTTTTTGGGTAGAGAATTGCTATGGCAAGCCATTTTTAGTCAGTCGAGCGAAGCACACAATTTCCCAAGACCTCTGCTCCCACGGCCAAATCCTGGATCCGCTTCTGAGTACGAGTATGCCATTTTTAGGGCGTGAATAGTCAATTTTGCTTTTTTTTAAGGGCACGAATGGTAAATTTAGACATTTTCAAGGTGTGAAATGTGAAGGCTCAGTTTGGCTATTTTTGACACGCAAATGGTCGTTTTTGCTGTTCTCAGGACAGGAATAATCTTTTTAGGCCATTTCAAGGCGCGAATCGTCAGTTTAACTATTTATGAATAGGCCTCACAAATGTCAGTTATTGATCCATTTTTAGAACGTGAATAGCCAGTTATGGAATTTTAAATGGCGCAAATTGCCAGTTCGGCTTTTTTTTACACTGGGAAAACGAGTCGGTTTTTTGGCTCGGTCAAAGTGAATACTTGGTTGGGTTAACCGAACTTTTTGACCACGTAATGACCGTCCAACTGCGTTGAATCAAATACTGACCGAGTTCTAGGCCACAATAAGCCATGATGACCGAGTGGACCTGTGAATCACACGAATAATAACCGAGTATCTGGTTAAATAAGGCACCAACCGAGTCCGTGGCACTCGGTTAAAGACAGCGAGGCGACTGCGTTACCCGAGTAAGAGAATAATCCCCACTACTTCTCAGTGACCTTCGGATGATTTTACCGAGTAAACGGGTTATGATACAACAAACTCAGTCGACTCGGTTAGAAAATGAATGAATATGGCTGCTCACACGATGTTTTGACCTAGTGGAAACGACCGTTAATTTTAGCTGACCAAGTAGGTTAGAAGGCGGGAAACAAAACTACCGAGTAGCACGTGTCTAGTTGGTTTTCGTATTGCATCAGTCGGATTCGGGCTAGTCAGTGCTCGTTCAGTGATGAGTGATGAGTGATTAAATAAAAATAGCAGGGTTCCATCTATACTGTGCCAATTTCATCATAATAACAATGACCGACGTAGCCGATATACTTCGAGAGTGGAAAATTCCTGAAGCGGAAATTAAGGAAATTACAGGTAAGCAATTTTTTTTACTGTCGCTTGTTTTTTTAGGTTTCCATTTTTAATTATTATATAATAATTTATTAGGACTATAACTTCGGCTTAAACCAGTAGCAGAGCTCATGCCTGATGAGCCTCTCAGCGGTGAGCAATTGTTCCTTACTTTTTAACTTGCATTGAAATTATTTGAAGCCCGTCTGTTCCTGCCCTATACGTAGGTAGTTCTCGGAAGTAAATTGAGCATCCAAAAAAGGCGTCGCGATGAAACACTGCTGTCTATTTGATCTACCTTTCAAACAACGAAACGAAGGTAGACGAGTTCGTATAATGGATTACGCACTCAATAACGGAGAGAACCAAGAGCCCGGGAGCGAGCAGTTTTGGGAATTCAACCATTCTTCTCCAGCAGAAGACAGCTGGGAATCAGTCAGTCAAGCCTACGTCGTTACAGATGTTTTCTTGTATTCATTCGACAACATTTTAGAAGCTGTCGATATTTGTTTTCAAAGGCTTTTATTTGTGTTTCATCAAAGTTACCTGAATAAATGTGAACATATTTAGCAACTTCTGCAAACGAAATTATTGCTGGTTAATAATGCAATTCCTTGTTCGCTTTAATACCTTCATTATAGAGCAGGTACAGTTGATTCATTGCAACAACCGAGCAAGAAAATGACAAGAAACCTAGTGAGATTGGTTATTTTTTACCAAGCTTTTCTGTTAAAACAACCGAGTGAGTCGGATAAAAACAACCGTGTGTGTACTCGGTATAATATGACCGAGTAACTCGGTTAATAATGCTATGATTTGGTTGAATACTTTTTACCAAGCTACTTGGTTGATGATGAAATGACTCGGGTGCAAATTTTTGACCGAGTAATCAACTTGATTTAACCGAGCACATCTACTAGGTTGAATCTGCCAAAATACTTGGTTAAAATCAAACTCGGTTAGAAATTGTGTTTAACCGGAAAATGGTACCAGGTTAAAACGACCGAACTTACTCGGGTGCAAATTATTAACCAAGTAAGCTCAGTTAAATTCAACCGAGTTTTGAGCTGTTTTTTCTCCCAGTGTAGGGCACATAAAATCAGTATTTACGATTTTATGTCTTGAATGCCCAGCATGGCCATATTTAGGGCGCATAGAATCAGTATTGCCATTTATAGGGTGTGAATAGTACGTCAAGTCAAGGCGCGAGAACCGTCAGTTTGGCCAATTTTGGCGCGTGGGTGGACGATTTTGCCATTTTTGGAGCAGGAATCATCTGCTCAGGCATTTTCAGTGCACAAATTGCCAGTTGATCCATTTTTAGGACTCTAAAGGTCGATTCAGGCTATTCGGTTGTGACGTGGGAACACGCTGTCTCACGTGTGATGAAAAATTCTAGAAAAGGATTTTATTTGTTTACCTTCACATAGCTCTGACAAGCATCATCCCACGTGTTCTCACGTCACGTCCGGACAATGTGAAGTAAACAAACAAAATCATTTTCTGGAATTTTGTATCACACGTGGGAATGTGTGTTCCCACGTCATGGTTTCACAATGACAGTCAACTTAATACTAACTTTGATTCATATTGCGGGCAAAGGACATTTTTTCAAACATCAATGGCGTAGACATGGGTTGTGAGGGGATTCAATCGAGTGGTTTTATAAGAGCCTAGCCCGATATCCTCCCCCCCCCCCCATTCGTACGACTGTCGAAATGTGTTCTTCCAGCTGTTGAATTTAGAAATTTGGTTTTAAAGGAGCCGCAACATCACAAAAATATGTCGTAAGGGATGGAATCCACCAAATTGCGGCCTCCGAGAGAGCTGAATCCAAGAAATTATTTTTGAACCTTGTTTGAAATCCACTGAAATTCGAGTGTGAAATCTCTACACTTGTGGTCTGTCCTCCCCGTGGTTTGGATGAATGAATCAGACTTTAAGGCATTGTGTCTCGTATTCAGTGACGGATCAGCCTGTTTTTCCGCTCAATGAATCAGATTTTGAGTAATAGAAACCAGTTTGTTGTTGAATGACCTGGATCTCTCCTCGAAGTTTTGCGTCGTAAAAGTACTTAAAAGATTGTCTTTGCCGATTGAGGATGCCCCAGTTTATTTATTTGGTATCAATAAATAAAAATAAAAAAAAAACACGAGAAGCTCTCCCCGGATGAGCTTCAACGAGGTAATTTAACTGAACAGATACATTTCATTTTCTCTTCTGCACTCGTCCTTAAGATGTTTATTCAGGTGAAACTCGGTCTGATTGTTCAACTTTCCAAGTTGGAGTGGACCCAGGCTTTCAAGGGAGAGAAAACTTTGAAAAGTAAACTTGAAATAGCCGTGAGACAGGGTTTACTGTGAAAGAAGTCACGCTTACTTCTTGTTCGAGAGCATTAGAGTAAAAAGATGTATTTCAGCCGTGCCGGGACAGTTTTTTTTTATCCTAGGGGTGGGCTTAGTGAAGTATAAAAAGTTTAAGAAAAAAAAACAAAAAAAAAACATACCCGCTCGAACGTGGACGTCTCTGCTAATGATCGTACCGACTGAATTCGACGCCAAGCACCGATAAACACTCGCGTGAGCGTCTGGTCGGTACAGTTCAGGCGAGAAAGGAAGCATGACGAGCGTGCCGTTTGCAATAAGTCGTCTCACGCCGGCCAGGTCGCCCAGAGGCGAGCCGTCAAGAGCCTGCCACGATATGGTGGGCTGCGGTGATCCAGACGCAGTACAGTCGAGTCGACCACCTGAACTGTTGGCGAATTCAAGCCGAGGTGGCGGTTCCATGAGAAACGACGGACCTCGCCGTGGCCCGTCATCCGTATAGCCAAGGACCAAGTTAGAAAAAAGGGTGCCTGAAACAAGAATAATAAATAAAACGTTATCAATTATAAAACTCGCGTTGTAAAAAGGTCTTGAAGTTATCACTCATATAATTATATATTTTTTGGCAACTTCCCCACGGCAGTCATCCAATAAAAATTGCGAAGTTAACACAACTATTTCCCTTCCTTCGAGATTCCGATTGAAAGCCCGTTGAATGTGAGGAGGCATCCGCCGTGATACCCAAGTGGTGGAAACGATGGGGGGGGGGGATAAGGAGATGCAATTCGAGCGATGTCGAAGAAGGTATACGGGAATGGCGACGCTCTAAGCAGTCGAAATCCAATTTACAGCCTGGTTCGAAACCTCTAACAACGGGAATTGCTTTTAAATTGAATGACTGTCTTTTTTTTATCCGTCGTTTCATTCGCATCACTCTACCCATAGAAACAAACTTGTGATTATTTTCGAACTAAAAGAGACAGATTGTTTACTAATCCATCCCTAACACCTCCTTTTTTTGAGGATAAATGTTGTGAAAGTGGTCCTCTTTGAACATATCCGAGTGGGAGAGTGCCCCCCCCCCTAATGTAATTTATTGGTTTAGGTTACCATGCAAAACCAAATCCGTAAATGAGAATTCTTAAATAAAAAAAGGACACCTCTATCCCACACCATTTTTCTTGGGAGTAAAGCAAAAAAAAGGACAAAAAAACCTGGTTGACAATTCTGAAAGTCTGGTTATGATTAGTATAGCTGTCGAGTGTTTTACACTTCCCCTCTGTATCATCCTCACTCTTTTTCCCCTCTTCCCCCATTTTTTTACATCTTTTTCATCATGGCTCAAAAGAAAATTGGAATGGAAACGGCAAGAGAGGAGTTACACCCCTTCCCCTCTGCGAACACAACCACTCGCAACGCTTTTCTCTTTGATGAATGCAGATTACTTTCACGCTTCCATTAATAAACATGATTCCCGGTTTCCTTGGGTTGTTACCCTCGTGAAACTGTACGTTTTATGATGTAGCGATGACAAAAAGATTTGAGAAAAATACTTAAGCCGGCTAGACACTGTTTAAATTTTCATGAATAAATTTGTTTTATAAAATAATTGTTCTACGTCAACGGTAGACGAAGAGAGGGTTGTCCGGCTTAAAGTTAGTTTTTGCTCAGCCTCTAAACATCTTCAACTTTTTAAAACTTCATTTAGAACACACACAAATACAAACTTTGACGTAAACGTTTTTGTTTCGCTCGGGGAAACGGAAAAAACCTGAAGAGCTTTTCTGCTAAAGGTTTGGTCGATCATTGTAAGGGCTTTCGCACGTGGGACTGAAGTTTGCTTTCAAGTCATGGATGCCAAAGTGTGAGGGTAAGGGTCAGCTTCATACGATTCACGCGATGTCAAAAGCTTAAAAGTTCGCCCCCCTTTTTTTTGAGGTGGGCGTTTTCTGTTGCGGTGAAGCTTCCCCTCGCTTTATCAGTCACTGTCCTTTAATAGACGCTTCGCTGTTGTAGGTCTCATAATAACGTGATCAAACCACTACAGTCGAATAAGTGGCTCTGGGGCTAAAATTCACAATTTCACGCCTGAACCAATAAGGTTCTGTGGCTCAATTTCCAGCATTGCTAATAACTAAATATCCAGTTCTAGGGTTAAAATGACTGGTAGGGTTAAAATGGCCTGATTTGTGTGCAATCGATAGTTTCAAACAAAAAACGCTCGCGAAGCAGTTCAGGATGGGGGCCTTTTCTGTAAAGTTAGCAACAGTCAAAACGACAGTTAATAGCAAAGTCGATTGTGGTGTTGTTATCAACAGTCGTTTTCTACATGTCGAGATCGTTTTGTGTGTTGGTGTTCTGTAAGAACAAACTTCCTTTAATAATGAATATACGGGGTGAATTTTTGGTAGTGTTGCAAAAAAATTAGGGTGATACTACATGAAAAATGGAATTAAACACGACCTTCCCGGACGTTATATGTTGCACCGTTCAGGAGATATGATTTTTTGAGTGATTTCCGTTGAAATTCTTGTTTTTTGGCAGAAACTCTCGATTTCACAGCTGTCACTCCATTAAAATTTTGAAATGACCATACATTTTGAAAGCTAGGAAAATTATCTCTCTGAACGGACTTCGGGCTTCTTTGACTAAAAGTACTAGAAACTCTCTTTTTCTTTGCATGAAGTACAAGGTTTCTGGTGGTATTTTTTGGACGGTTTTTTAAAAAAAGTTCCCCTCCCACCGAATTTGCGTTTCGAATCTGCAAGTTATCAAAAAAACTTGCGTATTAATTAAGCTTTCTAATGACCCCCAAACTTCTTGGAACGGCCTTCTGTAACGCCCTAAAACATAGCCCGGATCACCGAAAATCGTGATTTTTTAATAGCAAATGTGTCCCGAAAGCAAACTTAAAGTGAGGATTTATGATAAAACTGCTAGGCGGAAAGATTGATTCTAGTTTTCGATTGGCACGATTCAGAGATACAATGAACATCGAATCGAAAACTAAGATAGTCTTGCCGCCTAGTAGTTTTTTCACAGTCTTACTTTAAACGTCGGCTTTCAGTGATGAACGCGTATGACGTTGGGGGTTAGAACCACCGGTGAATCAATAAAATTGCACCGAGGGTAAGGTCCAGTCTCCAATTCAACCGTTCGGACCATCATCTACCAAATTTACTTGGTCCAGGTCCCATCAGCTGCATGTTGCCCGACTTCTGGCCGTCCAGGCGAGACCAGGATTAAATAGCTCTTCCTGCCTGAGGGTATGAAGTCCAAACGGAGACTGGACCGTAACCTCAGTGCAATTTTCACATTTCGCTTTCATGGTACAATATCTTTCTGAAATCATGATTTTCGATGATCCGGGCTATGTTTCAGGGCGTTACAGACAACTAATTCAAAACGTTGAGGGGTCATTAGAAAGCTTATTTGTTACGCAAGTTTTTGTGATAACTTGCAGGTTAAAAAAGTAATTCCAGTGGGAGGGGGAAATTTTAAAAAACCGGCCCCAAAAAAATACCACCAGAAACCTTGTACTTCATGCAAAGAAAAAGAGGGTTTCTAGTACTTTTTGACAAAAAATCATGAAGTCCATTTTGAGAGATGATTGTCCTAGCTTTCAAAATGTATGGCCATTTCAAAATTTCAATGGAGTGACAGCTGTGAAATCGAGAGTTACTGCCAAAAAATAAGAATTTCAACGGAAATCACTCAAAAAATTATATCTCCTGAACGGTGCAAGATATAACGTCCGGGAAGGTCGTGTTTAATTCCATTTTTCATGACCCTAAGTTTTTTGCAACACTACCAAAAATTCACCCTGTATATGTATTTGGATACAATGAACCATGACCTGAAGGACGTCTGAGCTGACAGTCCTGTACGCCATGACTACCCGGATCAAGGCCTGCCATTGCAGGCTGACGACTCACGCATCTGCGCCTTGGATGGGCGGTGCCACAACTAGGTCGCCCCGTACAAAAGGATCGGCATAAAGACCGACCCCACGTAGCGTACCCGGCAGCGGAAATCCACCCCCCCCCCGCGTATTTCCCGCCGTAGCCCTAAAAAGAGCGACCACTTTTTCAACTTTGCCCGCAGCTATGTCCAGCTGCGGGTTTGCCCCCCTACGGCGAGCAATCCCCCGTTAGGCTCACCCCCTGGTATGGTATAACCAAGAAGCTGCCTCGTGGCAGTCTACCCCGCATGATGACCACCTGGGTCTTGTGCACCGCGAGAGCCAGCCTTGGAGCCCCGCACCACCCATCTACGACCCCCAGGATTCGAGTAACCTCCCAGCTGAGCCCCTCCAGTGAGCTGGCCGAGACGACGACGGTGAGGTCATCGACATACTCCACCGCCCCCACGCATTTCCCCTCAAGGAGCCGCATGAGACCCGCAAAAAGGAGGTTCCATAGAGCAGCCGAGAGCACCGAGTCCTGGGGACACCCCTGTGTTACCGGAGACTCCGCCTGGCTTTCGCCATAGCGGAGCCTCACTGTCCTCGATGTTAAGTACGAGGCCACTACCCGAAAAATGTCCCAGGGAACACCGGACTCACGCAGTGCCGCCAAAACAAGCGCCATGCTCTCGCAAGGCAGGAGGCTGATAGGCCGGTAGCTCCCAGGCAAGGCAGGGTCTCGGTCTGCTGACTTCAAGATGAGCCGCAATCCGCCACCCTGCCGGGAAGTACCCTGAAACCAGACGCCAGTTGTTAAGGTCCAAGTAGGCCTCCACAACTGGGTCCGGCAAATGCCTCAACATCTCCCCTGGGCCCCCAGTCAAGCCGGGAGCCCGACCCACAGCCATCTTATCAAGTGGGGCCCGGAGTTCCTCCTCCGAGAAGCTCTTGCTCCCCACCGTAGACGGGGGGAAGCAGGGAATTCCCCAGGAGTTGGCCGCCAGGGCTTCCTCCACAAACGCCCGCCAAGAGGCACGTTTTGACCGACGCACGACCCGTTTAAAATCTCTCCGGGCAGAGACGTATCGCTGACGCGAATTGTCCCACCCGGGCCCCACGTGCGCTGAAACGCACGTCGGAACCTACGAGCTCCCAGAGAGGGACCCTCTAGCTCACTCGTCCACCACGGCGTCGTATCTCCCCGGGACGAGGGCTGACGTGGTATCGCATCCTCGGCGTCCCCCATAACAACTTCCTCAAAATGGAGTACAGTGTCATCAATAAGGGATTCCGATAGTGCTGCCGGATCAACAAATGACTCCCACGATTCGAGGAGACCACTGACGGCTCCAGCAGAATACGCCTCCCAGTTGGCGCGCTGAAAATCGAACCGTCCTTTATCCTCTTTGACCATCTGAACGCCGCCTCCCACGGCCAGAGAGTAGCTAAGAAGGCAGAACTCCGCACACGTGTCTTGGCTCACTTCCCACGAGCGCATCATTGACAAAGGGCTCCCGCCTGTCTCAGTGAGGTCAATGGGGAGTCCTCAAGCAATTCCCGAAAAGTCGGGCCACATTCTGGCCGGTTCGACAGCCATAAGGTCCGGCACTTGCGCGTCCCTGGCCGAGCCATGCCTGGAGCCCCATGCTGGGTCCCAAGCGTTGAAGTCCCCCCCAACCACCGCACCGTGGGCATTCCCGTGAGGGACGCAAAGGTGTTCTCGAGAGAAGCAACAAACTCCGTGCCGTCCTCTAGCGAAGGGAGCCCGTAGCATGAGATCAGGCTTATCTGCTTGGTACCCCGTCCTACAAACACCGCCGCCACGTATCGAGAGGGATAAGACCTCACTGAGCACACGGTGAGCTGTTTCGTGAGGACGACAACTGCTCTCCCTGCGAATCCTCCCGACACCGGGCGGGCACCCACGCCCTGCTAGTTACTCTGGGCTTGGCAGTGAAATATCATCAGCAGTCCTTTTTTGAAGTCCCCTTTTCTCAGTGCGAGTAAATGTACTCATTTGAAATGATACCGAATCAATATCTATTCGATACCAAGTAAAATAATCATCGGAAACGATACTTTTCCGCTACTTGATCAATACCCATTCGATACCAACTAAAGTACTCATTTCAAACGATACTTATCCGATGCCGGGAGTTTACTTGTTCAAATTGAAAAAATAAAAAAATACTCAGTATTGATTAAAAAGTATCGATGGGTTGGGGGGGGGGGCTACTTTGTGTCCTCAGATGGACTATTTTGTTGGACTATTATTATTATGGATGGGCAATTTTGAAGGACTATGAATATTTTCCAAATGACACAATCGCAGAATAGATCAGAGGTTCTCTGAGATTTTTTTTTTTCATCCTCTTCGTGGCTCCCTCCATGCCATATAGGTGTAAGGAGTTAAAACGTATAACAAACTTAAAAGGAAGATCCCTTGTTTGTAGTGGAAAAAGCTATGAGAGGCGAAGCGAAGGAACAGAGTGAACGAGACTCCCAAAGCAAACATTTACTCGTGAGGGAGAAGACTTTTTTCTTATTTTGCCCCTCTCACCCTCGAGCACAAATCGAATTCCTAGCAGTTGAATAGAACTCGCCCGTTTGACCCCTTAGAGCATGAAATTTTAAGCCCGTCGTTGAATGAAAACAACATTTTAGAGCTATAATACGTACAAGAGGCTAAACGCGTTAATAATAGATAAAAAAGTTTAATTTAACACGACGGGCCATCCTTAAAACAATTTAAACTTTCTTCCTGTCTTTTGTTTTTGTTTTACTGGATGTAATTTTACCCATTTTTCATAGCTGTATACCGTCAAAAGAAAATTGACGGTTCAAACGACGGGTGTCAGGTGTAGCACGATAACGGGTATGAGGTCCAATTTACCCCACTCTTCTTGAAAGACTGACTCTTTTCCATTTTATTCAACCGTCTCACAAGGAAAATTTATTGAAATTGATTTCTAACTTTATTACGCTGGAGGGAGCCTTTCTAAATGCTGCCAACCTTCCTTACCGGCACTCAAACACGCCCAATAATGCCAAGATGATAGGGTGGTGTTTCAGAATGCAGTCGCGGTAGTATTGGAAAATTAATATTTCAAGTTCTTAGCTTTGACTAATAGCCGTTGCGGTTTCGTGTGACCGTCACTAAACCCCTCGATTCTGTTTCATTGCTGTAAAGATGATGTAACATGACTCTCGTGTCACGAAGGATTTCCTGGAAAATTAATGACGCAAGCATAGAAGAGAAAACCTTCGTTAATGATGTCGTTAAAACAATAAAAGGAAATTGGATTAATTTGTCCAGTTCGAATCTTTGAATTCATAATGGAAAACATATAGCGTTCCCCATTTGCACAAAATTCTGCAACGGGGCTATTCATCTCCACCCGTCTTCTCCACTAACATATGATTTAATTCAGTGAAGACAGGTGGAAATGAACTGCCCAAATGCAGAATTTTGTGCAAATGGGGAACGCTAATAAAGAAACATTTTCGACGTAGAAATGAAATTGTCCTGGCCCTTACTGCGTCCTTTGATGTCGCTAGGTAATCCCCAAGTTTTGAAAGATGAAAACAGCCCATGTTTCAGTAGTAACCCTACAATGCTAAATAGACGCTTTGACAGGAAAACTAGAGAAAGCTTCATCCCCTTTATAAACTTCAGGGTATACATCAATCGCTCGTTTTAGTTACCACTACAATTAATTTTAACTATTACAGTTATACACCCCATGAATATTCCCGCGTTATTAACCGTTCTGATCCTTGAAACCGTATCACATCCTTCAAGTTTCCCCTCTCCTGATAATAAAAAGGAACTCACGTCTTTGTTTAATAGATAGGCCATCAAGTTGAGATGTGACGGGAATTTCGTCTAAAAAAAAAACTATAGTAGGTGAGTCGCGGCTTTGGAGTGGAGGAAAAGAGAAAACCGTGGAGTGCACTCGAGTCCCTTATGCCCCTCTAAAAAACGTCCGGATAGCTCTCTCCCCTTTGTGCACTTCGCGAAGCTTCGATTGAAAGGATTGGAAAGAGAATTTTTAATTTTACGTTGTAATTACGGACTTTAATGAAGTTTGAACGGTGGAGATTAGCATCAAGCTCCAACAATTTTAACTCTTGTGAATAAAGTGAAGTTTTATTACACCGTATTACAAAGTAATGAGCTTCGGAGAGGGGTGGCTTACTTTTACGTTGTAAAAAATACCATGACTTCATTATTTTATTAGCGTCTTCTCTACATGCAACAAGTATCTCTCACTCAACGATCTTAACGATCTTAGAATTAGCAAAGTTATCGTTTCAAGTGGTACGAATCGAAACAAAAATAAATATTTACAAGGAATTTTTGTTGTAATTTTTACTTGTTCTGTCGAGGTCGAAAGTCAAAAACGTCATTGCGTCAATCGATATGTTTTTATTTTTGAAGGAGACCACTTCGTGATAAACCAAGCTTCCAAAGGCAGTGAACTTCGGCCTTTATCCGCTTGATTGTATGGCCATACAGGTGCCTGTAATCTCGTGAAATAGTACATCATACTCTAAACGAAACAAAATCTTTCATTTTGGTAAACTGCAAGTTTACACAATAGCAACCTCCTCAAATTAATAAATCAAATAATGAATTACGTTTTCTCTCAATTATCTTAAAATAACACTCCGCGCGCGCCCTTCGTCGTTGCCAGTGTAATTTTGAGTGAGAAAAGAAATGAAAAGAAGAGCGGCGTAATAATTAAGCTTCAACTTTAATTAAGGTGTCGCTTCGATGGAAGAGAGCTTGTCAAAACACACTTTTTTGTGTTTCTTGCGTCTAGGTAGTGAAAGATATTCGCCTCCCCACCTCACCCTTCAACATCAAGCTCGGATCTAAGAAACCTCTTCGTAATTAAAATTTAATAACGGATTTTTTCCTTCAGGTTTTAGATCTCAAGGTGCTGTTGAAATTCTTGGAAATGTATTTTTATAAAGTAAAACAGTTTAATAAAATGAAGTTGGTCCTCCACCGCTCGCGGAGTACGCCGTGCTATATGCAAGCGAATGATCCACATAAGTCCGGCAATTTCTCGAGAATTCACCTTATTTCAACTTTTAAGGTGGAGGGGGATAACTGTGAGCTTTGTTTTCGGCCGATCTTATTATCGAGTCCAGAGCGGGCCAATGAGCTTCACCGAAGTCGAGAGACCTTTGGACTTCGGGGTTGTCAATTTCTCGACTGCTGACGAGTTACCACACCTCAGTATCCAATTGGGAATCTGCTGATGCCAGTATTGGCACGTCCCACCATCGGACCGTCACCTCTGGTCTGCAGGTTGCTTAATTTCTAGACCTTGTGGTTTTTATTAATAATGTATTTTGTGATTGCTCTGTAAACATCCTTTATTTTACAACCTAAAATTGATAAATAGTTGTTGAAAGGGTTTGTTATTAGCACTGAAAGTTCGTCGAATAAGGTCGGTCGTCCACTGGAAGTGTTCTCAAGCGGCGCTACAACGAGCGTACATACAAAAAGGCATAAATTGAATTCACTGCAGCTAGGCCTGCAGTGGACGATGTCACATTCAATTTTAGCCTTCGGGATGCACGCTCGTTGTAGCACTGTTCGAAAACGCTTCCAGTGGACGACCGACCTAAAACTTTTCTTTCCGTTTCAAATTTAGAAAAATTCATGAAATATCAGTTGGCAACGCTGCGATGTCCAACGATGAAAAACCGTTTTAGAAGTTCGAAAATAGAACACTTAAAACAAAGTTTGTAAAACATAACGAGAACGTTCGACGTGCCCCTGGAATGCTGATAATAACTGAAATGTGAAAGCTCACAATGTTTACCGGAATATGTGAGACTGCCCATCTCACGATCAGTTGTTTCGAGACGATTGTTTCCAACTCCTCCGGGCGACCACGTAGGAATTGCA
Organism: Corythucha ciliata; assembly: GCA_038030265.1. Taxonomy (NCBI): domain Eukaryota; kingdom Metazoa; phylum Arthropoda; class Insecta; order Hemiptera; family Tingidae; genus Corythucha; species Corythucha ciliata. Next base: position 50,563,718 of record CM075942.1, on the reverse strand, counting down.
CGTTTTATTATTTTGAACAAAATAATAGCCTTCAGTATAATACAAAAGCCCTAAACTGTGTGAAAGCAGTGGCGTGGGAAGTAAAAGGTAGAGAACATGGCTCTCAGATAAGGGGGCTACTAACAGCGGCGTGACGTTTACAAATAGAGGGACCTCCCTCTGCGCGTTGACCGCAACAAAAGGGCTACGCTTTGAAGACAACAAGCCTCCGGCCAACTAATCAGACTTTGTGCCCGTGTATGCTGTGCTGGCCGATAGAAAGAGGGTGACTGGGTGAAAATGGGTCTCAAAGTTTGGAACTTTTAACGTCTAGAGTTGATTTTTGGGGGATGGTGTGATAATTAATTCGGAAGTTCATTCGGTAGTTCACAATCCCATTTTTCAGGCTGTAAATGAAAATGATATACGACACTCTGTCGCTTCTCCTTTTATTTAATCACCGGCTGGCTGATTTACCTCCCCATATCATAACTCGAAACACCCACACAATACGAAAATAATAAAGAAAAACAGAAGCGTAATTTATCATTTCCCGAATGGACCCTGGAAATGAATAATCTTATTTTCGAGTTGAAATCCCAGGGAAATAATGGACTGGTATAGTCGAAAAGCAGTTCTCGCCTACGGAGAATCCGACACCCTTTTCTATAACAACCCCATCCTCCACATCACCAACAACACTCACGGGTTCATAAATTTGGTATTTTATAATGCTCAGATACCATCCTTTCGTCTCTTTCCCATTCACGTTTAGGATTGATGATGCTAAAGACGGCCTTAGGGATTGCTTAACCATCCTCCCTCCCATCAATCCGGGCTCCTTTCACCACTCGCTATGACCAGTTTTGTCTATTTTGCTTTCCGACGAGTAGAAAAAATAAAGAGTGCTTGAAAAGATTAATCTTTTTGTGCTCATGCACCCTCGGTACTTATACGACTGAAAACTACAATGGTAGAAACCTTCCGGGTGGTGATTTATAACATTTCTTTTTTTCTCAAAGGAACTCAAGCTATTCAGGGAGAAATTTATTTGAAATGTAATAAGGTTGGGAACATTTGAAAGATGAAAGATCATGGTTCTCGGTATTGAATAAAGGAAGAAGTGTGTTAACACTGGGTATCATACGGCTTATTACAGTCACATTATACATGAAAAGAAAGTCGAAAAATGAAACTTTATGAGGAAATTATTAAAGAAGGCTTAAGATTTTGTGGAATATATCGCAGAAGACGAACATTTTATAATATTTTCTTATACTGTGTCTTTCATTAATAACTGGGGAACTAAAATTAATGTGGGAAGTAGAAGCTCGACAGCCCTCTGAAAAGTTCCATTCAGTTCTCTAGAAAGCCGCCAAGGGTATGAAGTTCGACAAGTTTGAATCAGTTTTAACTCGCTTGATGAGGGGATGTTCCTGAGAGGGAATAGAGATAGAAATTTCGACTAACTTCAACCGCCTCCTCCCCTTTCACCGTATCAGCTACCGCCATCAGTCGATTATGTCGTATTTTCTGGAGATGCTTTTCCTCTCCTTCTGAGGGCCACCCATTCATTCGACGTCAAATCCGTGCCGCTTTTCAATGAAAGTGTAAATTTTCAATTCGAGATTATGTACATTTTCAGTCCTTGCTATATACATAATTCAATTCGTTCAGATCTTGTCTTAATTAAATGTAATTTTCTCCTTTTAAAAATGCAGTAAGCTCTGCACAAGAAATTGTCTTATTCACTCTGGTCTCTTCTCTCTTCTTCGAGTCTTCATACAAAAAACTGGTTCTTTCTCAACCAAAACAGACTATTTCTTAGCCACCCAATTTATTCACAAAACGGGTTAATAGGGTTAATTGCCCTCAAGGAGCTGGATAGTCGGTGTCCGAAGTGAAATCTCCGGTTTTGGATGGCAGGTGGCACAGAAAACTCATTTATATTCTTGAAATAGACACTAAGGGCTGTATTCAGAGACCTTCCTTAAATGTAAGGCCTCGTTTAAAACCAGTTTCGCGGGGTGCAGGCCAAAAAACAAATTCCTACAAAAATCGATTTCACGGGGTCTGGACTATCATAAAATAATTTTCACTTGTTTGACTCTCCCGCGTTTGTCGTTCAATGCAATACACTCGTGTGGTGTAAGTTTTTCCACCCGTCCTCTCTGAATTGAAACAATTTATAAAGAGGACGCGGCACTTCATTTGTGTAGTGTGTTGAATGGAAATCGCGATCAACTTCCGCCATAAAACTAATTCATGGGCTCGACTCTCTCCAAATTTTAGAACGATGACAACTTAACTAAAGCAATGAAAACCCGTGAAATCACCTGACAATCCAGTAGATCGATTTCGATTGTCAGATTTCCCATTTCGAAAGTCTAGGTGTTGCAAAAAGCGACGAGGGCTTGTGTGTGTAATTAAATTTAAAAAACCAAAATTTTTCATCCTGGTCAAAACGCCCTCGACATAAGGGGTAATAAAACGTAAAAGACGGGCAAAATGAAACGTTTTGCCGTGTCGTCAGTTTTTGTCAGGAGTCAAAAATCTATCCCGAGCTCCGTGTGCTCTGTTTTTGGAGAGAGCCCGCGTTGGAAAACGCTAATGACCAGTTCTTGAAGGAGGTCCTCAGGCGGCTGAGATTGGGAAGGCCGCCGCTAGTTTGCTGTTCTTGTGGCAAACACGCAGATAAAAGTTTCGAAAAACGCTAGTATTGTTGGCTTAAAAAAACCTTCATTCAGGGTCAAAATTGGGATTTAAGAAAAAAACACTAATCTTGGGGCCATGGCCCATGGGTTAACATTCAAAAAAATGCTAATGTGCTGTTATTGAGGCAGGCCGTGGCAAAAAATCGCTAATTTATAACTCAAAACTGAGAAGCCACCAAATTCACGGATTTTGGAGGCAATTTCATGCCTCAAACTGAGAAAAAAAGCTCTTTTTGAAGCTACTTCACTGCCCAAATTGAAAAAAAAAACAAAAAAACAACTAATTCGCGGCTTTTGAGGCTAAAGTGCTGATATTTGGCATAGAGGTAAATAACTGGAGAAAGCCTGAATTGATTGGGGGGTGGGTAGAAGGATTGTCACAAATATGGCCGCCATAGTACACCTTCAGAACCTTGAATTCACCTCTACATCGTCAGGTTATCAACAAAAATGCTCACCTCCCCCCTGAGATTAAAAAAGAACAAAACTAGAAATTAAAAGTGGACATGTGTAAATAAAAAACAACTTGACTTGAGGTTACTTTGTGGTTCACAAGGTGCACCTCCCACCATAACTACGGTCAACAAATTTCAAGCCCAAGCTTTCTCCATTCATTTTTATCTCTATGCTAAAACCCATTCGCCTCCCCCCACCACCATTCGTGGCTAAAATTGAAACTGCGGCGATTCTTGGCTTCTTGATGTAACTTCCGGGGCAAATTTGAGGGAAAACCCGCTAATTTACCGTTTTTTAAGGCTCATTCGCAGGTAAAATTGAGAAAACGTAGTATGTGCTGTGCTTGGGCAAGCCGCTGCAGGTAAAATAAATGAGAAAGTGTTCGTTCACACGGGTAAAACTGGCATAGCGCTCGTTCACGGCTGAATTGAGAAAAGTGCACCTTTCGTAAAATGGAGAAAAATTGTTATCATTTGCAGCTAAAATTAAGAAATTTCCAATTTGCTTTTTTCAGGAGGCCATTTCGCAACTGAAGTAGAGAAAATACGTGTATTCCCAGTTTCTCTAGCTCCTTAGACGGTTGAAATTCAGAATGCGTGCTTATGAGCTGTCCTTGGGGCATGACTAAAGCCCGGTGCACACGGTGCCTGTTTTCACCCAGGCAGGTTTCTCCGCTTGAAAGCGTGCCTGCTGGCGTGCATGAAGTGTTCACACGGTGATTTTTTCTTGCTTGGCAGCCACCAGCCACCAATCAACCCCCTCCTTTACAGCCTTCTTCGAACTTTATCTTCAAGAAGGTTACCCTCGTTCATAACCATTTTGATACTGCATTTGATTTTTGATATCCTGCGTTAGCGTTTTTTCTTTCTCGTTTTGGTTGTGTTTTCCATTTTTTTTCCATACCTACGTACAAACTCGTGAAGGTTGTACTGGTATAGCCCTACTGGAAATAGAAACCTTCAGAGTCGAGCGACAACGTCGAGCCCTCTGATTGGCTGTTGGTAAAAACAGCCAGGCAGGTCGGCCATAACTATAAATAGAACCGCTTCTATCTTGAGAAACAGGTACAGCTCCCTCCGAGTGACGTCACTTTCATGCACAGGGTCATGCGCCTTACCATTTCATGAAACATGCATCGAGCGGGGCAGGAAAACAGGCACCGTGTGCACCGGGCTTAAAAGTCAAGAAAAAGCTCTATAGCCCGTCAAGTTAAACGTGGACCTCGCCCTCCAGTGATCAGTCCCTCTAGATATTATTCCTTACCACCTCCATGGAACTTCGGCTTGATAATAACACTCATCTTTGATGAACAGTGGGCCAACCAATTCGGCAATGAAAGTAGAGCGAAGATAAGTTTCAAGTAATCGAATGAGAAAGCGCTGGCCGCGGGTTCATGTTCTTCTTGACGGAATATAGTATTCACGGCAAAACACACGAAAATGCGCTCATTTGAGATTAAAATTAAAAAAAAAAGCTCTGATTAGCGCTAGTTTACTGCTAAAATTGGGAAAATTAATGGTTTCTGGGACTCAAGTATAGGTACAAAAGGGGGATAAATGATATAACACGAGGGGTATTCACGAGACCAACATTTTAATTGTGATAGGATAACACCGTGTTAATATTATAAAACCTTCAGTATTTGTCCACCTAGAAAGGAATCCGTCGGCAAAGTTGAGAAAAAACACTATGTAATCCATGCCTAAAGGAGAAATAAATCGCTAATTCATTGCTAAAAGGGACACAAATTGCTAGCTCATGGCTGAAAGTGATAATATTCTCCAATCCACAGCTAAAATTGCTAATAAAATGGAGAAAAATTGTTGATTCAGAGTTAAATTGAGAAATCATCAATTCCTGTGGTTTCAATAGGACGAAATCCGTGATGACAACAATTTCGAAAAAACCATAATTAGATTTTTCAAGGAGCCAGGCCCTTGAAAATGATTGATTGAAGGTTTAAACCCCATGCAATTGATTTTGCATGGGTTGAATCGAAGGAGTTGACTAACTCATTCAACTTCGATTCAACATAGTGTGGATGGGCGTTTATAAAGAGATAATGCCTTAATTCCTGGCTAAAATTGAAAAAACGCCAATCCGCGGATAACATCGAGAAAAAGCCATAATTTATCCTATAATATGATACTCTATCCTGAATGTTTTCTTCTTCTTGCGCTGTGCCATTAGCGCCAAAATTTACTTCCTACACGCTAAATCGTCACCAATTCCTACCAGAATTACTCCTAAGCTGTCACTAGACTCATTTATCCGATACCTACATACTTTCATGTTGTGAGCTACCAGTACAATTTTACTCTAAAATTCATAATCCTGTCTCTTCACCCCGCCCACAATGCAAAGAAAATTGCTATAATCCTCAAAATCGATATTCCATTATAAAAAAAACTTGCCCCCCACTCACGGCAGTGGTATTTTAATTGTGTGATCCTATTGTGCGGGTGAAAACTGCGTCTCCTCATTCATTCCCTCACCATCCAACTTGTCCATTTCGTTCGATCAGGAAATAAATTACGGTTGGTTCTTCTGAACGAGAAATTATATTAAGTTCGCGGGCGAATAATTTTTTTCTCTCTCTTTCTCATCATTTTCGATTACGACCCAACTCTATCGATCTTAAATGTTCTCTTTTTTAAATTCTATTTTAAGTTTCTCTGTTTCCCTCTTAATTGCAGGAGGCTGAGTTTGAAGTTGATTGCTGGAAGAAAACGACGGTGTATAGTTTCACGGGTTGGATGGAGTGCTGGGTAACTTCACGAAACCAGTGAAAATGTCAATTATACGGCAAAGAGTTTAAAGTTTTCCAGTCAATTAAAAGTTGCGTCTCCTGTTCTTGTTGCCCCACCAAAAAAATAGTTGTGGGCTTGGGTCTGTGTGGGGGCGAAGCGTTGACGCTCTCTATATTGCCGGGGCGGCTGTCAGTGAGAGTTGTCGAACTCCCTTCGCTCGGCGCCCTGTAATTCCAACGCTTTAGGATGTCAAGCTTTTATTTTCGCACCAATCCCGGATTTAATGGCCTCCGGGATTATACAAAATATAGGTACTTAATAACCGCACTTTTTAAATTGTCCTCCATAAATTAACTTTGAAACCTCTCTGAGCTTTGAAAAAAGGGCAATTAATTGCAGCTCCATGTGCAGATGGTGTTGGTGAAAGTGACAGTAGTGTGAGTGGGGTACGTAATACCACCTTTAATAAGATATTAAAAATACGCAGATTGTCACCGGGCTATTACCCCCAGAAGGAAATTGAACAAATAATAAAGACAGCATTAATTTCTCGTGGCTTTCTAATGCTCTCTGGAGAACAAGGCGTTGACCCAAGAGAAAACGCCCGAGATAATGGCCTACTTGAATGTAACAGCCCTTGGAGCGTTGGCAAAGCTACATCCCCGGTATTGTCGTTAAGGGGTGTTATATCCCCCAGATCACCATCTTCTGACCGCTAGATGGATCCAATTTTTAAAAATCACTAGAGGAACATTCCGGAGGTGGAAGACGGCCGTGTGGGTCCCTTTTTTATTGGAGGTGCTCCGTATGCGTGTACTTAACATAATATCCCCTAGAAAGTAAAACTAAGAAAACAGTCATCTGTTATAATCATAAAAGGATACAAGAGGTTTCGGCTATGACCCACACAACCTTAACGACAATACCGGGGATGTAGCTTTTCCAACGCTCCAAGGGCTGTTACATTCAAGTAGGCCATTATCTCGGGCGTTTTCTCTTGGGTCAACGCCTTGTTCTCCAGAGAGCATTAGAAAGCCACGAGAAATTAATGCTGTCTTTATTATTTGTTCAATTTCCTTCTGAAGTCTTTAGTACCACCTCAAGGGTTTGGATAACATGCTTATTCCACGCAATTATACGACAGACGCGTAGCGTGTTGAACATATTTGGCGAGTAAATATTAACACATTTGTTTTTTCTTTTTTTAATTCAAAGTTTCCTGTTGCTTAAATATTTGAGTTATTGAAAGTTTGTTGGTTGATGAATGAATGATGATGGGGAAAGGGGAGGTACTTGGGATGGGCGTCGAGACCTCTACGAATGGCTTGGTTATACAAACATAAACCTAACTTTTTGCTTTATATATCCTTAGCTTCAATAATAGCGATTTCATTGGTCTTCCAGTTTATTTTTAGTCAAGCTTAATGATGGGGATGAGGAGGGGGCGCACCACTCTTTCAAATAAGAGTGCTAGGTCTCGGGTCTTTCTCGCCAGTAAAAGGTTACAAAGTCCTCATGTTCGATAGCGTTTCAAGTCCTAAAAAAAGAATCTCGGTTTGGCGAGACATCTCTTCTCTTGTTCTTGAGGAGTATAAAAGACTATAATCGCTCTGCTGCTGCATTAATTACGCACTTCCTCACTCTTCAGTCATTATTTTTTAAAATCTTTCCTTCACTCACTTGAAAAACACACCATTTCTTATGGTTTGATGCTCGTAAAAACCTTTCTTTTGTTTTTTTTTCATGCTGATGACAGTTTTAAAAGATATAATGACGTCTTTCAACATGCAACCACCCTCCGACAGTAAAAAAATTTGTAGTAAGTTATTTGTCACGACATTAATTTTAGAGATTCCCTTCCCTTTCCATCTGTTAACAGCAGTGACCTGAGTGGTTCCGAGCGCGTGCTTTAAACGGCTTATAACTTTAAGGAATGACGAGGGGTTGTGGTGAAAAAGTTGAGAATGCTGGAGGTTTGTGGAAAAAAAAAAGTCCAAAAATGGATAAGTATAAGGCTCCCCTGTCTAAATGCCCCTGGGGGTATATTGCGTTCCTAACCTCTCTCAGTCACTTCGTTCAAACCAAGCAGAAACCGCCTTCACACTCTTATAGAGCCGTCCCCACCATCTCCTCCACCCCCCAACTCATCACATCAGACACTATCTTCCATTCCCTTTTCCATCGTCAACCTTTTCCATCTCCGTTTCATCGTCGCCACCCCACCCATTTTCAACGAAGTCACCAAATGATGTAGCCCTCGGCTTTGCTCTTCTCAGCATTTTGTCGTTTTATTGCCCCGAGTGAATTGAAGCCCTGTAATATTACTTTTTATACACGATAAATAAAAGCCTTAAAAAAAGAGAGAAGCTTATATTATTCCCTAGCCTTTCTTTAAGTAGTAAAACTATACAAAAAAGCTTCGCAAGAAAATTCGACAACTTCATCCGTTGATAACTATATTTCAAATCAATTTTTCGAGCATTCCAAGGACGCTTTAAAATAAAAAGAAAGCGAAAAGTATTGAATAAGTACAAAACGCTTTGTCCATTGATGCAAAAATACCGAGGATCCACGCCAACTTATTGCCACCAAAAGCTGTGCCACAATGGTTTCTAGCATTTTCAAATGCGTGGTACCAACTCATTGGCGTCGGCCATGCCTCCACTGACAACCCACTCTGCTAGCGCGTTTATCTGCTGGCGAAATCCCGGCTGGCACCATGGTGTACTCAGCAGGTCATTGTGCAACATGGGCCGCTACCCAAATGGAAGTAAAAAGGGCTGAAACAAAGGAATTCCCTCCAGACAGCAGACCATCTGAGGCCACAAAGCGAATTTTATCAATTTCAGTTGAATGTTATTTGTTGTTTTTTTTTTTCAAAATTTTAGCTGCGTAAATTGCTCCAAGAAAATCAAATTAGCGCGAGGTTAGTGCCCCATTCAGCAGCTACCAACCCATTACCCGCCTAACGATCGAGGCTGAGGCATTCGAACTTCTCAACGTCGTCTGAGCGTGATCTGTCATCTACATATAATCTATTTGCCACACTTATCAATTCGGAGGGATTCCAGGAAGGTTCGGAGTACGCGTGAACCATGTCTTTAACTGCCAAATCATCAGACTTCTAGTGATGCACGAGACCGAGACCGAGACGAGACTTGAGTGGTCTCGGTCTCGCTCATGAGGGGATGGTCTCGGTCTCGATCATGAAAAGTCGGTCTCGTCTCGGTCTCGAAAGTCTCGGTCTCGTCTCGAAAAGTTAAAGGCGCGAATTCAAAGTATGTGTGATATTAGTGACGAGTGATCCTATTCTCGCCTCAATGATTACAGATGACGACGATAGATGAATTTATACTTTGCTTTCCTTCCTTGGTGGCTCGTGGCACCAAGGAAGATAAGTGATACATTGATTAATGACCGAATAGCTTTGTAATTGCCCCAAAATAGAATCGTGCCTTCAAAGCAATCGTCACACTGAGAACGTGAAAGCGGAACAGTTGAGAATTCAACGAGTCAACTCAAAATCTCGCCCATGCCAGCTCATTTAGTTCAAGCAAGAGACTTCCCTTCTCAGACACGACGAGGCAGAGGTGCACAATCCCCCCTCATACATCAGACCCTCCTTCTCATGCTTCAACTGGCAATGTTAGTTAAAAAAAAAAAAAAAAAAAAAAATAGCGGTGTCGAGTTTGATGATAGCGGCCCAGGGAAGTTTCAAACGCAAAATTATGGTTACCTTGCACTAAGCAGCCTGGCCGCGGCAGCCAGTTGGCTGCTGTGCAGTTAGGCTTGTTCTAGTGGCAGCCCAGCCAGAAAATCTTTGCTGCCTAGTGCGCGGGCACCCATAGGTTGCAATGTATTTCACCGGCCCCTCGGGAACCCTAACCCTTTTTTTTATTACGATACGTAGGCATAAAGGAGCTTTTAACGAACGAGGCACGATGTTTGTGACACGAGATGAAGTCCAGTGCCATCATCGGTAGAGTTTATAGTGCGACTATACGCTTCAGGATCGTACGCTTTTTTTACCTTCGATCGTACAAAGCCTTTTAAAGCCAATTAGGTTCATAATTATTTAATTTAACGGTTCCGTAAAGTCTCCCATTTGCCACACAACTTCATTTCAGAGAAATAAAAAAGAAAAAACAAAAGTAGCGCGTAAGATGAAAGCGGGCTTCCCTGCCTCAATTCTTCTACCAACTCACCAACATAATCAACTGACTTTGACCTTTTTGGGATATAATTTCCACGGTTCCACTCACGGTCCACTCCCTTCACCCATCGTGCTTAAAGACCTACTTTACACACGCCGTGCGGTAAAGAGTGAACTCTTTTACCGTGAGCTCTTTACCGCACGGTGTGTGTACAGTAGGTCTTTACGCACGATGAACATCTGCTTAAACACTTCTTTAAGAATGATCTTAGGAACAGTAGATTATACGCCTAGGCAAGAAAGCGATTTTTTGGAGGCCGAGAGAAAAAATTGGACGGGCGAGGCGTAGCCAAGCCTGGCCTTTTCTCGAGACCCCAAAATCACTTTTTTGACGCGGTGTGTACAGTATTTTTTTATCAAAACATGGGCTGATTTTCTGGGCCACGGCGATAAAGTGAGTGTTTTATCCCCTAGGCTCTAAAATAATCAGCTGTTTAAAAAAAAATAGTATCTTACATATAACGAGACACGTAAGTGCCATTTTACTTGCGAGTACTTTCCTGGCGAGGCAAAGCCGAGTCGGCTAAATGAGTACGAGCAAGTGAATTGAGTTATGCACGATATTTTTCGCGCGACAGGTGAAATAATAGTATATTTCACAACAAGTGAAGGAAATGGAGTTTTACCTGCGAGTTGTGTTTGGCTCACGAGGCGGAGCCGAGTGAGCTAAAAACAACGAGCAGAGTGAAAGCTTCTTCCTCACGAGTTGTGGATATTATTTTTCGCACGACCAACAGGTTTAATTGTCTTTCCTGGAAGTGTTCGGAGGCAAGGGTACTCTAATTGAATACAGAACTTTTTTTCACTTTCCTTCACTAGTGATTGAAAACCTTCCTGTTTCCTTCGCTTGCGAGGGAAAATGTGAAATTATTGGCATTTTGCCTTACTTTCCTTCACTAGTGAGTGAAAAAAATACTTTTTTCACCTAGCTCATCTTTTCAAGTAACAATCAACTTCCCTGTTGAGGTACCTGGAAGGGGAAGTATCATTTCCCTCCCTGATCGTGCGAAAACCATCAAATATAATTCCTGAAAGAAGAAGACATGTGCGTGATTCCTATGATAATTTTACAAAAAGTAAATTTTTTCCCATTATTTTATGTCATTTTGTGCGTTAGGGCGGGGGGGGGGATAGGTCCACCCCTTGGATCCACCACAGCCCGGAGGAGAAGGCCCATAACAGTCCAGAGACCAGTCTCGGTCTCGTCTCGAAAATAGTGGTCTCGTCTCGGTCTCGGTCTCGTCTCGAAAATAGTGGTCTCGTCCCGGTCTCGCTCCAGAAATGATGGTCTCGTCTCGGTCTCGGTCTCGTGCATCACTACAGACTTCGACCGTAAGCGCTTGTTACGACATTGTTTTTACGTTCAACGCGACCACTTTTCTGCTAGCACTTCTTGCTGAGGTCTGTGAAGCCGACGTTCGACCCAGCGCCTTCGTGCTACTCCAGAGAGCGATCTCAGCCATCGCCAGGTTCAGCGGCGGTGTTAGGGCTCGGTGGATGCCTACTGTAGGAGTGGTCTCGGCGTCACCTAAGGAATTTCATCACCTCATTGAGACAATCTCGTCCTTGTTCCTTGTTGTGAAAATCGCCGTCTCAAACACACAGTACTTTGACGATTTCTAGGGGCGAACCTTTCCCGAGCTCCGAGAAGTACCTCTCAATCCCAGCGGATGCCCGCAACATTACAATATAAATGAAACCAGTACGTCCAATAAACACCTTTTTGGTCATCCGGTAGGCTGATGGTGCCCTATCACTCTCCGCACGATTAGACCCTGCAATGGTCTTCTCCAAACTTGCCACTGAACTAGCCTTAACTCTTCGTTGAATGGTCCGCTCCCCGCAGTAAGGAACGAAGTGAAAGTGCGTGTGCGCCAGGTATAAACTATACCTCGCAGATCCTGGAATTTTCCCTTTTCCCCGGTGCTTGAATTTGCCACTGGTAGAAAGAAGATAAATCAGCAGTGTCACTGTTGAGACAACTCCGCTCTTTTCCTCTTCACATGCATTTTTTTCCTGTACATTTCTTCTTCACAAAACTTTGATATAAATGAAAGTCTCATGAACTAAAATGACAGAGAAATATACTTTGGAAAGTTTTAGAAAATTATTTAAAAGTGTCTTACTTTTCAGCTTCTTTTTCCTGCAAAAGTTTTCAAATTAATAACTGGGGGAAAAGTGACGCCCTCGTTTTCCTCGCTATCCCCTCTAAGGAAGATGAATATTCTCCTGATTGCCTTCAATGCTCCCAATCAGCCCGCCTATTGTTTGTCGTCATCTTCTCGCACCTCCCCTCCACACTACACCAACCTCGGTTGCTCGGTTTATAAATTTATCAGTTTCACCCTCCCGTGAATCAAAAAGCTTCAGCGACCACCACCCATTGTGTTCACTAGGGTCTATCGTTAATTGAAAGCCACCGAAAGACAAGCGTTTAAATAGTTTTGTAGCCTCTTTGTAAACATTTGAATTTAATTTCCTACGAGAACGTTTACACGGCATAATCTTCGTCTAGAACTCCGTCGTTTCTTTCGGCGAGCCCTAGTATAAGTTACAGAGATGTTTAAAAAGTTTAGTGGTGTACGAGGATATGAAACAGAAGAGTTTTAAGGAGGAGACGTAGAGAGAAAATAAGGGAACGCTGTGACTGACGGAAAATGCTTCGGCAGAAGGAGTGGGAGATGGTTTAAAATAAATTGCGGAGGACGTGAAACGTATTTGTATAAAATGAATTCAAGGCACGTTCCGACACGCAGTCCCTCCCACATTTATTCAGGCCGAACATCGTCCTACCCTCTCCTTCGGGGTGCCCGTCACACACCCAAAAAACCACCATCTGGTTTAGCTGTAAGTGATAGTTATATTTAGAGCTTTCCACTCTGTAGCTTTAAAACAAACTTCGAATGGTCAATTCTTGGTCTCGCAGTATCGGTATAGCCCTGGACTCCAAGAACTCAATTCTCAACGCTTTTAAAACTATTGAGCTATATGAAGACCCCCGCACCCGCTCCCCACAACTAAAAGAGTATGAGGACTGTGGGCTGGCCTTATGAAATAGGGAAAATGGGATAAAAGCAGTCGTCGTTTAATCCTGGAGCAGCGTATCGATCAGCGGCGGGGTCACCGATGGGGGGAGAGATCAAGAGCGTCAGCTTCCATTCGTCAAATTCGTATGTTTGCTTCAGGAGGCTGAAGGGAAAAGTAGCGTTATTGTTTGTTCTGGAAATGTAGAGAGGGGACGGTTTTTTTTACAACTTTTTGCGATTGGTTTCTTTTATTTATTGCAATGAGGGTTTCACGTGAAAAAAAGAAACACACACACACACAAATCGTGCAAATCCCTTGTATGTATCATCATCATCCAATCATGGTCCAATTAGTAGTTGTAACCACTGTCAATGGCAAACTTTCGGTATAAAAATTGGCGTTAGAAGAGGCGGAAATACAAGAGACTTCTCTTCAGAAGCTGTCAAAGCAATTATCCCAATTGTCTTCTCTCAAATTGGCTGATTCCACTTAAATCTAATCAATCTTCTTGCGCTAGCGACATCTTGTTAAATCCTCCGTTCCACGGGGCTCCTCTCGAGTCTTATATATACTTATCTCGACTAACTAAAGCTGTCATTTCCTCTTTCACTATCTCATCTGGGGGTCTCTGGCTCTCGACCACCTCGTTTCGTGTCTTCTAAATTGTTTTCTCAATAACAAACGAAGTATAAAATCTGAAAGAGAGAACGGTTATGTTTTCCGGAAGAAGGTGGACACGTGTTATGGAAGATATTATGGGAAAAGTGATTCTGGCTTAAAATATTCAATTTAAATGCTGAATACTAACTATCGCTTCCTGTTTAGAGCTTTCGGGCTTCTAGAACAATATCTCGATATACTGGCTAGTCATTTGGGCTATCAGCAATGTACGGTTGCCTTAGAGTGGATTTAATCGAACGTTAGTCGTGATTGCCCCAGAGTGTGATTGCTTTGGACTTCGAAAATAAACAAACATTTCATATTTTATCCTCGACGGTCGACTATTTGGCTCAGTAGCCATCAGGGAGGCTCGCCAAACTTAACTAAATGGCACAGGGAGACTTCAATACTGAAATTATAAATTAACCTGAAGATTATGCACTTTCGTCCTTAAAATAGTGATTTACCCCCTGAGAATTCGATATTTCGTCTGTACGATCGGCATTTATTACTTGGGAGACTTTATGAATTCAAGTAAAAGCATTATTAAAACATGAAAAGAGATACAAAATTGCTGGTATAATTGAGACAAATTGGCCATTCTGAACTTGGATCACTGCGCTGAAATTGATGAAATTACTAATTCGTTGCTTCTGGTGGCAAATTCGCACCTAAAGTGGTGGGAAAATGTACTAATCCCCAGTTTCCGTAGGCCCTTGGGTGGCTTGTATTGAAAAGACGCACTGATTCGCTTTTATTGGGGCAAGTACGTGGCTCCTCGATTGGGAGTGGAAGGAGGGGGTTGCTGTGAGTAAATGCTGGGATCTCATTGGGTTCCCGTGAATCTTCCTTTTCTTCAGTTGTCCATCTCATCAAGCATGCTATAGCAGACAAGGAACTCAATTTTCATCATCACGGTCGTCGTAAAGAGGACTGAAAGGTTTATTGTGTTATTGTTGTGTCACAGCCATCCATCTCACAATACGGATTATAATCGAGCCACTCGTGAACTTAAGAGAGCTATCAAACAGGAAAGAGACGCTGCCATGCGCCAAAGTCTCACGTCACTTCACGCCAACGACGGATCCTTGTGGAAACACACTAAAAAGCTCACTCGAGACTAATCCGACATACCTCCTTTGAAAATGGGATCAGTTTGGCATACCACCCCACATGAGAAGTGCAATATTTTTATAAATATGCTCTCAGACCAATTCCAGCCTAATCGGGACTTGGATACGCAATTCTCTCAACTCATATTGGACCAATTGGATATTCCCCTAGAAATCACCCCGTTCAAAGGATTTTTCACTCCAGCACAGGTTAAAAATACAATCAATCGGTCTCCAACAAAGAAAGCGCCAGGACACGACGGCATCACCCAACCCCTTCTCAAGCTCCTCCCACAAAAGAGCCTGGTTTTCCTAACGCAGATTTATAATGCCATCCTCAGAACTTGCCACATTCCCGCGGCGTGGAAGCATGCTCGAATAGTCATGATCAAGAAGCCAAACAAACCAAGGACCGAGCCTTCCAGTTACAGATCCATAAGCCTCATTCCCCACCCCTCGAAAATTCTGGAAAGGCTTCTCTATCCAACCATCCTGGAGCACCTTAAAGGCATCATCCCTGCCACGCAGTTCGGCTTTCGGTCGAGCCATTCCTGTCCCCAGCAACTCCACAGAGTTATGGAAAAAATTACTGAGGCTTACGAAGAGAAAAATGTGTGTCTAGGCACATTTCTTGATACGGAAAAGGCGTTCGACAAGGTTTGGCATCCTGGTCTGCTATCGAAGGCAAAGCCACATTTACCCGATACTTATTAATTATCGATTGCTCCTGTCGTACCTTACTGGACGAACCTTTGCTGTCAGCTATCGAGGGGCAATCTCATCAGCAGCTGCGATTCTAGCGGGGGTTCCTCAAGGAAGCATTTTGGGACCACTTTTGTACCTTATATACACTAGTGACTTTCCAAGTAACAATGGCCTTACTCTTGCTCACTTTGCGGACGACGTTGCTGTTCTTGCTTCGAATAATGACCAACTTGAAGCGGAACAAATTACCAACTTATTTTTACAAGTGTCAGAAATGGAGGGTGCTAATAAACCCGCAAAAATCGGCCGTGGTAAACTTTACCCTTAGAAGGCAACGTACCACAGCGGCAGTCCACCTAAATGACACCGAAAAACCGGATAAACCATCCATCCGTTATTTGGGACTGGTAATGGACCAAAAACTCCCGTGGAAATGTCACGTAGACCACCTCGTCACCAGGATCAGGCATCGAATTCGCCAGCTGAAAAGCCTACTTGACAGGCAATCCCCCATTAGCTTATCGACGAAAAGAATCCTCTATATGAGCTTGATTCGTCCTATATGGATGTATAGCTGTGGCCTATGGGGATCTGCGGCGAACTCGCACATCAAACGAATCCAGTTTACTCAGAACCGGGTCCTAAGATTAATCTCGGACGCCCCCTGGTATGTTCGGAACTCGACATTACATCCCGTACGTAGCCAGTGTTGTGAAGTCAGCATACACCAGACTCTACACTTCGATGGTTAGTCACCCGGTCACCCCAATCGTCTCATCGCGGACCTCGCAGCCAGTGTACCTCCACCGCGACATCAACGGCGGCTGAAACGCAAGCTCCCTAAGGATTTCCTAAATGAGAATTGGGACGTATAAGCTGCGCTGTGCAAATCTGTGATAATAAAGAATGATATTTATCTGTGATTCTAACCTAGACTGTGATATTAAATGTATCAGACAACAAAAGTAGGACAGCCGATGGGATGCTCCCTACACTCACGTCTCCGGTGAATTAGGCTAAGCCTACTATAATAAATATAAGAGCCCAATATAATGTTTACATAAACAATAAAGTTAAAAAAAAAAAAAACGGATTGGGTGGGAGGTGGGGTGCTATCGTCACTAGGAAAACGCCGCAAACGCTTTTAACGGATTGTTAAAAATTCTCCTTATCGGGAAACCTGAGTACGTGAGTTTGCCCCATTTGGAAATTGTGGGCTCATTTTCTCGAGCCGTACGCGATTCATTATGAGCCCCTCGGGTCACTCAATTTATGAGAAATGTAGCTGGTTTTCGCCCAAAACCTAAAGCTGAAAGTTGTCTCGCTCCTCCACGTCCGTCATCTGGATCAGAATGTTTGAGTGAAACACTGACCCCCCCCCCCCACAATTTATGAGTAGGTATAAAATGACAGTTGTTATGAAGGATGTTTCTCATTATTTTGATGTTAATTAGCAGAGTTCTTAGGCTGAATCGTTTGAATAATTGTGGCATTCCTCCATGTACGCGTAAACTCCAAAATGAACGAACAATTTTTGTTTCTCTAGGAAGACTGCTCCGTTTCCAAAATGAACCGAGAAAGAAAGCAAGAAAAATCTTTAGAATCGCTCTGGGAGTATTTTTTCTGTTCAAGATGCTCTTAGACTCAGAGTTCAGACAAAGGATTGCATTCAAAAAGCCTCCACCAAAGCGAGAATTGCCCATGTGTTGCCTCTACAACCAACCCTTTTTTTCTCTTTCTTTATTCTTCCTTGCTCTCTTCACTCCGTCATTCGCAATCAACCAACCCATCTGCCGCCCTCCATCACCTTAAGTGCTTAAAAAGCCCTTTCTCTTGCACGGTCGTCACCAACCCTTCTTTGGACGTCTTTTGAAATAAGAACTCGCACGCCGTCGACCCCTCCGACCAGACGTAATACTCAATATCGGATTCTAATCATTATAATGATTACCACACACTGAGGTGGTTGTCAAGGGGGTGGGGGTGACGGTTGGAAGACCCTGCAAAGCGGTTTAGAATTACAAAACCTTCTGTCATAGAAAATAAAACAGGGCGAGGGGGGATAGTATCGCATATGTAGAAGTCCTTCAAGCTTACGATGTGAAGAGAAGTACGGTGGACTTAAACGTAATTTATCTAATACGCGTTTAATCGTTTTATCGATTATACTCATGATACAACACAAACAAAAGAAAAATTCCAAAAAAGTAGTATTATAAATTACATAGGTAGTTCCTATCTCTTTCTTCTTCATATTCCCCATTGAGAAAAAAGTTAAGTTGGAATTTCCGATGGTTGTTAGTTGATGAGCCTTGCACTAATACCCATAAAATCGTCGTGAAAACTTAAAACTTTGTTATTTAAGCCTCGTTTGAACTTCAGGCAATAAAATATACGTCCGTTCTTCCTGAAGGAGCTCCCCTTCCACCGCCATCACAAATAAGAGCAAACGAAATACTGTAAGCCATGAAGGGGATGGGAGAAATAAATTAATTCTCATTTTGCCCTCAGTTTAATAACAATATATTTTTCCCTGAGGAAGGGTTCTATTTATGGGAGTAGCGTGTTGCTTTAGAAACTTTGCTGAAGGGGTTTAGGGTATAATTTGTGAGTTAGTACTAACCCAATTTAAAAGACAGAAACACCAGTCTCATCTTCATTCTTTTTTCTCACAGAACCCCATAAAAATCGGTTTGAATGAAACGGCGAGGAAAAGCGGTCAGGTAGTCCAGTCGGTGAGGAAAAAAAGAGTCATCGTTCTGGAAGATCCGCATGGTCGAATTCGAGACTGTTTTATCGGTGTATTGTTATCTTGGTGAGGGTCAGTGGGTCGTAAATTTTCAAAACTGTTGGAAAAGGGGGAAAAGAAGCCAGAAGTTCTGGCTTGTTTGATTTATAACTGGGCGAATAAGATAGTACTCACTAGGGGAAGCTAAGAGAGAAAGAAAAAGAGAGAATGGACTGAATGCGGACGTGATATTTCAATGATCTGAAAGGAAATAATGATCGTAAAATTATTACATCCTTTTTACTGTGATCGTCATGGGTTTTATTAGTGAAAATGGGGAATTATTTTTATTATTAAAAATGTCACTTGTACAACGTTAAGCGTTTATAATTTCGGTCGCAAGCCAGTGGGCGAGGGCGCCCCCGCGGGAAAATTAGTGATGAGCATCGTGAATAGGGACGCCATCGGGCCCGGCTGGTCCGGGGATTTAATTTTAAAAATTAATTTTGGAATGTAAAACTAGCGTGCCTGCAGGAAGCGGAGGAATCAAACGTAGAATCCCCTTCCCCCTCCTGATTGGTACATCCAGCAGGTAAAAAACAGGCGTGCATCCTCTTGCAAGGAAGGCAATATAAAGGAACACTGTAACACAATTATAATAAAAGAATAACAAGATTTTAGGCCTCTCGCCGGTTTTTTAATCACTGTAGTTGTAGTCGAGGAGCAGGTTCGAAAATCGTGCACTTTTGAGTCGAGCTTTCAAACTTTGCAGGCGTGTTCTGGATGGCTGATGAGTTGATTTTAAAATTGGAGGCAATCGCGACATCGCATAGGACGGCTGTTATTCAAGATAGCTGTAGGAAATTTTAGTATTTCCGCCGTTTCAGCGCTTTTTTCAGACTCTTTCCGGGTTGAAGCGCTGTTAAGAACTACATTAGACTGCCCTGAGTTCGAAAACAACCATTGGAGCGATCAATTAATCCCGCGCGTGGATCATGCAGCAGCTTCTTTTACGCATCTTTGTATAAAAAAATGATTTTCCATGCTCGCCGAATTTGGATACTATGGGCATCTCTTTTAAGTCCATTGCATCCCACCCTTGTCCTAGCGTGTCTACAACTGAAATTTCGCCTCAAATCCCAAATCGCCCCCCAGCTGGTGGAGCTACAAATGTATTCTATGCCCCGTGTTCAACTCCCTTTCAAGCGCTGAGGATCCCCGATTTGCGCAAGATTTTTTCATGAACGTGTCTCTCACATTTGAGGGCTTAATTTTTGGTTCAGAGCCGAGCCATAAAACAATATGGCGGCCGTAATTCGAGCTGATTTACAACAATTTCATACGGTCCGACCTATTTCTCGCGCGCCTTCAGCCAAAAATTGTCGTCATCGGGCTTCAAGTAAAACTCCTTCATGTACAATATTGCATTTCTAACGAAAGAATCGAAATATTTATGCATGACTAATTCAGAAATAATTTGAGGAAGAATTTGGCTTTTTCAAGGGGGCATTTGCGTCCTAATTATAAAACCCCCCTCCCCCTACACTATCACTTTCATGCGCACTTTTCCATGTTTTCCAATAGATGTGTATTAGGATACGGAACCTCATTGAAATATAGAATAGGGTACACAATTTTTATAATCACATTTTTTTTTCTCAAGGGGCATCGACTGCTAGGTCATTAGCCCGCTATTGCAGTTTCATAGATACCACGCTAGTTAAATTTCGTCGTACAGTCGAATGTTTTTCATAAAGTTTAGGAGGTCGTCTAAGTTAGCCGTTTGGAATATCTCGGGTAACGTGTTTTTCAAATTGTGGGATGTTCTTTGTGTTCGGTACATTGGACAATCTAGTATGATATAGGGAATAATTAGGGGGGTTTGGCAGGTCTGACTCGGTTAGTAAGGAAATAACTGTGAGTTATGCGGGTGTGACCTGTCTTGAGGCGTAGAATATTAATTTGGTCTTTACGAGTGTAGTGTGGAATATTTAAATTTTTTTTATCGTGAACTCTGGGATGAATTGATTGTAGCTGTGACGTTTTTTGATTCCATAAGTCTTTCCATTTATTCCAAAGGATGGTTTTTAGTTTGTGTTTTTCATCACGAAATGGGAGTGGTACAGGAGTCACAGGTAGAAGAGAAGTAGCTAACTTGGTTTGGGAGTCAACATGTTCATTTCCTGGGATCCCGATGTGACTCGGGGTCTTGTAGGGAGCTAAAAGGGTCGGTGATTATGAGAAATTTAGAAGATGGACAATGGCAGACGAAATCAAGGGAGAAAAGGATAGCATAAAGTTCTGCAGTATACACGGATGAGGCTGGCGGTAATGGGTGTACAGAGGAGGTAGTAGGCGGAGCATAAAATGCGCAACCCACTCCCTGTGACGTTTTGGAACCATCAGTATATATTGTTTGAAAGTCTTGATATTTGTTTAGGATATGAAAGAATTCTTGGCGGATTACACGAGGGGCGTCTGAGTGTTTGGAAAATTTGCGGAGAGTGAGGTTAATTTGGGGATCCGGGAGGAGCCATGGGAGAAAAGGACTTACCGTGGTTTGTAGGAGGGTATCAAGTTCTATTCCGAGTCGCGTTATCAGTTCTTTAGCTCGAACAGGGAAAGGCCGCGTACGCGTGTACATAAATTCATATAATCACATTAAAAACGTTTTCATATTTAACCATTGAAAAATGTCAACAACGTAATAATTTCAAAATCTGGCTCCCTAAAATGCCGGATAAGTTTAGAAACTCTCAGTAGTTTTATTAAGCTATTTGAAGAGCCGTGATCGGAAATTTACCATCACTTCTTAAAATTACAATCAATCGCCGTCACTGCAGGCACCACAAGCACGTCAGACTGGCTCGTCAGACACATTAAATTTGGGAAAGTTTCATTAACCGGAAGAACCATTTTCCGGACTTTGTTCTTCCTGTTAATTAATATCACTGATTTACATAGTTTGACTGGCCACCGAGAGCAAATGCTCCAGGCAGACGATCATATTTGTAATCATCTCCGTAAAACCCATCGAATAAGACCAGTTTTAGGACTATGTTCTTCCGGTTAATTAAAATTTCCCAAACTTCGTGAGTTTTCGAGTGGTGGGTTGCCACAGAGGGCAAATGCCTCATGGTGACAGCGGCAGACGATCGTATTAAATTAAATTTAAACCATTTCGTAGAATTGCGAATAATTTTACTCACCAATTAGAATGCCGAATAAGGCCTTAATAAAAAAAAAAAAAAATTTCATCCTTCGATTACACGGATGGTGATTTAACTGGTTCTCTCATTATGTGCACTAAGCTCCGCTAGACAGTATAGGCACAAAGTATAGTCCCGGAGTCAGCGGTGTAACAAGATGAGCGAGCACCCGGAGTACTCCTAAAATTCACCATCTCACCCCCCCCCCCATCGATAGTCGTATCGTAACCAAAACAATCGGATTATATCGGAACACCTGATTCTCAACTTTTTCAGTGTAGAGTACACCGAATATTGGGCCTAGTGGCTGACCATCGACACTGCTAAGTGCGCCGAAGGTGCGTCTAGACGAACGCTTTAGCATTTTTAATAGGGGAACCAGGACGCCGCTGGTCAAATAAAGCTTTGAAAGAGCAAAGTCCGCGGCATTTGGTCTAGGGGGAGCAAATATCCACGTAGTTTGCAAGTAGCCAAAGTCACAAAATTTTGTTTTTCCTCGTTCGTATTTTACCAAATTAATTTTTTTGAATTCATGGAACGACCTGTTCAAACTTATAAATATAACTGTTAAAACTAATATTTTATTTTTAGGGTTCTGGGTTTTTTCTTCTTCGTTTCCTGGCCCTTCGCCTTCTTGTGCTGAAGGCATCGTTAAAGAACTTCTTGGGGTTTTTCATAATTTTAATTTTCTTAATTTAAATTAAGAAACAATGATTTTAGAAAGAGCGAAGCCCCAAAATTTAGTTTTTTATTTAGTGAAAATTCCTTAGGCCCCTTATACACGAGTAAGTTTTTTGAACAAATTATAGTCCAGTCAAACGGTAGTTCCACGTGGACAAAAATCTCGTCTTCAATTTTTTCACTTTATTCCATGTTTTTTGAGGTGAGGAACACGAATCTGAAGAGATCCAACAAAATTTCCTTGTGCGTTTTGAGAAAATCGCTAAAAACTGCTCATTTTTGGCACTTTTTCCAGTATTTTGCTTGTAACTCCTCAATGACGCATTCTACGGAAAATGTTACCCTCTCATTTTTTGAAAAGCATTGAATTCTGCGTCGAATCGTTCTTTCATTTGTCACAATTGACCCAGCTATTTCACCGCTATTGATTTTTTTGAAATGGTAATTTTTAGCCACTTTTGTTAAAATTAATAAAAATTACTAAGGCAGCAGCAACTTAAAAACGGCTACTCCAATCGGAAAATGTAATAAAATCAAAGTTGTTCAAAATTGAATTTTACATAAGTGAAAAGCATTGAAACCTACTAAAAAAAATCATCGGTATCAGTTATACGACAAAAAACGCGAAAAAAGCGGCCCAAAAACCACGTTTTTCTGCGCATTTTTGCCAGTAGCTCGGGAACTAGTTGTCCAATTTTTTCTATGAAAAACGATCTGAAAGCTGATAGAATTTTCTATCAGACCTATTATATGAAATTTCATTTGAAGATCAACATAAGACAGGGCCATAACGTCAAACAATTTGAAATTTGCTACAAAAAACCTATTTTGTCACATTTCGGCCTATAACTCAAAACTATCCATCCGATTAAACTTTAAAGAAACTCATCTGAAAGCTCGTTAAATTTCCTTTAAGGAGCCATGTATGGCGTTTTTATAAAGACCCGATAAGTGGCAATAAAACGCAGTGGGAAATTCGCAAAATGAGTAATTTTCCAATAACTCCTTTCTTCAGCCGAACGTTTTTGCCTATAACTATCGAACGAAGCTTCCGATGAAAATTGCACTATTTTTCAGTGAAAGCTAATGAAATTTACAGTCAGGAACCACATTTGCCAAATTTTTGAAGGCCCGTAAAATTCTGTACAGGGCGATGAAAATAGGTTTTGTTTAAAAAAAAAAAAGTGGTTATGCCCTCCAACTTTGTCCACCAATGTTAAAACTCAACATATCACCAGTACTATAGGTAGCGTCAGACATTACATCACTCAACTGAGAGTTGAAGTACTTTTATTTTTTCACACAATTTTGCCAAAAGCGACTAAAAATGACAATTTCAAAAAAATCAATCCTGGCGAAACGGCTGGGTCAATTGTGACAAATTAAAAAAGATTCGACGCAGAACTTGATGCTCTTCAAAAAAGAACAGGGTACAATTTTCCGTAGGATGCGTCATTGAGCAGTTGCAAGCGAAAAACTAAAAAAAAGCCAAAAATTATCAGTTTTTCGCGATTTTCTCAAAACGCACAAGGAAATGTTGTTGGATCTCATCAGATTCGTGTTCTTCACCCCAATAAACAATGAATAAAGTGGTAAAATCAAAGACGAGATTTTTGTCCACGTATGGTATTTTTTTTATACGATTTGACTGGACTATTAGGCATTTTGAAAAAAATTGACAGATGTTCCCTGCCTCAAATCGTCTGGTTGTGATCAGATTGAACATATATTTGAACAAAAGACTTACTCGTGTAAAACAGGCCTAAAATTGGGTTTGAAAGGAGCAAAATCCCACCGAAGGAGAAAACCCCATGAAATTATGTTTCAAAACCTCGGAATTGGGGTTTCAGAAAGAGCAAAGCCCACGAATTCTATTTTAATTTGATTTGGTTTTGAAATTCAATTTTTCGAATGGTAATAAACCAACGAAACTTATTTCAGAAACACAAAATTTGATTTCTGAAACAGTAGATATATTTTACGCGAAATTGACGTATGAAATAGCACAAATTCGTGACATTGGGGTTTGAGGAGCCAAATCAGAGAAGTTTGGTAGTAAAAAAGGGAAAATCTGTGGTTCAGAGCCGTTTTGCTGAAAAAAATGGGGATTTTCAGGTTTTATAATCACGGATGAGCGAACGGGATTTTTAGATCCTCGCTAATTCCGCTAAGTCCGTGGATAAAATGGAGAAAGGGCACTCAAACGCGGTTAAAATTGAGAAAAGTGATCATTCGCTGATAAAATTAAGAAAATTCGCTGAGTCATGGCTAATATTAATAAATAATGGATAAATTTGTGAAGAAGCGTTAGTAAGCGGTTAAAATTGATAAAAAACTATTATTCGAAGCTATAGTTGGGAAGACGCCATACTCCCGGCCACTGGAAGCAAAAACATTGAGAAATAACACGAATCCACGGCTAAAAGAAATAAATTTGAGGAAAAACGATAATTTGGGACTAACATTGTGAACAAACACCATTCGAGACTGAAATTGAGAAAATGCACTAGAAAGAACGCCAATGCGCAGATAAAATTGGGAAACCCCACTAAAGTGAGACCTAGCGCCAATTCGCGGGTGAATAATTTGCGTCTAAAAAGAGAAAAACGCTAATTTACGATCCTCTTTGGGTTTTCACTGGGAGAATCAATCCTGCGAAATTTGGCTCGTGAAATTTGCTTTTTTAACTGAGGGAAACCCTTGAAACTTTTTTTATTTAATGGGAGCTCTCTCCCCTCTATACCGATATTGGCGGTTTAGATAGCCAAGTCCACGAAATTTGTTTTTATGAGCGCCAAATCCATCTCGAATGATTTTCTTTTGGCGTGTCATTGTCTTTCGGTTCATGCTTCATGCGCTCAATATCTTCAAGTTAATTTTTGAAATTCACCAAAGGTTTCCAGATATTTTTGGGTAATTATTTCCCGATTTTTCGAAATTTTGAGTTGGCAACCCTATGCTCAGATACAGTGGTGTGAAAAAATCTCACCAATATTGCAATTTTGATGTTTCGATAGAGGTCTGTTTGTAATTAGTTACCCTGCGTTTATTATTCCTCTTGCTCAACTGTATTGCGCATAGAAATAATGAAGTGGCAGAGCACCCCACCGCTGAAGCCGATTCAAAAGCTTGTGAGACCTCGTCCACACAGAAAGCTAAATCTCTTTAAACAAGTTTGAAATGTTACGCTCAATAAAAATGAATGAAAATGTGGAAAAAAAAAAAAAAAAAAATGAAAACTGTATGGTATAATGAAGGGAGTGTATATTGATAGCATCACGGTGGTAATGGAAAGCGTTTCATGAGTTGGAAGGGGTATTCACCAGCCTTTTCACTCTTTCATTGACTTCAGATAGAGGATCGTTGTATAAAAAGGGAGGGTTTTTCCCTAATAACAAACAAAACACGTAGTATAAACTTTTCATTGACCCCACGCATCTCATTATAAGCTTGTGCACTACTTTGTGAAGTGATTTTGAAGAGTACCATGGTGGGGGTGGGGGCAATTTCAGGATTAGTCAGTGTAATACGTGAAGGTTATACTGCGAAAGTACACAGAAAGGGGATATACATTGCACTCTAACTTTACCCAAAAAAGCTTGTTACTGGTTGTGTGCAGCAACATTATTTCTCTTTCATAACCCTCTGCCAGAACCCTTCAGCACCCATGGTAACCTACATTTCAAGTTTCATATTATGAGAAGAATGGTGGGTACTGGGAATCTAGAAAAGAAAAACCGACTTTTCCGTCCTTTATTTTTTATCACCTGTTGTGTGCGCTACCGGGCAAAAACTCACGGTTGGAAGAAAGGCTGTAAAACTAAAGATCGTAAATTCTTGTAACAGTTTCATAGTTTCAGCGAGTTTTGTTGTTGTTTTTCCCGCCAAAAAATTTAGCGACTATTTCTAAATTAAACAATATTACCGCAAAAAGGAAACACTTTAAAGAGGTGATGACCCTATAACCAAGATGAATCTTTATTCCAGTAGACTCTCGCTTTCACAGTAATCATGTCCAACGGCTCTTTTTATTATCATATTTAACATCAGAAACTTCATAATCCTTTCCAATGTGTATCTTTGAATCAATAATGCTCCACTTCTTTGTACACTTAAATTGGTTTCGTAACACCCGTGATAGGAAACCCCCCAAAAAATTACGTTAAAAATAACGTGCGTATACCGTGGTAATTCAATTAATATTTAATTTATTCGAGCGCTATATAGCGCTTAGTAACAGTCTTCCACAGGTGCCGCGTGATAATAATGAGAGGAGGGAGGAGGTCACGAAACTAGGTAATTCACGTTCATCGAATAATCTTCGCGTTAATAAAAAAATAATCAATGCTGCGCAGCGCGAATGTGCCATTATACCTGACTTTTCTCATGCAAGTATCGAACGAAAATCAACTGTCTTTTGTAGTATAGATAAATTGATGGTTTTCTTTTGGAATTTTATTTATGATTTTTAGATAATACCCGTCCATTCCATGACTGATAGTCACGGGGCTCTCGGATTGGCCTCAACTATCAGATACCCCCCCCCCCCCCGAGAAACTGATGAAAGTTGGCAGTTCCTTCGGCAGATAATTAAGCCGGAAGTGGTGTAATGAGTAGGTACCTTAGACCGGCATGCTTAATTGGCAAATTCAGTCAGTACCGGTCAAAACGCGCTAGTTAGCGCTGCAACTCAAAGTGGTGAAAGTGAGCGTTTCGCCTTGTTATTTTAAGAGTCGGGAAAATCATTCTGAGAGTGGAACATCACCCATGTAGAGTTGTAGTAAAAATGTGACGACTCGGCCATAAAACGGCGGACATTTCTCGTGATTAAAAGCTCATTAAACCAAAGTTCGCCCTTATTGCCAGGAATTTTTCATAGTTCCATTATATCGATTTCTGCGGGTAAAAATATTAATTTTTACCCGCTTAATTTTTTAACGCTTCAAGTTAAAGATCGTATTTTTTGGTCCGATTCACAGCGTCAGTTTCGTTTTCGAACAGAGATGGCAGTTAGATCAATCGGAGGCACAGCTAGTGGTGTAGATTGTTCAAGACAGAAGGGTGGGCAGCTTTTCGCATTCGACTTCCCAATCACTTTGAAAGGACTTGGGTTCTATATGCCAAATCCACGAAATTAGGGCTTTGAAGGAGCCCAACTCAGGAAATTGATATTTCGATGCACAAAACCCGGGATTTTTCATTGGTTGACCGAGGATTTTGAGAACCTCGAAAAATGGGCTATTGAAAAATGCAGCGGGCCACGCTGAAAACTCCCCTCAAAGGATACAAAAATAAGTTTATCGTGAATTCACTCGTTCCAGTCGATTTTCGGAGTTCGTGAAAAAAATCGAATCCGAGCTGACTTCACGTTTTTTATGTACAACCTCAGAGAAGTTGAAAAAAGTGGTTTTGGGCATGCCGTCGGTCTATCGCTTTTTTTTCTCGATAAATTGCATGAAAATGAAAACCTCGCTATTTCTTGTCATGACAAGCACAAATCTGGTCTTTGTTTTGAGAAATAATTATTTATCGGACATGTTCTCGCTGTACCGAAATGTCGTTTTTAGATATGACTTCAAAACTAGTGATTCCAGAATTTTTTAAATATTTTTTTCAGATTCCACGTGAAATTTCCTTGCGAATTGATCACAATATTGCCAAAAAATTGCAACTTTTTTTGTAGCCAAAATCGCCGTTTTTAGCGCAAAAAGACCAGTAGCACAAAATAACGGTCGAAATTGCAAAAAAAGGGGCGTGAGAGCCCCCCTTTGTATTTTAACTGCAAATAATGTTTGTACTAGAAAAAACTGAGATTAAGCGAAAATTGTTGGAGTAGTAGGATTTGGCGTGACTACGTCAAAAATTATTTGCCACAGAATTACATAGTAATCTAAATCTAGTTGTTTCTTGGTATGTAAAACGCGAATATGACATTTGTTTTGAAGGAAAATCATTTTCCAGGCATGTTCTTCCCGTAGCGGAATAATATTTTCGGTATTAACTTCGAAACAATTGGTTCTGGAATTGACTACAATGTTGCCTTAAACAAACCCATTTTTTGCTGTATTGTATTTATAGGTGAAGTGTTCGAGAAAAAAAATGTAAATTCTAAATCGCTCGGCACAACTTTTGGCAGCGCCCAGTAGCGACACTGGAAGAACTACAATCAGAGAGAAATCGAACGTTGTGCGAAGAGCACAGAAATCGCCTATTGAATGTTTAACGTGCCACGAGCGG
Source organism: Corythucha ciliata (assembly GCA_038030265.1). NCBI lineage: Eukaryota > Metazoa > Arthropoda > Insecta > Hemiptera > Tingidae > Corythucha > Corythucha ciliata. The sequence continues at coordinate 50,535,247 of CM075942.1, read as the reverse complement.
AGTCAGGCGGTGGGTCCCTAATGCCTATTCTGCAGAAGCGAAGGCTATGGCCACTTTGAAAATTATGTAAAATGTTATTCCTTCTTTTTTTTTTCGAGTATTTTTCCTCTAGAATCCATCTAATTTCAATTGTATCGTCTTTAATTTAAGGCTAGTTTCTTTCCACGCTGGCGGTAAGCGCGTCAGTGACCATGATCCAGTAGCTGGTGCCAGTTCACTGCCCCCATGTAAACATCTGCTTGCGCCAGTCCCGTGCCAGTCCAGTAAAAAGATTTCGCACCAGTCGACTTGCGCTGGAAGTAGCCAGTGAGTATTCCAGGGTTTCCCATCCCAAGAAATGAATTGGTACCGTCTGAACGAAATTTCCATCTTCCGGTCCAGCATTCACTCATCATATCAGTCAGTTGACGCTTATCCATCGTCAAAATGATATCCATCGTTTTGAACTCTGCTGGATGGCACCGGTAACTTGAATCGTCTAAACGGACTGGAGCAAATCGACAGGCTCCAATAACTGGTGCCTTTAGAAGTTTAAGTGGAGCTTTTCGGCTCTAATAACTATTGCCAGTCGACTGGCTCGCTTACTGGCATCGTGTAAACCAGCCTTTACTGCTAGTAAGATAATCAAGACTCTAGTTTCAGTTAACCCACCTCCGTAAAGTAGAAAATCGGCAGGCTGCGAGCAGTTTCTGAGAAAAAGTCGTAGTAGAAAACGACGCTGAATTTCACTTCCTTGTCTGTGTTTTTTTAGTTTATTGGTCATTTCTCCTCGGGAAATCCAAGAAATAAGCAATTATTGCACGTCATTTAAAAGCTTACTAAATGAGGATGTTTTTCCAATGGATGGAAAAAAATAATTTTATTTGGTGGAAAGGTGAAAATCACATAATGAAAAATGTGTGAAAATACGAATAACAATTTGCCTTCGGAAATCGGCTGCCGATTTTGGATCATTTTATCCATTTGATAGCTCATTTTAAAGGATATTTTGTGCTCTTTCCAATGAGCTATTTACTTTTAGTCTAGCACCTACTGATGAGCGCTAGAAGGGCATTTATTGGAGAAACATACGAGCTAGTAGGAAATACGCAAAATGAGTTATATCTCGGAAGCAAAGCCGAATTTCGAAAAACGTCAAGTAGTGAACTTGCTCGCAAATGACGTGTACTATTACCATTTTTCCTCTGAGCATCTACTTTCCGAACACCCTGTATGCAAGATAAAAAATAGAAAATGATACTGGACTTGCAACTCTTGCACGAATGCCCGATTTGGGAGAAAAGTAAACCGGTTAATTAGCACATGGACATTTCATTGGAAATTTCAAAGTTCTTCAAGAAGGGATGGATGGTGCGAGGGGAAATGACGTCATTGGTCACTTGTGAATGATCTCAGGGAACTATAACATTTAATTTGTTTACAAATAACAAGAAAAATTGTCCCCCTGAAAATGCTTCTTACCCCCCTCTTCCCAACACCATCCATAATTTCATTGAATAACCTTTGACGTGATCAAACCCCCCTCAAAAGTTTTAAAAATTCGCTTAAAAAAAATCCTTGATTGATTTCTAGCCCTCTTCTAGAAACACCAGTGCTTGAAAAATGTGCAAGTTCCCCATTACTGAAGTTTTCTTGTTTGTTTTTTTTCGTATGCATTATTGATGAACGCCAAAAACGGGAACATGGAAGTATCGTGTGGTCCTCCACACAATCCCTGAATCATCAATCCCGCAATCTTCATTCCTCAAACACCAAACTTTCCATAACTCTAAATCCGAAATTCCGCGTCGCACGTAATCAATAGTCAACCCTCAATCTTTCGATTCCAAAGTGAGCCAGCGAGGTCCTCTGGCACTTCGTCGAGGGCTCCAAGCACAAAATACTCCCACCACAGAACCACAGAACGTTCAAGTTCGGTGGGTGTAGTAAATGTCACGGATATTATAACCGAGGACACAATATGTTCAAGTTTCTGTATCTGTGAGCATATGAGAAACGTTACTATCGATAACAAATAAGGATCGGAGAATGGTGGGGGGTATCAACAATAACACAACACAGGCGAATTCGGGGCTCACGAGGTCACCAAGCATCGTCCAGCCCCGTTGGACCAACCAATTCATCCTCAGATCATGTGATATTCATGAGCCTCACGGTTGAAAAGACGAGATCCTATGTACCAATTTGTTCGTCATCCAAAGGTGTGTAATTGACTTTATAACAACGTCGTCCCTTCGTCCATGATTAATGCCGCAAGTTTCTCATTCGAATGTATCCACGGGGTCAAACTAGGACAGTATACGGCGATGAATTAATAGGGTGAGGTACTCCCGCTTCCACACCAAGTCTGATCGATGAAACCTTTGATTCTGTCAGCTCTCAGATGCCACGTATCTTGAATAAATCATGAACTGTTCCCGGAGCACCTTTTTTCCCCGAAACGACATTGTACTGGGGCTCTTTCATTAATAATGTTACCGGAGCTGATGAAAAAATTTTGAACTCGTGAAAAACAAAAAAGTTTAATAATAAGAAAGTTTAATCAAATTTTAATTTCGTCTTTTCGTGGAAACTGAAGTTTTCCGTCACCATCAAACCGCGGAATTTTCTCCCAGGAAACGGATATTACAATGAACTTAATCCTCCCCCGACTTTATTTTCATAAAAGGCTAACCGCTTACAAAATAAACCAACTAAGCCGAGAAGATTGCAAATAATACAAAACACCGCTTTTACCCTTCGCGCCCTCGACCCAACCACTACCGTTTTTCGCGAAAGACAAATTACGCTCAAACTTTCCAACGCCACAAGTTCCCCTCCCCCTTTCTTTTTTCGCGAAAGAAAAAAGCTGCTGCTAAGACCTCCTTACTTGCCTTTGAAATTCACCCAGCGAGCAATATACCGTCTTTTCTTAAATGTTTTTTGAATAATATATCCACAGCGTCCCATCAGCTTTCACTCCTTGTGTTTTTTGAATTACGATTATTACCCGTTCACACTAAACACCGCTCTCCACCATTGTTTAAAAATGCGAGAGTACGTGTACCTTGGTGTGCCAAAGGGGGGGGGGGCGTAGTGCACAGCAGTTAAGAAACTAAACGATGGGTTTTTTTTCTTTTTCGCAGGAATTTAATAAAGGCTGGGGTTGCATTGCCTCCCTTTGGCTGGAATGTTTTCACCCCACAAGCGTGAAACGAGTTTCACTGTGGAAAACTAACGGCAATTTACCCCAGTGAGCCAAGATAGAAGTCCGTCGTTTGGTCGTACGCTGTTGTGTAGCGAGTTGGGGGGGGGGAGTCTTGATACAGTTAAACAGTGGCGTAGCAGGGGATTCGTCACAAAGATGGCTCTCATTGCTTACAAAGGAAAAACATGTCCGCACAATGACAACCACACAATAAGCATCCCTCAGCTTTTTAACATGTAGGTATTCTACGTTTACACAAAAGTTGCGCGTTTAAGAATCAAAATGATAAAAATTCCGCCTTTGGGGGAGGATTTACTCCGTCAAAAAACCTGTTTCTTTGTTTTCTTTTATCCGACAAAAGGCGGTTCACGAAGGAGCGGGAGAAGAAAAAAGTTGTGTAAAGCTCCCTTTTTTCTAATAAATTATTCAAAACGGAATGCAATATTTTAAGGATTGAGACGACAGCATGTAGGAGTGGGTGTAGGCCTCTTAAAAAGGGAGAAAGCCAAGGCTGTGAAAAGCTTTCAACGCGTCAGTTTTCGCTTTCAAGTATGATGAGCAGGATATCATTAATCCTTTGTGTGAATTATCTGGAAAAAATTATTTTCCGTGTTCGTCTTGACTTTAAATAAATGATGAGGGATGTGTACAAAAAAGTAAAACAAGGACGCTAGGAGTAATCCCCACTTACCCTCCAGCACCGCCCCTCAAACCACCACATTTAAACACAGAGGTGGAGCGGTCCAATCATACTAAACCAAGGTTTACGACTGTAGGTCCTAGCGTAGCTTGATTGCGATCCACCAAAGCCTTAACCGTGAAAAACCTTCACCGCAAGACTCTCTCGTCTTCCGTGGGGATCCCATGCGAAATGGGTCGGTTTATTATTTGATTATCGTGTTTCTATGGAAGTGATGGGTTGTGGATGGGGTGGAGGTGGGAGGAGGAAAACACAGGATTCGATGATTCTCTCCACCGCCTACCCGGTGAACTTTTTCTCTTCTTTTGTTTTAGGACTCAGAAAGCAATCAACCACTCCAGCCAAGATCCTTTCGAACTGACATTGCACGTATTTTGCTTTTCGTGACTACGGCCTAGGACCCCAGAAAACAAAGAAATACTGTCCGATAACAGGTGAAAAAAAAATATATATAAAATAAAGGTGGCAGATAGCTGATGATTGTACGGTGCACGCGCTTCCCATTCACGGGAACAATGAAGTACAAACTGAAAGCGAAGGTCTACCCTCTCTCAATGGGAAATGCTGGACGATGTCTATACAACAAAAGATTCCTCTTTACACCGTTCGTACATTGTGTTTCATCGGTTGTTCCTGTTATTAAACGCCGTAAAATTAAATTGAGGTATACTTGTAAACTCTGTAGCTTTCGTGGTGTTGGTAGTGAGGGAGAGAGGGGGACAAAACAAAAAAATATAAAACTGAACGAAAGTTAGTCTAACAACTCACACAACTCTGCCCTAGTTCATTCCTTCGGTGTAATTTTCCTTCTTTTATATTTCCGCTTCCCCATCATCGTTCAACCACGATGGAGAGGCACAGAGAAAAAAAGTATGAGCCACCCCTTTCCTCCAATTAAGGAAGCACCGAGGAGAGTTGAAGCACTTGAAACAATAGAGTCCTCATTCCTACCCCTTTTTTTTCTCTCTACATTGCTTTTCACGTGCCACTTTCTCTCCTTTTTTTTCGGTTCCTTTTTTTCTCCTCCTCAGATAGTCGCCTTCATCTCTTTACCCAGAACACGTTTTACTCGCCGAGAGATTTTTATGCTGAGCTGCGCATTCAAGAAAAAAAAAAAACCGAAAATGCTTTTAAAAGAAATCGAAGGATTCGAATTTCAGGGTTCGGATCATTAACTGATACCGATATACTTGCTGCGGGTCCCGATTTTTCGGTCCCATAAATTGGCGTTCTGTATGGAAAACGCCCCTGTTTGTGAAAACACGGCGGTGCACGCTCACTGCAATTTTTCAGTGAACAGCAGTTTCAATGGGCAAGAAAACGTTTTAGTCATAGCGAAGTGACGTCACATTCTCTCTCTGTTTTTTCTGCCCCTCGCTTTTTTTTTGTCTCACAGTGATAAGGGGTTGATAAAGACAGAACTTTGGCAGAGTGTTACAATGGGTCAGGATGGGGAAAATATGTAAGTAGAGGATAACGGTGGTTAGGGGGATTGCATAGTAGGCTGGTCACGATCTCTTTAAATTAAATTACTGTCTCTTCCGCCCCCACCACTCCTTTGGCTTCCACAATATCCTAACTCACCTTGAGCCATCTACCTCGTACGGCTCGGCTCGGTGCTCATTCTGTTTTTTTTTTTTTTTTTTTTTTTTGAGGGTGCGATGGAAAGGTTTTTTTTTCTTCTTTCTTTTAGCCCCCTCGCCCTATTTTGAATTAAGCGTCCAACGAGATGAATGATGGGCTCCTTTGGGTGAAGTAAATGATCAAGAACGGTCAACCCTTCGTTTTTTTTATTTTATTTTAAAGTGATTTTGTTGATTAGGGTACATTTTGAATAATTGTGGTGCTTTGCTCACGATATTTTTACTACATGAACCCTACACTCCTTTTTCTCATAATTTGCATCATAACTGTCATGTTTCCAGAAGTATGGTATCAGTATCACCAAGAAAAGTGTTTGAGGAATGAAGACGCGTGATTGATGATTCAGGGATTGTGTGGAGGGCCACACGATACTTCCACGTTCCCGTTTTTGGCGTTCATCAATAATGCATACAAAAAAAAATAAATAAACAAGAAAACTTCCATGGCCGTATCAATTTGGTCAGTGCTCCGACCCCTCCGATTTCATGCTGGTTAAACGGCAACATGGGCGCGTTAGTCGAAAAATGCGAAATAAAACTGAAGCAATATTGTGGTTAAATTCGCAAGTAAATTTCACGAGGAATCCGAAAAAAATATCAAACAAAATTCTAGCATCATTTGTTCTGAAGTTATATCCAAAAACGACATTTCGGTTTGGGGAGAAAATGTCCGATAAATATTTTTTTCACAAAACAAAGGCCAGATTTGTGCTTCTCATACCAATAAATAGCCAGGTTTTCATTTTCATACAATTTATCGAAAAAAAGCGACAAACCGACGGCATGCCGAAAACCACTTTTTTCAACTTTTCTGAGGTTGTACATTATGAATGTGATGTCAGGTCGAACTCGATTTTTTTCACGAACACCACACTTCCATTCCTGTAGGGAACATGGAAGTAAAAGACACAACTTTTAAGCCATCACTCGTTCAGATCTGTCGAGAATAAAAGTGGACGACGGACGACAGACGCCGTACTGAAAATCGAGATTTATAGGCCTTTTCGGGGTCCAGGAACACGAATCTGATGTCAGCTCAAACATTTTTTTTTTCCATTCTTCCTTCCCTACGGGAAAATGGAAGTAAAATTCACGTCCGACCTGGCGATGGTGGTGCCCGGGAGCTTCTGTCACTTTTCACACTGTGTCGGTGTGGGCAAGAAATCCCGACGAGGTCTCTCGTGGGTACGAATTTGTATAGTTCCCCGTTGCTTCGCAAGTGAGCAAGACTGCCGTAAAAATGCGTTTGCTATGGATGGGTCAGTAGGAAAAGTCAAAATCGGCAATAGCTTGGTTGGGGTCAGACTCAACAAACGTTACAAGATGGAACCGAAAAGTGAGAGACAAAAAGGTGGACAACTTTGACCTCTCCCCGGACACCTGAAAAAATTCGCTCTTTGTTCTTCAATTTTTTTTTTTTTTTTTTTTTAATTAAATGAATTAAAGGACCAATTTAGTCATAAATTCAATTATACTCAAAAAAGTGCCTTCAAACCTTCCACGTACGTTCGAGTGATATTAAAATAAATAAATGTCTCCATTGAACATCAATTTGTAAAATTGACAAATATGGGATGGATGCTCCGTACAACGTGATACGTTAGAGTTTGGAGTAGGATTTGAAGAGTACAGGGAGCTTACACCGATAGCTTGAGCACATCACACACTTCTTATATGTAAAACAGAATTTTTCCCGGTTGTGACAAAAACAATGGATTTTTTGTGATACGCACTTGCACAAAAAAAATTGTTATGTTGCTACTGTTCTTTTCACCACAGTTTCATAAATAAAATGAAAGAAACAAAAAAAACAAACAAACAAAACAAAAAACACGATAGATAAGGAGGGGAGACAGGGACTAGAATTCTCCGGCTCGGAAGTAATTCTTCTTGACGGGCTCTTCACGTTGTGAAGGATCGGTATCTCCAGCTCCCAATATTATTTCGGAGGGGGGAGGGCAAGGGATACATGTAGGTGATACTCTTATAAATATAAAATGTACCGAGAAAAAGGAAGAAGAAAAAATATAGAGTTGGGAAGAAGGACTCCCCTCGCACTTTCGTTATTCCATGCGCTGTGGGTGTATTTTCCGGCGAGCCGAAAATGTATTACGACTTCCTTCCTGTCTTGAAAACAGACGAAAAAAATACCAACGGGGCAGTGGTGAGCGGAGGAGAGTCAATGTGCCCAAGTACACTTACAATAAAGAAAGTAATGAACTCGCTCGAAATATTCATTTGAATCGTGCACTGATTCTTGAAATTAATGGCGTTTTCCATTTACATAAAATTCCGCTCTGGAGCCAAGCATTTTCACCCGTCTTCTCCGTTACCATATGATATAATTCAGAGAAGACGGGTGGAAATGCTCGCATTCAGAGCAGAATTTTATGGAATTGGAAAACGCCATAACTCCACATCTGGCCTGATGCTCACTCAGCTCCTGCAGATGAATTTTTCGCTGCCAGAGGAAATTTAAATATTTGCTCAAAAGCTAGTTTCTGGAGAAGGGACAAAATTGAAATCACCGTCACCGGAATTGATCACCCTCACTAGAGCTCTCACATAAAAATAATGACAATGGGTTACTTAAGCCCATGAAACGGACACTTTGACCCCAGAATCTGATACCTCGGATCCAAGGGACTGTTTCACTTCTGATTGATCGGTCAAATCCTCGAGATTTCACCCCCAAAATAAGTTTTTTCGTTCCCGAAAAATCGGAATTTCACAAAATTTGAATTGAAAATTCACTGTTTTGCCCCACTAAATTGCTGATAAATGATCCCCTGCAGTTTCACTGATGTAAACTGAGAAGTGTCAGAGTTCAGCTCGAATCAGACATCTTCATCACGATCGAGTCTAGGATTTGACCTTGGACTTTAATTTATTACCCACAGGGCTTTATCAAAGACTCCATCCCGCTGCTTCATCTATTGTATAGGGCAGCCAATCTTTGACAGTCAGACCGCTTTTATAAGGTCCGAGGCCGTACTGATCTGCCGCCAGTCTTTCTGCCTTGTGCCCCAAGGCCCCTGAAAAAAAAGCACTGACCAGTGTGAACGGAATTACACCCCCCGCTCACGACACTGATGTGTGTGAATAGACCTTAATAATAAGGTCCTACAGATTTGGGGGGGGGGGATTAGCGTATTTTTCTATTTTAGCTGTGTTGCCATCAGATTAACAGAATTTCAGTTGTGAGCACTGAGCAGCTAAGCTTTCATCAATTACATCCGCGAAAGTAGTAGCGGATCTACGGCTAGGGCTAAAATCTATATGAGGCCCCTCAGTCTCTTAATACACTTTAGCTTGCGAATTTAGACGCAAATAGAGTTTTCTCTCAATTTGAGCAACGAATTAGCGACTTTTTCACGTTATTATTTAGCCATGAATCATTTTTTTTTTTTTTTTAATTGAAACCACAAAACCGAGACATTGACAAATGAGGAACTTGCATGAATGCCCGATTTTGGAGAAAAGTATACCGGTGAATCGCCACATGGACAGAAGGATGTCAACGGTGGTTGCAACCCGATTGGTGCATCTGGTGATTTTTAAATAAATTTCAAAGTTCTTTAGGAGGGGATGGATGGTACGAGGGGAAATTACGTCAATGTGCAGTTGTGAGGCATTTGAGCGAACTCTAAATGTTTTGTATAAAAATAACAAGAAAAATTGACCACCAGAAAACGCGTCTTCCCAGCACCATCCATTTCATGAACTGCCCTTTGACGTAATCAAAATCCCACTCAAAATGTTTAAAAATTTGCTTTAAAAAGCCTCTTGATAATTGATTTCAATTTTTAAGGTGACCAATTGTCTTGTTGAAGAGCCCTTTTCAAGAAACACCGGTACTTGAAAAATTGCGAGTTTCCCATTCTCAATTTTAGTCACCAATAGCGCTTTTCCTCCATTTCAGTGTCGGAGTGGCCTCCATAAGCCACAAATTGCATTTTTCTCAATTTTATCTGGGAATGATAAATTTTTCCTAATTTTGGCCGAGAAATCGCGCTTTCTCCAAATGCTTGCTTCGAATTATTCATCAAAATTATTTTAAGCGCTTAGCCACGCATAGTAATACCCAAAAATGATTAATCTGCGTGCCCTTTCAGCTTTTGCCGCCTAGAGGCCTACTCTCACACTCATCAGTGCAGTTCAATCAACTCATCCAAGACTCGTGTGACAAGTAAAATATTATTCTCTTATGGAAATGGAAAGGGCTCGTTCACACGTGTCGGGGACGACAGTCTCGGTGCTCTCACTGGCGACGGCACGGTAAAAACGTGATTTCTTTCAGACGATGTTTTCAAGCCTCATCTTCGAGTCGTGGAGGAATAAATGGCCTGGAGGAGGCACCAATCCTGGCAGCCTATGTAAGGGAGCCAGAAATAACCACTAGCAGGCGTGGCAAGAAATTAAAATTTTTAAATTACTTGAAATTTAGCACGTTTCGCACTGCCAAAAAAGTTGAAAACTAAACAAAATCTTCTCTGGATATGATGAATAATTCTGTCGCCAGTAATTTTAATTAATAAATTAATTAAACTGATGTTATCCGGACTACGATGGAAGGGCACAGCCCAACACGATTCGAGTTTCGAGAAAAAATGGCTCCCCGGCGGCGGTTACGGGTTCAAATCCCGCCGGGGAGCCATTTTTTCTCGAAACTCGAATCGTGTTGGGCTATGCCCTTCCATCGTCGTCCGGATAAAATCAGTTTAATTAATTTATTAATTAAAATCTTCTCTTTTCACAATTCCACTGATGCGTGCCGGATCGAACACTGACCAGTGTGAACGGAATTACACGCCCCGCTCACGACACTGATGTGTGTGAATAGACCTTAATAATAAGGTCCTACAGATTTGGTGGGATTAGTGTATTTTTCTATTTTAGCTATGTTGCCATCAGATTAACAGAATTTCAGTTGTGAGCACTGAGCAGCTAAGCTTTCATCAATTATATCCGCAAATTCGCCTCCATGTGTGCCACCAATTGGTATATTTTCCCTCATTTTAGTGTCAAATGATGGCTATTTCTCAATTTTAGCTGTGTGGGGTCCTACTGATACTCTAGGACCTCAATCGTCTACTTTGGAGTCGAGAAAAGTCGTCAAAAGCTAACGACAAGGCAAAACGATTCATTTTCGGCGCTGATAAGTCTTGCAAAGCCGGCACTCGAGTCTTATTAAGCCAGGTACACGATTGTAACGAAACACCGTTCCGTTCCTCGGAGTGGAACGGCGGAGCGCAGCGGTATGGCCGAATATTGCTCCGCACCGTTCATCGTTCCGTCATACATTTTATCGCTCCCCGAAAGAGCGGTGAAATGGAGTGATCTTTTCTTGTCAGTCACTTCTTGTAACTCGACGTGTTTTTTGTCTCTTCGTTGTGGTTTTATCGTACGACACGTCAATAGGATTATCATAAAAACTAAATTTGTGAAAAACGCACGCCACATACTACAATGCAGTAGCTACCAGTACTGTACATGTAGAAAGAATGATCGGAGGAACGGAGAAACGGAACGGCAGAATTAAAAACATTCCTTTGTTGCGTCGATGTAAAACCACCAACTGTGGGAGCAGGCCCGTTTCGTTCCTCAGAACGTATTTTCTTTGATTTTCAGTGAAATGATCGAACATTTTCTTTGAAGTTTTGCCGCTCCGAACATGCCATTTGTTCGGTTCGGAGGAACGAAACGGCAGTTTGTTACAAGTGTGGACAGGGCTTCTATCCTTTTTCACGTCCAGCAAATATAGGGAAGGAATTTTCACTTTATTTACGCTGTCACGTCGGTTAGTCGCCAGCAAAAATAATTGAACGCGCCGCATTTCATAAAATAATCTCCAAGTGGCATCTCTCAATTTCAATTTTTTTTCTTGTGAAAGCAACAATTCTGAAGAGAATGACAGGAAGGGGGGCTGTGTAGCGGCTCTCCTTTAGGTGACGATGACCACAGCTCTAAAGAACTCATTTCCTATCTGCCCCAAAAAGGGTTCGCCTCTTATTGCCGCCCCACAACCGAAATGGTTTTCAATTTCATCCTGAACCGCACAATTCCCGCACTGTTAGTAGCCGGGTCCCCCATTCAACTGACAGTTCTTTTCACGAACGTAAGCCTTTCGTTCATTCGTTTTTTCCCGAGACCTTTCAACATTTTGGGCCGATTAAATGGGGTGAACCGCGATTTTCTCTCCGCGGACAATATTTTCTTGTTTCGAAGAATTGAAAGTTACCGTTTTTTTTTGTGGGTGCGGTTTTTTATACAACAAAACCCATCACCCTAGCGGCTTTGAATAATGCATTTGGCACTCACAAGGGAAAATCGTATTAGTCTTGTTCGCTCACACTCTTTCTTAAGGGGGTGTTGTGAGGTTGAAGCAACAAGCAAAAGACATATTAGAATGTGATTTAGAATTCGGAATTGTAGCACCGTCTTTTTTTCCCTTGAATGGATGGATTTCTGAGGCGTAATCTCAGGCCAAGTTTATCAAAGTAATTTGCATAATTTCGTTTTCTACGAACACTGCAAAATTTGAAGTTTCCTTGTTTCAAATGTAGCGGTCGGAATAACCCAGGAATAACTTAATTTCTAACGTATCGCGTGGAGTTTGAGCAGAAGTTTATGCATTGGAGTTTTTGATTGTGTCAAAGATATAGGCATGAACCCGCAACATCGATCCATCTTGTAGGACGCTGATTCAACGTCGAATTTTGAAAAATGTCAAATCGCGTTTGTAGCAGTATCTCTAGTTTCTAGGCCATTAGTGTGATCGAATGTATTTTAGTTCCAAATCATTCGTAAATTGGGTAAGAGGTGGGTGGAGGGATTGATGGATTCCATGGAGCGTACTGAGAACGATATAGGAGCACGTTTAAATGCGCGCCTAGAGGAGTGTGCTTGTAAGTCGGTGGAATGCTCGCCATAAGTCGGACTTATTCCGACCATTGAATGGGTTCATCCCTCCTTTGGGTAACTGCATCGACCTGTTTCACAAATGGATTGGATTTAACTGCAAGTAGGCAACATCCAGCATGACACTCGTGTCTGTCATAATGTTTAACTCTAATTAGAACTACGCACAATGTGGCTATTGTTGCTGTTGGTATTATTATATCGCTGCTTATAGGAATTAACCCAATTAAATTTCTCAGGGGCACGTTATTTGATTATGCATAATAAATGTATATTAGCTTACTGGTAAGCTAACTAATGCCATTCGGTGAACAATATTCGTATATACGTCACACAAATGATCGAGGAAAATTATTTTCGATTACGATATCACATTAATTAATTAACGTTTCATTCTATCCGCTATATAGCTTATTTCACGGAATCAAACGTACCTACTCTAACTAGGCTGCCGAGCCTTCTGAATATACAACTAAAATATCCAGCCCCTTCCCTCCTCACACTACTTGCACCTTAAGATACGTCTCAGTCGACGAAACTTGAGTTGTCAAACAAGAAACAACAATGAACAATGCGGCCAGCGTTCAGATAGGAGGAACTTGAAAGCCACAGCAGCCTTCTCAGATCAAAGTTTCGGCGTATGTATTTTGGCGTGAGTCCTTTGAAAATTTCGGGGTTGATACTCTACACCACTTGACAGGTGTAGTGAGTTAAAACGAGATACATTTTTTAGAAGGCGCCTCTTTCGGGTGTGAGCGAGGGAAAGACGTTGGTAATCAGGGGGGTGGCAAATTGGCTTCCCTGGTTCTTCACTTTTTTTTCTCTCTCTTCAATGAAAGTGCTTTTGAAATTATTTTCTAGTCGGGAAAACCCATGGAGTAAATTAAAAAAAAACAAAAAAAAACTTGTTTTCGTCGTGCAAACACGACGAATTACGAATGCTCGTTATTAAAAGAGGAAATGCATGGCTTGAATTAGAAGGCATTCAAGCATAAAACACCTTCAGAGCTATTATAGTACACATAAATACGTGCTTATTACGGGGGTTGAAAAAAGTGGTGTTGGGGGGGACGTTTCACCTTCCCTGTATCAATTCAGCACGTAGCGATGAAACCCTCTGCGGTTAAACCGACCCTTCGGCGAAGAAAAAAATCATTTCAATCCCCTTCCCCACCTATTATCGTTGAAAAACGCCTAAAATATCGGTTACATCCATACAAAAAAATTAATCTGTCACTTACCGATTATAAATATGTACTCGGGGGTGACAGGCATCTTCCCTTAGTCACGCACTACAACTGCCGGCTTTGGTGGCTCTATTTAGGATGGACACATGCGCCATGGCAACCCACTTCTGTGGTCCTTTTCTCGCCACCCGGCTGTCAAGGGGGTGAGTAATAAATATACGGGCTTTCTTTTCCTCCTTAAAAACGTATCCTTTATATGTTTTTTCTTTTCTATTCACTGGATAAGTTATGTTATTGGGCTTTCTATTATTTTCAATATCCCGCCACAATTTAGCTCGGCTGATTGATTTTATCGCCACAATTAATCACCAATAAATGTAAATTATTCGAGTTACCGCGCGCATGGATTTGCAATTTTTCCATTTCGATCGTCTAAAAAGCGTTTTTCGGGATTAATGAACAGCCCGCAGGCCGGGGGTCTGCGGAAGACCCTCGATGAACGAGGACTTCGACAGACCACTCTGAGTGGTGGGGGGTGGGAGGGATAAATCTGACCGAAACCATCCGCAAAAAAAAAAAAAAAAAAAAAACGGCTAATTTTCGTCGAAGGACACTGGTGGCCACAGCGATTTTTGGTGTGAGTGATTTGAGAATTTGACATTGTAGCGATTGCAACACGAGACCTCTTACGTTAGTGCAAATTGAGTCACGAAACGACGCAAAACAGTTGGTTTCGGCTCGCCCGTTTGCTTTGAGAGACTCTAGCTACGGCAGAAAAAGGATTAAGTGAAGGAGAATTTCAAAGATGACAACAGGGTCCTCCTCCTCACCGACAGCGGGGGGGGGGGGGACCACGAGATTTTCTTCGTGTGTTTTTGTTTTTGCCTTCAACTTGAAAGATACAGGTCCCGCAGACAAATATTGCATGTAAAATGGAAAATGGGTGGGCTATGCAACCTAAAAATGCTTCACTTTTGAAGTGAAGAAGTTTACAGCACGTTTATATCCGATCCCAGAGTGGGGGTTGTAATGAATGTTGTTGCTATCGATGTGTAACCTGCGGGATCACGTAAGAAAAGGCAGTCTCCTCTGCCTCTGCTGTCGTTCGTTTCTGTTAATTTTAATTAAACTGCTTTGATGTTTTTATTCCTTTTATGAACTATAACATGGTGTCAGAAGTGTTTTCGGGCTTCTTGTGTGTCGTCGTGAACTGTCTGTAACGTCGTTTTTGTAATGTTTGACTCTGAATTTGACTCCGGAGGCGGCTCTCTGGTTATGCCGTTCACTGGAAATCTCGCAGAAAACTGGCGGAAATTCAAAACTCGTCTTTCATTTTACCTCGCTGGTAAATCCTCGAAGAACAGCCTCACGAATGTTCGGAAGATCGGGGTCCTTATGACAGCCCTCGGTGACAAGGGTATTGACATTTATGAAAGTTTTCAGTTCGATGTCCCACCGACCTACGATCTCCTTATCCAGCGTTTCGACGACTACTTCAATCCGCAAAAAAATACTGTCCACGAGAGAATCGGTTTTCGAAAATTGTGCAGAAAACAGGCCAGCGATTCAATGATTTTGTCTTTCTGTTAAAGAAACAGGCAGCCGCGTGTGATTTTGTTGTTCAAGAGCGTGAAAAATTAGTCCGTGATCGAATTGTGGTCGGTGTTACTGATTCGAAACTCAAGGAAGAACTGCTTCGCGTTCATGACCTGACCTTGGAAACAGCCGTGTCAAGGTACCGTGTGGACGAAATCTCGAGCAAAGAAGCGGCTTGCATATCGTCGTCCCGTTATTGCCTGTGGAGCCTCTCAGAAAAGTCAATACTGCCTTCAGTCAGCAGGTAGGTACGTTTTGTGGTTACACTCGTCGTCGTGATCACATTTGTCCCTCTAAAGATCAAGAATGCCGCAACTGTCACGAAAAAGTTCACTTCACACCGGTTTGCCCAAAAAAGTCGTCTAGCCAGTCAAACACGCGGTCAGTTTATCCATCTGAGTTGAGTCAAAACATTGCTGATCTTCAGCTATTTTGAATTGAATCTTGCAATGATGATTCTGCTCGACGTCGGAGTGGAAGTTGGTTTGTCGATCTGAAACTGAATGAGACCGTTCTTCCGTTTAAAGTAGACACTGGAGCCGAATGTAATGTGATGACGAACTCTGTCTTCCTGAAAATTACTCCTAAGCCACCTCCGCTCCCCACAAATGCCGCGCTAAAGCCGTATGCTTCTGATTGTCTTATTCGTCCTGTTGGCCGTTTCAATTTGAAGTTTGACTTTTTAGTTATTGATTCCGAGCATCAAACTGATAACTTGTTGTCCTTGGAGACCTGTGAAGCTCTTGTTTTAGTTCGTCGAACAAACTCAGTCGTGATCAATACAGTTATCTTTTTGAAGGTTTGGGCAAAATTCCAGGAACATGTCAAATTCAGTCGAAGCCTGGTTCTCAGCCGGTTATTGCGCGCAATCGACGCTTTGCTTTTTCTGTGCTGGACAAGATGAAAGTCACTTGAACAAATGGTAGCCGTGGAAGTGATCACTCCAGTGACCGAGCCAACCCCTTGGGTGTCCAACATACTCGCCGTCGAAAAGCACAACAAAAATGGGGACATCCGAATTTGCCTCGACCGTAAAGACTTAAATTCCTGCATTCTTATCCCAAAATATTACGTGCCAACCACGGAAGAGATTGTGTCAAAGCTGTCTGGAAAAGAAATATTTACTGTCCTCGATTTGTCTTCTGGGTTTTGGCAGCTCCAACTGGACGAAGCTACCTCGTATCTGACAACTTTTCAGACGCCGTTTGGGCGATTGCGTTTTTCAAGAGTTTGCTTCGGCATCAACAGCGCGCCGGAACTTTTTATGCAAAAAATCGTCGAAATTTTTGGAGGTATTGATGGGTGCTCCCCGCATTTTGATGACTTGATTATCGCTGCTTCCACCCCAGAAGATCAAAACAGAATCCTCAGAAAAGTTTTCGATCGGGCTGAAGAGTACAACGTTCGCTTTAATATAGACAAACTCCAGTACCGCAAAACATCTGTCAAGTTTCTTAGAATGATTCTGTCCAAAGAAGGTGCAAGTATTGACCCTGACCGCTGCACAGCAATCGGCAATATGCCTCGGCCCGAAGAGAAAAAAGCGGTCTTTCGGTTTTTAGGTCTGATCAAATATCTGAACCCCTTCATAAAAAATTTAGCGTCAAAAAACGAACATTTGCGTAATTTAACGCGTTGTGACGTCGATTTTCAATGGTGCGAACAACACGAACTCGAGATCCTTAGCCTAAAGAAGGAGCTGACAACTGCCCCTGTTCTTCGGTTTTTCGATGCACGAAAGCCAATCACGTTGCAAGCAGACAGCTCCCAAACTGGGCTGGGTGCATGCTTACTCCAAGAAGACCGGCCTATAGCCTTCGCGTCGCGCGCCTTGACTCTAACTGAGCAGCGTTTTCCTAAGATCGAAAAGGAACTACTCACCATCGTTTTTGGAGACGAAAAATTCCATAACAACATTTTTATGGGCAAACTGTTTCAGTCCAGTCCGACCACAAACCGTTGGAAACCATTTTTAAAAAATCGATCGACCAAACAACGGCCCGACTCCAGCGTTTGAGGTTAAAACTGCTTAAGTACCGGCTAACAGTCCAATACACGCCTGGATCGAAGATGTTTATTGCAGATACGTTGTCTCGTACTGCCCTTGCAGACGCGCCTGCCAACGATTCGTATCAAGAATACACAGTTCTCGCTAACACTGCTGTATCTGGCACTGCTGCAAAGAAGCAAGAGCTGATCGACTTCACGTCATCGGATCCTACCTTACACAAGTTGACGAACTACCTTCAACACGGATGGCCTTGTGCCAGGCGTCTAAGAGGAGATCTCCGGAAGTTTTGGACGATCAAGCACCAGCTTACTACAGGAGGGGGCATGCTGTTCTTTGAAAACCGTCTTATTATTCCTCCGCCGATTCACCAACACATCCTAAAGCTGCTACACTCCGCCCACTGTGGAGTTACCAAAATGAAACAGGCAGCTAGGCAGTCTGTCTTTTGGCTTGGCATGACAAAGGACGTTGAAAAATTCGTCGTGAATTGTCCAGCTTGTCAGCGGCTGCTGCCCAACAATTGCGAGGAGCTTCTGAAGCTTTACCCAAAGAGTGAACGACCGTTCCAGCGAGTAAGTACTGACATCTTCGACCATGGCCAGAAATCATTCCTCATCATCTACGACTCTTATTCCTTCTGGCTAGAAGTATTCCAGCTCAAGACGAAATCGGCCACTGAAATTATTGAAAAAATGAAAAGGGTCTTCGAACGTTTCGGTGTCCCTGACGAAATTGTCAGTGACAAGGTCCCATACAACAGCGAGGAGTACAGAAGGTTCGCTGCGTCTTGGAATTTTCAACAATTTTCTCAAGCCCCCGTTACCCGCAGTCAAATGAGTTTGCGGAGCGAGGTGAAGCGATAGCTAAAGCAATGCTTCAAAAGGCCGAAGATTGGCAACTCGGCCTCCTCTAGTAGGGAGCGGAATACCCCGATATCTTATCTGGGGTTTTCACCCGCTCAGCTGGTCTTTGGAAGCATGCTCAAAACCACGATGGTTCCAGTCGCCAGTCAGCTCTTGCAGCCTTGTGTTGTAGATCCTTCTGAAGTCAATGCCAAGCTTGATACTCACAGAGCGAAGTTAGAGTTCTACTGTGATCGCACAAGTAAAGATCTGGAGTCCCTTGATCCCGGACAACGAATTCTCTTCCAGCGTCATTTGGGAGGAGAGTGGGATAAAGGAGTTGTCCAAAGTGCCGGACAAAACAGATCATATGTAATTCAAGACGATCAAGCTACCACGTTTCGAAGAAATCGACGGTTCATCCGGAAGCCAGCCCGCTACAACCAGTAAATTTCTGTATTGCTCGCTTCCTTCCTATAACGACTGTCTGCATTTTGCAATTTCTAATTTTTAAATTTGTCATGAGCCAAGTTTTACAAGTTCACTTTTGAAGTGAAGAAGTTTACAGCACGTTTACATCCGATCCCAGAGTGGGGGTTGTAATGAATGTTGTTGCTATCGGTGTGTAAACTGATAACCCGAGTGTAACCTGCGGGATCACCTAAGAAAAGGCAGTTTCCTCTGCCTCTGCTGTCGTTCGTTTCTGTTAATTTTGCTTAAACTGCTCCTTTTATGAACTATTACAGGGGTAACAACGGGATTACCCGTGCTATAGACCGACAAGTTTCAAATGGACCCTGAGGGCCCAAATTTCCAGATGGTTCTAGGAACATGTTTTTATAAAGTTAACTGAACTTAACACTTCATTCGGACCATTGTAAACTTGTTGATCTATAGTATAGGGCTAGTCAAATCGTTGAAAATTGGTGCGAGGAGGGTAAATATGAGTAGGGGTTATTCCCTGGCAGGGTTTTCGATACCCCCCCGCCCCCTTTAAAAAGGTCTCAGATCCAGCCTTTGATGCTTGTGTAGGCCTCGGCATTCCATTTTAGAGGCACGCAGCTGTGCCCGCACGAAACGAATCTGTTTGTCTCTTCAAGTCGTTCAAGAACCGAATTTTCATCGGTTCAAGACCGGACCGGACCGGAATAATTTACTGTGTGGACAGAAAAAATAAATTACCTCGGTCCGGTGACCGGAACCGGTTTCATCTCTAAAGCAGCTCAGGAACTCTGAAGTCTCGAAAATCCGCGAGACCTAACGACAACACCGAAGTATTTTTTTTTTTTTTTTACGCTTCATGCGACGCTGCTGGCCACTCACTCACGTTTTGGCTGAGTCCATGAGTTATTTTGGAATGATAAGTCAACTTTGAGTAAACTGATGTCAACATTTTATGAACTAAAATGGAGTTTGAGCCCGAGCTCACTCCGCTAAAACGGCAGCAAGCTCTACCGTCAACCCAGCCCATTGTTCGTGAATGATCCTCAACCCAGTCGAATGTTGCAATGCGGTGAAAACCACCGAATCAAAGGGAAACACAGAAGTTTCGTTTTTGATCACTTTTGACAAGTTTTCTGGCGTGATATTTGAGTGAACCGGCTGCGAATTTAGCTTAAACTTTGGTGTTTAAGTTAAATTCGCGGTCTACACCTCATAATTAACTTCGAATATCTGGTAATCGCCTGCCACTCCCAGCCTATAGGAAATATGTAAGACTCACGTGGCGTGGGTCTCAAGGTCTCAACCCCCCCCCCCCCACATCAGTTTGAACCCCGCGACATGAGACGCTCATTCCATAGCTACTTTATCTGCTATGTTCAATAGGCAGCTTTATTTAGCACACTTTTGAACGGAAAAAAAATTATCAGGTACCACTGCTAATATAATACTTTGAGATGAATCGCTTCTTCATCATTCTAAAGTGGCTTAAAATACTGATTCTCAGGGGAAATTCTCAGTTTAACGCCCGAATAAGCAGTTCATGGGCATAGTCTTCACTTCAAACTGTCTCTTTTTTATGAATTCCTCCCCAAATTGAGATTTCACGAGAGAAACACCAATAACATGGACTCGTCGTCAAATGCGGCAACAAGCAACTTCGTTTTATAGATTAAACAAGCAAAACATTGCATTGGCTGGGGGTTAACGATACATTTTTTTTTTGGAAGAGTATTTTTTTTTTTTTTTTTTTTTTGATTTGCTTTATTCTGGTCAGAAACATTTATACATATATACAAAAGCAAACATTAAACACAGAACGTGACCTACCCCTTTAAAAGCTAAAAGCTTGTGCCAAGGGGTAGAGTGCCTTCAAACCTTCGAGGTGTAAATAATTTGAATACTAAAACAAAATAAAAATTATACCTATTTAAGAAAACGAAAAACACAATGATAATCGAAAAATCATAGTACAAAAATCAAAATAAAGCCAGAAGATAATTTCTTAAAGCCCTCCTGGAGCCGAACCTATTAAGATCAATTTTGTTATCGTAACAGAATTTTATTTAATTTAAATTTACAAGATTTTAAGTTATAGATCAAGGACAGCGTGGTTTTCCGATTTTTGGCCGTGTTGTTATAATTTCGGAACACATTTTACTTCAATTTATTGTGCGACATTGACATTTAATGGTGGGGGGGGGATCAGCTTTCCTCGCACAATATTAATTTTTTATATCTTAAGTTTTGGCTCTGAGCGCTTCTAAATTGAGAATTTTTCTTATTAATTAATTGTCTCTCCTCTTTGCCATTTAAAACAGGTGAAAAAGAGCAAAAAAGCATTAAAAAAAGCGTTCGGTATAGTTTCGATAAACAGCCTAAGTAACTGAGTTTGAAGTAAATGAGTAGAAGTTGGCAAACGGGAGACATTTTTGCTGTTTGAAAAGAGAAGAAAAATCCACAGAGACAGACATAGAACTCCCTTAATAAGCAAATAATGGAAAGGCGGAAAACAGTGAAGGGGGCTGAAAAGAGAAATGGAAAAACTATAGCGGCGGTGGCGAACGAGAATCCCTTTGAGAGCTCAGGGTTCAATTCCCTTTCATTTCTCTCTCTTCTCTCTCACTCACTCCCTTCTTTTTTCCAGCTCTCGAACTCTGCGTGCTCAAGAGCCTTTCAGTTCTCTTTTCAACTGACGGGGAAATCCCCTCCCCCGCCTCATGTTAAAAAATGGGGAAAAAATATTGGCATAAACACTCTCACCTTTGGACGAACAAAGATACAGGAGCGTTAAATTTTTCTGTTTCAAAAATTACTTATAAAAAAGAAATACGAAACTGGGGTTTCTGTGCGTGTTTGTAGGCAGAGCGAGATACGTAAATAAAATGTTTTAAACAAACAATATCCATCTACGCTGGGTTTTATATACAATAAACGCCAGTTTTAGCGTTTTTTTATATTATTATTATTATTCAAACACTTATAATAGCAGTTGGCTACTTGTCCGAGACGTCGTCGTCGATTCGTCACTTTATCCAGTGTGATGAAGAACAGTTTTTTATAAGGAATCGAGCAATGAAAATAGCGGTCCTATTCGCTTATTTTTCAGTCACGTTGCCGTCGTACGAGACTTATCGCTCGCCCGTATTGAGCTGGGTTCGAGCTTCTGGTCCCGAGAAATACATAGCCGAACAGCTCAATGAATTTTTTACCAAGGCCGGGGACAAGAACAAATTAATCTTCCCGAAGTCTTCCTACGTGGTGAAAAAGAGCAGCATACGAATGAATGTGACGCTCGACGGTAGGACTTTTGTCGAATGCGGCGACGGTTTCAGTTTTCTACCACAATCGGCGAAACCAGGGTAATAAATCAAAAAGCAAAATTTTAATCGAAATTCTTTCAATAGTGAATTTATAGGCCTAGAAAGTCAAGGATTGTCACTTTAAAGCGTCGAAAACGATCGCTAGTCGCCTCTCCGATTTATGTTTACAATTTATCGTTCTTTCTGCGAAAATGTGAACCCATTGAAAGAAAAATAGTTCATTGGAGAGCCGAGGAGGGTGCCGTCAAAACTCTGAACGAACACAACACCGGAAGAATCACGCCAGCCTGTAACAGTTCGTCGGTTCATTTTGAAAATTTCTTCAAAATCGACGAATACGACAATTTAGTCTGCTCGAGTGAATTTCCAGATCCGATAAAAGGCAGCCTTGAGGTGACCATTCCCAAGTTGAGGATTATGGTGAGGTTCTCGTTGAACAATCCAGGGAGTGACGCCGAGGGGCGTGAGTGCGTCAATAGTTTTTCGAATGTCCGCGTCAGGCAGAGACACTTTGACGGTTTGATAAACCAAAAATCGCTCTACTACCTTCCACGATTCGATACGTTGTTTAAAGCGTTGGAGGGGAGGCTGGAGGATATTTTGACTCGGCAAATCGATGCATCGAAACTTTGCCAGACTATCGATCCAAAAATAAGATGGCCGGAAATTTGAAGCAAATATGTGTTAATAAAACCAATAATAAATATCAATTTGTGTCGATTTTATGTGTTGGTCTATCATCCTCAAATGAAAGCTGACCGCTTTCACGTTGCTCAACGCCTCTATTTAGCGGCGTCTCACTTGCTAAAAAAACGTTTTGTGGGTCTGGCCCATTGAAACACTTTTTTCGCAGATTTTGCTCACTGAAAACCCATTTTCGTGGGTCTGATTCATTCAAAAACACATTCTGTGACTGTTGCTGGCTGAAATAGTATATTACAATCCAAGGGCGGTATATGATGCTCATTACGGTCGAGGGAGACAGGAGATGAAGCCGAGGGTAGTTGTCACCCGCGAGATCGTAATGAGTAATACCGCCCGAGTGTTGTACGCTACTTTTTGTACAGCCGAAGTTCATAATAATAATAATAATAATCATCATCATCATAAAAACCAATCATTAAAGCCCCGTTCAGAAGCTTTGTGCTATGCATCTGTGGAGTCTACGATGCAACGAAAACCCATTTTCGCCCTTCTGGCTCATACTAAAAAACCAATTTTCGCAAGTCTTAATGCGCAATTATTAACAAATGAAGCAATAGAGGCGGGGGGATGATCGTTTAACATGGAATGTATGGGTGAAATAACATGGGAAAGGTAAAGGCGCAATTGGCCCGATTGTTATTTTCAGTGGTAAGAATATGAGAGCATAACAGTTAGTACACATTGGTAACAGGTTTCTTATTTACATTAAATTTTTGGCATTGAAACACATTTTTACGCTACAACGATCAGTATTCAGTTCATCTACGTAGCTGTGATACACGAAGAATGCTTATGAAATACATCCAGGAAATTTGACCCCCTTGGCTTCTCGATTTATGGCCACATACCCCACGCAAATTGAATGTTTCTTCATTTTCGAGTGCAGTGGTGACGGAATATGTCGAGCATGCATCTCTTCATTAGAAGCGGAGGCGGCTTTCTGCAACTTCTATATGAAGAAAACAGTGCGTTCTATTACTTGGGAAATAATGACATTAAATTCACCAAGAATTTAAAGTGAAAACTCACCACGCCTGAGTAGCACGAGGAGAGAGCCAACGAGATGGACCGACCTCAAATGATCACCATGCCGTTGACGCAAGGCCCAACTTCGCCTTTACTTGGGTGTGCGCTCAAGGCCTCATGACAGGGGGTTGGTAGGGGGGGATGTCGGCTAAACGACTCGTCGTATGCTGGTCTTAATAGACATCCTGAGGCATCGCATTTAATTGGCACTGCGTCGCAACTTATCAAGTAGATTGAGGCACAATATAGTATATTCATTTGTTTCTTTGTCGCAAAAATTCGCTGCTAGCTAGGTAACAATAACTATCTCAACAGTTTCAATAACTTGTTATTGTTATCTCCCTCACTAATATATCGTTGAATGAAAACAGTTCGGTGTAATTCAAACATTTTGAGCTTCGAAGGCCTTTTATTCTTCACGTTTTTCGATCGGGACTGTGCAGATTTGCAGAGTAAAGAAAAACCCGTTCATTTTTGCAGAATAAAGTTAAAAGAAAAACGAGGCACAAGAGTTGGGTGAGGTAGCTAAGCGATCGCTGCTACGAAGAATCCTAGAAGCGAAGGGGAGAAAAAGTATGGAAAGATGTTTTAACTACTGTGTTCAAGCCCCTCTGAAGGCAGCCTACAACTACACATTGCAGCAATTTGACATTATGTTAGGGTATTGAGCGTAATGAATGTCAACTTTGTACAAAAATATCACAATTTAATTTTTAAGTAATTCTAAAGAAAATATTTACACTTTGTTTTTGTTTTTTTGTTTTTTGTTTTTTTTAAGTAGAGTTAGCAGAGCCCATTAAAGGAATGAGTGCTCACCACCAGCCTCCTAGAAGAGATAGAAATTTAGTGATGGGGTTGAATATAAGGCAGAATGGCGGGTAAAATGGCAAATATCTGTTGTACATTACCTCCTCCACCTCCAGATTTCCAGCCACCTCCTCCTCCACTACCACCGTAGCCAGTGCTGCCTCCTGATTTCCATCCCCCTCCGCTGCCACCTAATTTCCATCCACCACTACCTCCGTGGCCGCCACCACCTCCGTAGCCCCCGCCTCCTCCATGACCGCCGCCTCCGTAACCACCACTCCCGTGCCCTCCGCCGCCTCCGTAACCACCACTCCCGTGTCCACCGCCGCCGCCGTATCCACCGCCGCCGTGTCCTCCGCCGCCTCCGTAACCACCACCCCCGTGTCCACCGCCTCCTCCGCTAGTTTTGATTGGAATAGTTATGATTTTGACAATGGCGTGAGTGAT
This sequence comes from Corythucha ciliata, assembly GCA_038030265.1. Classification (NCBI taxonomy): domain Eukaryota; kingdom Metazoa; phylum Arthropoda; class Insecta; order Hemiptera; family Tingidae; genus Corythucha; species Corythucha ciliata. Next base: position 50,510,411 of record CM075942.1, on the reverse strand, counting down.
TCCAGAGCCGCCTCCATGACCACCGCCTCCTCCACCGCCGCCGTGGCCACCACCGCCACCACCACCGTGGCCACCACCGCCGCCGTAGCCATGACCACTTCCTCCTCCTCCAAACCAGCCGCCTCCTCCGTGGCCACCGCCTCCTCCGTGACCACCTCCACCTCCGTAACCTCCGCCGCCACTGTGACCACCTCCTCCGCTAATCCATCCTGAGAAAAAGTAACAGTTAATAGGAAAAGTTTAGTATTCATTCATCATTCAATTAACGCACATGTAGGGGCCTTAATTATCTGAAAATGTAAGCCTTAATGGTAATTATTTAATTTTTTATGTTCTATTAAAACTACGTCAATAATTGATTAGATAAAAAGTACGGAAAAAACGTTTGACTTTTGAGGAGATATGTTAGTGCTTAGTAACAAACCCTGGAAAAAAGGTGGGAGCCGTCATGAGTAGCATCGTTCTAGGAACAACAACTCTAGACTTGGTAGGGCCAAATTGCAAGGTGGTCCTCCTAGCACGTTTTCTTCTTACTAATTCGTTCCATCACTGCATTGCCGGTGAAATAAGGGTAATCGATCAGCTGACATGATTTTCGCCCGCGATACTAGTTCCCCTAACAGATGGGGGGGGGGGAGTAGTGGAAAGAAAACGCTGTCACTGGTTTGGGAGGTTCGCGTCGTAATAATTTTGTGACAGTGGTGCACGCATACCCGAGCGCCGAATATGCTGCAGGAGGCCAATAAAAATACAGGAAGGTAATAAAAAAGTTTCTGAAGTCAACAGACAGCGAAAATTACGAGCCAGTTCCAGTGGCGGAATCGTATCCGAATTAACATTTGTGCCAATGAGCTGAGATTCGAAGGATGAATCCGTCAAAAAAAAAAAATAAAATGGAAGTTTCATGGCTAACTATTTGTAAAATGCAAAGGAAGTGAATAGTAAAGAAACTACTTGTCTACAAGGACAATTAGCTGTGAAATCACTATTTTAGGTACAAACTACGAACTTTCATGGACAAATAGTCGTGGAACTGCAACATTGGAGCTAGATGCCAGCGAAATTACAACATTCGGAGCTATAGTCTGTCCACTTAGGGATGGACTCTCGCCCGCCCTTGAATTTAGTGGAATGAGCTTCCCCTTTGCCCCTTCTTCTAACAATAACGCTCCGGGAATAATTTTGGAACAAATGATCACTGTGTAGCGTCTACATGTAACCACAGATCCTGTTGTAAAAGTTTTTTTGTTGAGTTCTTTAAATATTTTTGGTGGGAGTGAACAAATCGAACTATCGAAATTCAAGCTTCAGGTTTCAATTTCTGCAAGATGTTAAAAGCAATTTTTCATTCAGTTCGTTTTTTCTATTTTATTAAAAACCGCGGCGCTGGTTCACCTAAAAAGAGCAATTTAATGGTTTTCACTGGTATAAAAACAAATTTAGCACTTTTTACCTATTAAAAATCTAATTCCGATTCCGGGGACAGCGTGGATAGTGCCAGTTCTTTTACTCTTCAAACAACTTTACACCCCCTCCCCATTGGCACCTTTAAGCTGATTTCAAAAAGTTTAGTGATCCAAACACGAAACACCAAGTAATTGAACGAGTCAATTGTCAATTGAATCGAGTTGTCAATTAGAGAGGTAGATTCGATTATTTGGATGAATCCATACGATGTCTCTCCATCAAAACGCTAAAACCTCGGTGTTCAGCTTCCTTACTGATCTCTCCATTAAGACCCTTTCCGACATTGTAAGTCTCCTCCCAAAATGCTAAGGATAAAAAATTCATTCGTGCTTGAATGTCACCTCTGTGCTCAACACAGAGTACGTTTAATTAATTTACATGAAAAATAAATAAATAAATGTTTACCTGAGTGCGCTTCGCTAGCTACAACGAGTAGAACGGCAGCACATATTACTCCCTGCAAAATAAAGTTGTAAGGCAGAATTAGTTATTGGCGCAGGTTAAAGATATAAAAAACTGCCGTTATTTACAGATTTATTTAAGGTACTTAAATCACACGAAGTTCATGCGAGTACAAGAAAAACTAACTACAACTTTTCCCAGAGGAAAAACATGAAACACGATGAAAAAGAGACACCCCATGAAAATGAGGAATAGTTACCTAACAAAAACCACTTCCTCCTATAAAAATCTGCAACACACCACCACCCGAACTGCTTCCTCTCTGTTATACATTTGCAACGCATAAGATGAGCGTTTGACGTCTTACGGTTTTTTTTGTGTGTTTTTTGTTTTTGTTTTTTTTTTGTTTTCATTGTTATAGTTCAGCCGAAGTTTTACGCTTTATTAGCCTTTTTTTTCCTAGGAAAACAATTCGTCTCGGATCCAACCCCTTCAGCCCTTTACTTTTTATTTAATTCAACAGTTCCTAGTTGAATGACTACGATCTCTTGAAGAGCTCTGTGTGAATTTCATTTGAAGCGAAAAAAACGCATAAATTCGGTTCATTGAAGTGATGGAGGGCAATTAGACAAAGTGTTTTAGAGCGAAAAGCGTAGCTCTCGATAGCGCTTAAACGATGGAACGAGGGGTAGAAAGCATAATGATATTATCTCATCGATTAAACGCGCCGTGCGTGCTATATTTCAGCGGAATGTATGCATCCCTCTCGCGTTTATTTTTCATTGCTTGGGGTAGTTTAAAATTAAAATAACGTTCTGGTCGGACGCCCATGAGATTCACCGCAAACCGAGCATGTATATATTTTTTTTTTTTCAAACTCAAAGGAAATTTGTTATTTTGAAGGTAAAATTTAGGGTTGGTCCCATATTCCGCTTCTGGATAATTTTCAAGTCGATTATCGGACGGCTTAGCGCATAAACAAGGGGCCAAGGAGCCTAAACCAACAATACAGTCATAATAAGTAACGGATGGCACTAAATTTGAAAACATACCTAATACCTAATACATAATAATATTCACGACTCACCTTCATACTGCACTGCTGTCCTTTCCGGTACTACCTAACAAGGAAAAACACTAAAAAAGGAGCCGGTGGTATAACAATTCGCTATGATCTAAGAAATAGCGGGTCTACTTTTATTTATATACAGCAACCCTCAATGCCGGGGGCTGGTGTACCCCCCTCCTGGCTAGTTTTTCTTTGTTAGAAAAATGTACGCGCAAAAAATATGGTAGGTGCAAGTTTGAAAATGGGGGAAGCTGAACTACTAAAAGAGAGGGTTTATGAATGTTTGGTGGGTGGGGAGGGGGGTAACCCCTTGTGTTTATCTATCTAAACATAGCACCTTAGCAGTAAAATTGCTCACCTCATGACGAGGAAAATGAAAGTGTATCCTATTCTGTTAAGGCCACCTATTTCTCCTTAGAGGCGTTGTGAAAAAAAAAAAAAAAAAAAAAAACGAGCGCGCAGGTTAGGGAGAAAGAAAGAGAGTGTATGAGGCTTCAAGGATAAGAAGATGATGACCAAGAAACGAAGCTAAGAGGACCGTTCTTATTGCTCAATACTTTTTTTTTTATATTTCTTTTGTCCATTAAAATTGCGTTAACTTCCGTTAAAAGATTAAACACCCACTGAAGATCATAAACGACGAATCCCTGTAACCTAGTTTTTTTTGTTTATCTCCTTCATTTTTTAAAGTTTTTTTCAGAAAATGACTTTTCCAGTTGATGGTAACGAAGAGATTTGCGTTTGGAAAATTACACCATTTTCCGTTTCTGTTCCCCCTCGATGATAAATCCACAGAAGATTTGAAATCGTGTCCTGTATTTTTGAGCCATTAACGCTAGTTTCCCGCAACAATGACCTGTATCCTCTTCAGTTCTGTAGGCAAGTCTGAGGAAGTTCGGACACCGTGTTCTTTTAGAAGAAAGACGTGACATAATCTGATTTACTAGGGCTTTTAAAGATTAGGTAATAAATTAATTTTTTGAGTAACACATCCTTTAATTATTATTTATTATTCCGACTAGTTTCGGGGCAATGTACCCCATTCTCAAGGCATCCGCAGGCCGATACAAATCTCTTTGTCACATCACAGAAAGATTTTGTGGTAGAATCACACAAAAATTCTACCAATCCTGCCTGACAGACAGGCATCAAGGAAACTTGTTTCTCCACTCAAAAATTAATCTTTTTCTTTTAAAGATTCATTTTGAAGCCGCGAAACTTATCTTCCACTAGAAAAAAACGATTTTACAGCACGAAATCTCAATATGCCCACTAAAAGTTTTGAGAATTCCATTGATTAGTCGGAAATAGTGTGGTTCACAGCCTCAGAAACACACACACGGTGAAACTCCGAACCTGAATAGGCACAGTTTACATAAGCAAAAGCCTAACTGAATGTGAGTTGAGAGTAATCAGTTCATCAGGTGCAAGGGGCCAAAGGGCATTACCTCCTATGCAAAACTATGTGTTTTTGTCTTGGAAAAACTAATTCAAGTTCTGAGATCATAATAGATATCATAAAAGATGTGCTTGAATTTTGTGTTTCTGAAGGAAATTTTTCAAAAATTTTCAGGTTCGCAGTGTTCATGCGTCAAAGAAGGATACTGTGGACTTGAGACCTTCGCTTGCGTGGCCATCTTGATCGTGCGGCCCCTGAAAACGGGCAAAGGCGGTCATACATGCCATAATCTAAAGAAGAACCCGCTTCAACAGGTCGTACTTCTGTAACGAGGTTCTTTCTTGGACTTTAGGGGTTGCCAATTGAGTCACCCTCGTCCGGGAAATAATTTATTTTTTGACCAAACAGAATTAAGTTATGCTCTAAAAGTGTCATTTAGTGGACTGAGTATCTACAATTCAACAGAAAATCGTGATTTTTCTAATGAAACTTTTAACGTGGCAATCATCCCCTGAAAACTGATCCTCAACCGCAGTTGTAATGACTCTTCTGGTGGATTTCGCTCCTCTAAAAATAAATTCGCCAAGTTTAAATATTAAAAGAACAAACGCTCCCTAAAACACTTATTCCATAGAGTTCACTCGTTAAAGAACAAATTTAAAGTTTTGCGAATTTCACACACTAAAAAAACGTTTTCACCGGTCTGGCTCTCCAAAAAACTCATTCCTCAGATCTCACACTTCCATCAACCAATTTTCTAGGATTTTTCTCGCCATAAAACCATGTTGCCGAGAATCTGGTCACTAAAAATCACGTTTCATAGATTTCGCTCGTTGAACAATAATTTTTGCGGGCTTGAAAAAAAAAAAAAAAGTTTTTGAAATCGCGCTGTTGCAACAGCTACAAAAAAACTTTTTCGTCGTTTCCGGACCAGGACTAAAAAATCAATTTCTCGAATTTCCCTCACTAAAAACTGATTTCGCGGATTTTTCTCGCAAAAAAAGCCTACTGGCGCTAAAAAACCCTTTTTGCGAGAAAATCTCGTTGAAAAAATCATCTTTTGCGGGGTGTTGTTGTTTAAATGTTAAATCCCCAGTGTTGTAGTGGTGCCTCATTAAAAAAACTATTAACGTAGATTTTGGACATCAATAAACCATATTTTTGAGATATGGGCATCAATTTCAAACCCAATTTCGAGGGTTTTAGCTTGCTGCTCTTGAAGCTGCTTTTTCCTTTGATCCAGAGGTGGCTATATACACACTTGTTGGAGACTATTAACTAAATAGTTCACAGGATTGTGAGATACCGGCGTAGTGAGGGACTAATTTACTGCTTACTGCAGTTACCGAGTCTAGGGGTGTCTCACACGGGGTCCAAATTTTCAAGTTTAGCTCTGAAAGTATCACTTTATGGGAAGGGGGTTCTTAGTATTTGGATAGAAAATCCGTAATAGAAAGCTACAACAACCGATTCCTATTGGCGATTGTAGCTAAGGGATACGATGTCTGGCGGCGTTTCAGAGAAACATTCAGTCGGGTACACCATGTGATTTGCTGTTGTCGTTTGACAACAAACTACAACAAAGGTTTTCTACAATGAGGAAGTTCATGTATCAAAAATGTTGGTCAGTGACACTTTTTTACTGTGAACTACGGCTAAATAATCCGACGGTGACGAGGAGGCCTCGATATTGTACCATTGGCATCACCGAATCAAGAAAACAAGACGGTTATGCGGGTGCGCAGTACACCCGTACAGAAACTTTCACTGTCGGTTATTTGTTGGAGCACGAAAAATCGAAAACACCGATTCAAAAACGTTTTCGACCATTTTGCTGAACCCTTGCCATTCTCTGAGCACTAAAACGAAACGGTGAGCTGGCGAGTACCAATAAAGAAAGATAAGCGTGGGATGTCTCTCAAGGGTGAATCCAGAGAAAACTACTGTGTCTTTGGTTGCTCTTCCCGTCGTAAGCGAGACACAACATTGTCATTTCATTGTTTCCCAAAAATTGAGGGTTCAATGGTGTCAGCTATCAATAGACGATTTCCGTGAAAAAAGCGAAGGTTTAGAACTGCAGGTTATGGGTTTATTTCTAGTTGCCGAGAGCCTCTTTAACAGTATTATTTTTGTCAAATTGCTAGCATTACTACGAGTATATTTCGGTTTCAAATACTACATGATTTTTGAGTTTTACGTTTATTTCGAGTCTACATTTACACTTCCTTCGCGTGCTTCTCATCTAACGTCAGAAAAATGCGATACTATTGCTGCTTCGGCGACTGTACGAGTTCTTCTGTTCCAGGTCGGCCTGGTTTCGATCCAGTTACTAAATTTATCCCTTTCCCTCATCCATACCGGCACTTGACTGAAAACGTCCTAAATTGAGGAAAAAAAGAAGAGGAAGTACATGTGAAGGCGTGTGATAAATGCGCAACTATGATGGGACTTCATGTTAAGGTGCCGCCGGAACGACGAGTTTTCATCGGTACATTTCGTGTGTCGGAGGCTGAAGAATATAATCAGAATTGAATAACTGCAAATGTGGTTTTAGTTTGACGGAAATGAGAGAAAAGTAAGTTCACTTTACACAACACAAGACAAGAGTAACCCATAACCTGGCCTAAGCGGGTTGCAAAACTGTTGAAGTTGGACTGAAGAGCGCATGAGTCGAAATCGTCCATCAGCCCAGTGTTGGGAGAAAGGCGACCGCCGAAAGGCTTGGGAGCTTGCTTGACGTTTGAGTATACATCTATCAGAAACCATGTTCTTCTGTTCTCGTCACTTTAAACCTACTGACTACTTTTTTCCCATTATGTTACAGTCGTTGACCACGAAAAAACACGAAACTTGTTATAATTTAACCAAAGTCATATGGAAAACCAAGTTATTAAACTTTGTATTATTTGTATGTTAAAAAAATGAAGCGGTTCGTGGGTTGGGTTTTTTTGCTCCCGATACGTTGCGCTGCTCTACTATGAAAGTAGATCACCCGCTAAATTCAAAAATTATACAAAAGTTAAGTGTTGGAAAAAACATATGGTATCAAGATAGATATCACGCTACAACTGCAAACCGAAAATAAACATAATAATTTTTGTATTTGGCGGGTTTTCTCCTTTTTTATTCTTAACGGGAGCAAAAATCCCAACCCGAAATAAAAAACATTTTTTTCCTCGAGTCTGAGGACTTGGTTTTCCATATGACTTTGCATTTAACATATTTAGAGAGTACCGGTTTCATTATCTCACGACACTAGCGCCGCTAGTGATAGCTACAATCGTCAATAGCAGAGATGTTAGTTTTGATAGGACAACGACCCTTTATGTGCAAATTAACTTTCTGGAGATGAATTGAAAATTTCTAGCGCCGAGTTTTATAATGAGTTGGTGAACGACTGCTGATCTCTGTGCTGGGGACTCATCTCTGAGGAGAGAATTTGGCATAGCGATAAACACAGAGGGAGCGTGATAAAAAAACAACCAAAGTTTTCCTGAAATGTTTGGCATTAATGATGCTCGACTTTCATTCACAGAAAAATCAAGGGCGACAGAGTGCTTTGACCTTACAATCGCAGCGAATGAATACAAAAAGCACCGTCACTCTCCACTATTTAGCGTGAAACATTACCGGATAATAGCGCTTTAGGGAAAGGATTTATGTTCACGCACGCCGGACTTGATTTGTACAGCCTTCGAACGCCAAAAAACTGAGATTTTTTTTCCTTCTAGTCGGAAACATTCGTATATTTTGGTATTTTTGCCCCATTTAAACCGTTATTATAAAATAATTGAACAATAGAGGGTTATGATTGATTGATCTGTTAGGTAAATTCTGATCCGAGAGACTTCAACTTTCACAAAAAAAAAAAAAAAAAAAAAAAAAAAAAAAAAAACCTGTGGAAAAGTCTATTGTTGTAGAATTAGCCAAAATTATACAGCTCCGTGATGTATTTAACAATGTTTTTATATTTATTTTATGAATAGAGAGAAAAAGTGTGCGAACCAGAAACTCCCGTTACGCCGAACGAGGAGGAGGTGAGGTGGTCGTGATTTGTTGTTTTTTCTACTTGCTCAAGAAGATATTAAGCTATTAGCTACCGACCTAACACTTGAGACCTTATTGTCTGTCTTGCGAAATTCTCCGGCGTGCTCCCAAGACTTGTTGGACTGTAATTTTCTGCCCCTGTATTTTTTTTTTTTTTATTTTTTTTTACTCCTCATGTTCGAATAATTTTTTTGTATTTGTCGCGTAGTCGAACACATTTTTTTTCTTAATGATAAAGCTTGTAGGTACACGGATGACGAATAATTACGACCGCGGTTGGGCTAATCACCGCGTCACCCATTAAAAAAAAAAAAAAAACATTTAAGAAGTTAGAAACAGTGTTGCACTCGCGTGAATCGGTCTCGCATTTAGCCTGTCTGCGCGTGCTATAAAAACGCCCGGGATTAGGGCAGTGATGATGAGATTATAAAATTTAGTGGGAAATTATATGGCAACGATAAGATTTCTCGCTAATACGTGTTAATGTAAGATCCAAAGTCGTTTATTTGTTAACTATATCAGTACTGCTAATTAAAGCTTAAAAGCTGCGTGTATGAAATGAAAAAATTTCAAATTTTCCGAAAATATTTTATTTGGATTAGGCATGTCAATCTTTCCATATGAATAAAAATTTAAAACCCTTCAGAAACATTTTTCATTAATTAAGAAAAGTTCGCATATTTGAATTCCCGCCAAAACGAAAACTTTCCTCAACGTAATATCCCTTGTATTCTCTGTCATTTTCATGCCTCTAAATTGCTCATCTGTTTATCCTCCATTATTATTATTATTATTTTTTTGAGAGGTCTAGTAAAAAAATAAGGCAAAGAAACACAACAACCCGCTCTCCGACATCAACGCTACAGGTGATTATTTTATTTTTTTCGGAAGGCGCATATTATGACACAAATATGCTTAGCTGTGTTTGAAATGACCTAAAAGTTCAAAACTCGCGAATTGATTAACTGTTGGGTTATTTTACAAACGCATCACGATTTATGCTCTATTTTAGCGTATATAAACCTTAAAAAGTAGATTTATGAATACGTTCTGATCCAGGAAACTTCCTCATTATTAGAATGCTCTGCTGTGGGTAGATCTTGACTCGTTTAACGTCGTTTAACTTGAATAACAGTGACTTCGTTTTCTTCCTCCCGTGATTCCATTTTCCGGTAAATAAAATGGCTGTGTAAAACCAGCGAAGGTAATAGAGACCTTTATCAGCACCACCACTAAGGCTCCATAAGTTCCTGCGAGTACTGACAGTCCGCCATGATTGGTCCCCACCTCCACATAGGGATCAAATAGATTTGATATCTCTCATTCGCTGCTCCGGTCATGTAGGTTACGCTCACCAGCCAATCAAAAGCCCTTTCCTCTCTGAAGGACCACATCTGGCGGATAATGTCAGTACCTTTGTGTAACTATAGGTTCTCTACCACCGATAATGCTGACGCAAACGATAAATCAGTCGTTGCTTGGTTACGAAACGTCTGATCTGTTGAAATTTGAAAATAAAGTTTCCGGCGGATTTAACGGGAAAGTGCTAAAACTCACTAGTGAGATTTTGATTGAAGTAATAGTATATTTCAAAACGAGTGAGAAAAGCCTCACTTTACGCGCGAGTTGTGTTTGGCGATCGAGGTGAAGCGGAGTTCGCTAATTACTATCAACGAGCGCGTAAAGACGCTCCTCTCGAGTTGCGAACGCTATTTTTCGCTTGACCCGCAAAGTGTAAGGCACTTCATCACGACTCACTCCTAGCAGTGACGTAAAGTACTTTCGTTCACTTCGTGACGTAAAATACTTTCGTTCACTTCGTGACGTAAAGTAAGCAAAAAAACACGCTGAGATTAAAGTGTTTCTTTCGTCGTGAGGTTGCCACGGTGAAAATAGCCACTTTCTCCGTAGGTCAAGCGAAAAAACATTAACGTCTTCGTTGACGTTCGACAGTCGCTAGGGTATGGATCTGCTGATTGGTAGAATTTCAAAAAGATGTGAACGTTTTTATTTTTTACTCCTTTCAAAATCTCCCCAATAATATTACTTTTTATCGATATATTGTCACTTGAACGTAATTGAAAACAAATAAAGAGGTCTCTCTCTTCAGAGTCAGTATGTCATAGGCCTTTCAGTATTTCAACCGAGTAGACATTGTTCGAATCGCCCTCTCTCCTGTAATGAGTCTAAAAGTGGCCCTATTGTGTCTGCTGTCTCTGTCAACGCTGAGCAGTGCCATCATAATAAATAAGGCAATCGATACACTACTGGACTCGGCGAGGATGGCTCTACGCCAAGAGGGAAAGGATACACTGACCATTCCCGATCTCAAAAAACATTTCGTAGTGAACATTTTCCCAGGTTTCTCGGTGAGCGGTGATTTTTACGCTACGGGAGGGTCAGTCAAAGATGCATCGTCATTTGAAAGAACCGGCAACGTTACGATGACTACCAAGGGTATTACGAAGCGCGAATAGTGATTTCGCAAACAGTTCCGCTAACGCTAACGTTAACGCTAACTTCAACAAAATGTTTACTACCCTAGCGACGCGTACACAAAAATTAACTTTATCGTTTACGGGACTTGTTGCAAAATCTCTCTAACGTTCTCGCAGCTATCGCGTTAGAATTAAACAAATAACGTTGCTTAATTTATTACTTTTTCTTTTAGGAAACAAAGTATCCCTCGGATTTTCGATGGGACTGGACACCCTTGAAATCAATTGTACCGAGTACGGTTTCAAATTCCTCATGGTCTCAACAAACGGATCACTCTCCGCCTCGTGCTCTCAAAACGCCCTCATCGGTGTCATCAGCGTTGAACGTCAAGGCGACAAGTGCAACGTTCAAGTTGAAAAAGCAGCGATAGACTCCCTCGGGGGTTTCACCGTTCGAATGTCCGGGCTCGGGGATTTCAACAAAATCGGTAGCTCGCTCCTTCCATGGGTTCTTAATGAATTCGACGATGTAATACAAAAACTCATAAATAAGCGACTCGAGGGCGCACTGTCATCCGCTTTGAAAAAAGTCGATTTATGTTCACACTTTTAATTACGCTCTTCTTGAAAATGAACGTGTTTTTAGGGCTGATTATTCGATTATAGTCGACAAAAGGAAACAATAATTTCACACATTTCCTCGCAAACCACTTCCACACGTTATCATAGTGAATGATTAATTGATTAATTAATTTCTAATTGTGCAACACTTTTTTTATTCCACAATCCTTTATGCGGAATATTTCATTAGTCGATGGCAAAAAAATATTATTTTTAACAAGATAAAATATCAGCGAAGGTGTGAAAAGACGTCGAAGCTCGCGAAAGATAATTACGTTGAGTTACCATGGCTACTAAGAGGCAGTCTCCGGCGTCGTCTAATTTCACGGAATATAAGAGGGTTGTGTGACAGAATGATGACGAGGAGGTCTGATGGTTAGGGAGGGAGTATAAGAGCAGTTGACTTATTTTCGGTGTTAGAATAAAAATAAAAATTGCGAGTATAACGAAAAGTATAAAAGTTCTCCACCCTGTCAATGAATTCACTGAGCAAGAAGCCACGGTGCGAGAAACAGTGACGGGCGAGTGTGAAGGAAGGGGTTCCCGTATATTTTCAACCATATAAATCGTTGTAAAGGCTGAAAATTTACCCTTACGGGAATTGTTGAAGGAAAAATTCCCGAGTCATGTTCGTGACTAAAGCTTCACAGCTTCTATTCATCGCGTATTATAGCCATAACCACACGAACTGCAGGGTACTTGCAAGAATTGAAATAATCTCAAAACGCAAAACAGTAACAATATGCAGGAAAAACATATACGGAGTAATATAAATCCGATTTGTCACTCTCCATACAGCCGAATTGTTCGGTCACACCCCGTATTTTTTCCTCCGTATTGAGTGTCGGCAAGGTCTCCAGGGGGTTCTATACTGGAGTTGCTTCACGACCTAGTCATTGGCCTGCCTATAAACCTTTCACTGGATAAAAATGAGAAGAGAATAAGACTAAAGGAAATAGAAGAATTACGTTAAACTGTTGTAATTTCCCACAGTTTTTCTAGAACTTTTACGACCACTTATTATATTTCCAATTTCCACTGAAATCTAGTCTGATTTCTTGGTTATTCTCTCTCTCTCACTCTCTCTTTGCCCCTGTTGTTGTTGTTTGTTTGTTTTGTTTGGTTTGTTTTGTTTTGTTTGTTTTGTTTTGTTTGTTTTTTCGTTTTTCTCTGCCACGGACCTGGAAGATTGTTATTAAAAATCGTATAACTGCATAATTTGTATAGAGGGGTTGGAGTAGGTAAACGTCTCGAACGAAAGGAACACTAAACAGCCCCGGACTCTGACATTCGTCCAACATTCCACCCCCAGGTGCACACAGACATGGAGGGAGAGGGGGTTTGATATCACTCAGGTCACCCTGGGTGGCGCTTTATTAGCGTCCCTGGCTGAGAGGATACCGCAATTCAGGGGCGGCTCCTGCTCCTCTGGCCTGGGCATTCGCAGTTTCGGTTGTGGGAGGGTAATGAAAGGGGGGGGAGGCAGCTATAGGATTTTGTTGCAAGCAAATTATGACGGTGCATTTGATTACAACAGCATTGGGGCGGTTCATTTCTACCCGTCCTCTCTGAATTAGGCTATGTTTACATAGGAGCGGCGAATAAAGAAAAGAGCTACGAGGAGAGTCCCTTTAGGCTGAAAAAGTGAACCTAGAAAATTCACCTCTCTCCTATTAGCCCACGCAGCTTTGAAAGAAACGTTTCCATTGAAAACAAATATGAAAATTTTCTCCGCTGTGCTCTCCTCTTTTGTCACCTCTCCTATGCATATAAACATACCCTTAGATATTTTTATGGACAAGACGGGTGAACATAAATTGCCCCGGTGCAGAATTTTACGCAAATGAAAAACGCTATAAAATATATCACAGACAATCGGGCAATCAGCACTGTCCGAACACCGTAAACAATTGTAGAAAATGAAATGTAAATAACGCGGACAATTTTTTCCCACGCAATTAATTACCAATAAATTAGTGAACAAAAACCTCGAAAACACGAACTTGAAGAAAAAAACAACTTTCCTCTCTTCAGCAGGTTGTGAATGGGATAAAGCCAGGCCGTTAGAACACTGTGAGATAGACGAGGGTGAGGGCAGTCGTAAGCAAGGTATATAGACTACAGAGGTATGCTCCTAACTTTTTAGCCAATCATAATCATTCGCGCGATGACGTCATGGGGTTAGATCCATTTAAATCAGCCGGTAGGTATTTCAATAAAATTATCCCCGTCAGTATTCGTTACCAGGAAGAAATCCAAGTTTTACATTTGTAAGTGACTGGCATCACTGCTAAAACTTGGGGGAACAGGCCTCGACATGTGAGCAGAACGACTTTACACCATTACGTTAAAAATTGTTGGGAACAAGTTTACGAAAAAAAAAGTAGCGGCTGGAACGAGCTTTCATGCGCCCGATCAATCAAATATGAACATTACTTTTGGTCATAAAATAGGCGTGGGAGTATTATCATTGTGAGGTATGCTTCCTTACAATTAAACAATGAAATATTAATTCAACACTTTGAATAACTTACCCCACCGATACGAGAGGTGATGTAAATCCAAAGAAATTTCTAACGGTAGTCTGCTTTCGGGTAAAACAATCACAATATTATTAAAAATAGGCTAAAACAAAGCTGTAAAAATATACTAGGCTGGGTGATGTGATGAACAAGGCAAAAACAAACCAAGCAAGACTAAAAAACACAGTGACAGAAAGGGCCCACGAGTGCGATAACATCACAATTTTATAAGAACCTCTCACCTCATCTCAAGTCTAACCCGAGTGACGTAACGGTTGCCAAGGAGGAGCCCCTAGATACGAGCATACCTCTGTAGTCTATATACCTTGAGTCGTAAGGGGGTAGCGAATCTCTAATTGAGTGTCTAGGGGCAGCTATACTGCGCAAAAATTTGTAGTAAGGCCCCGTTGGATTACCACTCTAACTCAGTGGCGTAGGTAGGAATTTGTCCTGGGGGAGGATCAGATTGAAATCTTGTAAGGGTCAGGGGAAGGGAGTTAGTCATTATTCCACCCAGCCAGCACACTCTTGAATCTGGACATCTTGCTGGCTTCATCATAGCCTCAATCTCTCAGTTAGGGGCGATTTTTGGACTCTACCCGCAAATTAGCGCTTTTTTTGGCCGAGTGTATCGTTCTTCTCAATTTCAGCCGCAGATTAGCCATGAATTTGCGCATTTTCTCAACTTTAGCAGCAAAGTATCGTTTTTATCCCGTGAGCGACGTTTCTTAATTATCCACGAGTTTTGGCGTTTTCCTCAATTTTTATCATCAGCATATTCCCGATTTTTTAATTTTTTTACCTACGCCCTACCTTACGCCCCTGGCTATAGTTCGAGGTAGAGTTGAGAAAAAGCACTCAGTTTCAGCTAAAATTGAGGAAAAATGCCAATTCGAGGATAAAAATAATGCCCCTGCATTCACGAGTAAAATGGGTGTTATAACTCTGTGCAAGTGCAACTCCTCTTGAGAAAAACTGGATCCACGCCTGTGTGCAGCTTCACTGGAGAAAATATCAGATGCACCATTGCCTTTTTGCAGGCTCATAACAGGATCTGGAGGTTAGAATCACGTCATCAGAGACTATATTTGCACAAAAACGGCAACTACCAGTCAAAAAATAAATATCTGATGGATAACTGTCGTTTGTAGCCTTCTATTTTTGATTGCATGTCGAAAAACTGATTAACTGAGAACTTCACCCTCCCCCGGAAAGTGACACTTTTGGAGCTAAACTCCAAAATTTTGGACCTGAGACGGTAAACAGAGCTTTTCCTCTCCCACCATAAGTCTGGCTGGCACAGAGGGCAAAAACACGGTTTGAGCAAGCCGAAATCCACAAGTGGGGGTGTTCGCGAATATGTTACTCTAATAGCGAGAGAAACCTTGAATGTAGTGTATTTTTAGTATCCTCGATACGGGAATCTCAAGTGTGAAAACGGTCTTAGCAACGCTTAAACGGACATTGTCGACCTAACACTGTTTCTTCCTTGAAAAAAAAAAAAAAAAAAAAAAAAAAAATGATTTCAAGGGCGAAATTTCGCGCCGGAAAAATCCAATATTGTGGAATCGGCGCGGTGGCTGAAAACATTGCGGCCATTGGTAAAACCAAAGTCACGGTATCGGCTTCTTTTTAAAATCTATCACGGTTTTCCGCAGGGTTTGGCTCCTCCAAATTCAAATTTTCTCTGGTTCCACTTAAATGAAATAAATAGCGTCGCCGACTTCTCCAGGAACCCCTCTCCCTCACCACTCTATTTTCAGGAATTGGGCTACGGTTACTATACATGCGATTTCTGACGAAAATTTGTTCTGACGAGTTTGTCCCCCCTACGTATTCTGACGAGGATTTCTCTCCCATAGTAACCAGGCTTGTGTCTTCTTCCCACACCGGCTTAATGCCTTTGGAGGCGTTGAGAATTTAGTTCTGCTTGATTTTTCACAGGTTTCGCCCTTTAGAAAACACGATTTCAAGGGTTTGGCGTTCAATGGTCTATTGAATTTCCTACTGGCATACACCGCGTGCTTTCAGCCACAAAAATGAACTTTTAGGGTGGGACAGCCAGTTTCATAGAGCCAAGAAATCTGACTCCGGGCGTAAAAATGCTTTATTGATTGATTACTTTCAAGTTGTCTTCCTTCTACTTTCGTTACCCAATTTGTTGTCCCACTGTTCACCAAAGATAAGCGTTATTAAAGAACGACAAGGGTGTTGGGGGTAAGGCCCACCATACAATCACGAAAAAATTGCACCGAAGGTGCGATCCCGTCTCCGTTCCGACCGCAGACCTTCAGCTACCTTAGCTACTTGGTCCTGGGGCTGTATTCAGAAACTTCGGGAAAAATGCCGCAAGTGCGGTTGCTATGGCGGGATAATGTTATTTCTTATTCGGAGTACTTGGATCCCGCTGGCGGCATTTTTTCCCGACTGTTCGGAATAAGGCCCCAGGTCTCATCAGCCCGGCAATTGAGCCGAGTACGGAGCCGATGGACCGCCCCTCACCGGGAACGGATGCCACTGCACTACGATCCCCACCCCCGGCGCTCCACCCGACTCAGCCGGCGCTCCACCCGGTCAGCCGGGTCCTCCCTGACTAGGTTTCGCCTGGAATGTTTTCTTTTTTCTTCTTTGCTAGGAAAGGTCGGATTATGCGGAGAGTTTGAAGCGGGGGTCGTTAAAACGGGGTTCCATTTCTATTAGGGTATGTTTATATAGGAGCGGTGACCAAAGAGGCGAGCTGCGAGAAAAGCAGAGCAGAGACAATTTTCATATTTTTTTTCGGTGGAAATGTTTATGTCGAAGCTTCGTCACCCAAAAGTAGAGTCGTGTAATTTCTAGGTTCACTATAGAGGGGCTCTCCTCTTAGCTCTTTTCTTTATTCACCGCTCCTATAAAAACATACCCTTAGAAAAGTGAAAAACATCATGTGAGGCGAGATGAGATTGACTTTGACAGCTAAAATTTATGCACGCAAACATGGCTGTGAAATTCATTCTCATCTCGTCTCACACGCGTTTCACTTTTATATTACAACCCCTCTGAGTTTCATTTATCAAGAAATAGTGTCCACAAAGATCAAAGCTCTTAATTGAGTGGTAAAACTGTATTTCACGTACAAATACTATACGGAAGTACTTGATAAGATAGTTTTATTTTAGCCCCAGACTTGGACAAGTATAAAAGATATGAGATGAGAGATCAAAACGTAAATTCAAACGCTATCCAGTCATGTTTAAATTTATCGTGTTATTCATTTTCTTAGGCTCAGCAGCAGGCGACGCAGTAGTCATAAATAAACTCGCGGACCAGTTGCTGGCCTCCGCCAGTGACATATTGAGACAGCAAGGTCGCAACGTGATACCAACGCCTGGTTTCTCCGAGTCTTGGCATTACAGACTCAAACGAATTTTAAAAGTGACCGCAGAGTTATCCTGTACCGGTGGAAACGTTAGGGATCTTGCTGAGGTAGGACGAGAGATTTTTTGTTTTTGCTCTGTATTTTAAATGAAATCGACCTTTCCGTGAACAGAACAGGTGATGTCACGTTTACAACGAAAGGGAACAAAGCGATTTTGATATTTAAACTCGGTCTTGGTAAACTACAAGTGGACATCGATCGATGCCATTTAAAAATCCACCGCCTCCTATCGGTTTCAAGTCACGTCGAAGCGATCGTCAGTAGTCATTCGATCGACGCTCAAATATCCGTCACCGGTGGAGGAGCCGCTTGCGTGGTGAACGTCGACAGTATTTCGTTGAATCAACTGGGGAGCCTTAATATCAAGACAGGCGGAGGGATACTTCATAAGGCGATTGATAGGCTGATCAATCATGTTGCGAATCATATGCACGACAAAGCGGTGAAGGAGATTAACGTAAAATTAGATGAGGCGGCGAGAAATGCTATCGGCCGTGTTGATTTGTGTAGCAAAATAACACATTGAGTAGATAAGTAACTGCGGGCTGGTAGCCATTAGGCGCGGCACTGCTGCTGCCAAGAAATACTTTTTCATTTGTCTGTATCGATCCAATTGGGAGAAAAAAGTTCAAAAAATATCTAACTGCGATATTTTGTATATACCTAGCCATTTTATCAGTTTCCAATTTGGGCCGGACGACGTTTGTGAGTCTCTCTGACTAGAAGAGATCGATTCGATACACACCTGTTTCCATCTTATTGTATGGACTGTACGGTTTCATATCGCTCTTAATATTTTATTCACCAAGCGATGAAGTCACCGTCATTATTTCTTTCCTCTTGTAATTGGGCGAAATAGCACCCGGAATCGCCACCTTTTCTATGCCTCAACCTTTTTATCTTCTCAAGATAAAAAATGAATAAAGAAAGAAAAAATTGCTACGTGCCCGCAAAAAAAAACCCATAGCTCCTAGGTGACTATACTCTAGAGCGAAAGGAAAAAAGAGAGGAAGCCCACCCCGCGAGTTCTCTTACAGAATGAAAGTCACGGTACATCACTCGAAGTTACACAATACTCCCGGTAACGATGTCTTGTTAGCGCGTATTAAGTAGGAAAGGTGGGACTTGTGTAGCACACGCACGTTTCTCTCTCCGGTCTTCGTGATGCTGCGGTCGAAAAATGGAAGAAAATGTTGTTTTTAGTCGCTGAGCCTTTTCTACTTTATTTGGTGTTTAAAAGTGTGCGTGCGTGCGAGTAATTAAATTGAATTAATTTCAGGTGTCAAGTATTAATGGTGTGAAGGAACAATGAGGCCCTTTTTTTGTACTAAACATAAGAGAATTACTGGTGGCACAAGCTTTTTTTTTAAATAAACGAGTCATTAATTGTTCTTTCTCTCATCTCAGTGCCAACATCTTTAATGAGTTTACACTTTAACTCTCATAATTCCAAGGCTTTATTTGCATATCATTACCAGGCTTTGGAGGGCGTCTTAAAAAGAAACACATGGAAGTTTTTCAGCCTTGAAATGGTCGAGCAGGAAACAGATCGATAGTGCTGTCTGGGATGATTCAATTCTTTGTTCAATACCAATGACAACAGTTTCGGGGTAATACCTCTCGTTGGACCGTTTTCCGAGGGTCTCATGAATGGCGTTCGCCTTAAATCGAAACACTTTGATAAAATGCCCCTAAAAATCGACTCCTCAACTAAAATTTCGTGTGCCAAGAAATTTTAATCATCAGGAAATTGATGGTTGCTTTTTTTGAAACGATAGTTTATCCTCAGAAGTGTGCTAATACCCCATAATTCGTACTCCCCATCACCCACAAAATTCATCCATAGGAAAAACCAGTTCGGTAAGTCGTCAGCCCGAAAACGTTTCACTACCTGGAAAACCATTAATTTTTTGGGCAGATCCAAGGTTCGAGCGAAATTCAGAAATGAGGTGAAAATCAGGCGATTTTGGCAATATAATCTCAAAACGTGGTTACCGTTTCAAATTAAACTCGAAAAATACAATTTTGGAGCGGTATAGTATTAATTCAACAGACCAAGAAATGACCATCCATACAGTTCCAACGCCTCGAAAATCATAAATGGGATTCAAACCCGTCAATTCAGCGTATCTTTTGATGCGCTTTTCTCGTGAAGGGAGGGGCGAATTCGTCGTTTTAGTTCTATTAGGGATTCTGACGATCAGGGGAGCTTGTGAGCATTAAAAAATTGAATAGCATGTACATGCGTTTATTTCAACGTGTGAATCTGTCACAACATCGCTCCGAGGTATTCGCACTTTTTCAGTGGGTCAATATGAAACAAAAGTGCAGCTTTCTAGCCGGTGATTTGCTTGCAAAAACCGTCCTTCTTCAAAGCCGCTTCAATGTGTTTGTAGACCTCCGCCCTGAGACTCTCTTTGAACCATTTTGTTTTAGCGCCCAAAAACCAAGTCGGCTGACTTTGTTGTTTACTGTTATATCTTCAAAATTCATGAATTCAAGCTCTTTGATAACCGTGGCACTGTTTTTCTGCTTTCGTTACCGCTGCTATACCCCACTAAACGTGACCCTGATTTTTACCGACTACCACGTTGACCTGTGAGATACTTTTAATGCCAAAAATGCTGACTACAACGTTCTAAATAACAAAAGACTGTGTTAATATTGGAGAAAAGATCCGAGTTAATTCTACTCACTTCAAAACCAAATTCCAGCGTTTCGAGACCCAAATTCATGTCAATAGTAATACCGGCATTCTTCAGCGTGAGCGTGCCTTTACCGACTCGTTTTAACGTCGATATATCCTTCAGTCACCCAACCGGCAAGCCCAAAAACCAAATCTTTCATCCGTAACGTTTCGTGTAGTCTGTTAGCTGAATGTATTGCAAGCCTTTTGTTTTCATCACGATTGTACGAATATGATCGTCTGCCTGGAGCATTTGCCCTCTGTGGCTCGTCGAATTCACCAAATTTGGGAAATATTAAATAACCGGAAGAACATAGTCCTGGAACTGGTCTTATTCGATAGGTTTTGTGAAGATGATTACAGATACGATCGTCTGCCGGCGCGTGCTTGTGGTGCATTTGCCACCAAAATCACTGAATTAGGGATAATAATTTACCGGAAGAACGAAGTCTGGAAATGGTCATGTGCAACAGGTTTTATGTAGCTAAATACGAAAATGATCGTCTGCCTGGGGCATTTGCCTTCAGTGACCAGTCAAACTGGACAGAGGGGTAATAATCAACCGGAAGATCGTAGTCCTGAAACTAGTCTCATTCGAAAGGTTTATTGGAGGTGATTACGAATACGATTGTCTACCGCCGTCTGCCTGGGGCATTTGCCCTCTGTGGCTCGTCGAACTCACGAAATTTGGGGAAGTTTCATAAAACGGAAGAATCATTTTCCGGACTTCGTTCTTCCGGTTAATTAATATCCTTGATTTAGGGAGTTTGACTGGCCACCGAGGGCAAATGCTCCAAGCAGACGCCAGCAGACGATCATATTTGTAATCATCTCCGTAAAACCTATCGAATAAGACCCGTTTCAGGACTACGTTCTTCCGGTTAATTGAAATTCCCCAAATTTCGTAAGTTCGACGAGCCAGAGAGGGCAAATGCCCCAGGCAGGCGATCATATTCATAATCAGCTCCATAAAACCTTTCGAATCAGATTAGTTTCAGGACTATGATTCTCCGGTTAATTATTTTCCCTCTGTGCAGTTTGACTGGTCACTAAAGGCAAATGCCCCAGGCAGATGTCGGCAGACGGTCATTTTCGTATTCAGCCACATACAACCTGTTGCATAAGACCATTTTCCGGAATTCGTTCTTTCTTTCAGTTGATATTCCCAATTTCGTGAGTTTGACGAGCTACAGAGGGCAAATGTCCCAGGCGGACGATCATATATTTGTGAACGCTCCTTGAAGTTACCATCTCACTTGATAATTTAAAATTAGTTGTGTGCTTGTTGTGTTAATTTAATTTATTTAATCTGTGATAAATTTATTGGTAGTTTCTTTGGTGTCTATTTATTTATCTAATGTATTTAATATGTGATACATTTATTGGTAGTTGCTTTGGTGTCTATTATTATAGATATTTTGTATTTCGTTGGGAAAGTGAGTAGATTGATGATTTGTACCTTTTAAGTTTTTTTTGTATGCTACTAATTGCGGATTGAAAGATATATGACGTAGATCAATGTAGGTAACACGTACTCAATATTGTAAAATTCTTTTACGCTGGAAAAATAAAATAAAATAAAATAATAAATAAATAATAATATTCGTAATCAGCTCCATAAAACCTTTCAAATGAGACCAGTTTCGTGACTATGTTGTTCCGTTTGAATGGGACTGTTGCCAGCTCTCGATCTAATAGGGAGAATGCTTTAAATGTGTTTTACAGATTTTAGTTGTTAGTAGAGTCGCTTAAGCTACGAGGGTTAGTGGTTAAATCATGCATAAGAAGTAGCCTTCATCGTCTGTCTTCCCTTGTTGAGGTTCGTCAAAAACAGACCGGTTTCGGCGGCTCGCCATCTTCAGCATTTGGTTTCCCAACTGAAACTGAGCGGTGGTCGTGCTCCCCCTGTATTTATACCCCCTTGTCCTGTTATGTCCTTTCACTTTTCTCCCCTGTATGTCGGTTTCTGATAAAAAAGTCCGTTATTTTCTGTCTCTTGTTTGGTTGTGATATGATGTCTCGTGTATTTGTGTTGGTTGTGATAGTTTTTTGTTTTTTAGCCTCGAGTGAGATGTTTTGGGTCGCTTTTCTTTTTACCGGGTAAATTTCCTTCAGAGAAGTGAAGATGATATCGGATGTGGTATTCAGCTGTTCGTTTATTATGTTTCCCTCGAACGTTTTTTGCTTGCAGATCTCCATATTCTCCAATATGTTCAGTCTTCGTCCCTTTTGTTTATTGTGTAGCAGTGTCATGACTTTTGTTATGTTTTGTGGTTGGTGGTTATATGTGCAGAGGTGATTAGCATAGTTTGAGTCCTCTTTGTGTCTGTTGTATGACGCTATATGTGTTCCCTGTATCTTTGCCTTAGCTTTCTTCCGGTTTGCCCTATGAAGACTTCGTCGCACGAACATGTTAATTTGTAAACTCCGTTTTGGTCGTATTTGTTGGTTTTTCATTTTTTGTTTTGGTCGCGTTCCTAATTGTATTGTCAGTTCTCATAGCTATGTTCAGTCCTTTCTTAACAAAGAAGTTACAGACCGCGCGCCGAAAGAATGCCCCTGAGAAAAGAATTGTGAGACTTGTAGTATTACAGTCTCAAAAACATTGGGCTCTTCGATGACGGGCAGGGTTCCTCTTACCCCTCTGCAGGTTGATGGTCTGCCTCCTTGCTCCGTGGGCGCTCATCTTTTTTAGAAAAGGCAGTATATCAGACGAGGGGGTGGTTGGAGGGAATTTTTCGTCAGGGGCATTCTTTCGGCGCGCGAATAGTAGTTAGTCGGTAGGTCTCGCTTCGATATAGAATTGTGATAACAATATAGAATTGTGATAACAAGTGATAACATGTGCGAAAACGAGCTCCCGGAAGTAGAGAACCTTTAAAACACAGGTACTGCAACACGGATTTCAGCGCCATATTTGGTCCCTCAGTTGTTAGGGTAAACAAAATATCATGAATGAAAAAATTGTCATCGTAACAGCAAACAAACGCGGAACGCGATCGAAATAAATCAAAAAATATTACTTGTCAATGAGATCAGGTGATAATTATAATCATGTGAGGGACCAAGCATGGCGCCGATTTGCAGTACTCGTGTTTTATAGTGCCTTACCTGAAGGAAAGTCAAATTTACCGTGTAAACTTTGCCGTAAGGCTGTGAAAGAACGTTTTGTTCTTTGAATCAAATAATAAATAAACTGTGAATCAAACTTTCACAATAGCTGTTTCAAAAGATACGCTAAGTGTGATGATATTCCGGATGATTGTGGTGTTACATGTTGTGATAACAGCGAATATCCCGATGCTGAGAATGTTGATCCGAGTAGTACCATTAATCCCACCCTCCTGGGCGATACTGACCTTTCAAAGTATTTTCAAGCCGCTCTTCAAGGGATTCAACTTACGGAGAGAGAGGACTTGGATGATCACGATAACACTCACCTTCTAAAGAAATTGGTCGAGGGCCAAAGTCAAATTTCCCGGACACTGCTGGTTCTCTCAGCGATTACTAACGACTATTTTCATATGAAAAATAGAAACAAGCAAATTGTTGATGAGAATAAGGAGCTGCGTCAAGAAATAGCCCATTTGACAACGCGGGTCCGGACGCTGGAGGATACTTTCTCGGTGACTAAGGAGAGTCTCTCTTGTAATGAAATGAAACCTGGGGCCACTTACGCCTCACACTCGGATACTACCAAAGTTGATTATTTTGACCGTGACGCTCCGTCATGTAATTTAAAAGTTGGTAACACTAAAAAAATACCTCGTGATAACCCACGTAAAAAAACGAATGACCAAGGACAAGTCTTTGAGCCTGCAAAGAAGTCGTCTGGAAAGCCGGGTAAAGGGCATCGTGCGCCATCTAGCGTTGACTTAGCTGACCCCGCGAAGGAATCAGCCATGCACAAATCTTTACCCATTGTGATTGATTCCGGTAATATGGTATATAAGCCCTCCAACAATGAATGGACAACCGTCAAATTTTCTGGCAGGAAAAATAGAGCTCTGGTTGGGTCGAGCGATGTGCCGGGGAATTCTCTTGTAATTCCTAGGAAAAAGGATGTCTTCGTCTCTCGCTTTGTTCCCTCGGCAAAAGAATCTGACATCACCTCGATACTTGCACCTTTGGGTCTCAAAAACGTTGAGTGCTTTAAACTACCCGGGAAGCCTGATAGATACTCTTACTTTAGAGTTTTAGTCGAGGAGGCGGACTTTTCCAAAATCTACGACGATTCTGTGTGGCCCTCCGGTGTTCTCATTGCACAGTCGTCATCTTTCCTCCTCCACGCCATAACCAGGAATGACTGGAAGGTAGGGCGGCTCCACACTCTTTGAGCGGTGGAGGTCGTTGCTCCGAAGAAGCCTTACGATATAGACAACCAACTTTGAAACCGATACACTCAAACGTACAGAGCTGGAGAAATAAACTAAATGAAATGTGAAGATATTGAAGGTAAGAAAGATCTCTCCCACTTATAAATAAGTGGGTATAAATACGTATAAATAAATATAAAAATAATAAATAAGTGGGAGAGATCTTTCTTATCTTCAATATCTTCATTGGATACTCTCACACCTACAACCCTCAATTTTTAATTTTTTAAATGAAATGTGTGTATTTCTACATGAACGTCCCGAAGTCGACATTTTTGCCGCGAGTTAGACCTGGCTCAATGCTGATGAGGTTGACCTGTACGTACCGCCGGATGGTTTCACTTGTGTGTCACATTTCTGCCACTCCGGTTCTACGCAAGGCAGTTCTGCTATTTTTTGCCGAAACTCTGTCGAAGCTTTATCATTGACTAATCTTGTTGACCTGTCCGTAGAGAGGTGTCTAGAGATCGCGGCAGTTCGTCTCGTGCTATCGGGAATCGTGGTATGCTGCCTATACCGTCCTCCTTCGTCCGTGTTTTCAGACTTCATAGAGCGGTTCTCTCTGCTCGTACATCGGCTTTCACTTCTGAAAGCTCCAATTGTTATAGTTGGCGTTGCCAACATATACCTGGAGACAGATAATGCTGAACGTCAGTCGCTCTTCGATGTCTTGGCTGAGTATGGCCTTTGCTCTACCATCACAGAAAGTACGTGAACGCACTACAACGGCACCAAGTCAACAATAGACTTTATATTTACAAACTGCCATCCGTCCCAGTTCTCAAGCGGAGTGTACCCTGAAAGCTTTTCTGATCACCTTTGCCCTTGAGTTTGACCTGTTTCTGTCACACGATTGCGTGGAAGGGAAGGAATCAGCCGTAAGGCGTCGACTGCTGGGTCAATCAAACCTCGACGCACTCAAAGGAGCACTCGGTCTGCCCGGCCTATGGTTTCATGTCTATGGTGCCCCTCGTGATCAAGCGTCGGATGTATTCCTCTCCATTCTATTGGAGGCTATAGAGAGTACGTGTCCATGGTATGAGAGTAAGCCTGACCGCGGGACAGTCACCAGATACCCATCGGTTCGGATCTGAAAGTCAAGAAACAAAGGTGCGTTCATCTCCACCGATTAGCTCAGTGTGATCCGAACTACTCAACCGCACGTAGGGACTATCGTCGGAGTCTAAAATTAGCTAAGGTAACGTACAATGATGAACTACTCCGAAAATCCAGTAACAAGCCTCAAGCAACCTGGCGAATTGTCAAAAATGAAATAAGAAATGCTTGGATGAAGCCTACTGCTCGTAAGGATTCTGAACTGTCACCGGATGGGTTCAACGAGTTTTTTGTTGGCGTGGCTAAGGGCACTTTGAGCAGACAACCGACGTCTTCTTCCACTTCCGCTGACTTCCTTCCGGCTTCCGGCAACGTGCCTCTGTGAGGTGCAGGTTTTCGATCTTCGGGAGGTGTCTGTCGAGGAGGTGTTCTCTGCTATTTTCAAGCTCAAAATAAGTTCATCGATGGATGCTTATGGGATGACAATTGGCATGATAAGGCATATTGCACGTGAAATCTTGGAGCCGCTTTGCTTCGTCTTCAACTCTTTTATTCATGCAGGTGAAATTCCGTCCTCCTTTAAGATTGCTCGAGTAATCCCTGTCCCCAAAAAGGGAACTGATGCTTATTGTGACTACTGACCAATATAGATTGAATGCGTCCTAATGAAGGTATCCGAGTCCCTTACTGACATTCAGTTATCAAGCTTCTTAAACGACTTGTCCTCATTGTCGGATAGTCAGTATGGATTTCGAAATGGCCGGTCAACATCTGTGGCGGCACTAGAACTATTGTGCCGGTGTTTGCGGGATTTTGAAGAGAAGAAGAGGGTTTCATTGCGGCTCTTTGATTTGTCGCGTGCCTTCGATTCAGTAAATCTGGATGCGTTAACCTCCAAGTTTCAATACCTTGGAAAGAGGGGTTCCGCAATAAAACTGCTCGCGTCAGCTGCCTCGGGATGGAATCAGCTTGTCTCCTACGGTGGAAGAAACTCCGAGATGCTTCCCACCTGCGACATTGGAGTGAAGCAGGGGACGATTCTTGGTCCCTCTGAATTCAACCTTTATATTAATGACCTCCCAGCAAATCTTTTGGGACCAAGTACCCAGCCGTTTATGTACGCGGACGATGTACATGTGTGTGTGCGTGCCTCGGGCGGTCGTCCCTCGAGACCGCGACTGGTGTGGATGAGGCGACGTCGGTGTTGGCTGGGTGGCGCGACGCCAATCGTCTCATGCTAAACCAGTCCAAGACGCAGGTCTTGACGATCGACCTGAGCGGTAGCTCTGCAAATTCATCGACCTTTAGCTTCCTTGGAATCATCTTCGACTCACGCCTCTCGTGGGATCCTCACGTAAACACACTCTGTTTGAAGCTAGCCAGAGTTCTGTTTGTAATGAGGCGCTTGGAATTTTCCGTATCTCACTCTGTCTTGAGAATGGTATACTTTTCTCTGTTTCACTCACGAATGGCATATGGTATCGTGGTACGGGGAAATTCACCACATGTTCTTACGGTCTTCAAGTATCAGAAGAAAGCGGTCCGTCTTCTTGCACAAGTTGGGCCCCGCACATCTTACCATGATCTGTTTAAAAAGCACAGAATATTAACTTTCTACGCGACCTATATCTTGGAGGTGCTTTGTTGCACCCACGAGATGGCACTGCAGGGCAAAGTGGTATCTCTGGACCATGGGTACTCCACGAGATTTAAAAGTGACCTGGTATCAGAACGCTGTCGGCTGACCCGCTCTCTGCACTATAACTCCGGCGTAATTGGCCCACAACTATAAAACTGCCTCCCAGCCTCGCTGAAAGAAATGCCCTTGAGGCGATTCAAGGCGAGAAGCAAGGAATTGCTGCTGGACCTGGCTCCGTACTCTCTTAAAGACTTCTTATCAGCCGTGATAAGAAGCTGGATCTGTATCTACAATATTTATTGACACTGTTCTTAAATCTTATAAAAAATATGTTAAAATATATTATTATTATTATTATTATTATTATTATTATTATTATTATTATTATTAATATTAAAGGTGAACGTTGTCCAATTCTTGATTTCTGTGTTGTCAGGTATTTTGTTTGTCTGTTTCTGTTTTTGTTTAAGTAATTTGTCTATTGTTGTCGTTTTGTAGCCGTTATTTACTGCTATTTGGTAAATTATATGTAGTTCGTAATTATAGTCTTGTTGTGCCATGGGGATGTTCTTAAGTCGGTGTATCAAACTTCTGAAGGCCGACAGTTTGTGTTGGATTGGGTGGGAGGAGGAGTTGTGGATTATCACATCTGACGCAGTAGTCTTTCGGAAAATTTTAAATGACAAGGTTCCTGAAGGGCTATTACGGGTGATGGTGATGTCTAGGAAGTCAATTGATTGGTGAATCACCACGGTTTGATACACCGACTTGAGAACATCCCCATGACACACGATGGAAGACAGACGATGTAGGCTCCTACGGCTACAGACTTATGCATGGTGTTTTACAGATATCTATAGAGAGATATCTACTGTACTCGAACCTTTATTGATCTCGAGTGCCATGTTTATGTAGATGCAAATCAAACTTTACTAATTAATTACAAATAAATTCGGAGTCACTTCTCTTATTTCCGTTGTAGCGCTTTTTTGTTAATGAAAAGGGTTTTTTGTTTGAATAGTTAATGGATCTAAAAGGATTTTGTTATTTTATTAATTTGCATTATTCTTTCGGTAGTGCATCATAAGAGAATTAATATTTTGCTCCACTGATTTCGTAGTGATTCATCCTATTGACTTATTTACTGTGAAAAATGATGCATGCGACTCGTACACAATACATCGAGCAATACAATGTAATCGACTTAACGTAGGGTTAAACAGGGTCACCTGCCTTGAACAGGCAAATCTGTGCGGAGTCCTTGGAATGGACTCGGATCATATGGTCCTCGAATTATTATTATTATGAGTAATAAAACCGACTAACCGAGGTGTTATTAGAAGGAAGTCATTGACACTGTTGTGTCGATTGATGCATTGAAATCAATTCACACGTATTTCCTCTTCTCAAAAATTACTTTATTTAACCTTTACATCATAGGGATGTTCAGAAGGTGATATTCTCACCCACCTACAGCCTTCAGAGGTGTTAAAATCCATGCCAGAAAGACGTTACCATCATTCGTACCTGAGTAACAGAAGTAAAAGTGAAAAGGTGAGGGTTTCTGCATTCTAACGGAATTTTCGTCAACTTGTCTCGCGTAGAACGCCCTACTCTCACACTTTTCCTCTGCCGCCAACCAACCGTGCCAATCAATTTGTCATTTTTACCTTCACAAGTTGATTCGCTACAGTGGGTGAGCCCCTTTTTTTGTCGGGGACGACAATTTTTAAGATTCTTTACCGCGAATTTTCCTTAAAGTTATAATTGGACTTAAGCGGGTTTTCTAGGGGAAAAAATCAAATGATCCTGATGGAAGGACATCAGTTTAATTGAGAAAATTTATTCCTGGTGATTAACAACTTTAGCAATTATGTCTTTGCTTCTTTTAACTTTAGCCATTTAAAAGTCTTACTTAAGTTTCAGCCTGAAATTAAACGACGCTTCCACTTCTCTTTATTTAGATATTTTTAAAATGAGGAGATTCTATAAATTATTTTACGTGTTCAACTTTAGACATTCGACTGACCCACAACGAGATGGAATTTAGGGGGGAAAGTTCATCCTTGACATTGAACTCAACACGAAGCCGCGGGCCGAGCCCTTTTTAATATTCAACGGAACTCCTTCGACAGTTTTACCATTCGGAGGGACTGTTTGTATTATGCAAGATTGCTCTTGAATTTTGATAGAATTTTCACGTATTTTCATCACCGGTTTGTGAGACGAACTTCTCATCTCGTTAGTTCAAGGGTATACGAGCGCGTTGGGTGAGAAGGGAGAGGTTTAAATAATAATTCGCTCGGCAGTATGTAACAGCTACGATTCGATGCAATCGAATTCAAACGTAACATTCTAAAAACGGCGTTAGGTGACCCTTGAAAGGTGACCGCGAGGAAAGTTAAGTGATATCCCGCATCACGTGTCTCGCAGGTTCACGTGTTTTCGATTTTAGCCACGGAGAAGCGTTTTTCACAATTTTTGTCATTCATCAGCGATTTTTTTTCACTGTCAGCCTGTGAATGGCGATTTTCGTCAATTTTAGTCATGAGCGAATTGGTGGTTTCTCATTTTTAGCTGGGAATGATTCCTTTTTCTAAACTTTAGCTGTACATTAGCGCAAAGTACTTTACAATACTCAAGTCGCGAACAGGTGCTTTTTCCCAATTTCAACTGTGAATTAGCGCCTTATCTTAATTTCAACAGAGAATGACAATTTTTTCTCAATTTTAGCCACGAAACAGCCATTCACTTTCACCGACGTTTTGGCCGAATCTTCAACTGTTTGCCATGAATTAGTGCTTTTTTCTCAATTGCATCTCATCCATAAAAGTAACGGAGCCGATGGACGCGACCGGCTTGCGGAGCTCTGTCTCTGGTGGGCAAGCGCTCACTTAGGCGCAAAAAGCTTCGCACGGACTGTGACTGGACCGACGAGAGGCTAATCGAAACAGAGTCGACATTTTGAGGTAAATTAGTAGCATTCTACGTCCCCAATACCTTCTCTGCTACAGAAACTGAAACATTCTTCACAGTAATCTACAAAAGAGCCTCTTTCGAGCCGTTGATTTGCTTCCAAAAATCGTCTTTCTTCAATGCCGTTTAATATGGTTGTAGATATCCACTATGAGGCTCTTTTGGAGCCATTTTGTTTTAGAGCTCAGAAACCAATTTGTCAGTTTATTAGTAAGCCAATCGATGAATGACGCCTGACTTTTGATGTTCACTGTTAAGCGGCCCATACACTGCAATAAATATTGCGCAAAGGGTTTTACGGTAACATTGAACATCACAATATAATGTACAACTCATTTTATATTCTGTAAACATCTGCATGGAAACAAAGTGCCATCAAAATGCGTGAATTCAAGCCCTTTGATAATCGTCTGTCACGGTTTTCCTCGGATCATTGCTATACCCCACTCAACGCGACCCTGATTCTTACCGACTACCACATCAACCTTTGGGGCTCTTTTAATGCCAAAAAATGTTTACTACCTACGTCCTAAATAATAGACTGTGTTAATATTGAAAAAAATAACCGTGCGTAGATTTTGCTCACTTCAAAACCAAATTCCAGCGTTTGAAGACCCGAATTCATGTCAATGGTAATACACCGGAAGTTTTCGTTCCATCACCGACTCGTTTTACCATCGACTCATTCGACAAAAAAAAATCCAATCGATAAGTCCAAAAACCCAATTTTCCATCCGTAGCGTTTCGTGTAGCTTGTTATCTGAATGTTTTGCAAGCCTTTTGTTTTCATATCGCTATAATCATCATGTCCACTATATTGTCGATAATCACGTCCGAGTCTTTTTCAAGAGTGAATGGGATGGGCGAGCCCCAGAACGAGAATGAAAGGCACAGAGAACATGGCGAGATTATTCACCCGAACCGTTTGTAAGGGAGAATGCTATATACATATAAATGTGTTTTATAGATATTTACAGGGGATCTACTTGTACCTTTATCTATCTCGAGTGCCATGTTAAAGGGGTCCATACACGTACAATAATTATTTCGCGATAAATTTGTACAATAGGTGTTCGATCTTCTGTCGTCCAAATCTGCACTAACAGCACTGAAAGTACTAACCTTTTCTCATTTTTCCTCTGTTATTTCACATAATAACACGCGAGGTTACAAAATCTCGTGCTGCTCGGAGCAGTCCGGGACTGACAAACGAACGGAGCTAATATTTCATTTCCAGATGTCCATGGTTAAAAAAATGGGTTCTCCATTATTGACATCTTTCATAAATACACCAGCGCTCATGTGACGACTAATAGCGTTCCCCATTTACACAAAATTCTGCATTTGGGCAGTTCATTTCCACCCGTCTTCACTGAATTAAATCATATGTTAGTGGAGAAGACGGGTGGAAATGAATAGCCCCGCTGAAAAAAATGTCTTTTACCAACTGATGGTTACGATGATTCTGGTTCTCCCAGCCAAAGTCTTATTATAGGAGTTAGAAAAAATGTTGGAAATAGCTGCACAGTTTATTGAACTACCTATACGATTATAGTTGAACGCTTTTGGTACATCTAACCGTAGTATCAACGGAGTCAACTATCAAATACATTTACGTCAACTATCTGCAGTTTTTGTTCGTTTCTACCAGACTGAATGTTTATCGCTGGCAGACTCCACTGTTTATTTAGCCAAGCTTTCAGTAGATCATACATTGCAGGAACAGGCTAGGTCAACTGACATAAAAATGATTTCATGTGACAACAAAAATTCTGAACGAACTAAAACTATTGGGATGAGTAACCGAACACTTGCTGACTGAAAGAACGATCCAAAGGTTAAATCAACCAGACGTGAAAAATTTACCAAACAGATTGTGAAAATAACGGTCCTTTGGTAAGCGATGGCCGTTTGGTAGAAGAAGCTGATCTTGATTGCAGAAATGACCTTACTCAAGGTTTATTGGTCAAACGGTACGGTCTTTTTCACCAGACAATTAGCTATTTTAGAGATCTGGCAAGCAGCCCCTCCAAAAGGCACCCCCAAGCCTGGGATCCGATTTCATACTTTTCATTTCTTCCTCAACGGCTGTGTAGAGACCTTCTCGGTGATACGTGTTTCTTCATTTGCATGGAAGAGGATTAGGACATCACAAAATTCCTGCAGGTATAGGAACTGTAAGTTACATCGAATCATTGGGAGGTACGTGCACAATCATTGTACATTTTAGCATTATGCCATGTACATATATTGCTGTTTAGCAATATGTATTATTGTGTTACTTGCTTAACTCTTTGCGTAAACTCTCTTTTTCTTGTTTTATTTCAGTAGTTACGTTCCCTTCCAAAGTTGGATTGGGTTTGACAGTCACATACTCGAACGTTCTTTTCATGTTTTTGATTGGTCTCGAATAATTTCGTCCTAAAAACAGATCTACGGCGAGCCCCATCCCTAACGCGCTGAGTGTTATACCACAAGAGGGTATGAAATGGTAAGCAAGAGAGACCCATTATGAGATCACCCCCACCCAATTTATCACCCAGTAATTCATTTTTTCGTTTGTCTCTTTTACTTTTACACATAATTAGGTATGTTAGTTTGTCGTTCGGAGCAGGAAGTTGGGACAGATGGAGCAGTTCAGAGTTCAGGATTGACGTCACCTACAAAATCAGATGATTTTGATGACGCAGAAGAACGCTTTTTGGCCAACACCGGATAGTTCGGAACAGTTCAGAATGCCAAACGAAAAGGCCTATAATGTATGTAATAAATAATTAATATATTCTGGTTTTCACTTAGCTTTAATGAATGTAAATAATAATGTTTTTTAATTATTTTATGATCTTTCGCATACAATTTATTTCGTAAAATAAATTATTGGTTTCAGGATTGTAATTTGACTCTTTCATTCTTCAATACACAGAACTCACAGAAGAATCTTTCAAAATGCGTTCTTATTTCCAGAGTAGGTACTTTCAATTCTTTTCATAGAGACTGTTATTTCCGTCAATTATTAGTATTTTTGAACGCGGCAATACGTTGAGGAGAGCCTCAATGCCTTCAGTGGTCTTGACTTCATTTTCTTGAAATAAAAGTTCCTAAGTGTTTTGTGTTCATTTTTGGTACAAAAATGCAATTTAAGCAAATAAAGTCAAGACCCTTGAATACGCCGAGGCTCACCTTCACAAAACGTCGCGTTAAAAAATAGATTTAACTGGCATAAAAACGGGATAGATCAGCAAAAATCCTGTTCAAATGACCAGGAGGATTGTTAACTTTACCATAAGCGTTTATTTGGCTTAACCATATCCTCCAGCGAACTTGGAAATCTCTAGCAAATTGACCTAGCCATTCAAGTAACTTTAACCAGATTATTCCAAGCCGTCTAGCTGTTACTACCACTAGATTGGGTTATTTAGTGAACTTGTTTGGTTGGAAGTATCATCTGCTTAGTACATCGAATCAAGCGGGAAGAAAATATTAAATATAAACAAGTAATTCTGACCCTAAGAACCAAGTGAGTTCAATTAAACCATGAGTTGAACTTACTAGAATGATTTGGTTAAAGTTGCTTATTAATAGAGCAAGTTGTGCTCTCAGTCATGACTAATTCTGTGAAAATGAAAGAAGCATATTGAACTAAAAAATGATCACATTTACCATACAATGTCTAGTAAACTGAACACATGCATCTATGGTCAATTATGCTATAATCTTTTTACCAAAATCATTTAGTTAAATTGACCGACGTGGTTAGCTGTCTTAAAATTAACCAGACATTCTAGCTGGATCAACCAGATTCTGGTATACTATACCCATACATTTTTTTCAGTGCCGTTGCAGAATTTGTGCAAATGGGGAACGCTATAAGTGAAACGACCTTCTGGGGTATCCTTCAATTTTCAATTGGATTTACTTCAATAATTTTCTTTCTGAATCTGATTCTCACCTAGTATTCTCACTACCACAATAAACAAAACAAA
Source organism: Corythucha ciliata (assembly GCA_038030265.1). NCBI lineage: Eukaryota > Metazoa > Arthropoda > Insecta > Hemiptera > Tingidae > Corythucha > Corythucha ciliata. The sequence continues at coordinate 50,476,312 of CM075942.1, read as the reverse complement.
GCAAGTGGCACCGGTCAGATGTTACCCCAGATTGTTAGTTCATCTTAGCTAGGCAAGAGCGCTGCTGTATTTATGAAAGATGTCAATATTGTGCAACCCATCAATTTAACCCACAAACGTTCAATTTTATTATAGGTACAACCCCTAGTTTGCACAATATTTATTGTACGTGTATGGGCCGCTTTAGACACAAATTCAACTTTACTAATATAATTCGGAGTCACTTCTCTCATTTCCATAGTAGCGCTTTTTTGAGAAAGCAAAGGGTTTATTGTTTGAATAGTTAATGGATCTAAAAGGATTTTGTTATTTATCAATTTGCAATACTTTTTCGGTAGATGATCATAAGTGAACTGTATTATATGTTCCACTGATTTCGTCATGATTCATCTTATAGGCATAAATATATTTTTTGCGAAAAATGATGCACGCGACTTATTCACCATGCAAGACACGTTTTTCTCGATTTAACTCAGGAATCAGCGATTTTTTGACACTTTCAGCCAGTGAATTTTGGTTCCAGTCAGTTTTAGTCACGAGCGAACTCGCGTTTTCTCCTTACTTCGTTTCATACTTTAGATGTGCGCCAACTTCAGAATATGGCTTTTACTATATTTTAGTCCTGAATTTTAGCCGTGAGTTAGCAATTTTGTTCACATTCGTACATCGCCTCAATCAATTTTATTCACAAATTCGCGCTATCTTTATTTTAATAGCAAAACTATTTTTTTCTACAAGTTTTAATTTTGAACAAGCGGCTTATAAGGCAGAATTTCATCTTTGCATTAGCGCTTTTCCTCTTTCAGTCTCAAATCGGTGTTTTATTTTACTTTCAGGTAATTTGCCATTGAGAAAAACATATCAGCCCCTTCCACCCCAATTCGAGCCTCAAAAATCGGCCTCCGTTATTTGTGAACTTGCGGTTTTCAATCAATTTCGGTCTTGAAGTTGCATCGGAATACCGCGACTCAGCGTATTTTTTCAATTTGCGCCTCTTAAGGACCTACAGAAAGTGTGGATCGGCGTTTTTCGGTGAACATCGTCGGTACGCTATTTCTAAGAAATGGAGAATTAATGAAACACTCAGCTGTTTTTTACCGTAAGACTTGGGATTTTAGAACCGGTCAGTTAGTATGCGAGCTGAATATCTTTATTTAAACGGCCAAAACCGACAGCTTAAAGTTTGCGTGTTTCCAGCTGTTTGGTCACATAATCAAGTTCATATTGTGCGCGCTTGACAATTAATTGTATTTGTCGATTTTGCTTTTTAAGAAACTGAGTAATTCCGCTGGTAAAATCACCGGAAAAACTGGTTTTATGGCCTCAAATCTATTCGTGAACTACCTAACGTTTTCTTAACTTTGGCTGTGAGTGAGCGCTTATGCTTCATTTTCGCTTTGAATTTTACACAATTTTAGCCGCGAAGTATCATTATTTATCCCTTTTATCCGCGAGTCGGCGCTCGCTCCATTTTTTGCCTCAGAATGTGAATGCCACATTTTTTCTATTTTAGCTGCTAACGATGACTTTCAGCAAAAAATGATGCACGCGACTTTCGCGACTTTTTGCTCGGTCGCCTCGAGTTAGCGCTTTTTCTCAATTTTTGAGGCGTTTGTAATCTTGGCCTTGAATCAGAGGTTTTCTCAATTGTAGCCGCGAGAATAAGCGGCTTTCATCACATGTGTAGGTCCGTGAGAGTTCCAGTTTTTTCTACTCTACTCTTATCGTTAGCCACGCACCAAGCCTCCTTTTCGCGTTCCTGTACATCCAGGCCAAGCATCCAGGCGTTGTAAAACAAAAAAAAAAACTTTCTTTCCATCCATTTTCATGGGCCCCTTCTAAATGGTGTCCCGGAGGCGTGGTGCGCTCCCCTCGCTATCACCGCGGTAAGCTACTGAGAACTGAGTTTTAAGAAAAACGTCAAAGTTTACTCAAATTTCTTTGAGGGTTATAAACACGTATTAATGTATATGTATATGGATACCTACCTATTTATATTTTATTTGTATTTGTTTACTCCTGGTCCCTCTCATGACAATTAATTTTCAACAAGCGTGTTGAGTAAATTTTGAAGAAAAATGATTTATTTCTGCCGCTTCCCACTCAGAGGTGCGTCGCACACATTTATTTAATACCAAAGAATGTCATCCATTTCATGAAAACTCGGCATAGCTGATTGAGATGAATGAAATTCCAACAACCGTGGGCGTTTCGGCTATACTTTTTATAGGTCAAGAGCTACAATTAAAATGTAATAACCGGAGTGTGTATAAGCTCCACATTTTTCACCCATGAAGGAAAATATAACGTTCAGACATTATCATAAATCCAGGAGCGCGAGTAATTACTTATGCAAGCACGCCAACGCTCATTCCATTCGCCTTTTCACTCAATTATTCTCGATCTTTCGCATCCAGATAACTCCCTTCATCACAAACCCCACCTTTAAAGTCATACAAAAAACAGCGCCGAAGGAGTTTCCCTCATCACGTTTTTTACCGGCGTCATCAAAAATCAACTTCCTTCCCCCCTTCATCATCACCATCCACCCCTTTTTTCAGTCACTTTGATTTTAATTTAGACTCCGCTTATTTCTCCATTAACGCGGGGGATGGTCTCCGACCCGAAGGTAAAGATGAGACTTGAAAAAAAAAGAAGAAAAAAAAGCTTTTTATATCGTTCCATGACGACACGGAGCTAAAATTGGAACGAATTTTCAAAGGTCGGTTGGTTGAAAGGAGACTTGAAAAATCGATAAGGAGCAAACAGTCAAACGCGGTCGCTTTTCCAGGAAAAAATTATCAACTCGTAGGCGTCAATGATGTCTGAGAACTGAAGGGAAAAATAAAAAAATAATCGCGAAATAGTTAAACCCTAATTACGCTTATTTTCTATTCAGAAATCGGCTCTTTATAAAGTTGAAATGAGAGTACTTTAGACGTCCTTTTAGGAAAACAAATAATTTGTTTTGGGATGGGAAGCCACTCAAAAATGAGCTGGTAATATCCTTACTCATATAAGATCGAGCTCTATTAATTTTCGTAAAGGGACCTAAAAATAGAAATTCGAGATGAAAATTGTTTTCCTATACATTTCCCTAACGTTCCAAGTAGTTATTTTAGAACAAGCATCACACTTTTTGCGGCTTAATCTGGTTCAAGTACGTTACATTTTTACGCTGGAGTGACTTCCTTTTCTTCGAAAGTTATTTCGAATATAATTAGGTATATTTTAACGTTTATTTTTGTCCATTATATGACACCGATACCATTACCTTATTGAGTTTTCATCACGTTTTACCCTCCCGGGGAAATATTTGATAAAGAAGATCAATCTGGGGTAAAACCGTCAAAAGGGTATGCGAAAGCTTGCTAAAAAGTAGAGAAATCTATCAAACTCCTTCCATTGCACTAAGCGCGTTCCTCTTTTCTTAACTTAACCGCTTCTAAAAGGGGAATTCTCCATCAAAAAGGCTAAAATAAAAAGAGTGTCTGCGTGTAAAGTGGGTGGGTTGGTTATTTTCGCGGTGAGAGAAAAGGGGTTTGAATCAACAGGGTGAGTCAACGAATGAAGAAACTCTCTCTCAACCTCCTCTCGCCTGTTGCTTTTGACTCCTCTTTTTCAAAAGCCTCCTTCACCACCGCTGCCACTATCCACAAGGCATTATTCTACAACTAAATCGAAACCCGTTGTGCTAACCAAAGCCTGCACAATTCAAGCCTCTCCGTACAAACCAATAAGTCTAACGACGATAAAACTTTGCGGAGAGGATTTCACCTTTTTTATTTCGAGATTACCCGCGGAATATTTATCGGGCCGAGAAAGGCTCGATACAAGCCGCCTATCGACAGAATAATTTACGTGGCCAACTCATTACGCGAGTCAACAACTTCCCCCACACCACTGACTCTTCTAACAATGTCTGAGGTTAAGTTCTGATTCAATTTACTTTAATCACATTTAGCTAGACACATAATTGAAGTTTACCTTTATCTGAGACCAAATAAGGAACTTGCGCCTTGTTGTACACAAAGCGCGTTTATTACAATAATGGGTGCGGGTGGCAGGCCCATGCATGGTGGGGAAAGGGGAATTAGGGAAAACGCTGTATCGAAATAGTGACACTACAAAAATATTAAAAATACGCAGAAGGCAGAGAAAAGAAAACAATTCTGGGGCCTTATTACACGATAGCAATCAAATTTCGATTGCAATGTTGCTATCCATCAAAGAAACGTTGCTATTCGGCATTCTGCAATTTTAGACACAATGAATTTGAAGCAACGTTGCTAAGGAGTATTTCTTTAGTAGGTTATTATAGAAGCACCACCAGACTCTGTTGCTATATCGACAAATTCGATTGCAGTGTTGCTTTCATCTTTATCAAACCCCGTTATCATTGTGAATTTTAACTTTCCTCGGGCTATCTTTTTTATTCATGTCTGTCATGGGATAAGAACGTCGAAAGTTTATTATCTCAGCTCGCGCTGCTGATCTTCACCATTCTGACTTCCGGCGCAGCAGCTTGTGGAGGATCAGCCCACAGCGAGAAGTATTCTAGCTCGAAGTCTCAGATGAGAGTGTTGTGTGGTCGAGAAAGCCGCTAGTTCTGTCGTGAATGGTTTAGACGTCAGCATGTCCGCATGTCGGCATTTTCATCCATGGCATTCTCATCAAATTTTTCGCACTCATCTTTCGGGAATTTTCCTCGATCCTCGCCTCTCAATCGTCGTGAAGAGGCACGCTGCTGATTTCCCACATTACTCGGGTAGATTCTAGCTACTAGTGCTTGATTCTTCGTGGCTACTTGGGCGTGAGGATTCATAGTACGCCCCCGCAATAGACTGAAGAAACCGCACGTTTAGACGTGCTCTGTGATATGATCCTCTCTGCTGCCTTTTTTACATTTTTGAACTCTTCCTTAACGATAATATGAATAACAAGCTGTTGGCAATTCCATATAATTTATTATTTGATAGCAATAAAGGCAATTTTAATTTGAATTAACAGACGTTCAAATGCGTAGTTTATTTTCTTTCAGTGCATATTTAATGTCTTGGTCTCCTCCAGTGTAGTTCTACGGTTATTATTCCGAAGTCGATTTCCAATGTTGCTAAATCGGTATTCTCTAAAATTGCAATGCGGAACGGCAACAAACAGATTTCAACAGTTCTACCATAGCAACATTGCTTTCTAGGCAGCGTGATGTAAAAGCTTCGATGTTTTACAGAATAAGCCCCCAGTTCCATTCTGGAATTAAAGCGAGATGGGCCTTTTGAAAAATTTTGAAAAAAAGAGTAGAGATCTCGTCCGTGGAAACTCGCGGCGTAAGCGCTCAGCCAGTTATAAACTTGACAAGTTTATGACAAGAGGGCCCAAATTTCCAGATGGTTCTAAGAACATTTGTTAGAAAGTTAACTGAATTTACCACTTCTTTCGGTCTATAAGAAACTTGTCGATCCATAACACACAACGTTGAATAAACTTCCGATTGATCGTCATCCTCGAGAAGTATCCTATCCCAGACGTCGGACTGAATATATCGAATTCGTCAATTCCGTTGTTGGACCATCGGCGTTTAGAAGAAATTGAACTAACCTCGTCGGCCAACGACCAAGAAATCTACTCGAGAACGTAAAAAGTACAGAAGCCCAGAAGAAAGAAGAAAATAATTAAAAATTAAAATAAGCTAACGGAAACGTTCCAACGCTTTCCTCGATCCTCGTCCGCTCATGGTAATGGGGTAGGTGGGGGTTCCTGCGGTGGTTAACCCGTATGGCCGATTAAATTACTCAGTTTTAAAGCTCAAGATCCAATTTTTAGTTTGCTGATATAGTGTTTACTGGCCCAACCGTGGTGAGAAACGTAAAGTGAGTGAGGGACGTGGGGTTGGAATTCATATAGCCAGTGCCGATTGCCGAATCTCCCTCGGAGGGACAAAGGAGGAAATTTCCCCTATTAAAACGCTCACAGAATTGGAGTTATTCAGCAAATGGGGAGGGGGGATGTTATTAAAATACGCGTGATTTTCCCGTGTGTTGAGCAAATAACATCGTCTCCCCTCCACAACCAACCTAAGCATATCTTATGTCAATTACTTACACGGGATTTTTCATTACCGCGAGGAGACAAAACTGGCAATATCGTACCAAGGCAGGAACGAGGGGGGCAAACCGAGAGAGGGCCTCGAAAAGCTTACAGACGGAAAATAGGGATTTTTAAATTATGCATCATGAATGTAATTGATCGTAAAAAGAAGACTGTCGGACGACAATTTGGCTCCTTTCGACATTCCTTTATGTTCATTCCATACGACGAAGAGAACAGAACGTTTCAGGCACCCAGCAGTTTTTGTGACTGTAAGACGTGAAGATAAGCCTTACAGCTGAGGGGTTTCTGCTGGAGGCGTGCGGCCCTCTTTGCTCTCTCAGTTGTACATGGGACTAATTCAAGTGTATCAAAATCGTCCCTGGTTCAGTCGTGAATTACACCATTTTGTCCAAAACTGACTGGTTATTGATGACTACGAGGCTCTATCAGCTGTTGAGTTACCTGTTAGGTTTCCAGAACCTGTTAGCCATTAGGTGCCTGTCAAAGGGCACAAAATTACCAGTTTTGCGCTAAAAGCTCACACTTTGAGACCAAATTGGCCGTCTCTGGTAAAGTTGGTAACTTGAGTTACTACTTGAGGCAATGCATGCACTGGTGTGGTGTAAGTTTTCCCTCTGAACTGAATTGAAACATAAATGTTTATGGAGAGGACGCTGCACTACTAGTGTGTTGAATGGAAATGGCTATAAGAATATGCTTTTAAAATGAGACCCTTGCTAGCCCATTTTTGTTCTCTTTTTTAACCAACTCGCGAATGTTCCACCTTCGTTTTCGGTCTGCCCGTAGGGGTATGCAACAGCCCGCAGGACTCCACAGCTACAACCCCAGGGTGGGTAGCACTTATTAGTTGCCGCTTAAGCAGGGTTTCAGGCGGGTTTCCTCGACCCCTTCCGAGTCATCCCTCGCCTAAACTTCGCACATAAAATAACCCCAAAGCACTTAAGAATTCGGATCTGTTTTAAGGTAATTTCATGGATGAAATTTGGAAAAGCAAGATCTAACGTCACTGTAGAACTTCCTGAAGAGTAAAATTAGACTTTGAAATCTGAAGGGGTCGAGGAAACCTGCCTGAAACCCCCCCCCCCTTAATGCTGAATTTACTGCCAAATTGTTGGGCACTTTTTAGCACTTTCTGCGTATTGGTGGGAAACGTGTTTTTGTGTGGCGTGTAGTCTGTTAATTTCGTTAAATGGCAGGTCCGCAGCTATAATTGAGTAAAAGCAAACATTCTTGGATACAATTGGAAAAAAAATGAAAATGAAACGCTAAAATTGGTAAAATGCAATACGTATGCCAGATAAATGTTAATTTATCTTAATGAAATGTCAATGTCCCGTTGTGCGAACGTTAATTTCGCAATACATGTTTACGGCTCTGAAAAAAGGCTTTCTGTCCCCTGAGACATTAGGAGACTGCGCGGCAGCTATTCGCGCCGATACACCATCCCCCAACGTCGATCCCAGCATTTGGCCATAGCAAATATTTCCGACTTCTCGAACACAATCGAAACTTAACCCACTCCGGAGCGAGCAGATGTGGATGTATCGCCTCGGCGGGTCGTCGCCCCCCCCCCCTTTTTGCCTACGCTGACCTCTGAAGGAAAGAGAGAAACGGCAGATAGGCGATTTCGAAGTTCTCCGTTTATTTACCATCGCCCCCATTACTGAGAGATCCACTTCTGTGATTGTTTGGTTCAAGGTGAACGGTTTCCCCCCTCCAGTCTTTGCCCCGAACCACATGATCCTTTTCAAGAAATTCAAAAGATGTGTGCGTCTACGGATTTTTTATTTACTTGTGCGAGACCGCGGTTTTAATATTATATCATCAACGGTCGCTACAAAACAACCGGGAACCAACCAACCAATACATAAGTCAATAAAATTTAAAAAAAATTAAAATTAAACCACTATAACAAGCAATATGAGGGTCTTACCTCAGTCGTCGTCAGCACCTAACTGACCTGTGTGTTCCCTAGGTCCTAACTTCCTAGGAGGTAGGACCTAGGGTCCGCCGAACCTACTCCTTCGCTCTCCAGCACCGGTTACAAAGTTACCATATAAACAAAACCGAGTGCACTGCGGGAATACTCTTACAGGTCCTTACAGGCGGTCTTACTCTTACAGGCGGACATGGTCGACCAGCCAACCGGGACCAAATAACCGGTAGGCAATTCATATCAAACCACCGGGATCAAACAACCGGCAAGCTACTTAATCAAACCGGGATATACCAACCGATAAGCCACTCATATCCAACCGGGATCAAACAACCGGCAATCCCTTGAATTACAATACTCATTCCATTCACACACACGTGCACACAACAATTTACTTCGTTCTAAAGTTTTGACTTTAATACTCTAACCTAAATCTATCAAAATCAAACTGTGGTTGATGTGCTTCACCACTTAATTCATACATTGAATTGCTTATGATTGCGATAATTCCAATACTTAATTGATCCATGTAACGTGTATTCTAGGGTTTTTTATGCCGCAAGGCTTTTTCCCTCTACTCTTTTTTTGTTTCATCTTTTCTCCCCACTATCCTTTATTTTCGATGAAACAGCTTTTGTGTTTTTAAAAAAATAAACTTCATTTAGGTATTCGTTAGAAGGCAACAACATTTCAAATTTGTCATCGACGAACCCAACAACATTACCTTCTTACCTATTATTTTACTTTACGTAAAAACATTAGTCTTTGTGTTTTTTCGAGACTATAGGGGGTCCTCAAAGTGATTTCGCGCCCCAGGCCACGATAGGTGTATGTGGGTCATTGGTCACGGCACTCAACTATGAAAGCGATATTTCTTACAGCATCCCCCACTCTTACCTAACTGAAGAAGTTAACTCGAGCAACTCCTAACGATCGTTTTAAACCATTCGGGGAAACTGTTGAATAGTTTGGAACTTTTGGTCAGGATAAGCTTCGGCAGCGTAGTAGAAAGTTACAAAAAAAAATATTTGCATGCCGCAGGTTGGAAAGAAAACACGATACATTTCCGTTTAAAACGGATTATTAGGAGCAATTTTTTTAAATTAATGTTTCATTTTTTCACTCGTTAATTAATGAGTGTGTTTGAATTCAAAGCAAATAAGCCATTCGTGTGTATCTAAAGAGCCAAACACATCTAGCAATTGAAAGTCACTTATTGGTGGTAGACATTAACTTAATTGTTCTCGAGAAAAGGAGAGCGTCCGGGGAGAAACGGCAGTTTTAATTTCGTTTCATTTATTTATCTTGTCCCTAAGTAGCTCCCTTTTTACAACTCAGCCCGTTGTCGTTCCACAGAAGCGGCTGAAACTTTGTTAAAGGCGGAGTCATAAGAGTAATTGGTTGCTTGATTGTATCTCGCCCACTTTATGGTACTTTGTAGTGTATTCGTGCTTTGAATCAGCGTTGTTGCTTACCTATAGATTGCAAGCTTCTTGTGATGCTACAAGTTAAAAGCGCGTTGGGGTGGCGGGGTCAAACTCTAATTATTATTGGTGGGAAATCAAGGGGGACGAATAAGTAACATCATGAAGAGAGAAAATCAGAGGAGTCTGGACAGTTTTGTGGGTTTCAATTTATTAGAGTAGTGGTATGTCGAGACGACGGATTTTTTTCATCGATTTTTTTTTTTTTTTTCGCGAGGTTCTGGCAAATATAATTTACGCACGTGCGGAGGAGATTTGACCAACTCGATGTAGCACAGCGAGAACGGGCAGTCTGGACTGCCCAGTATTTTATTATTGTGTGTAGACTGTTGAGTGCTTAATCAGTTCAAAAATCCTACGAAATAGGGCGATTTCTCTTGGAAAATCGTTGTAGATTGGCTGTTTTAGCCATTTTTGTGGTCAAAGTAGTGGTTTTCGTATCTTCTAGTTTTCTCATTATCAGCGTTGCAATCAAAGGTTTTATGCGCTCTTTGAGAAAAGGAAAGTAAATAAACGCTAAAAGATTTACAGCCAGTAGAAGTCAGGATTTTTATTAAATGCAATTTAGAAGATGAAAGGATATTAAACAAGGGGCCAGGCGTACAAAAAAGGAGTCTCATTTTTCTTGTCTCAGGAGACTCGTATTATGTTCTTTGGAAAGAACATAAGGGGAAGACGCCTTTTCGTGTCTCGGGGGTTATTTTATACTCCTTTGCCTCTTCGCCCACCTGCAGAATTCTTAAAATAAGAGTTTTCGACCCGGTGAAAAGTTTTTCGAGCTGTTGGGGAAAAGTTTCTCGCACGCCCACCGATTTCTCGACGCTCTGAAAAGGGTGTCTCATATATTTGAAGTTGAAAATGATAAATTATTCGCCGGTTTTCGCTTCCTCACGACGGGATTAGTGTTGCATTTTTCAAAATCGTCGCCTTTTCTTGTTACATACCGGCCGGGTTTATTAGGGCCCTTCTCTCTTCACCACTTCGCGTCGGCTGTTTTTACGTGCCCATTTCAACGAGACACTTTTGGGGTGAAAAATTTTTATGAAAGAGTGATGGTTCTGTAGAAGGGATAATAGATGGGTGAGGGGGGGGGAGTAAAAGAAAAAAAGGGTTCTTCATCGAGGGAGCTGGCCCAGGGCAATGCCTGCCTGGGTACCTATTTTATTGATCAAACGTACTCAAAGTGCGCCTGTCCCTGAATTTTCCCGACCCCCCTTTCCCGATCATCCACACCGCATTTTCCGTTTGTTAGAGTGGGCGAAAACACCTCGCGCTTTATACTCGGCACCGCCACACAGTGGCCTGCCTAAGCGCGAACCGAGTGCCGGGGCCTGCCTTCCATATAAAACCCCGTTTTCCGTCGGGGTGGTGGTTGTGTTTTCTTCTTTTTCATTTCGTTCCAACCCTCCCCAGCCCCCGGGCCACCCACTTGTTGATACCGCATCGTCCCCGCCGCCTTCTCATGTAAAAAACACCGTTGCTGCCGATTGCTGCCGACCCACAGGTAAAAAATTCTCGTTTTTGTTTTGTTTTTAGCATTTCAGTGCGATGTTTGCCAACCACTCTCGATTTTTTTTATGAGTTTGGAGTTTTTTTCCCCTGAGCCCTATCCATGTTTACAAGCCTTTCTATTTCTACTCAGCAAATAGTGTCATTTAGACATAAAAAACAAAAAACAACCTAATTCGTGAGTTAGGGTAATGATATTTATTCTTGTCGACTTTTGACCGATTAATTAGACTTTTCTTGTCAAATTACTGCTTGGAATTCAAAATATACTTTTTTATAAACAGCTGAAGGGTGGGTTTACCGCTGCAATTATCTGTTAGCTAATGCTCCGGTGGTTGCTATCGTTATTTCAGCCAACTTCAATTGTTGTTCCAAGAGAAATGTCATGATTGATTAACCATGGCCCTAAAACCAAGGAAGCTATGCAAGCAATGAATTAATTTAGGCATAATAATTCGAAAACAAAAATAATTAATATTCATGAATTAGGCCGGAGTAAATTCCTACGTTTTTATTGCGTCTCTCCCTTAATTTTAATTCTTGGAATTCCTTAAAACATGCCGAGGCACTCTTCTACTCTCAAAAATGCTCGATACTTGGTGAAATTTTAACTGGCAAAATGCTGAGTATTGATCGAGCCAGTCGAACTCGTTGAATTTTCGCCTTGTTGCCCTCCGAGTAACATTTGTACCAGAACTTCAGGCAGTAAGAGTGTGGGTTTGATGATGAGGCCAAAACTGATATTTTAAGTATAGGTATGCAGAAGGGATAAATTTTACTTTTTTTGTTCTGCATGTATGACGCCAGCCTGTTGATCATTTGATTCCACACTGGGTTATCCAGCAGCAGAGTGAAACGTCCACACGTGGGGTTACAGATTAGAATCCCCCCCCCCCCTATGCGTTGTTTAGTGCTCACTCAAAATGTCCACCCATAAGCTCTAAAACGTTGCGGTTTATGAGACGTTTGACTGTGACTGCTGATGAATTAATGCCTTCACCCCCTTCACTGCAACATCATAGTGGGACACAACATCCAATTCACAAGCATGTCAAGTTTTCCCCTTACAGTTGGAGCGACCGAAAGCAAATCATGTAATTTAGAGCCAATTCAACCTCAAAATATTGTTCTTCCCTGAATTTATGCACAATTCAAATTAATTCCACTGGTTTGTTTTATAAACCGCGTCACACAATCGTGCAGAAGGACAGCGTCCGTCCCACCGTGCTTTATGAATCACACATCGCCTCTGCCTCCCATCAATCGTTCGGTCAATTCAAACTCATTTCCGCCGGGGTGAAAATACCTCCTCCCCCGTCCTTGGTTGAACCTAATTTTTTAGCTTGCCGCTCAACGCTGTGCCCTCATGACAACTGTTCATTGCTCCGCGAATGCAATTTCACTCCTATAATTCGCGAGGAGGCAAAGCAATTTCAGTTTGTAATTAAATTGTCAAGAGAGAATCTCAAAATGGATTAAATCCTCTTATTTCTGGACCCCTCCGACTCATCTTCTTTACGGCCACAACTGAGTTTGTATACAGTTTGGTACGGTTTTATCACAAAATAAATTTTTAGCTCAAAATACGTGATTAGGTACATAACTGGTGGAATCATTGTATTCAATCGTGCAACAGGGATCTGGCTACGCCACTGAAACCACTAGGGGCTTATATCGGCCAGATAAATGTGCTGATAACGTGTGAGCTTTAGGCCTGTTACACGACTGCCTGATGGACAAGCCGTAATGACGATCAGTCACTGTTTATGGGCCGTATTCAGAAACCAACCTTAACCTTTACATCTCCTTTAAGCGCTTCAAAACAGGGGGGTGATTCTGTAACTTGCTAAATTTACGTGTCGTAAAATGAAAGAAGGGTGAGGGGAGATACCTCGTTGCCATGGTTTTTACGATACCTAGTGAATTAAACTGCGGAATTTTCACGCGAGAACGTGTGGTCTCGAAGAAAAAATAATGAATTCTTAACAAATGTGTGGAAAAACCAAGGCAACGGGGTACATCCTCTCCCCCTCCTTCCCAGTTACGACACGTAAATTTTGCAAGTTACAGAATCACCCCCCAGATGACATATTTTTATAAACCATCACATTAGTCCAGTAAAATAAGAAATAAAAAGGGGGGGGGGCGTGTTAGATTCGGTAAGATTTCAGTGTTCCTAGGAATATCCTTTTCCACCCGTCCGCCCCAAATTAAATCACATTTTGATGGTCAGGACGAGTGGAAAGAGACAGTGATAGTGACAGTTAAAAGTTATAGAACAGGCCCCCTGGTTGCAATAATTAGGGTAGATGATTTTTTTTTATGTTGTCTGGGATGGTGCAGGTATGACGTGTTCAAATTGTTGACCTCGAAAGACATCGGGATCACCATGGAATTCTCAAAAAACCACAAAAATGTGGGACTTTTTGGGGGTTTTGGCTCTTTCACCTTAAACTAGCCATTTTTCGGTTGTAGCTTCGAAGTAACTTTTCAAAGTTGAGCAAATTTCTGAGAAAACCAGCCTAGAGCGGGTTCTAAATGTATTATCATTTTCAAGATACAGCTCGTCAAATTTAGACAAATTTGTCAACAGTCCAAAATGCTGTCTATGGTTATTCGTTTTCGTTAGCTGTGACATTGTAGAAACCTTTAATGATCATGATAGTACTAATTATTTTGCTAGACTAGACTGAATCCAAAAAAATCCATTGGATTGAAAATCCATCCATTTCAAATTTCAGAGAGAGCGTGAAACAGTGCTCTCAAGCAAAAAGTCAAATCGAGACGGGAAAACAAGACGGGAGTCAATCCTAAGATCCCCAGGTACCCTGCTTTTGAACGTGTCGTATAAATCGTGAGATATAATCACAGAATTTGTGGCGTATATCTTAATAAAACGGCAAGGCCCGACGCGACGCCTTTTGTGGAGCCTGCCACATGCTGGAAGACTTGCAGCATACTTTTATGAAATGCTCTCGATTCGCCTCCGATACGGATTTTCGATCATCTGAGAGAGATCATGCTGAACCAAATACATATAGTGCACACAACACAAATTGAAAGCCCAGTAAATTCCATACAGCGTTCAAGTGTCGCCCATAAGTTGAATATCTAAATAGTGTTGATTTCCGTGTATACCCATAATATTTATATCGATAGATATTGTAAAAATAACATCTACCACTGAAAGCCCAAATTTCACCGGCTTTCGACAGCTATAATTTTCTCTGCTATGGTGAATGTGACAGTCACCGTTAAGTCTGGGCTTTCGGTATAGGATTCGGGCTTTCACATTAACGTGTATAGTCACTGCAAGCCCAAATGCCCCCCCCCCACCTAAATAGTATATTATGCACATGGGTCGCAAAGAAATTATAGGGTCGCGAGCCGCAAAAGATTGAAAACCACTACTTTATAGGACGAAATACGTATAGCAAAATACTCCCGTGGTGGGGTCCATAATCTCCTTATTTTCTATATAATTTCGAGATTTTTCATATCTCCCGTCGCCTGATCTGTTCAGTCAGGTTCAAAAATGGTTGGGAAACGAGAAGAGCCCATTGAAATTTTGATGAGTTCAATCACTGCAAGGACTCATTCCGAAAAAAATGTCTAATGATCCTGCTCCCTCCCTACTCTTGAAGATGGCTTCCTGCGCCTGTAAGAAGGGTTGTACCAATGCACGTGGGTGCAGAAAAACCGGCCTCAAGTGTTCTATGCTCTGCATTAATTGCAGTGGCGAGTCATGCGCATCGACTCGTGGATTTTGACTGTGTAGATATAGAAGAACCCACGGATGTAGAAGGCGATACGGAAGACATTTCGACATTTCTTATAGACGACGTTACAAGTGTCAAGGAGACGCGTCTTCTGTCAGGCTCTTCCAAGAGATAAAGGGTGGATTGAAATATATTTTTTATTACTTTTGACATCCATGCTATCATTTAGTTGAAATAGTGCATTACTTTTCAGTTTTCAGTCCTGAAGTATTCGTTTATCAGACATTTTCAATCACAATTATGCCATTGATGGATGAGCTACATGCGTTTGTGATCTACTTCCTATAAAGGACGAAATGCTGAAAACTAACTATACCTAATAGTTATCGAAACATTGGTGTTACAGAAGTTGTCCTGGTCTTTTGTGAGAACGACCGTTAAACGAATCCTACATGGTCACGAATAACGGAATCCGATAACATTAATTACAGCCTACTACGAGTAATGGCCGTACCAGATAATACAATTAGGAACTACTTCTATCAACAATGCATATTGATCAATATGTAGTTACGGAGCTTCTTGGGCGACAGTTATCGTTTTGCCTTCTCTTTGTTGGAACGTTTAGCCTAAATCTGAAGGCTGTGTATCATGTTGACCACTAAAATGATTCCACGTGGTTACAGATGATGAAGACATGGAAACATCAATATTATTTGTCAATTTTGAAAAGTTATCGTATATTTGACGGTCTCTATCTTAGATACTGTGATACCTCCAGATCCCGCTTTGGACTAGGATATGAAGGAAATTTTATCTGCTCTGAAATGTTACTTCGCAGTCACAGCCGAGAAATGGCTCCTTAAGCAAAAAAAGTGGCTAAACTAGAAAAAAAATCCAAAAATTGCGCCGTCTTTCCCGAATTCAAGGATGATCCCGAGGTTTTTCGAGGTCAACAATTTGAACACATCATACCTACACCACCCCAAACAATATGAAACAAAAAAATCATCTACCCTAATTATTGCAACCTTCGACACCTTATTTTACTGGGCTACATTTTTCAACTCCTTTAGTTAAGGCTTTGTAAAGGTGGGTTTCTGAATACGGCCCTACGACTCTTTACTATTTACTATTGGACAATATCCTCTTTGGATTATCAATTTTTTATGTATTTTAGAAAAATTTAGCAAATTTACGAGATGGGCTGCTATCCCCACGCCATTACATTTCATTCCATGGTCGAGAAACCTCTCATTCGGAACACTATTGACGACTTGACGGAGTTAATGAAGATATTGGAGCATGTTTGATAATTTGACACCACTTATTTGGACGATTGCAGACAACTTTTGAAGTTTGCATAGTGCTTTAGGTTGTTCCAGCGCGTGCTCCGTGAATTCAGAACGTTTATGACGATTCAAGAGCACTTTTGACGATTTCATAGAGCTTTTTTGATACTGAAGGACACGTTTGACTATTCTTGGAGCATATTTGGTGAACTAAGAGGATATTTTTACAGTTTTAGAGTACATTTCATGATTCAAGAGTTCATTTTTACAATTCCAGAAGGCTTTAAGAAATTTTGAAACTATTTTTACGATTTCAGAGTGCTTTTTAAAATTTCTGGAACATACTGAACGATTTGAGGACACTATCGACGGTTCCAGAGCACTTTTGAAGATTTCATATCGTTTGTGGAGATTTTAGAGCACTCTCAATGGTTTTCGAGAACTTTTGTGTTCTATGCAGAGATTTTAACAATTTCAGATCGTTTTGATGTATGTTCGAGCACATTCGATGATTTCAGAGCACGTTTGACGGCTATTGGGCAGTTTCGGTGGCTACAGACTGTTTTGGACGATTTTATGAACATTTTTAATGATTCCAGATCTTTTTTGACTATGCCAGAGTACTTTTGACAATTTTTGGAGCAAATTTTTGATTCAGAGCACTTTTGAAGGTTTCATGACTTCTTTTGGTGATTTTCTACCATTCTTGATGATTTCAGACTACCTATCGCCATTTCTGTGCAAGCAAGGCGGTTTCTCAGGATTTTTTAAAAAAAAATTCAGAGCACTATTAAACGATTTGGAGGCACCTTTGACAGTTTAAAATCACTTTTCAAGATTTTTTAGCGATTTTGGTGATTTCCATGCACTCGTCACCATTTTTTAGCACTATTATGCATTTTACAGTGAATTTAACTAATTCAGAGACTTTTTGGCGAGTTTTATTGCGCCCTCGATGATTTAAGGCCTATTTTAATTGTTTTATAGTGATGCTGTAGAAAATTCTACAGCACTTATGACAAGTTTTAGGGAACTTTCTACTATGTCAAAGTGCTTTTTCGATTAATTCAGTGCACATTTCTACCGTTCGAAGGCAATGTTGAAAATTCGGTGTTTTTTCGACAGTTTCTTCGAAATTTTCATTATTAGATGAATCAGAAAGCAGATTCAACGAATTCACAACAGAAATTTTGACGATTTTAGAGCGCCAATTATGATGTTCCGAGCAGCCCATCCGATGATTAATAGAGCCTTTTAGATAAATTTAGTGCACATTTGACAGTTCGAGACCAATTCCAATGATCTCGGAATTTATTTAACGAATTCAGAGAACTGATGAGATTTTGACTATTTCAGGGCACTTCTTGATTTTAGAGAACTTTTAAGCTTATTCAGCGATTAGAGAGCGCTTTCAATGATTTTTGTAGCACTATTTGATGACTTGAACAGCATTTGTAATGGTCTGTAGAGCATTTTAGACGACTCCAGAGCTATTTCCACTATTGCCAAGGGCTTTCGGCGAATTTTAGAACCTATTCGCCGAGTTTTGACCACCTCTTGGAGGTTTTCATGGGGCACCTGACGAATTTAGAGCACTTTAAACAATGGGCTCGTTGTAAAACTATAAAGCCGCCTTTAATCGACAATTGATAAAGCTGGCCTACTTTAGGAGATATCAGAGCATTTTTGGTGATTTCCTAGCATTACGCTGACGATTTTCAAGCAATTTTGAAAGAAAATTCAGCGACATCATTAAGATTTTCGGGAATATTTGATGATCACAGAGCACTTTTCTTAATTTCCGAGAAGTTTCCAGGGCAAGATAATTTTTGTTGATTAAGGCTTGATTTCACCAACATCTTAAACAAAGAACAAAAACTAATCACACAATGTAAACACTTGTATCAGAATTCATAATATGGGTCGCTATCGGCAAGTGATCACGATCAACTTTAAACGAGATCAATTTTGTTGGTGAAAATGGGTCTAAAGCGCACTATTTTCGATTGTGGTGCCCTTTCGATGATTTTTCATTGATTTTAACGACTTAAGACTTTTAAGAGTACTCCTGGCGAGAGAGCTTTTGACGATTTCAGGGCTTCTTTGATGATTTCAGAGCAGTTTTGGTGGCATCAAGGAACTGTGAACGATTTGTGAAAACTTTTAACAATTCATTGTTTTTTGATGATTTAAGAGCTATTTTGTTGATTTAGGACCACCCTTGAAAATGTCAGACCCAAATTTTCGATTGATGAGGCTAAAAGAGTTCATCCGGTGATAATTTAAGTCCCGCTTCCAAGTAATTACAATGTTTATTTCGGTGTACAAGGCTTCTCAAAGCCAAAGGCATCAGCGTAGACAGTCTCGGGGTCACCTGATCAGTATAGCTAAATTTCCAGAATCTGAAGCTCAATCACCTTCGTCTGGGACTGCGTCTCAGTTTCCTGGTGGTAGTCAGAGTGTGGTGGGGAAGGATTATCTTCACTATCGCACGCAATCTTTATTTTTACTGACTTGTCTATCAGATGTGTTGCCACGCTGTTAGTTCCTTTTCTTCCAGTTGAATTTGTTACCGAAATGAGAGAAACATTGCCTGGAACACCCTTCCACTGTGACGTGGGGTGGACGCGCGGGGATGCCAGAGAGACGAATAAGGTTCAATTTATTTACCAGTTTAGGGACCGAATATCTAAACTCTGGGGTTTGATTGGTAATTCCCTCATCAAACTGTCACAGATATTGAGTTTATATTATAGCCATTTCCAGCCCAATTTGTTATTTTATGAGAAAACAAAGCCGTTTGCGCTTCTTGTTCCACGTCGTAAGATCGACCGAAAGGCGATCATCGCCTACATTATGTTAGCTCATAAAGACACTCGAGGACTGGTGACAGCAGACGAGCGAAATTTCTATGAGTGTATGTCAGGAAACCATAAATTTCACCTTGATGACCTTGATTGGTTGAAGATTGTCCCTATAATTTTATTGTATTCACAACATGTTGCACGCACAATCGTCACGTTCTTCTTATAGGCTCATTAACTGCGTCACCATCTTCAACAAAAAAATATTATTCAGACTTTCCATAATGCTTAGGCTTTTCTTTCCCCATTTTATTCACAGAATAAAGTTAAAAAATTTCCATGAAAGTTTTTTTTTCTCCAAAAGTATGATCGCCGTATTTCTACTCCCTCCACCGCTATACTCGCCTTAAGACCTTTTCAGTCTGTGGACCTCTTTATTTCTTAATAAACCATAAATCCTATTGAAAAACTCCTCATCTCCCTTCATAATAGAAAAGAGGAAGTAATATTAACGTAGTTATATTTTATGCAAACAATTACTCCGCTGCCGATCACTTCAAACTACCGTGATTGACGTCTTGTTTCTTGAAAATCTTTTAATTGGCAATCGAGATCGATGCAAGTTAATTTCAAGAGAAGAAAAATCTCGTTAAAGTTATTATACTAGTTGAAAATAATTGTCCTTGTAGGGAACGTCATTGAAAGCAAGTTGCTGATGATGGGGGGGGGGGCTTCTTTTTACCAGACCCTCATAGTAAATTCAGAGGTGCATCGACTTAACGTAAATCCCTGTATTCGTAAATTTTAACAAAGTTCCTTTTCTCGCGAGTTTTAATTATTAAATAGTAAAGGGAAGGAAACAATGGAGTCGTTTGACACCTTCTACAAGGGTGTACGCCTTTCCCCCTACTTAAAGTAACAGTCTCGCTCGCATGATCGGGGACCGTGGGAAATCGACCTTTTTTCCAAATTCCGATAAATATGAGGAAAAAGGGGAAAACCTCGAGGCTATTCTTCCGTGCTCAACTATACGTTTTCCTTTCGTTTCTGTAGTTTGTACACCGTCACTTTAATTTCACCCTTGTCTTGGCGAGAAATGTTCTTTATCGCATGTTGCTTTATTTTTCCCCTAACGAAACCAATTACAGCTATTGCGAACGAAACGGGACGTAATTTTCTGAATAATTGACAAGGTGAACAGCACGTAAAATATTAATCACCTTTTTTTTTTTAGCCTCCTATAGAACCTGAAGAAATATGAAATTTCCTAATTGTTTACAGGAGCACTGAAAAATCACGTTCTCCATGGATTCATTAAACTATTTTAGTCATTATCGAGCATTTTTGCCCACTTGAAGCGCTATTATAAACAGACTTGTGCTCATCTGTCCCGTCTGTTAGTCGTAAAGTGGCTTATTGTCAGGGTCGCCCTTTGGTCCGAGCGTGGGCGGCCCGCCACGCCGCCGCCGCCGTGGTAGAGTGACTCCGAAGAGCTTTCCGTTCGTGGTTTGTACAACTTTAGGCGTGAACTAATGATTTTTACAAGCTTTCAGCCGCGTGAGGACCTATACAGAAACATGAGATTAGCATTTATCCACATTTTAGCCGTGAAGTTATCTTTTAAAACCCATGAATTGATCGCCCCCCCCTCCAAATTTTATTGGCCGCAAATGATTGTCTTTCATAAATAATTACAGACACGAAAAGCGATTTCTCTAAATATACTCACGAATTAGCGCTTTTTCTCAAGTTTATCCGTAAGTTCTTAAGTTTGTAATGGTCCTCCGTGAACCGGGAATCACCGATTTTCCTCAATTTTGGCCCGGAGGTTGCATCAAGAAACCATGAATCAGCGCTTTATATAAATTTCTGTTGTCAATGAGGGTTTTATATTAATTATAGTGAATTATCAAGTTTTCCACTTATTGAGCCATGGACTTGCCCCATTGAACTGTCCAATAGCCGATTTCTCAGTTTTAGCAGCCTGAAGACCTAGAAAAACTGGAGATTGGTGAATTTTCTCAATTTTAGCCGTAAGTTCTTAAGTCAATAGCGGTCCTCCGTGGCCTGGAATTCGAGCTACCACGAGTCAGCCCTTTTTAGCAATGATTTAGCTACGAATGAGGGCTTTATCACAATTTGAGCCGCGAATAAAAACTTTGTCTAATTTTTTAGCCACGGTGGTCTGGCCCCACGAACTAGGAGGTAACCACGACTCCAAGGCTTTACGCCGGTTTGTTCAAGCTTGGGCGAATTTTCTAAAGCGACTGCGAACGGCGGGTCTTGTTATACAGCTGTTGGTCCCTCTCTCGCCGCTCTGGAATTGGATATCCAATTCCAGGCTAGAACCATCAATTTCTGTCAATTTTCATCAGATATACGTGAAAAACACACTCTTTAAACCTTTTTTATTTCGTTTTCTTACAAAGAAAAAGGATGGTTGGGCAAAATATCTTAACAGAATGGTTGAAGTTGGGGAGCTTTACAGCGCTTATCACGATGGCAATGGTAATTTCCATAACAATGGTAGGTCTAAACAGGGAAAAGGAAAATTCGGATAATTCCTCTGTGGGACTTTGAGCATAGCCGGTCGCAATTTTCCAGTCTCCCACTAATTGGACGGCCTCGTAATTATGATGCCGAAAGTTAATTTTCACATCATTGACGATACGCGGTCTTCCGGTCCGCACGCGGAAAAACTATAGTAATAGGGTATACCTCACCGACGTTGTCATGGTTTTTTGGTGAATGGACCAGTCCACGCGGTAGTTCGCATTCTGTGTGGGTCAATAAGGCCTTTGTTGGTACGAAATGAACTTAACGCGTATAACGCAGAATTTTGATCGAAATTACGTTAAGATAGCTTTCTGAACATCAAAGGAAAACTGACCTCCCCTTCCACTCAAACCATCCACGCTCTGCAGCTAACAAGTCTCTTTACCCATGGAAGTGGAAATCGTCAAATCGATCAATCGTCAATTTGTATGAGCTCGGACTTCAATCACAGTTTCTCTCTCTCTCTGAGGTTGTTAGATACGAGCCTCTGTGGGGTAAACATTGCTCAAAGAGAGACGGAGGTTTAAAGCGGCGGTCGAGCTAGTTTTCTAATAAATTTGATACGCTTGACGTGTAGCGGCGGTGTGGCCTGGAATTGACGGGTATCTCCCCGATGAATATAAAAATATATCTATTTCCTATGAGACGAATGAATGGAGGCGTCATAAGATTTAACGCTCTATAGTCTGCTGGCTATACGTGTTACGCTCAGTTCTATTTACCGAAAAAAATTGAATTAGAAACTCTGAAGATCATCTGTTCTCCTCCGTGTAGCGTCTTGTTCCTCTCCTCGTCAATTTGTCGTTCTTTTGTGTTTTTATTTCATCGAAGACAGTAATTGAGTTTCGAGTTGTTCACAACTCGATTTACTAAGCGAAGTCTTATTCGATTTAAACGCAATTTTTCATTGATTTACTTTTTTTTTTTTTTTTTTTTTTTTTTAGTTGGTATGCCGGCGACAGCCATGTTCTCGAACTTCAAATCGCGGGTCGGAGGCGGCGGAGCAGGACCGCAGAGCGCACTGGACCACAATCCCATCGCGCAGTATTTTGAAATCGGCCGGCAGGTCGCGTCAGCGGGACCGGAGCTTGTTTGGCGAATACACGACGGTTTCAGGAAAAACGATGGAAAGGTGAGTTCTGTGTGTGTATTAGTGGTGGATTGGTCGGACGGGGTGGGGCGGGATGGTGTCGTGGTTTAGCTCTTTTCATCGATCTCGTCCGTGATATTTCTTTGAATAATTAACGTGAGCCGCTGTGTGAGCGTGTAAGCGTAAAATTACGCTGGGAGGAAACTACTTTGGTATAAGTTACTGAAAAATTGATTTCACTCGAAAGAGAAGAAATTCACTTTATCGGGCGGGTTTCATTTCTAAGATCAGAACGTAAAGGAAATCCACCCAATTCGAGATTTCATCTCCAGCTCAACATCATGCTGAGTAAATCAACTTTTGTTTCCAGGTTGCCTATGGTGGTGCGGAGGGAGGGTCCAGATAAGAGTTCAGGTATAGAAATCCTGAGAGCATTGATGCAATGTTAAAGTGCTCTCTCGTATAGTTTCATGGAAGAAAAATCAATATTTGAAGTAACACAGTCTTGGGTGTTACATTTGAACTGCTGACTCATAAGTAGGCTTTAAGTACTAATTTCTACATTAAAATACTCGTTTTTAAAGCGCACTGCGACTTTTCACCTCATATAAAAGCTACTCAACGCTCCTTTCTAATTTATGCCTCACATAAAAAGACAGTTTTTATCGTCATCCCAGATTTAATAACAGAGAGTTCCACTAGTAGAAACAGATAAGCTTCCGACTGAGCATTCAGTAAAATGCTGCAATTGGATTATTCTCTCGGTGCTTTCCTTTTACCGCGGCTCTTCATTACACTTTTCCAACTCGTCGAAGCCCCCAGAGTAACACTATAAAAAAACAAAAAAAAAAAACGTGGAAGTAAAACGTAGAAGGCTACCATTTAAGGTGATCCCCTAGAATTTCTTTTTCAATGGCCAAACTTCTGTTACTGTTTTTGTAACGGATCAATCCAATCGAATAAAAGTGAACGTTGATTGCAGAAACAAAAACTTTTATAAGATAGATAGAGTGTAGGACTTCATCCATCTAGTCTCGTATGTGAGGCTCCCTCGACCAAGTGACTGCAAAGAAATAAGCATTGCGCATTGCGGTTTTTACTGATTCAAGTGAAATCTTGATACACCGAGTCAATAGTATCCCCATGTCATTGCGTTTGAATCAACCACCCAAAGTATTCCGAAATGAGCGAATCGCTTTGTCTATCGTTCGGGCCGATCCCCAGAGCGGTCCAGCAATGTATACTCGCGAGTGAATTTGTATCTTTAATTGAATACAGGGCTGTCGATTGCTCGGCTGCTGCAAGTGGGGGAATTCATGTGACCCCTAAAAAGAGACCAAGAGGCCAGAACCTCATGAAGATCTCTTTCACGATTCTTCGATTCCTTGGGAACGAAACTCGACAATGCGCGGTTCGGTCTACTTTTAATTTTCTGCCAAATTAGGGGATTTTGGAGGACTGGATCTCGTCGCGGTTCATACGAGATACGAGTCCTCAATTGGGACTCAAGCGTGGCAGTTCTTGGTCACAACGCATCCAAGTGAGCTTTTCATACCTGTCCAGTGATGTCCGCCTGTGTCGAGGCTTCGCCTTGCTGGTGTTGCAGTGTTTCAAGGCTACCGATCACGTGGATATACTATCCGTTAAAACATTCCTTGAGCCCATAAAACTGAGCGAATGTTCAACGGCAGCATCACTGGGGAATTCCCTCAAATGACAAGACAAACCTCTTGAATTTGTTTGGGCATTAATGATGCCGAGATTTGGGATGGAAAACTTTTCCTCTGACTCCATCGGACCACGCTGAAAAATGCCGGAGCTGCCACGCTCCGCTGCTGATTGTCCATCTACGCCATTTTTGCTATTACAGTACTGACTCCTGACAGACCAGAAGGCATGAGAACTTCAGAAGCCACGTGCCAAGCACTTTGTATA
Source organism: Corythucha ciliata (assembly GCA_038030265.1). Taxonomy (NCBI): domain Eukaryota; kingdom Metazoa; phylum Arthropoda; class Insecta; order Hemiptera; family Tingidae; genus Corythucha; species Corythucha ciliata. The sequence continues at coordinate 50,451,876 of CM075942.1, read as the reverse complement.
GCCATATTATTCAACAAAGGGTCGCAAACCTGTATGCGGCGTGTACCCCTATAGGCTCTCTTTACCCCTGCTCCCACACAATCAAAGCACGTGATTCTCTTTACTTTATATCACTTCGATGAGCTACATGATCGTACTGCTCTTCCCCTCCACCCTGCTCCCCAATTACGCAGTAGGCTCAATTCTGTTCATTATACACCTCCCTCCTCATCATCAATTGGTATCGTTTTAAACCCCTTTCGCTCCCCACCATCCTTGTCTTTCCCCATTTAAAGTTTGGGTAGACGATATACGAGAACCGGTATGAAATTCAATATCACTGAAACATTCTCCTTTTCATGGTAGGCCTCGACCATACAAATGATTTTCAGACATCCTCCATTTTTCAACACCTTTTTTTTAGGTCCTCCCATTGATTTTACACTACTGGTCGCCAGCAAAAAAAAGGTGAAATGTAAATTAAATTCTGGAAAGCATCGAGGCGTACAGATTTGACAGCTGGAGTTATTGATCGTTTTTTCAAATAAGGACAACGAAAAAAGTTGTAGCGAAAATATTTAACTTTCAGGAAACAAAAAGCGTATTAATCTTCGTTTCGAATAATAAGCATCGTGGTTTCTTTATTTTATTCTCGAAACTTTGAAGAATTGTGTCAATTTGTGGAACTTTTGTTTCAATAAACGAGAAACAACAGAGCTTACAATACCGGAATGACCCGATTTTAGAGCAGTGGGGCCGGTATTGGGAATTCTAAAACAGTCAATACTAAAAGATTATCGTGATGATAGATGCGATCGGAGCATGCAAATTTTCGGGGAAATTCTAGAATTGGCATGACCGGAAAAGGGGTTCTGGCGGAGAGACGAAAAGAGGATTAGGCGTCCCTTACTCTGTGAACCGTTCGTCTTTTTATTTTTATCTCTTCACTCCTCCTCTCCCTCGTTACCCTACTTCTCGTTTATCCCTCTTTTCTATTATGATGAACCAATTGAAAATTGTTCGAGTGGTCCTTGTCCTTCAGAAAGGCGGTTTTATGCTAAGCAAAGAACTGTGGTATTGACACTGAAAAAGAGGTATTGGAGTAAGAAGAAATGGGGAAAAGTTGAAAAGGGGGAGGGGTGAGTTGAAAAGAAGGGGGGATTGAATCAAAAATGTTGGAATACCGAAATTACAATGAAATAAATTTATGTACATTTCTTGAAAAATGAGTTTCTGTGGAATCCTATGATATATGTAAATTGAATTCCAATTGAGAGAATGCAAAATTTTACCAGTATCACCATTTCCAGTTACACAATGAGAAGAATTTCTCTGTCAATCCCTCAACTTAACAATAACATCATGGTCTTATCAGAAAAACCAAAGATTCTTTCTAGCAATGGTCGTTGTTAATTGTAAAACGAAAGCATCAGATAAAATTTTAAGCGATTTTACAGCACGCTTGGCGCATTCTTCCTCGTCGTCGTATATTAATTCGCGCCTGTAAAAGTTGTAGGCATCGCGCCGGTATCTTGCTTCGCGTCGTTATTATCTTCCGTCACGAAATACACCGTACCCCTTTTATCATAGCTGATAAAATCCCCCCCCCCCAATTTTTTATTCTATTATCCAAAGGATGTCTAGGGATATTAGCGTTATTGGCTCAATCTCCGCTAAATTATTGTTATTATGAAGCGTAAAAATTATAAAAACAGTTTTTTTCTGCTCTAAAACTAAAAAAAAAAATTTCGCTCCGGCAGCTGGCGGTCGGAAAGAGTGCATTTCATTCCGTATACGGATACCCTAAGCCGTCCCAGAAGTAATAATTTTGATACCATAATTTGTTTCATTAAGCCGAACTTCTGCCTCTATTTTCACCACCCCCTCTTCAAAAATGTCTAAAAGTTTCGGTGGTTTTCCAAGGGCTTTTTTATATTAAATTTTTGTGCCGTATTTTATAATACCTAAACGTATGAATTTAAGTGATTTTTTTGAAATTTCATCCCCCATTTAACCCCCCCCCCATCAAAGTTTCCGATAAATCTCAATGGAATGAGTCGAACTTTAGAGCGCTAAGATGAACTAGTGAAGTTCAACACTATTTTTACACTTCCACTCCGGAGACAACACCCCCTCCCCATCGACTTTTTCAAAAAATTAAAATGGGAGTCAAAGGCTACTCTACATGGAGTATACGTACCGAATATAATGCTTCTAGAATGAACTGGTGATTTATAGTGATTTTTTGACCATTTAAACCTTATTTTCCCCCCTCCTCCTTGACCAATTTCGCCCAAATGCAATACCGACCGGGGTCTTATGACTACTGATTTTTGTGCCAAAGAGCGTTCCGCTAAATTAATTTCTTCGAGAGTTATCGTGCTAACAAGAAAACGGCCATAATATATTATAAACGTATATATATGAATCCTGGAGACCACTGAATTCGTGTTCTAGAGGTTCTGAAACGTGAAAAAAACATGACATGACCCATGTTTGCCACTGTCACGACGAGACCAATAGTGCATTTTCAGAATGAAATGCACTAAAAGTAGGTGACGTAAACAGAAAACAACAAAGCACAACATTATTTTTCACTCCTAACAAGGTCATATTTTACATTATGTAATTAAATTTAGATCTCGTGAATAAAGAACTGAGCAAGGAGAAATAGAACCATTCGCCGCCGCCCTATCCTAAGTGACTACTATCCCAGTGGAAATTCCATTGTTGGGGTGTGGGGGTGGAGGTTTTTCTGAGTTTGTGCAAATGAAGGAATGCCCATGATTTGCATTTTAATTGAATAATTGTGGCAAAGAAGTCTCCACCACCGTCTCATCAATCTTTCATTGGTCTGCGTCGCGGTGAGAACCTTTTGAAAAATTGAATGTATTTTTTCAACGGCAGTACTAAGTATAGAGGAGGGAGTGTTGTTTTGGTGTCGATGGTCTGAGGAGGGGGTGTAATTTTTTAGGACCAAGCTGACCATTTTCTTGGGTTGGCTAAAGGCAGATCGCATAAAGGAGAATTGTTTACAAAAGCTGGTCATCAAGAGTATGCTTTGGCTTTGTATTTGTAGGAGTCGACGACATGATATTCACATCATGCCCGCGTCACCAAACATAAAATATCACACGCATAACTATTTCAACCAAACGGTGTTAAGTATAGTCTCATTCATCCTCTTGAGGGCGTGCGGATTTCCCCGAGCTTTCCTAAATGCGACGAACAACCCCCTTGAAAATTTAATTGTAAAAGCCGACCCCTCTCTGTTTCCTCTTTAATTATTTACTCAAGACTGTCGACAAACCCCTTCGGTGTTTCAAGGGTACTTGATGAAGTTCACAACTCGTAATTTTCCACTATTCAGTCTCATTGTTAAGATATATTTGTATAAATAGTGAGCCAAGACCCAATTAGCATGTGTATTGGAGGGGGGGGGGCAAATAGAGCTTCTGATACTGACATATTTTCCATTTCAGCACTTTTTTATAACACGAAAGCAAACAAAAAAGTTGAAAAAATAATCCTTTGAAAGTAATTTTTTTTAAAAAAAAAAATAAAAATGCGATAGCCTCCGGCAGATTTGAGTCCCTTTTTTTATTATAAGTTTCTTTAACTGTGTACCTTTAAAATAATTAGGTTACTAGTGGCAAGTCTTTGAGGTCACTGTGTTGTAGAGGTGGAGCTTTTTCAAAAACTGGAATTGGCTTATAAAAAAAACAACAACTAAATTTCGTCATCCACAGTTCCGTGGATTCTCGCAATCTCGTGACCCAATTTTCCGGATTGGTCTCGTTCGAACCTCAATTTGTTGGACTTTTGCTTTTTCAAACCCAAACCTCCTTGAAACCCTAATTTAGTTCATTTTTGCTTCATTCAAAACCGAATGCCACGGCTTTAGCTCTTTCTAGAATCAGTTTCAGGCCTCGTTTACACGATTAGGTTTTTTTTTATCAAGGTAATTAAAAAAAATTAACAGATTTTCCAGGCCCGAAATTGGCTGTTTGCGATTAGATCCCCACAGCTCAAGTCTATGACTTTTAGTGGGGAGTAGCGTAAAATTATGTGTTGTAATTATTCTGTATGCTCTGTAAATAAACGCAATTTTGAATTAATTAAAAATAAACAAAAAAAAAAAAACGATTGAACACAGACATAATTACTCGTGTAAAAGGGGCCTCAAGGTCCGTTTACACCTAAGTGTCCCGCGACACTTATTGCTTGAAATTTAGAGTCAGACACAAGTTTTCTTCGTGTAAACACAAACTTCCAGAAATTTTTATCAGAATTTGCACAGTCAATAATTTGATGTCTGACACTTTACATTTATGTCGAGGCATAAGTGTTGTGAGACACTTCAGTGTAAACGCACCTTCACACATTACACTAAAAAAAAAAAAAAAAAAAAAAAAAAAAAAAAAAAAAATTGTCCAAGTATCGTGATTTCGGCTCTATTGAACAACAATTTCGCCGGGAATTTCCACACTTCTAAACTAATGTCGTCAATTTGGCTCCTTCGAGACCTAATTTAATGGATTTTTGCTATTTCAACTCCCAATTTCACTTATCTACACTTTTTCTAAAACCAAATTTCATGGCCTCAGCTCTTTTTAAAATCAGTTTCGCTGATTTGACTAATTTAAAAAAATAACGAGGTTCTACGAAAAGTTAAATTCTTGGATTAGCTAATTAAAACCCCAAAGTCATGGATTTGGCTCATTCGAAAACCAAATTCACGGATCTGGCTCATTCAAAAACAAATTATGCTGTTTTGGCTCATTGGCGGATCTTGGCTCCTCCAAAACATGATTTCACGGGCTTTGCCTCTTCGAAATCCAATCTCACGGCGGAGATCCCAGAAACACTGAATCGGTCGTCTGGGCGCTTCTCTGGGGCCCTGGGAGACATTTGGTGATGGAGATGGTCAAAAATAATCGGTGTGTTTCACATTTTAAATGTTGAGAACTCCTGTTCTACAAATTAGATAAGTAGCCGTAGTTGCCTACGTTGTCAGTCATACCTTGTGTACTGAAAACTTCAGTAGTTTTCAGTAGACGTACAAACACTGAAGATGCCGAACAGGCGAAACCGGTCTGTCTTGGACACACCTCAACAAGGTATGACTGACAACGTAGGCAACTACGGCTACTTATCTAATTTGTATTATTGTACACCTTGTATGTATAACGATGTTACTAACCCTAACTCCTGTTCTACAATATTAGTCTGGTATACGTGACGAGGGGAAGGGTGTAAATTATGAATGCACCCCGGATGCTTGCTCACTTCGGTACGAAATGTGAGAAAACGCCATTTCGTGGGTTCTGGAAGAAACTACGTGGCCAAAATTGAGAAAAAACACTTATTCGCGGTTTCTCGATGTAACATCAGGGCTAAAACAGAGAAAAATAAACCAAGCTCCTGTTTCTGAAGGTCCTTAGGCGCTCAAAATGGATAATAACGGCGTGATAATAAGCGCTTCTTGGGCCAAGTCCACGGCCTAAATGTTGTCAAACGGCTAATTCATGGCTAAAATTGATTTAAAAAAATCAAACCATACTGCAAACAAATTATATCTAATTCCTAAAGAGCAATTTCCGCCCCAGGCCCCGATAGGTGTAGGTCCGCCTCGGGACGAGGTCCCAGAAGCTCAAGATGAAATTGTATTTCGAAGGAACAAAATCAGCGAAATTAGCTTTTGGAAGAGTGAAAATCGAACGAAGTATTGTTTTTAAGAACCAAAATGACGTTATCTGTTTTTTCATACCAACCAAATTCGTGAATTTGGGTTTTGAAAATGCCATATTAGTAGGTATTTACAATGAGGAAGTAACATTTTAAAAAACCGCTGGAAACATTTTTTTTCGAAAGAAAATGACTAAATACATATGGCCAGGGCCCTATTGCACAATGTTTTATTAGCTAATATTACAGCTGTTTTATTAGCTAATATTAGCTATATTATTAGCTAATAAAACATTGTGCAATAGGGCCCAGGAATCCAATATTAGTGCGTAAATGATTGATTTCGATTTATGGTGAAATAATAAAACTTGCCAATTTTTTTTGTTACCTTGAACGGGCGTTCTGTGGCTCGTGACGTAGTTAAGGCGTTGTGACCCCCCCCCCAACCCTCCGCATCAAGGCTGTTATCATGTCCTGCCCCATTTTGTCCCTTTCATTTCTCTTAAGTCCCATTGTTTGATTTGTAGGAAGCTGTTGTGATGGTTATACGAGTGCTGATATTACGTGATATTAAGTCTATAGCCTATTTCAAATGGGTCCCGTAACCCAATAGTTTTAAAAACTAATAAAAAAATATTGGGCCTGATTTTATTTGAACGGATCGAGTTTTCATCAGTTTTAGTAACCAAGTTATCACTACGGCATGAATTTGGAAAATGTGTTCCTTCCTCATTAGCCAAACCCGAAAAACTAATTTTAGAAAAAGCTACAACCTCTAAAAAGCTAAAATTACTCTAAATGGGGGTTTAAAAATTAAAAGTCCATGCGATTGGGAATTGTAGAGCCAAATCCGTGACATTGGGTATAGAAGAGCAAAAATCCGCGGTGGAATTGTAAGTTAATAGAGGCGAAATCACGATACTTGGTTATGAACAAGCCATATTAGTTTTTCAAATGAACGTACCTAACTCGAAAGAGCTTAAGTCACGACATTTTAGTGCATTTCATTCTGAAAAATGCACTATTGGTCTCGTCGTGATGGTGGCAAACATGGGTCATGTCATGTTTTTTTCACGTTTCAGAACCTCTAGAACACGAATTCAGTGGTCTCCGGAATTCATATATATATATATATATATATATATTTCTTTATATATTTATATATTTATATATTTATATATATCTTTATGGCCGTTTTCTTGTTAGCACGATAACTCTCGAAGAAATTAGTTTAGCGGAACGCGCTTTGGCACAAAAATCAGTAGTCATAAGACACCGGTCGGTATTGCATTTGGGACAAATCGGTCAAGGTGGAGGGGGGGAAAATCGGGCTTGAAGTCGTCAAAAAATCACTAAAAATCACCAGTTGATTCTAGAAGCATCATATTCGGTACGTATACTCCATGTTAGACTAGCCTTTGATTCCCATTTTAATTTTTTGAAAAAGTCAAGGGGGAGGGGGTGGTGCCCCCGGGGTGGAAGTAAGTGTGTGGTCTTGTTAGCACGATAACTCTCGTAGAAATTAATTTAGCGGAACGCGCTTAATCTAAAAAATCAGTAGTCATAAGATCCCGGTCGGTATTGCATTTGGGCCAAATCGGTCAAGGTGGAGGGGGGGAAAATAGGGGTTGAAATGGTAAAAAAATCACTAAAAATCACCAGTTGATTCTAGAAGCATCATATTCGGTACGTATACTCCATGTTAGACTAGCCTTTGATTCCCATTTTAATTTTTTGAAAAAGTCGAGGGAGAGGGGGTGGTGCCCCCAGGGTGGAAGTAAGTGTGTGGTCTTGTTAGCACGATAACTCTCGTAGAAATTAATTTAGCGGAACACGCTTTATCTAAAAAATCAGTAGATGTCATAAGATCCCGGTCGGTATTGCATTTGGGCCAAATCGGTGAAGGAGGTGGGGGGGGGGAAATACGGCTTGAAATGATCAAAAAATCACTACAAGTCACCAGTTGATTCTAGAAGCATCATATTCAGAACGTATACTCCATGTTAAAGTAGCCTTTGATTCCAATTTTAATGTTTTGAAAAAGTCGAGGGGAGGGGTGATGTCCCCGGGGTGGAAGTAAGTGTGAGGCCTTGTTAGCACGATAACTCTCGTAGAAATTAATTTAGCGGAACGCGCTTTGGCACAAAAATCAGTAGTCATAAGGCCCCGGTCGGTATTGCATTTGGGCCAAATCGGTCAAGGTGGAGGGGGGAAAATAGGGGTTAAAATGGTAAAAAAATCACTACAAATCACCAGTTGATTCCAGAAGCATTATATTCGGTAAGATGATTCCATTTTAAAATATAGCCTTTGATTCCCATTAAGTTCAGCTTAAACAAACCCGGCAGCAAACAGTACGAGGGAGGGTCAAACACAAACGAAACAAATCATGGTCTCAACATTACTACTTCTGGGACGGCTTAGGGTATCCGTATACAAAATGAAATGCACTCTTTCCGACCGCCAGCTGCCGGAGCGAATTTTTTTTGTTTTGGAAGTGCGAAAATTCCATAAGACAAATCTGCCAAGTTTGGGTTTTATAAAGTGAAAATCATTTTGTGAAATTAATTTTAGAATGAGCTACAGCCTTGAAGCTGGTTTTAGCCTTTTACTCGCTTGAATTCCTGAATTAGACCATCGACCGAAAGAGCCGAGCCCACGAAATTTGGTTTTTGAAAAAGCAAAAATCTCGAGAGTGCGGTGGCATCTTGATGGAAGAACTAAGCAATTCTCAAAAAGTTATTTAAGTGAATAGGTGAGGGGCAGGAAAATCGATTCCGGAATCCCTCGTTACTGATTTTTCAACTCTTAAAAGGGCCCAAACTAACTTTGTCGTAGGATAAATATTTTTTTGTCCTCCTCAGAGATGAGCCTCCTCATTAGCTTAAGCCCATTACCTTAAAAAAGCTTTCTCTTATGAATAATTAACCATCAAGGCCTAATCCACTAAAAACCCAGACCCTTTTTTACTTTTGCCTTGATTTCACTTGAAACTTCCTCAATTGCGTCTTATTCAGACTGCTGTTCATTCTTTACGTCACAGACCGGATATAAAACGTTGAAATATTATCAAGTTGTTAGAACTCTCAGTTTATGACAAACTCAGATCGTTGCTTCTTCTCACGAATGATTCAAATTGTGCTACGCTCGCTAAAGCGTAAAATCCAACAATATTCGTCCTTGTTCAACACAAAAGGAAAATACAAACAACGCCAAAGCCCCCACCCCCACCTCATCGTCACACTGTTGAGCACTATGGTGGCTTGTGCGGTGGGGCGGAGGATGATGGATTATTTTTCTATTGTCTGTTTTACGTTGACGAGTGTACTTAGCTCTTCGTGAAATAATGCTACAGGAATTGAATTCGGGGGGGTTCGTTACTGCGAATTCGTTTCCCTTTTCTATTTTTCATTTGGAACCGATAGGAATTAAAAATAATACGATGACACAGGATACCACCAATAAGCAGCTGAATCAATAAAAAAAAAGTATCCTGAAGCGTACATGTAAACTCAGTCGCTATATGCCTTCCTGTGGCTATTATTGTTACAATGGCTCGTTTCAGACTTGTGTGTTTACTTTAGTGGTTGGGTTGATAATAAAGGAACAATGGTCAAAGAGCGAGGCTATCACTGCTCCACGTTTTAGCCATACCTATGAAATGCTTCCACGGTGATGTTTAAATATTGAACGTGATGGTCCTCTCTTTCATTTCTCAAATTTCAGCCGTATTTCTTCCTGTTTCCTCCATTTTTCTCTTTGAGTTTTTGTGTTTTAACGCTCACCACATTTACACCATTCAATTATTTTTTAATGAGAGGGAGCAAATGTGGTGATTTTTCGTTGATGTATACCTATGCTACACTTCTTTGTTTCGAATGAAAAATTCCTTTGACGGATACATTTCGTGTTAATTAACTGCCAATTAAATTTATATTAAGAAGAACTTGCATGAATGCCCAATTTGGGAGGATATGTAAACCGGTGAATTGGCACATGGACAGAAGGATAATCAACGGTGGTTGCAGCCTGATTGGTGCATTTGGTGATTTTTAAATAAATTTCAAAGGTCTTCAAGAAGGGATTGATTGTGTGAGGAGAAATGACGTCAATAGTCACTTGTGAAACATCTGAGGGAACTATAACACCTATACACTACACAATACGCTACAACTATACACTACACAACTATAACCCCTGAAAATGCTTCTTACCCCCTCTTCCCCCACATCAACCATTTAATTGAATAATCTTTGACGTAATCAAACCCCCACTCAACATTTTTAAAAATTCGCTTTAAAAAAAATCTTTAATTGAATTCAATGTTTAATGTGAGAAATAGCCTTATGGAAGAGCCCTCTTCAAGAAACACCAGTGCTTGAAAAATGTACTAGTTCCCTATTAGGGCGATCGGCCTTAAATAACTGTAAAAGGGGATAAAATAATTTTACGAGGTATTTCTAGGCAATGTTTTAACAACGCGTTTTTCCCTTCCACAAGGCAGAGAAAGGACTCGTAGCACGGTGCTAGAATAACTTAGAATTGAATGCCTAGGAGCGGCAGACAAGTTAATATCGCATGCCCCAGAGCTAAGCTCGGAGAAAGCCTCCACCCCTCCCCTTCACAAAGCACTCAATAAAGGTCGAAATTTTGGAATACTTGCCGGCTTTGAAACTATATAAGGAAAAGTTTTCAAAGACCTTAGCTCTCCACGCCCGCCGGAAGCGTCTTGACGACTTGGCTAAGAGGGTAAACATCTTAGAACTTCTGATATATCAAATAAGACGGTTTCGTATTGTCAGCTTTGTGCCAGTAAACTTCTCTCTTAATACGGGATTTCATCTCTTTCATGTATTTACGGCTGTGTGTTTTACTTTTTCCCCGGAATAAACGGAAATAATGGAATAGATAAAAGACGTCTGGCTTTTACCGATAGGAAAGCAAAGCAAACGATTGGTTCTATAATGTCTGGAAATCAAGGAACTATCAAACACCGTGTTGTGCGATCGTAATGATAAGTTTGAGAGAAGTAAACCCTGCACTTGACAGCTTTTTATTGTCGGTCTTTAGCCGTACAATCGGAAGGATTTTCTGCAGATTTCATTCAATTCACGAAAAGTTTCCAAGGAGGTTCCAAGAATTATTTACCATTCGAGTCACAAACACGACCATCGTCTTAGCATCAGCCACCGCAAAACGACGAAACTAAACCATTTAAAAGGAATATATAGAGGCATTCATCCAACCTGTTGATAGGCTTTAGCGCGTAGCCGAGCAACAAGTTGTAGAGGGAGGGACGACAAAACACTCTCACTCACTTCAGAATTTGTCTCATGGAACTTATCATGTTTTCGCTTAGAACGCCTGAGCGCCTCCGTTGTCAACGCCAAGGGCCGCTCACTTCGACGACGCGTATTTTATCTTTTATGGAGGAGTCGTCCAAGTTGTTATCACAATAAACTTTTTTTTTTCTTTCTTGAAAGGCGTTTTATTTCGTTTCACGCTATAAAAAGACGAAATCATTTTCGTCTAACTGAAATCGTCTTCGGTTTTTTTCATTTTCTGAAAGGGCCGAAATGACCTTCGAGTGTGCACTTACAGAGGCGTATTTTATTTTTATCAACTCAATGCCGTAATACAAAATTTGGCATTTTAAAGATTTGTCGTTGTTTAATGGAATGACTGATAGCATTGCAGTGAGTTTGACCATTCGGTTGGTTGTGTGCTCTGTAGGGGTGCTGTATACGTGTCTCAGGTTCCAGAACTACAGAAGCCAGGCCTTGTAAAATCCTACCTGTGTTCAGGTCAGAAAGATCGTGATTCACCCTGGAAAACAAATTTTTCCACCAAGAAAACTAGGTACCAATTTTAGGTAAAGTTTTACTTTTGTACTCCCACAATGAACAGTTCTTGTTCGGATTAACCAAATTACATGTATAACGATTTCAAATGAAGTTCACAGAAACGTTCCAATCCGTTTACGAGAGTACATAATACAAGCTATGCAATAACACGCATGATCGATCGGTTGTTTGCAAAAAACTGCAGAGTAAAGTCCCAAAAAACCTCGGAAAAACTCTGTTTTTACCCCGAAAACAAAAAATGCAGTCCCCTGCAGCCCTGCACTATAAATTTGTCGTGAAACTTGCAATTTTGAGACCACGATTTGTTCCAAAAACTAATAAATAATGGTACTTGGGTTGATCGGACCTGCGGGTGACAAGCAAACTCGAGACACAGGGTACGGTGTACAGCACTTGTGAAACTGTGAGTATCACCATCACCCATGAAAACTTATTTTCTGGCCGTTGAGCTCACTACACTGTGTGTTTTTTTTAAAGTTTTTGGTGGGATTCAGTGTTCGGTGTACCAGAAACGACTGCCCTTTTTTCTTTGACATATTCGTATTCAATTCAGCCGCTACAGTTTTTCTGCGATGACTGCAATCTACAACGATCATCGTATAACAATATCAACATGTTTTTTTTTTAAAGCTGGCTTCTCCTTCTTTGTGAGCCTTTACTTCGCCGGGCACCAAGTTCACGAGCCAGTTTTCTAATCTCCGAAAAAATAAATAAATAAATAAATAAATAAAGCTCCGACAGCAGCCTGTCGGGAAAAGTGCATTTCATTCATGCGACAATCGAGTCAAACCTCATAAGTTAGAACGATATCAATCAACTATGAATCACATTTAGGCCGTGGTATAGAAAGTCAAAATCATAAAATCGTGTTTCTTTTTACCGCAGGCCCCTTTTTTTGGCACCAACTGAGGGGGAACAAAATGATGAAAATGAAACACAGTCGGTTTGGTTGCCTATACGATATGGGAAGGTGGACTCTTGTTAGAGGAGTTATTTGCAATTAAAATCTTTATCCCGGCCTAAATTTCATTCATAATTGATTGATCTCGTTCTAACTTATGAGGTTTGACTCGATTATCGCATGAATGAAATGCACTTTTCCCCACAGGCTGCTGTCGGAACAAAACTTTTTTCAGATTACGTTAATTTTCAGATCAGTTACATTAGGTTAATAAATGGTATGTCACAATTTCATCATTGCCGAATGCGCAGTGACTGGGTTCGAATCCGAAACAATTTTTTTTTTGTTCCTCCCTTTTTGGCCCACCTCAGGATTTTTTACTCATAAGCTGTAGGCAAATCAAATAAAAGAGACGGCTCAAAATACAATGTCAATGAATTTTTTTGGAAATTGGGTGGTCCAGTAAGGCATAGCATTAATTTAATAGCTCCCATCCGCCGAGAACTCCCCTGCCATATCAACGGATTTGGTTCACTAGGGTCTCATACGAAAGTGCGTTCATTTTTCAGTGCTCGAGTCAATTTTGGGGGCAATTCAAGCAACAGCCGTGCGGTAGCGAATTTTCAACTAATTCAAACCCCTCTTTCACACCGTTCCCGTGGACCGATTCATCTGGATCACGAACTCGTCCGAGATATTCACGCTATTGATTTTTAGATCAAATTTGGTTGCCCTAAGTCAAAAATTGCGACCGTGATCGTGCTAACAAGCGAGGGGCCATATATATACAGGGTGTTCACCGGTGGCGTTGACTATATTGCAGACGGCGAAAGTACATGCCAAGAGCTGAAAAATTTCCCCTTTCACTTTTTGATAATCTCCAGTCGTTACCGAGATATGATTTTTTGAACACTTTTTATTAGGAAAATCAGTTTTCATGAAAAAAATACGTTTTCTCGGGTTCTATGTGGTGCTTGTAGAAATTGAATGACAGATTCGGATTCTGCACAAAATTTACCATAAGATGCAATGCGATTCGTTTTGGAATTACCTGGGCACGCCCATCATTCTAGGCGTCAAAAGTTTTTCGTTGCATAAAGTGAGATTTTTTGCTAATTTATTCTCTTGATTTTCACTAGTGAGAAGAAATCGCAGGTGACGCACCTGTACTGTAAAAACATCTCCAAGCTGTCAGCTTTCGAATGACGTATCACAAAACCAGCTTCTGGCTTATTTTTGCCGTCGAAATCACCTTTCTTTTAACAATATTGACACTCAATTTTGGCATCACTCTTGAATTCTTTGGACGAGGTTGTACTGGTCAGTTGTACCAACTACCAACCCTGTACAGCGTGGATTTTAGAGTTGCCCAAACGTAGAAAGCTGTTAGCGTTAGGCCAGGGCTCCTCGCTAGCCACATGACGAGACCGTGACGCCCAATCCACCGGTCTTCAAAATTTTCGTTCATCCATTCCACGATGCTTCTTCCGTTATGGGAATCATCCCATGTGAGGGGGCAGTTATGGGCATCAGGACACCCACCCATTGGCCACCGCATTGAGTAGCAGCTGCTGGACTTCTTTCAGGTGAAATGGATGCCGACTATCTTTTTTGAGGACTTTCCAATTCCCATACACTTAACGAAGCAGAGTCTCCCTCTAGCATCCAGAAGTTGACCCTAGGTCTGGATAATATGCCTATAAAACCTGGATATAGGGATAATTGAAAATTGGATACCTATCCCACCAATTTATCCTCTACGTGTTTTTCGATTTGAATCGACTTATTGAAGATGCCCCTCACATTGTAAGCCGTCAGCAGAAATAATGGGTGGATAATGTACAGCGTCCTGCTCATAGTGGAATAATTATCTCAAGGACTAATTTTGGGGTCAGCATGAGGAAACATGATCGTGGGCTTGTTTGATGAAGATCTCTCGCAATAAGAACACAAGAGTGCCGCTCATGCATAGTCATGATACCTGATCTTTCCGCCTGATCTTGACGCCTCTGGATCCCTACGTTTGGGAAACAATGAACACTGTCCACAGCGTGGACTTTATTGATGAAGATCCCACACACTAAGAAGTAAGAATTCAAGATTGCTGCAGGATGGCTGTGAGGCATAGCTTATGAGATTAACGAGTGGTTTTTAATTAACTGGCATTGGGGCCTTCTGGTATTTGACTCAGAGGGTAGTTTTTTAAAAAATGAAGCTGATTTTGGTGGCCAAAATAAGCCAGAAGCTGGTTTTGGGATACGTAATTCGAAAGCTGACTGCTTGGAGATGTTTTTAGAGTACAGGTGCGTCACCTGCGATTTTTTCCCACTATTGAAAATCAAGGGGACAAATTAGCAAGACATCTTTTTTTGTGCAAAGAAAAACTTTGACGCCTAGAATGATGGGTGGGTCAAGGTAATTCCGAAAGGAATCTCAATGCATCTTAGGGTAAATTTTGTGCAGAATCCGAATCTGTCACTCAATTTCTACAAGCACCACATAAAACCCGAGAAAACCTGGTTTTCTCATGAAAACTGCTTTTCTTCATGAAAAGTGTTCAAAACGTCATATCTCGGTAACGGCTGGAGATGATAAAAAAGTGAAAGGGACAATTTTACAGCTCTTGGCATGTACTTTCACCGTGTGCAATATAGTCAACGCTACCGGTGAACACCCTGTATATATCAAATTGAACCGACCTCGGATTAGTGTTCTAGGGGTTCTGAAACGTGAAAAAAAAGTATCACAACCCATATGTGCGACCATCAGGGCGAGACCAATAGTGCATTTTTTGAATGAAATGCACTTTTCCCCACAGGCTGCTGTCGGAACAAAACTTTTTTCAGATTACGTTAATTTTCAGATCAGTTACATTAGGTTAATAAATGGTATGTCACAATTTCATCATTGCCGAATGCGCAGTGACTGGGTTCGAATCCGAAACAATTTTTTTTTTGTTCCTCCCTTTTTGGCCCACCTCAGGATTTTTTACTCATAAGCTGTAGGCAAATCAAATAAAAGAGACGGCTCAAAATACAATGTCAATGAATTTTTTTGGAAATTGGGTGGTCCAGTAAGGCATAGCATTAATTTAATAGCTCCCATCCGCCGAGAACTCCCCTGCCATATCAACAGATTTGGTTCACTAGGGTCTCATACGAAAGTGCGTTCATTTTTCAGTGCTCGAGTCAATTTTGGGGGCAATTCAAGCAACAGCCGTGCGGTAGCGAATTTTCAACTAATTCAAACCCCTCTTTCACACCGTTCCCGTGGACCGATTCATCTGGATCACGAACTCGTCCGAGATATTCACGCTATTGATTTTTAGATCAAATTTGGTTGCCCTAAGTCAAAAATTGCGACCGTGATCGTGCTAACAAGCGAGGGGCCATATATATACAGGGTGTTCACCGGTGGCGTTGACTATATTGCAGACGGCGAAAGTACATGCCAAGAGCTGAAAAATTTCCCCTTTCACTTTTTGATAATCTCCAGTCGTTACCGAGATATGATTTTTTGAACACTTTTTATTAGGAAAATCAGTTTTCATGAAAAAAATACGTTTTCTCGGGTTCTATGTGGTGCTTGTAGAAATTGAATGACAGATTCGGATTCTGCACAAAATTTACCATAAGATGCAATGCGATTCGTTTTGGAATTACCTGGGCACGCCCATCATTCTAGGCGTCAAAAGTTTTTCGTTGCATAAAGTGAGATTTTTTGCTAATTTATTCTCTTGATTTTCACTAGTGAGAAGAAATCGCAGGTGACGCACCTGTACTGTAAAAACATCTCCAAGCTGTCAGCTTTCGAATGACGTATCACAAAACCAGCTTCTGGCTTATTTTTGCCGTCGAAATCACCTTTCTTTTAACAATATTGACACTCAATTTTGGCATCACTCTTGAATTCTTTGGACGAGGTTGTACTGGTCAGTTGTACCAACTACCAACCCTGTACAGCGTGGATTTTAGAGTTGCCCAAACGTAGAAAGCTGTTAGCGTTAGGCCAGGGCTCCTCGCTAGCCACATGACGAGACCGTGACGCCCAATCCACCGGTCTTCAAAATTTTCGTTCATCCATTCCACGATGCTTCTTCCGTTATGGGAATCATCCCATGTGAGGGGGCAGTTATGGGCATCAGGACACCCACCCATTGGCCACCGCATTGAGTAGCAGCTGCTGGACTTCTTTCAGGTGAAATGGATGCCGACTATCTTTTTTGAGGACTTTCCAATTCCCATACACTTAACGAAGCAGAGTCTCCCTCTAGCATCCAGAAGTTGACCCTAGGTCTGGATAATATGCCTATAAAACCTGGATATAGGGATAATTGAAAATTGGATACCTATCCCACCAATTTATCCTCTACGTGTTTTTCGATTTGAATCGACTTATTGAAGATGCCCCTCACATTGTAAGCCGTCAGCAGAAATAATGGGTGGATAATGTACAGCGTCCTGCTCATAGTGGAATAATTATCTCAAGGACTAATTTTGGGGTCAGCATGAGGAAACATGATCGTGGGCTTGTTTGATGAAGATCTCTCGCAATAAGAACACAAGAGTGCCGCTCATGCATAGTCATGATACCTGATCTTTCCGCCTGATCTTGACGCCTCTGGATCCCTACGTTTGGGAAACAATGAACACTGTCCACAGCGTGGACTTTATTGATGAAGATCCCACACACTAAGAAGTAAGAATTCAAGATTGCTGCAGGATGGCTGTGAGGCATAGCTTATGAGATTAACGAGTGGTTTTTAATTAACTGGCATTGGGGCCTTCTGGTATTTGACTCAGAGGGTAGTTTTTTAAAAAATGAAGCTGATTTTGGTGGCCAAAATAAGCCAGAAGCTGGTTTTGGGATACGTAATTCGAAAGCTGACTGCTTGGAGATGTTTTTAGAGTACAGGTGCGTCACCTGCGATTTTTTCCCACTATTGAAAATCAAGGGGACAAATTAGCAAGACATCTTTTTTTGTGCAAAGAAAAACTTTGACGCCTAGAATGATGGGTGGGTCAAGGTAATTCCGAAAGGAATCTCAATGCATCTTAGGGTAAATTTTGTGCAGAATCCGAATCTGTCACTCAATTTCTACAAGCACCACATAAAACCCGAGAAAACCTGGTTTTCTCATGAAAACTGCTTTTCTTCATGAAAAGTGTTCAAAACGTCATATCTCGGTAACGGCTGGAGATGATAAAAAAGTGAAAGGGACAATTTTACAGCTCTTGGCATGTACTTTCACCGTGTGCAATATAGTCAACGCTACCGGTGAACACCCTGTATATATCAAATTGAACCGACCTCGGATTAGTGTTCTAGGGGTTCTGAAACGTGAAAAAAAAGTATCACAACCCATATGTGCGACCATCAGGGCGAGACCAATAGTGCATTTTTTGAATGAAATGCACTAAAACTACGGGCATTATGGTTACGTATAGACGCTGCTACATGCGCTACACACATAGAAATAATATAACATGAGGTCCGTTCCATTATTTTGCTAGTGCTATACATTAGTGTAGAAAACCATCGTGTGATTTCATTGACTTATTCTGAAAAATTGAATGAAACCAGATGATTTTCTTCAAAAGTGTAGCACTCGCGAAACAATGGAACGGACCTATGGAGGTGTGGCGTCATCTTTTTGTTTTCTCTATTTTTGGTCATATTAATAAATGAACAGTCTTTGGAGAAAATCGAAATAAAAAAGTTCATACAGTTCTTGGATCCATTTTATCAACGGAACATCGAAACCCGTTATTTTGGTGACCCCGACACGAAGAAATCCGCGACATCAGCCCTTGGACGCTATTTACCACGATGGCCAACACCGACGACGGCGCTGAACAGCTCGCTCAACTGCGCCAGCAAATGCAGCAGTTCTACCAGTCGCTTCCTGCAGACATACCTACCGTCGAGGACCAGGCTGCACTCCACCAACACCAAGTCCGCGCTTTCGTCACTCGCGTCACTCCAAAACTACCTCCTTTTTTGAGAGATAAACCAACGTTATGGTTTTCTCAAATGGACGCTCAATTCACTCTGGCAGGAATTAATCAAGAATAATCTAAATATTCCTATCTCATTTCCCAACTCGATGAGAGATACATCAACGAAATAGAAGATCTCATTTCAACACCTCCTCGGCATGACCCATACACCACTCTTAAAAACGTTCTCACTGAACGTCTATCGGTGTCCGACTCTCAACGCGTTCACCAACTACTCCCCCAAGAGGGATTAGGAGACCGGAAACCCTCTCAATTTCTTCGGCATTTGAGATCTCTCGCTGGCACGACTCCTGTTCATGACAATCTCCTTCGATCACTGTGGATCCAACGACTTCCGCTCCCCGTCCAAGCCATTCTCCAAACTCAGGCAGACTTGCCGCTTGATCGTCTTTCAATAACAGCGGACAAAATGATGGAAATCCAACAAGCCTCTTATCCATCAGCCCTTTCGTTCCCCGTCGTCAACGCTGTTTCGCACACTGACTCCAGTCTCGCACAACAACTCGCAGAAATTCGTCAAGAACTGGCACAGCTCAAACTCCAAAGATGTGAAAACTCTCGTTCCACGCGATCCCATTCTCGTCAACGACATTCGAGCCGTTCTCGAAATTCATCTCCAGCTCCATCACGCTCGATGTGCTGGTATCATCAACGCTGGGGTCAAAATGCCCTTTAGTGCTCCTCACCCTGTACATTCCTTGCAAAAAACGCCCTGGACAGTCAGTAGTAGCGGCAACCGACTGCTCATCCAAAGGACGCCGCCTTTTTCTCGTCGACCACTTGACAAAACAGCAATTCCTTCTCGACACAGGCTCCGACCTCTGCTGCTACCCTCGACGCCTTCTCCCAAGACATCGTCCTCACTCCGATTTCGAGCTCCTCGCCGCGAATAATTCCACCATCCCCACGTTCGGTACTCTTCGTCTCAGACCAGACTTCGGTCTTCGCCGTGACTTTTCATGGAATTTTATTATCGCCGACGTGGACACTCCGATCATCGGTTCAGATTTTCTTGCCCACTTCTCTCTGCTTCCTGATTGTCGTAACACTCGTCTGATCGACTCAATGACCGGTCTCGACGAACAAGTCAATCGGGCGTCAAAACCCTCACTGATTCACTTCGTAGCAAGTCGCCTTTTCACGCTGCCCTCGCCGAATTTCCTCAACTCACCCAACCTGGAACTCTGGTGGTCTGGAAATCAACGCTTCGTTCCACATTCTACCTTCCACTACATCAACACGACGCCTAGTCCCCCTCTTTTCTCACGCACCAGACGCCTTTCTCCTGAACAACTGAAAACAGCCAAGTCAGAATTCGACCTCATGCTTCGCAAAGGTATTATCTGCCGCTCTGACAGCCCTTGGTCTTCTCCCCTCCACATGGTCCCAAAAAAGGATTATCGCGCCTTAAACGCCAGAACAATCCCCGATCGGTACCCCGTGCGCCACATTCATGATTTTAATCACCAGCTCCGTGGATGCTCCATCTTCTCCGTCATCGATCTTGTCAAGGCGTACACTCAAATCCCAGTCAATCCATCTGACATCCCAAAGACCACCATCACGACGCCTTTCGGACTTTTCGAATTCCCTTTTATGAGTTTTGGCCTCCGAAATGCTGGCCAGACGTTCCAAAGATTCATCGATGAAGTCCTCCACGGCCTCGACTTTTGTTTCCCCTACGTCGACGACATCTTGGTATACTCCACGAACGCAGACACTCATCTCGCTCATCTCCGCGCTGTATTCGACCGCCTAGCGAGCCACGGCCTCCTCGTCAACACCAACAAAAGTGTCTTCGGTG
Organism: Corythucha ciliata; assembly: GCA_038030265.1. Lineage (NCBI taxonomy): Eukaryota > Metazoa > Arthropoda > Insecta > Hemiptera > Tingidae > Corythucha > Corythucha ciliata. The sequence continues at coordinate 50,431,620 of CM075942.1, read as the reverse complement.
TCAACACGATAACTTTTCTCGGATACGAAGTATCAGCTAAAGGTATTCGTCCACCTCCAGAACGCGTCGGCGCTCCACTTCGCCAAGCCGAACGATCTCCGCCATTTTCTCGGTATCATGAATTTTTACCGCCACTTCCTTCCCTCGGCTGCACAATTTCAAGCACCTCTCCATTCCGCTTTAACTGGTCTTCAAGGAAAAAAAAAAATAGCTTGGACCCCAACGTTGGAGGCAGCATTTCAATCGTGCAAAGATCACCTCACACAGGCCACCTTTCTCACTCACTCTGACCCAACAGCTACTCTCGCTCTTTTCACTGACGCATCACAAATTGCGGTAGGAGCATCTCTTCAACAACGCGTAGCTTATCAATGGGAACCTCTAGCTTTCTTCTCTCAGAAACTTACCCCTCGCCTGCAGCAATGGCCAGCGTTTTATAGAGAACTCCACGCTGTGTATGCTTCAATTCAACATTTTCGCCACATCCTCGAACCACGTCCATTTACAGTTTTCACTGACCACAAGCCTCTAATTTACGCTTTTCGACAACACAGAGACAAACTTCCTCCTATCCAAATCAATCAGCTGTCATTCATTTCCCAATTTACAACCGACATCCAACACGTCAGCGGTTCTGCCAACGTTGTGGCCGACGCTCTATCTCGGATCAATTCAGTTAACACCGATCCTCTCACACCGATTGACCTCAACACTCTTATACAAGAAAAAGAAAAATACGTTAAACTCCGTGATCTTGAGAAAATGGTCAATAACTCATCACTTCGTCTCAAGCGTGTCAAAATACCAGAATCGAACGCAACTCTTGTTTGTGACACGTCAACCCCTAACCTTCGACCATTCGTTCCCTTGTCACTCCGACGCCGTGTGTTCAACTCTCTTCACAACTTGAGCCATCCAGGCGTCAAGTCTACCACTTGCCTCGTCACCGAACGTTACGTTTGGCCCCGAATTCGTCAAAACTGTCGATCGTGGACGCAATCCTGCATTTCGTGTCAACGCGCCAAAGTCTCTCGACACGTACGTTCTCCTACAGGTTTCTTCCCCCCACCTTCCACACGCTTTGAACACATCCATGTCGACATAATTGGCCCCTACCTCCTGCAGGCCCGTACCGCTACTGCCTGTCAGTCGTCGACAGATTCACAAGATGGCCTGAGGTATGGCCACTGGAAGATGCAACTGCCAACAAAGTCGCTGAAGGGCTTCTGAATTGCTGGTTTTCTCGCTTTGGCTCACCTGTTCGAATAACAACCGATCAAGGACGACAATGTGAATCCGACCTTTTCCACTCACTCGGATCAGTTTTTGGTGCTCACCGTCTACGCTCAATTCCTTACCACCCGAGCTCTAACGGTTTAGTCGAGCGCTTTCACCGACACCTCAAAGCTGCCATCATGTGCCACCCTTCTATGTCATGGCTACAAGCACTTCCCCTCGGCCTCCGAAGCGTATTTCGTGAAGATCTCACAACTTCACCAGCAGAACTTGTTTACGGTCAACCCCTTCGACTTCCCGGTGAGCTGTTGCAACCCCGCACTCCTACCCATCCTGAAGATCCCTCGAATTTAGTCGTAAAACTACGTCGGCAGATGGAGGATCTTTGTCCAGTCCCCGCGTCAAACCACTCGTCAAAAAAACCATTTATTTTTCAAGACCTCGATACCTGTTCCCATGCATTCCTCCGCGCTGACCATACTCGCCGCAGTTTGCAACCACCCTACACGGGACCGTATCCCATCGTGAAGAGAAGCTCCAAAATCTTCACCCTCCTCGTTAACAACAAGCACGCAACCGTCAACATCGACCGACTCAAACCGGCTTATATTTTATCACCAGAGTCGCACGTTGCAACCATTTCGCCTCATCGCTCTCTCAATCCTTCATATCACACAACTTCACGACGTCAAGTGCGCGTCGCTTCCGAGAGACTTCCAGTCTCCCCGTAGGGCGCTATTTGTGGCGTAATCTTTTTGTTTTCTTTATTTTTGTTCATATGAATAAATGAACAGTCTTTGGAGAAAATCGAAATAAAAAAGTGCATACAGTTCTTGGATCCATTTCATCAACGGAACATCGTAACCCGTTAGAGGGCTTGCTCCAATATGACGGCATGTAAATAGGTTATACGACTGTCACTTAAAAAAAATTCTTTAATTAATTGAATTTAGAAAATCCTTTCTACGGACAATTATGGGATTACTCTCCCTCACCGCACTACCCTAGTCACAACTGTGAATTCGAGGGAGTAGAGAGGCTGAAAACAAAGAAGTTAATCTTTAAATTAAATATTTACCATTTTTTACTAGTTTTGAGTTCCGAGAAAAAATTGCTCCCACGGTGGGCTTCGAACCCACGATCTCCTAGTTTCGCGGCAGGAACTGAGCTACCCGGGAGTCCACGCAAAGAGCGAATTCACCCAGGAGAAATCCCCTCTCGGAACTCAAACTGCACTTATCGGGTCAGTGCATGTAATACGTCAATTTTTCTTTATATTATAAGAAGAGTAAATTTATAAGACCGAACAGCTCAGAAGAGTGACGAATGATCTTACATTGAGAAATTTAAAGTCCTTTGCGAAAGAAGAGTTCGGCCGTTAAAGCTTTTTCAGGTTCAAAAATAATGTGATTTTTCGATCCATTCGGCGGACGGCTGTGTTGCTGTTCGGACGTCAACAGCAGTACTGTTCCAACGGACGGGAAGCGACCGGCGAAGTTCTTGGTAGTTTTATAATCATTATAAGTTTATGGAAAGCTACACTAGGTCTATGCTTATCAGAGATGTTAGGCCTCATATCGGGGTCTCGGAACTCCACGAATACAAGGCGGGAGAAAGGCAAGAACTGTTTTAGTTGAACGCACATCGCCGGGAACGCCCACACGAAGCCGAGTGTGCCGTGTCACAGCTCGCCGCAGCCTTATAGTGTAATGGGCAATGGCTGGATTCGAGCACAGGCCCGCTGGGTTGCCATATGAATTTTTAGCCATATGAATCAGTCGTTTATCTCGATGGACCAAGCGAATTAGCGCTTTTTGAATGTTTGTCCGTTAACTATCGTTTTTTCTCAACTGTAGCCGCGGAATTGACCCAAGAACAGAGCGTTTGAGTCTCCTTATCAATCTTATTCAAAAAAGGGATCAAAGAACGGCGATTTAGCCAATTTTTCTCAAGTTTGGTTTGGATGCTGGGCAGGCGCGTAGCCAGGTAGCCAGGATTTCTGGTGGGCGGGGGGGGGGGGGTGATTTCTACTCTGTATCTACTCTTTTCAGTTTTTAACTACATACTGATGCTATCGCCTTGGGTTCTGTTCAAAAGACAGAATTTATCCTCTGTGAATCCGGTGTCACAAAATTTTCGCGTTTCGAGACACGTAGCATTGGCCCATATTCTTCAAGGTTTAAGATATCATAGGATAAATCATTAGAAAAGTGAAAGATTAATTTTCTTAGAGCCTACCTATATCAGGAAAGTTGGGGGTATAGGTTACATGAATTTTATTATCAAATAAGGTAAAATTAAGGTAGAAATAATATGCCCTCAAAAAACAACTCGTAAAACGAAATTAGGTTTTATTTTTACGGCTGCGACTAGTCGAATTTTGTTGTGAACACTCACAATAAAATTCTTCTACTGCCTCCACAACCTCGTTGGCCTTGACATACTGTCTGTCGTGGTATAATGAAAGAAGAGTCAGGCCTGCTAGTCGATCCTCCATCATTTTATTTCTGAGGTAAGTTTTTATCCTCTTCAGGCAGCTGAAACTTCTTTCAGCCGAGCAAGTTGTTACTGGGAGAGTAACTAAAATTGTCAACAAAAATTTCACGACGGGGAAAAAATGGTCACATTCAGTCATGGCGTCCAGTGCGTTTGTGGGTATGGACTTTTCGTGCCGCCACCCCCCCCCCCCTTGGACCCCCCTTGGGGGGCCCTTGGACCCCCCCTCCTGGCTACGCGCCTGATGCTGGGGGCCTGTTCTGTAAATTTAACGATAGTTGAAAACAACTCTTGGTAGCAGCAGTTGTTAGCGATGACGTCATGCTCGGGGTTGTTGTTAACGACCGGCAGTTGATAAGAAGGAATGATTATTAAATCTGTCTGTGAGCTTTTTTGAGTTTATTTTTTCCTTGTAAGTGTTGACTTTGTTTTTTATCATTGTCATTTTGATGCCGCTAGCTCTAACAGAGGGTAGCAATTGTGTTTTTCGAGGGTGGACGTGGAAAAGTGCCCCTAAACTCAGGTGTTGCCGCCACCCACGACTTTTTCGTAACCGCGGTGGATTGAGTGCCGGTGGTGACAAATTCGCCTCTTTTCGTGATATTATTAGAAAATTCTCGTTCTCTGACAAATAAGAGACGTAGATGGCTCAACTAATAAGGACCTCGGGGATACGATGAACAGAACTAAAGCCTGAAGGGCCTAGCCTCCTCGTATGACGACATCCTAATCTTAAGAAAAAAGGAAAATAATGTCTTTGCAAGCGAGTAATTTGCTTATTTTTTACATTATGTCTATCCATAATGTTGGATTGAATTATTTCTCGAATTAGCCCAGAGATTGCGGTTCTCTAATTCAGTGGCGTTGGTAGGAATTTGTCCAGGGGGGGGGGGGAGATTGAAATCTCCTATTGATGAGGGGATGGGAGGGGGTAATTTTATTTTACAGTTTAGTAGTCACTCCACCTTCTTGAATCTCTACCTCTTGAATCACTATCTTGAATCTACCGAACATCTTGCTAGCCCCATCATAGCCTTGCCCGAGATCAAAATTACTATCAATTAACCCCTAATTCATCCCAATTCATTCCAGAATTTTCTTTTCGATAAATCCTTCCCTTTTATGGAATGAGTAGTAGAGGGTAGTCCGCTAGTCCCACGAAGTCCTCCGGGGTACAGATCGACAAAGTGATACGAGTACAAATAAATGTAAAACGCTCAGTTTTAACCAATGTAAGGGACAGTGGTGGCCACTCAATGATTTTGAGGAGGAAACCGCGTACATTGGTCCACTGCGTGTTCTCCACGGGACTCATACTGGCCCAAAATGAAATATTCAGAGAAAATGACCCTACAAATTTCTGATAATGGTGATTTTTGGACTTTTCCCGCAAATTAGCGCTTTTCTCAATTTTGGCCGCGTGTATCGTTCTTCTCAATTTCAGCCGTGGATTAGCGGTTTTGCCCCCCAACCCACTCCCATAGCCATGAGTTTGCGCATTTTCTCAACTTTAGCAGCAAAGTGGTGTTTTCATCCCGTGAGCCATGTTTCTTAATTTTCCACGAGTTTTGCAGTTTCCTTAATTTTTGCAGGAAATAAGCGATTTTTTAATTTTTTTAAACAGGGGATTAGCATTTTTTCAAGTTTTAGCTGAAAATTAGCGCTTTTTCCCCAAAATAGGGGGGCCTTTCGAGAATTAGGATTACTTGCAAATTAGCGGTTTTTCACCCATTGTCATAAATTGGAGCTTTATCTCAATTTCAGCCTCAAAAGTTACCTTCAGAAGCCGCGAATTGGCGTATATTGAGTTTTTGATGCAAATTAGAATTTTCCTCTATTTATTAGTCATGAATTAGCGCTTTTTGCTAATTTTAGCAGCGCCTTAGTAGCGTTTCAACCATGTGAATTAGCGAATTTTCTTAATTTCAGTCACAAATTGGCGCTTGGCGCAATTTTAGCTATAAATTGGCGATTTTTCCCATTCCGCGATTATCATCTATTCAATTTTTTATACGGGGGTGATTTTGATTTTCTATCTGATTTTCGCAATTTCAGCTGTGAATTTGCCATTTTTGAACAATTTTAACCTGATAGCGTTTTTTTTTTTTTTTGGTCAATAGTATGGCGTGTTTTTTCTATTTTAACCCCCATATCCGCCCCGTACCTACGCTCCTGCTCCAACTGCTAGTATTTTCGTCCTTATGTAGCACTGAGACTTCAGTGCTTCAGACAGATTGGGACGCCTATTCGAACGAATTCCGATTGATGTGGTCCTCAATTCATTATTGTTTATGGAAGTTTGTTCTTGCAGAATACCTACACACAAACGATTTTGATATGTAGAAAACGACTGTTGATAACATCACTACAATCGACAGTCGCTATCAACTGACGTTTTGACTGTTGCTAACTTTACAGAACAGGCCCCCTGCTTCAAGAAATATTTAACAATCACGATTTCTCAATGGGGAACTTGCACATTTTTCAAGTACAAGAGGGCTCTTCCACAAGGCTATTGTTCACATTAAACATTGAAAGGAGTTTTTTAAAGCGAATTTCTATAAATTTTGAATGGGGTTTGATTACGTCAAAGGTTAGGTATTCAATGAAATTGATGGTGTGGAGAAGAGGGGGTAAGAAGCATTTTCAGGGGGACAATTTTTCTTGTTATTTGTAAAGAAAAAATGTTATTGGGAAAGGACACGGCCGGAACGGACAGTTTGAGACAGCGTTTTGTAAAATACGATCTATGCAAATCGTGCTTTTTGTATTAAACGGTTTACCAACCCTCCCACCCCTTTCATTTATCCAACAAAGTATACTGTATCATGATATAAGCCAAACTCCGCATCGGCTATTGGAAAATAGGGGAATTTATCGACTCTCAGATAGCTTTGGGATGCCACAACATTATTGGCCCTTTTGGTTAAGCCCTAGGCCTCAACGTTTTCGTAAGAAAATCAAACGCTATTATTCACTTTGTATGCCTGTAAGCCTGTAACTATTATCGTATCCACGATTGCGCCCCCCCCCCAACCCTACCATCACCCAAAAGGGCGTCCATTGGATGGTGTCCCGTAGAACATAAGCCCCCTCTTTTTCCCTTTAATGGCTATATCATCACGATGGGTTAATTAAACTTTTCAAATAATGGGGGTAGTCGTTGAAGCGCGAAGGTGGTGGAGGGGGAAGATCGAGTTTCACTTAAGAACAATTTTCTCTCAAGTATTTTTTTCTATCAGGTAAGTAATGGATGGCAGGGTGGGTGGTTTGGTGGAAACTTTGAACTCAATTTTTGACGCTCCACCTCATCGCGTTGCTCACTGCTGTCCTACTCTTGAACGATCTCGTTATTTTCCCTCCATGGGGAATTATTATCTCTCCCGTATTTCTTCCTTGTACTTGACCCCTTCACACCCGGTGAGAAAGCAAGAGGCAAAAACAGGTTGTAACGGTGCAAAAGGAAGAAAAATGAGAGTCGATATTATCAAAGCTTTTCTTAAAGAAACTTTTTTTTGTGCTGAAACATCAAGAATCCATTAAACAAAAGACTTCAAGGATTAAGAGGCGAAAAAAAGTTTTTTTTTTGTTTTTTGGTGATTAGGTTTACACGGAAGATTTAACTTTGACACGCTATTCACCCTCAACTTCGTTGAAAAAAAAAATAATAATAATAAAATAATAGTAGGTAAGCACTGTGATTCATTAAATTCCAGGATTGGTGCAGAAATACGGCGATAATTTACGTGATGCCGAGTAGGCGTGGTTGATTGGATGGGGGCCGAGGAATCACATTGTGGGGGGGGGGTGTACATTGTGATTCCTCGGCCCCCCTCCAATCAACCACGCCTACTCGGCGTCACGTAAATTTTCGCCGTATTTCTGCACCAATCCTTGATTTTAAGGTCTCATTTTAATCTCCAGATAATTCCGCACACACGTTAAGTCTTGCTTTCCCAGATAAGACGTCAGAAGAGCTCGCATTTTCAGGGTAAAAGTTTAAGTGGGTTTTATAGTTATTTCAGGGGTGAAATATGAAAAATGAATATTTAACGGGCGTGCGGAATTATCTGGAGATTAAAATGAGACCTTAAAATTAGGGGTGCGGGACGGGACTTAAAATGTTTTGCGGGACGGGACGCGGGACAAAGCATAAATTTCCCGCGCGGGACGGGACTTCCCGCGGTTGTCCCGCGGGAAATCGATTTTGTTTTTTTTTACTAAATAGTGAGATGAACTAGAGAATCCAAATAATACGTTCGAGCCAATGTAATAGAAAATTCATGTCTTTGTCCCAAAAACGTTCATATTGAACACATTAAATACCTCTTATATGTATTTTATCCTTCTCTTGCCCGTTCCCGCCATTCGATGCGAAGAATAATTTTAGTGATAATGCTTGTCTGCACGTTTGTAAAGGGCTGTATATCGACACCTATTGGACATGAAAGAAAGTGTTGACCAGTAAATTTAGCCTTCTAAATTCACTGTTCAAACATTTTTTATTAAATTTCGCAGTTGAAGAGCGTTAACTCTAACGAAAAATTAAACGTTCTTTCAACATTTTACATGGAATATTTTGTCTGTGGAACTCTTTTTAGACATAGACAAAAAATAAAAAAAACACGAAGAAAATCTTGCGGTTCCCCTCCACCCAGGTGTGAGGAGGGGGGCTGTGTTGTCATTTTGTTGAAATTCTCCTCCACCTAATCCTTTCTCTGCATTTGCCCCCCCCCCCCATGGTTCATTGGTCAGACCACCCGAAAACGATTCTTTGAAAACATCTGTTGAGGGGGGGGGGTATTTATCATGTACTTTTTTGTCCCCCGGTACGTGCGGGAAATCCCGCGCGGGACCGGACGCCGGACGGGACTTGAGTGCGCGGGACGGGACGCGAGACGGGAACTCAGCAAAAAAATGCTTTGACTTTTCATTTCCCGTCCCGTCCCGCACGCACCCCTACTTAAAATCCAGGATTGTTGCAGAACTACGGCGATAATTTACGTAACGCTGAGTAGGCGAGTATGATTGCAGGGGCGTCGTAGAAACACGTGTACAACTCCCCTTAACGGCTATTTTTAACGGTATTTCATTATTAACTCGGTAATGACTTAATGCATAAAAATATACTCATTGGTGAAATTGTTTACAAATTAATCGCAGAGAGGTTGGTGCTGTGTTAAATTAATATTTTCGGTATTTAAAACAAAAATCCTTGTAATAGCGCGCAAATCTGCGTATCTTTTGAACGTGTTCTCTTTTTGAATGTCATGAGAATGAGATAAAAGTCAGTCGCTACGTGGACTGCTCCCCCCCCCCACCCATAAACGGGGGTTATCTAGAAGAAATGGGCACTTGAGTGGGCTAAATGAGGGAATCGACTGTATACTGTCGCCAGGAAAGGGGGGAATTTAGTAAATCAACAAAAGCGGTTCCATCGCATTTATAACTGGTGAAACTAGGTTTTTGGAAGTTCCATTTCAAACGAGATTAAAATTGGGTGAGTGAGCCCAACCCTTCGTCACCGTTAAGATATCATTGTAAATCAAATTTCGATTTCTCCACTGAACAAATAAAAATAAGTTAATATGACGCAAAATTGATTTTGTTTCCCAAAAACTGTAGAAATTTAAACACTAACACTGTCGAGAGATGGGTGTGCAGTCGTATCCTCGCCAACCGGTGCGGGGCACTATGGTGTCACTGGAATTCATAATGAGTAAAATCTCTCTATTCTTGACAGAAAACAAGTTGCTATTGTAACCTGTCGTCGCCTCATCCTTTTCCGTCAGACGTGACCTTTTTTTTTTCAATCCCTTTTATCCACCGCTCTTCATTTTATTTTTCTTTACTTTGAATTGTGAAAGATTCATGAGCGACTACATTTCACAGATAAGAGAGTTTTGATAAATACTTGGGAGCTCGACGAAAAAAATTGAGGCAATTGTGAGAGCGTCTAAGCACTGAAGGTATTGAGAAAAAAAGGTTTGGAGGGATGGGAGGTGGTTTTTTTTGGTGAATGATCTTACTTTTAAAATTGCGAATAAGAATTCCTATGAAAAATGCTGCCGTAATATTTCTTTTCCGCGCTCCATTTTCATTCATTTCGTCGTATTTTTCACTCTTTTTTTTTTTTTTCAAACCTGTTTTCGAACACAATAGGTACATTTTCATTTCTTATGATCTTACGCTTTACTGCTCGCCTCTAATTTTACTTCTTGATCTTTAGAAGCTCTTTCACGTTCCACTCTGCGAGTCTTTGTCGTGCATAGGACTGAAGTCTGATGTAGAATATTTTAAAAGTGTCTATTCTTTCACCCAAATGTTTATCTTTTTATTGGTCTGGAATGGGACGCGGCGTCTTCCGGCTAGTGCTAAATGCTTTCCTCGATGACAACCCCGTTTGGTGATTGTCCAGTTGCTGAAAAGGTGAACCACTGCGAAGAAAGAAAGAAAATGGAAATGAAAATGAATGAAAAAAAAAAAATCATTCGCATTTTGCGGGGTTGTAATTAAAAACACTTTCATGCCCTCACCACTCTCCCATTTGAGAGTTTTTATTCATAAAAAACGCGGAGGGGAAACTAGAAGCTTTTGATGCTCTGCTTTCGGCCATCCCTTTTGAAGAAGATAAGCGTGAAGTGTCGAGACCCCACCCCCACCCCCCGCGACCCTGCCCGCAAACTGGGGGACTAATTTTCACTTGGTGGTTCACTTGTAGGTTTAGGTGGCAAAGAGAGAGTGAGAGGTTTTGCCCTGGAATATATTACCATGTCATTATTGTAATCCCAAGGAGAATAATCCCGTCAAGACTTTTTCTTCCCTATACGATGGCGTTATTTTGTTTGTCTTCATTTTTTTCCTCGCGGTATAGAAACCGAGGGAATAAAGTGCATTAGGACGTGAGCCATGGCAATAACATTGTTTCCGCGCCGAAGCTCCTCAGGAGTTTTTCCTCCCTCTGTCAATACTTTACTGGAGGTATTAATGAGTTTACCTTCTCCTCGAAGGCTTTTTGTTTCTATATGCACAACATTATGGGCAGCGAAAGAGAGCCTCCCTCTTTCGCTTATAGTCATTTTCCGGTCGATTGCGGTATTATTTCGATTATTAGAGGGAAGTTTTTGGAGTGGTGCAAGCGAAGAAAGCCGTTTTATTCGACTGAAAACTTGTCGAAAAATGCCCTACAAAGCGTGTGACAGTTGGAACCAAAATGGTTCATTGTTAAATTGCACCATAATTTACAATATTATTTATTGCAGTTGTATAATATTGATAATGATGATGATATAATTATTAAATAATAATGATAATTTGTTTGTATTATCGTATGTTCGCAGGAGGTGTCAGTGTTTGTGTTCGAGAAAAAGTGCGCTGAAAAGTTACATAAACCTAAAAGAAAAGAAACGGTAACCGAGTTGTTACGCGGGAGTGTCAAACAACTGGAAAGGTTTCGCCATCCGAAAGTGCTGCAGGTAAAGGCGTGTGCCAATTGCCGATTTCATAAAAATGTGGGAATGCAAACGCTCACGCTCAAGCTCAATACCTCTCTAAACGAAATGAAAAGTTTTCCCTTCACCATGTTAGGGCTGCCCTTCCCCAGGAAGCCAACGTTGCCCCCCCCCCCTATCAAGTCATCATGTATTATTTACTATAGATCCACGAAATTTGGTCTTTAAAGGAACAAAATCCGCGATACCGGTGATTTTTGTGCGCGGACAAGCCATTACTCACAAAATTGATTTTTGAATCGCGAAATTTTGTTTTTGATGCATCAGAAACTTGTTTGGAATGTGAGGAGCAAGCCCCGCAATTCCAGCATCAATTCAATTTCCACGGATAACGGATTTCCACGGATGTACTGTTTTCTTGATTGGCGGGATAAGATAAATTTCGGCGTGGTTTACCGATCAGGAGAAACGCCTAGAGTTTCGAGAAAGAATGGACCTGGGTGGGGTTCAGCTTAGCTTATCCCTCGAAGTACGACTCCCAAAGGCGTCTCCGTGGTGCAATTGGCAGCGTGCTGGACTGGTTATCCAGAGGTTGCGGGTTCAAATCCCGCCGGGGAGCCATTTTTTCTCGAAACTCCAATTGTGTTGGGCTATGCCCTTCCATCGTCGTCCGGATAACATCAGTTTAATTACTTTATTAATTAATTTAGCCTCGTAGAAACTGTCCGGGAAATCGTCGCTTTTGGCGCAAACGTTACAGTTTTGCTCTATAAAACGATTTTGTTCCAAAAACCTGCCCCTTTTGACTATAGGAAACTATATTTCACTCACAAAATCCATTAATCCGGGATGATGCTAATAAACTCTTGGAATGGGGCTTCTTGGTCCTTGAAACTGTCCGTTTCCTCCCCGGGAATTCTTCCATTCCAACCCAAATCTGATTATACGACTTCAACCAGACGTTGAAAACAAAATATCGTGATTTTGGTTCTTCCAAATCTACATGCATTTTTCAATTTCAACCACCAATTTTGCGCATTTTCATTCTCTCAAAAACAAAATGTTGAGGCTTTACGTCTTAAATTGGTGCGTAGATTTGGCATAGACTAAATTTGTCATTTCAAAAACTAAATCCACGGATGCCTCCTTTGAACCCCAAATTTCGTTATTTTGTCTCTTTCAAACCCACGTTTTACGGATTTTCTCTCTTTTGAAAACAAATTGTGTGGATTCATCTCGTTCAAATTCCAATTTCATGTAGTTTTGCCCTACCAAGAACCAAATTTCTTGGGTTTTCAAATCCCCTTTAAAAACCACAATTTTGGGGAATTCCTATAATTATTGTTCGCGCTTTGAACTGTTCCTACCGATTTATGCTATGGGTGGGGGTTATCCCTCATTTTTGATTTGTTTATTGTACCCACATTTACAACAAACAATAACACAATAAAACATTTTCGGCTTATGGAGACGTCGGTATCGTGTCGTGACTGCCGCGGGTCGTAGTGGCAGGCCAAAGAGAAGGTTACCTACCACAACTCCACCCCTCCACCACCGAACAAGCCTAATTTCGAAACGAATTTTACTTTTTAATAATTGTGTATCTCTTTTTTAATCGTCTCCACAGGTAATCCACTCAGTTGAAGAGAGCAGTGAAACCCTTGCCTTCGTATCAGAGCCCGTCTTAGCCTCCCTAGCCAACATCCTGGCCCATCACGAATCGACGGGCGGTCAAAATTCCACTGGTCCTTCGACGGGGGCGTCGCACATACAAACCGCGCCGAGACATCCGCACGCGAAGGAATATAATTTTTTAGACATCGAATTGAAATACGGCATTCTTCAGGTGAGTTTTCCTTTCTTTTCTTATAGCACGTAACTAGATGTAGATGACTTCCTCGTGATTGGTGAATGTAACACGTTTGTTCTCCATTGGGTGAGGGGGAGAATCTGGTTTTTCATTTTTATCCTCCTCACTTGGATCCTTCTTCGACTCCATTTCGACGAAATGCACTAAATCGTATTTCACGAATAGCACCGTACTGCCGAGGAAGAGAACAAACTGAACACAACAAAAGACTACCAAATGCCAGCCACGACACGCGTGCCTGTAGACGAGAGTGAAAATACCGGAGCCGCAGAATTTTGAAAAGTAGAACAAGGAGAAGGCAATGGATCGTAATTTGGTTGGAGCGTACATGAAGGCGAAATAATGGCTGGCTATGTCATTCAGAGCGATTGCAGCCGAACCGAGAATTATTCCGAGGAATTTCGTGATTTCATGTCTTGAATCCGTCGGTCTGTTTGGTAGCTCTGCCATGAAGTAATTTACCGATTTATGGACTATTTCATTCGTCCTATTCACTCGAGTTTGTGCCAAATCGTGTTCGTAACCGTACAAAAAGTAAAACGTGCCTTTTTTGAAGAAATCCACCCTAGATGAGACCTCGTCATCGTTATTTAGTAGTCTCATTTTATTGAAGCCACGCCTGATCTTATACCCTTCTCCACTGTGTAGATTACACAGTGGTACGCTTTTCGAGATTTCTATATTTTTGAAACACACAACGTATTTGTTGTCGACCCACGAGCTCACTTCTTCAGAGCACGCAGTGAAAAGAAGAGGTTTTCCACACATACACTGAGTGTGTTCTCTCGCTAGCTCGATGGTTTTAAATCTTTCAGACGTAAACAAAAGCAGGAATGTCGTTCCCAAATCAGTACTTGACGTTGCTGTATGTTGCGACGAATTATTGACAGTACCGTAGGTTACAGTGACGTTCACATCACCTGTGCGCGACCTCCTGTCCACTGTATGAACACCGCCCATTTCCACGGCTACACTACCGCTCCAAAAATTCGACTTAGCCCGAACTCGCCCCGAGTAGCCATTCATGAAATAAAAGAGATCATCCGTGCTCAGATGTTCGTTCGTATTGTTGAAGCAGTGGTAGACCGTAGTCATGACGACGGACATAAAAAGTAGAAAACCAGGCAACCACATAATTTTTAGCGTTTGAAACAGCAGGACAGCTCTATATAGGTAGAATTTAAAGCGGACAAAAAGCTCGTGCAGAGGAATGAAAAGAGCGACGCAAACATAATGAACCGTTAAGTGAGACACGACAACTTTTGGAGAACCGAATGTAAACGATGAGTAGGTCGTCCAAAGGTACGTCATGTATTCTTGAACCGAAAAGAAGACTATTAGTGTCAGAAAGAATGCCGTCATCTGAAAAATTCGAATGCTTCTATCCTCGTGTTCTTCTACATTTTTCAGTTTCCGGCAAATTTGTCTATTTCTGAGTATTTTTGCAGTTGTTTTAAAAAGTTGTCTCACACATCCTTCTTCAACTGGCTCAACGTAATTTCGTCTAAAAATAAAAAAACCCACGGAGTAAACGGCGATCATAGAACAACAAAGTCCCGCGTATTTTCCAACACTCGGTCCTGAACTCAAGAAAAACCACTCAGAGCCGACAGCAAGCTGAACGGCCGTGGACCCGACTCGAGCGCTGAAAAAGAGAAGGGCGAAAAATAGCCTCGTTAACCCTCGACTGCTATTGCGAATTTGTTCAGACACAATCGCCAAACGCAGCGGCTCTTTCGCGCTCATCAACGACACGGTGATGTAGAAAAACGTCGGCCTTAAGTATTCAACGACGATTGATACCTTCGAACAAATGGAAAACGCCCAACACAGTGAAGTGATCATAACACAACACATAAGACCGACGAAAATTGTATACTTCCCCGTTTTATTATCCGCTAGAATGGACGCTCCGATAGCCAGCACGCCACCTATAAATTTCGCCAGTCCCTTGAATTCTAAAATGTTCTCTTCTTCAATATAAAACTCCTCCGAGCACATAAAAGGAATGAAGAAGAACTCGTTGGGGAAGTGAATGAAAACCTCCAGAATTAAATAAACGATCGATACCTTTGGCAAAATGCACGCTTTCATTTTTTTCTTCCTCCTACTTTTCAGGATGGTCCCATGTGACACAATCACATTTTTTTTTCCACTTCATTATTAACGCCACTGAATTTTATTTATTTTTTTTTACAGATAACCGAAGCGCTATCCTTTCTTCACTACACGGGACACGTTCTTCATCGGAATGTGTGCCCGAGTAGTATATTGGTAACAAAGAAAGGAACTTGGAAATTGGGTGGCCTTGAATTCACAGGTGAACAAGACCTTTCGTATTCTCTTCTGTGCGTCCAATGGCATGATTGGATTTCAATAACGACTGGGTGTGGCTAAAATTGAATTTTTTTTGTTTGCTCCTATTTTTTCCATCATTTCACGTTTTTCTATGACTCTGTAACTGCCAATTTCTGCTAATTGTTAGTAACTGCATATTTGATCGTGAGCCCTGAAATATCGCTCCTAGAAAAATTTCTAAGCCTGTAAAGTGTCAACAGAGCATGACCATTGAGCAACTTGACCAGTTCATCCGTGTAGCCGTCAATTTCAACCCATAATTTAATTTTCTGGTCTACAACAGGGTTACTTATTTGTATAGACCCCCAAATATCACCATCGGAAACTTAATAAGCTTGAACAATGTAAATTAAACAAGCCGCGAAAATCAATGAATAGAGGAATAAGATGACAATTATTAACCTCAGAAACGGAATTTTTTTGCTCGGAGACCAGCTCAAGTCTTACTCTTTGGTTGTGTATAATCTTGAAATTAATAGCGTTCCCCATTTGCACAAAATTCTGCAACGGGGCTATTCATCTCCACCCGTCTTCTCCACTAACATATGATTTAATTCAGTGAAGACGGGTGGAAATGAACTGCCCAAATGCAGAATTTTTTGCAAATGGGGAACGCTATAAGTCCCTGGAAACTGTCTGCTTCGTTTCACAACCTGAAATATTGCCACCCTAAACTCACTAAACACAGAAATTTCAAGTGAGTAGCGGAATTTGATAGCCGTACCGAGAAATTTAGCCTCAAAAACTGATCGTTTTTACCCGGAACCCCGTAGTGTGACTTTTCTAACTCTACTAGCGTGATTTATTCCCTAAATAGAGGGCACAAGGCCGCCAGACTTTGGGACTTTGGTTTGGATTCGAGCAATTGTTATTCGGATTGTTATGAATGATCACGTTATTCTAGGCTGTCACAAATTTCCACCACTACCACGTGCCACTCAACCACTGTCACATCTTACAGCTTTAAGGAAGCATTCTATCTACGAACGGTTAAAGTCTCCCTCCCTCACTACCACACTGCCCCAAAGGACACTGGAAGTGTTTGACAGAGCGAACGGATGTACAATTCCGGCAACCCCAGAAAATTGGTCGTTTCACGAGCCCAAACAGGGAAACCGTTTTTTCTTCAGCCGTTCAAAATAACCGACTTTTCTACCTTTCGTGGAAGATGCAACGAGGGTTATTGCTCCTGAGCGTGCAATATGAAATCCAAGCGTGAGCAATGGGCTCATTGCTCACGGTTCTTCCCTCACTTTTTCCATCGGCCTCCAGTTTGAAGCATTGGGACGTGAAAGTCACAGGCAATGTTTCCTCTTGATTACAGTGATTTCAGCGCGTATGACACTCGGTTGTGTGGTTTCTATGCAACATATCAGAATACTTCATTTTTCGAGGGAAGAAATTTGATTGGGTGCGTAGGCTCCACACAACGCAAACACAGAGCTTGTGAACGGGTCTTTATGAATGATTTTTTAGTGTAGGATCATATGCTCTAAATTCATTTGTTTGAAAATAATGAATAAAACGGAAATATTACCACGAAAAATTAGCGCCATTTGGTGCGGATATGAAGATAGGTCTAACTATCGCATTTGAAAATGGCAAATATTGATGGCTGTAGAAAAAATAGCGTACGATACTCGGTCGTAATGGGCATCAGGTTCGGGCGGTTGCCGACACTCGACTGGCGTCTCGTGCCAGTAACTTCCACCTTCACCGGAAATAGTCCTCATTACGACCTTGTATCGTAATGTACTATTTTTTATTTCTATTTTTCGACAATCGAATCCGCGAAATTGTATTTTAGTGATTCAGACCAAAAACAGAAAACTCTCAATCACGACTTAGAAAACAAGCTCTTGTTAGGGCCTTTTCTCGGGATGGAGACTGCTCTTGCGACGCGTTCAATGTGAAAGGCCCCATAAAGTTCTATGTGTTTTTACCGCGAGAGTCTGACGCTTTTTTTTCTTCTAATGTGAGAGGGGCCTTTGAGGTTAAAAGTGGCAAAAAGCGCCAATTTGTGGCTGTAATCGAGAAGAAAACTGAGAAATAGTACATTTCACAACGAGAGAGGAAAGTAGAACTTTACCCGCAAGTTGTCGTAAGCTCACGAGGTGACAGGCGAGTGAGCTTTACGTCAACGAGTTGGGTGAATTTCCACTTTTCCCGAGTTGTGAACGATATTTTTTCGCGTTACCTACCAACTTGGGGGAATTATTAAATAACCAAAAAATCAAAAATAACATTTTTTTTCCTACGAAACGATAACTCAAATAAATAATTGATTCAAGTCATCCAACCAAATCAAAACACAACCGCATTCCATGCACGAGAAAGCGAAGGCCACAAAAGGAGAGAGGTTCCCTTTTATGCCGATGCTTGACGCTTGCGACGATGATGCTTGATGCTTTTATTCGGTAGAAGGTTAAAAGTGAAGAATCACAGCTGTTTAGCCTTAATTTTTAACTTTTCCTCACTGCAGTGAGGAAATAGTATATTTCACAACGAGTGAGGAAAGCGTCACTTTACGCGCGAGTTGTGTGTGGGATCGAGGCGAAGCCAACTTCGCTAATTACTAACAACGAGCGCGTAAAGGCGCTCTTCACGAGTTGCGAACGCTACTTTTCGCTTGACCGACCAAGTAGTGTGAGGCACTTCACCACGACTCACGACTCCAAACACGTTACTCCTAACAATAACGGAAAGTACTTTCGTTCACTCCGTGACGTAAAGTAAGGAAATAACACGCTGAGATTAAAGTGTTTCTTTCGTTGTGAGGTTGCCATGGTGAAAATAGCCACTTTCTACGTAGGTCAAGCGATTTTTTTTTTTTTTTTTTTTTTTTTTTTTTTTTTTTTTTTTTTTTTAAATTTAAATTCCTCGCTCATCCACTTCACGAAAAGGATAATGTTGTGCGTCCACTTGCAGTATAAAAGCTTAATTTCAGCAACTGGACAAACGCGATTTCGTTTTCAGGAAATGGAAATTTCTTTTGTCCAGATGTCGTAATTTTCTGAAGTTACGGCATGTGGAGCCACTTCGTGAAATGGACGTCCATTTCATGAAGAGGATAATAATTTCGCCAAGTGGATGCGACAACACCACTTCACTTATTTATTTTATTCATCCAAAAATTATTCCCGGTGCGTTATTTTTAGGAGAAGAGGGGCAAAGGGGAAGCTCATTTCACTAAATTCAAGGGCGGGTGAGACTCCATCTATAAGTGGACAGACTATTAGCTGTTCAACCGTTCAAAACTTGAATATTCATCACTTGAATTTTCTTTTTTTAATTTGAATCTGGATTTAAAACTTGAATTTTTAAGACCATTCTTGGACTGCATTATCAAAAAACTGTGAAGTTGGAATTTTTGGATTTGGAAATGCGATATTTTCCACAGAACTGACTTCAGACTGTAGAAGCAGGATGTTTCGACCAAGTATTGGTATCTAGTTAATTTATCCTCTGAAACCGCACATTTTTGCCCAGGAGATTTTTAATTTCATGCCCAAATGTGACTTATCGGCTCTGCAGACCGAGTTTGTCCTCAAAACTGTTTCGTTTGGCTATAAAACCAGAGAAATGTCGCGGATCCATCACCAAAAAACAAATTCCATGGGTTTGGCCACTAATGAAACGGGTTTCGAGAGTTAGGCCGTGTTACACCGTGTCGTGCAGGCACGACAGTTTCGCAAATTTGGTGCTATAAACACTAACTTTGGGGGTTCGACTCTTATGTGGACGTAATTTTGTGTAAATGGCTCATTCGCGACCAAAATTGGGCCTTTGATCCTCATCAAGGGCTTAACATCGTACCTCGAGGGTACAGACTATAGAAAAATAGAACATCGTCTGTTGCCGATCCGATCCCATTACAGAGCGTTTGATGTTTATGACCAATAGAAAGGTTTTGCGCATGCCTTAATAACGAGCTTTGCAGGTTCGTATTCTTGAATTAAACTTAATTACCTACGCGAATTATGGGCTCTCGTGCGGCTTGAGGTCCGTGGGGCGTCGAATTTTTACAGACCCGTTGAAAATTTCCCCTGGGGTAGCACATTTTCATATCACGAGAAATGAATGCCTGCATAATTTTACTACTCCTCCGCTCCATGAGTGCCGGCTACACCTGCCGGACTCCCCCCCCCCTCACCAAACTCTCATTGACAACGATGATGGCCTCCCGTTCTACCGTGACTCGTGCGTGCCTTCTCGAGGTCTTCGTGACCCTGATATACGGTTTGGGTCCACGTTAGACATCATTGATCTTTTTTTCACGACTCAGCCATTGAATTCCTTTCAAACCATATATTATGTGACCCTGCAACAACATCATTGTGAGGAATAAACGCGGTTAGGTCCTCAGCTGCGCAAAAGCATGTGGGAATATTAGTGCTATCCACGTTGCACGATAACCTACTCTTTGACTGACTTTATTTTATTTTATTTTATTTTTTTACGATTCACTATAATTATTTATTTACCAGCTCTTGTTTTTTTGTTTGTTTGTTTCAGAAAGAATGAACGAAGCAGACGGCCTCGAGCCAGTATCTTGTCAGTCGTGGTCGTCCAGACTACCCAAAATGGCTCAGCCCGATTTAGACTTCATCGGTGAGTTTCTTCAATCATTGTTCGCTCACCCCTCTCCTTGAAAGTTCCTTCGTGTGAGAGAATGGAATCGAATACGGCGGAGTGGTTATTGGAATGCTCACACATGAAACGTTACTTTCTACCACTTCCTTCCTTCCCCGACCTTACGCCCTTCACCAGTTATATTGGTCGAAAAGTCGAGAGGTGCCCCGCTTAGATTACACGAACGACGGGAATGCAAATTCAGTTTTCTCTTGAATTATTCATTCGCCGGCTATATTTACTTAGTGAAATGGGTTTACTGGTAGGAAATGAATTTTTCGGGGAGAAATGTACGGGTGGGGGGGGGGCGAGAAAACCCAGATTGATGCGTGAATGTTTGACGTGATCTTATGGGAGGGGGTTCTGCTAATGGTTGTTGCCAGAACGCGTTTATATCGATTGTCGTGATACTGATTTATACCCAACACGGCTGCATAAGGCCCCTTTTACACGAGTAAGTTTTTTGTTCAAAAATGTGTTCAATCTGATCACAAACAGACAATTTGAGGCAGGGAAGATCTGTGAATTGTTTTCAAAATGGCTACTTTGATCAAAAAACTTACTCGTGTAAAAGGGGCCTAATAATCAAAATAAATAACAAAGTTTGGTGAATTACCTCAAATCGCCCCCTAGGTAGTCAACAGTTGAAGATGTACTGAAATGAGCTTACTGAAGTCCCACGGAGCCAAATCGTTAAAGTTACAAGAAGAGTAAGACGACGGCTTAAGCTAAACGTTTTATTACATTTTCTTTGAAATCCGATGGTTTCCAAAGCTTCAAAGAATAAATTTTAGCCGCGATAATTCACGTTGAAAAGTTTAAATCACAGAAAATTGGTGGACTGATTGCGAGGGTTTCCAAACTCTAATGGTATTACGACGTCGAATCTCTAGAAAAGCAACGAGCCCTCCAGGCCCTTTTTATCTTTTCTCCTACTGAGCTTCCCCACACCACAGCCTGCTCTCTTTTAGCAATAATTTCACAAGCTCACCGTCAATTTTCTAAATTGCTTTTGGGTGGAAAGCGAGTGAGAGAGAGCGTGCGATCAACAATGTTTCTACCACAAGCTTCCTCGGCACAACACTCTCCGTTTCTTGTTACCGTGGTTCCTTCTGTAGCTTGTCACTTCTCACATGGTTAACGCTAACTTTGTTACCAAAGCCATTTCGGTTCACTTTACAGAATGTACGCCAGTCTACGATTGTTTTCTAGTTTGCCTGAAAAGTTTAAATTATACTGAATGAAAAGGGAAGAAGCTTTAAACGGGAGGAGTTTTCTTTTCTTGATGGGAGTGCTGCGGTGAATTCAGAACTCCACCCTCCCATGCAATCACGAAGCACTTATGTCAAAAATTCGATCGTTAATTAAATGAAAGTGATTATTAATTATGAATTCCTCGTTTTCGAGAGGAAACAAACAAAGTGCACCGAATCATCGACAACCGAGTGCTGGAGTGGTCAACTTTCTCTCAAAACTTTCATTACTCGAAGTACTACGTGCAATTTTGGAAGGGGGTCAAGTTTATTATTTGTGAGATCTCTGTTTACATATTTCTGAATTTTTCTTCCCAACTGTAATTTGTCACGCGAGCTCGTCTCCCCCTTCTCCAACACTACCAACAGCACTACCGATTATCTGACTAGCCCGCGAGTCCTTATCAATCATCGGTATAACCAAAGTGTCTCAGGTGAATGAAAGCATCACGTCCGCTCCCTCCCCTTCACTATCGTAACATTTTTTTTCTTTTCTTATCGAAGGGACCACGATCCAACGAGCTAATTTTCTGAAGGGAAGTAGGTACACGCAAAAAGGCGCAACGAATACTACGAAAATTATGTGACTTTATTAGAGGCCTTACATAATTTAGACGCTTATTTTAATGACACCGTAAGACCCGGCGCACACTAGGAGAAAAAAGACGCCGACGCGCGAGTCGGCGTCTTTTTTCTCGGGGAAGAGACGACTCTCGCGTACGCGTCCAATGTGAAAGGCCCCATAGAGTTCTATGTGTTTTTACTGCACGAGTCGGACGCTGACGCGCGCGTCGGTGTCTTTTTTCTCCTAGTGTGCGCCGGGCCTAACTATAACAAGTTACAGGACGAACTTGTTGTATTTTTAATAAGTTTCACAGAGCTGAGAGCTATTGTCAACTATTTTACAACGCCACCTCATTTTATCTACATCAATTTTAATAAACTCACGAAGCACTCACCCCTCAACCACCATACCATTAAAATGAAGATAAGTTGGAGTGCCATTTTAAGCAGAGTCTCATTACCGTTGAAGTGAATGTTTTGGACAACTGAGGAAATATTCGAATTACGTCAGACCTAAAGAAGATTGATGAGTGTTTTCCCGTTTCATTTTCTCCGATACTGCTTTGCGTGTCGTGTTCCGTGTGTTGGCGGGGTTTTTTTGTTGATGTGAATTCACAGATTGAAGAAGTAATAGCAGCCAATTTACCACTAGAGTTTGTTTTTCAGGACGAATTTGAGCTTGCCAACTGTTATGTCGTGGTCCGTTTATAACGTTGAAATGAAGGCCGTAAAATGAGAAATTCAACGTGAAAAAAAAAATTAGTTCTTTTTCAATCTCTTCCTCATGAGTCGGAGTCACTCCTGTCCGAGCGACTTAGTTCATTTCACGCAACACAAATTTCTAATATCCCGCAGCTCTCAACGGCCGTAAAGTTTGTCCCGAACTCACGCGGCCTCATTCAATTTATTGAGACGACCGACGACACCATCCTTTATACTGAGACCCATCCCTACTGCGTTTAATCGTATGTACTAATTAATTGAAAATTGAATTACTCGCTTGAATTCTACGCTAAACCCATCTCATTTCAAAAGACCCCTACAATAACCGTTTTTCCATTTCCTCCGGACGGTGAGAGACACCGCAATTAAGAACATCCCGACCGATAAGAATGAATTGTTTCTTACGCCCCCCCCCTCTTCTACATCCGTATTTCCACCAACGCATCATCATTTACCATCCACCTCATTTATCAACTGGGGATGGTCTTAAAAGACAAGATTTTCGCTTGTTACCGCCGTCTTTTATTACCTTCCGTGCTTCAACCCTTCGATTAACGCTTCCTCAATTGTTGCACTTCAAGAACGGGCGCGGGTTATATAGAGTCAATTCAGCGTTGACAGCGTCTGCGAGTGTTCAAAGGGGCTAGGGGACGCCTTTAATGGTTTTAATTGAAAATACTCGAGTCCCGTCCCGCTAGCTCATCGGTTTGCACATATATGTATAAGGTACCGCGGTATCGTTTTGCCCTCGAGTGGCTTTCAGGATGCTTGTGAGCGAACAACTTTGTCGTTAGCGGATGATAAAGAAATTGGTGTTAAATCGTGGATGAAGAATGCTAATTTGTTCCACATGAAACGCATAATCAAATTGTGGAATTGTCTAATGTGTTTTTGTCATGAATGAAAGGATCCTCCTTCTTAAAACCAGAAAGAGTGGACAAAACGTTTTTTGGATTTCATTTTTTAAATATGTCGCATCCACTTGGCGAAATTGTCCACTTCATGAAATGGATGTCCGTTTCACGAAGTCGCTCCACTTTCCCTAATTTCTAAAAATTCCGTCATCTGGACAAAAAAAATGTCCATTTCTTGAAAAGGAAATCGCGTTTGTCCAGTTGCTGAAATTAAGCTTTCTTACTGCAAGTGGACGCACAACGTCATTTTTTAGCGGGTTTTTAAGTGCTCAGTAAAATAACCTTTTTAAATAAAAAAAAAATGTTTCAGCATCTGAGATTCCTCACTCATCCATTTCACGAAAAGGATAATGTTATTTCATCCACTTGTAGTATGGAAGCTTGATTCTAGCAACTGGACAAACACGATTTCCTTTTTCAAGAAAACGACAATTTTTTTGTCCAGATGTCGTAATTTTTTGAAGTTACGGCAAGTGAAGCCACTTCGTGAAATGGTCATCCATTTCATGAAATGGACAATCACTCGACATGGATACGAAAAATACATTATACATTTTGAGAGTAGGTATTTAAATACTTTTGGTAGATATGGATGGGATTTTCTGTCACACCCCCACGCCTTTTCCACTTCGTCATCTTCACTTGTATGTAAGAAATTGGAGTTTTTAACGTACATCCGATCTGTCGTGCGTATCATTGCATAACTTGTCATGGGGCACTCCTATCCCCGTAAAATGAGAAATGTTAGTGTGCGCTGTGTTTATATACTCTGATTTCGGGAGGATGAATCGTAGCCATAGAATCTCACATTCGGAGATCACATTTGTTTCGGCCGATTCTCTCGACTCCAGAGCGGGCAAGCAAGGTCCGCCTGCACTGAGGCTCTTCCCTTTGACTTCACGGCTGATGATTCAGCAGCCGCTGTCTGCGGAACGAATCGTGTAGCCCCTCAAAAAGCGCCAAGTGGCTGCAAAGCCTCATGATACGCAGAGTCGTCAAATTTCCATTTTTGGTAATTTTTATGAAAATCGCCCAATTTTTCCGGTTTTAGCCGTGAAGGAGCACTTTGTTTCAATTTTAGCCAGAGATTATCACTTTTTCTTACTTTTAGCCCCAGTATTAGCGCTTCTTCTTAATTTCAGTAGAAATTGGTGTTTTTTTCCTTCACATTTCATTCGTGAATGAATCCTTTTCCTCACTCTCAACAGCGAATTGGCTTTTTTTGCATCTAATCCACCAGTTTCCTCACTTTTTGCTATGAATCAGTGTTTTTTCTCAATACCACACGAGATTATCCCCAGGTACACCCCCGCGATTGCTTTCATTTTAATTTTAGCCGCTAGTGAGGATTTTTCCTCAATTTCAGGTTTGAGTGAACTACATTTCTTAGTTTTAGGCACGATTAGCAGTTTTTTCTCTATTTTAGCTGCATGAATGAAAGTTTTTTGTGGAAATTTCGCATTTTTAGCCCGTAGCTTAGCACTTTATCTAAATTTCAGCTGTAAATTAGCACTTTTGCTCACTTAACCTCCCGAATTAGTCTTTTTTTGTCTCGCGAATGAAAGTTTTGTCTTAATTTAAGCAGTGGGTGAGTCCTTTTCCCAACATATTCAACTGCAAAATTAGATTTTTCTTCTCCTTTTGCCTCGATTTTGCTATTTTTCTCACTTTTTGCTTCAAATTAGCTTTTTCTCTTCCGTAATTTTGCCCTTGGATATAAACCACGTATTGGTATTTTGCTCATCAAGTTTAGCCTTTTTCTCATTTTTAGATACGGATGAATGCTTTTCCCTTACTTTAACCGCGAATGAGTGGTTTTACTTAATTTTTGTCGGGAATGTCGCTTTATCTCAATTTTAGCCGTGAATACGCGCTTCTCATCGCTTTCATTCATTTCACTTTGTAACTTTTTCTCAGTTTTTCCCCGAATTAGCCCAGTTTATCGCTTTTGGTATTGAATTTGTGTTTTTTTCCAAATTCGACCCCAATTCAACATGGGGAAATTCTAAAATCTAGTTTTACATCCATTCAGATTGACCTTTCAAAGGGGTTCCACCCCTCGATGTCTGGCCTCTGATCGCCACCCCTGACGACGCCCTTGACCCACTCAACATTAACCCTGAACCTTTGAGCACAAAGTTTCAAGACCTCGGATGCGCACCTGGTGGGCTAACCACGCGAACAGATTATCCCTAAGTAAACAAATCGAATTCAAGTCGTGAGATGAAGGAAATATTCAGTTACACAAACTACAGAACACCTCCAACAGTCGTATTCTGCTGGAAAAGGTCGGACACGCCTTTCCATTCATTTATTTTCTAATTTGAATTGTTATCGACCACATTATTGTAATCCTCGAGAAAGTTTGACGTATAGTGTAAAGAGATACGAGCAAGAAAAGTCAGAAAACAAATACATTTTTGAAGCCGGGGTGAGAAGGACAATACGAGAAAAGAAAGATAGACGGGAAAAACAGAGAGATTTTAGGAATCAACAAAGGGGAAAAACAATTCTACGTGCGCTAAGTCTGAAACGAAGGATCCCTCTCTTTCCTTTTATCCCACCAACACAGCTTTTACCCCTCACTCTATCCAAAGTTTACCAATGCCTATATTTACTTACGGGAATAAGGGTGAAACCCTTTTTCCACTTTAGTAGCAGCCATTTCCACTTTCGGTCCGCTACTGAGCTTGTAAATTATCGTTCGTATTCACTTAGTCGCCCCCCAACGTCAATAAATGAGTTCATAATATTGTATTGTGGAATGTAACAAAAAAAAATCCGTGCCCCAGTTCACGGATTGGTTATGTTGCAGTACTGCTTTTCTGTGATAAACTCTTAACCCCTCACCCATCGCCCGCCAAACAGGACTATGTGGTGGATTAAAATTGAGGTTAAAACTTCCGCAGGAATGGTATTCAAAAGACGAATAAAGTGCGCCCCTAAAGTTTTACATACCTATATGAAAATCTTGTTATGATGCCAAGATTATTATTTCCTTTGGAAAATTGTGTTTTGAGGGGAAACTTTACTAAACATCACAAACAGTTGTGACTTTCTCACAGGAGAGCGCTCTCCTCGGGAATAATATTAGAAACATTTTAATTTTATTGTTGAAGCGCGGGGGAAGTTTGAAATAACACCGTGCTGTGGGTTTAACTGGTAACCCGCCGGATAAGCTTTGTACTACATTTTAATGACTAGGGGAGAAAAAAAAAGTTGGAAAGGATCGTTTGCACTCGGAGAATCCAGTGGGAGAGTTGAAGCAAAAAGCTTTCAGAGATACTACAGGTGGTTAGATATAGGCCTTGCAACAGGTTGAGCTGGAGAGATCAATATGCCCTGACCCAACGACCTACATCTCCCCGCTTCCTGCATTCAACCCACCCACGTTTCTTTAATTTTGTATTACTACAATCCACGAGCTCATTTGAGTGTCACTTAAGTGAGTACGCCAGTAGAATTTTACGACATTATGCGAAATATAAAAAACGGTTGTGGGTTAATGAATAAAATGAATGGAAATGGGGAGAATTCAAAAGAGCTCGTAATGTACTTTTCACATGGACTCTGCTAATCCATCCTAAATTCAAACGTTTCAGTTCCTTTTCAATCGAATTTACAGAGCAATAGCATTTCACTTTATTTGACCCTCTCTTTTCTGGTTTCTATTCAAGCGCGGAAGGGCGAAAACCCAGAAAAAGGGACCGGAATGATCGCCGCTTCACAGGAAGCAATTAAAATACTCAAAAACCTCGGTTTTGCTTTAGAATTTGGACGGGGCCTTGCCTTTGCCTCCGTGAATTTTTATTTCATTTTTTTGCGGATTAAGAGGGAGACTGCGTGGACTGAGGAATGTCGTTAGACGTCAATTTATTGTAATATGATGTCCCCATACTCGAATCGGTGAGGTCTCATGTGCTGGACACCCGCTCTCATAAACCATTCAATTTCAACTCAATCTCACCCCTGCCCGCACTACCATTCATCTTACCATGAACTCTATTTGCAATTGAGAAGGCCCAATTACCCGGGGATAGCAAACAAAACTACCCGACCATAAAGATAATCTACTTCCCTCCTCCACCCCATCCCTCCTATACTCTAAAAAGCAAATATTTGAGGTCGAGAAAATACAGGCGACTATTATTACAGCTCCCACACCTTTTTCCTACTCACCTTCTCTCTCTCGGTTAGAGGTGGGTGGTTGGGATGACGTCTCAATAGCTCTAAAAAAGGCTCAGCGCTTTATGAATATAAAGTCGTGGAGTCTATTTAAAAAGCCTAAAATTACCCAGGTGGTTATAAAGCGATACATTAATGACGGAGAGTTCAAGTGAAATATTTAAATAGCCTCATATTACAAGACTTGGGTGAATCAGTAAAGAGGCCTGAGATTGAAATTTATAAGATTTTTCAGTTTATCTTGGTTTTTCGAGGTAATATTACGTTTCCTCCGCTTATTATCGAGCATTACCAAAAGGCGTTTTTCGGCGCTGCCACTAACCACGCCAGCGTGCTTCGGTGTGCTATACGAACACATTGTCGTGTATAGGGATTTTCACAATGTGCTTGGGGTCGCGTAGAGAATCATACAAATTGGAGGGCCCGTTCAACTCAGTGGTGAAAATTTGTCAGCTGGAAAAACGCTCGTATTATTCTCCCAATTCGCTATAAAAAACAAAACGATGACGTTTGGTGACCAGTGAAAGACATAAGCGAGTATAGGGGCCGTCAAACCACACCGTCTACCAAAATGTTACCCCCCCCCCCCACGACAAACTGACGAATTTATTTAATAATAGAATATTAGAAGACGCGTTTTGATCGCCCTGCCTTTGTCCATTTTGGAAACACTAAACATCGCGCTATTCTTGGATTGACCTAACTCGTAACAATTTCATTGATTTTATATACATTCACGACTCAACCAAATTAGATCATCCAAGAGCGCGATCGCCACTTCACTACCGTATGAAATGGTCGGTAGTTTCTTGTTATATTCAACGTAAAAAAAGGCGTTTCAACCTTCATAAACTCTATGTATATTACGTCGGCAACACCCAGCAACTTGAAAGGGAAGGCGAGTGAGCTCTCCTATTCATACCTCGTTAAACCTATGTCGCTCCCGCTAATTACAGCTAAAGCACGCCAAGTTTGAGCTATGTAATTCATGGAACGGCGAGGGAAGGGGGTTCGTGACTCACAGACATGAAACCCTCACCCCCGCTGATGGCATTTTATTAATTAACTCTCTACCCACCAAACCCACCCATCATTATTTTCCACTCGAACAAAAACACGCCTTTCTGGGATACACGTTACTTTTTAAAAACACGTTATTTTCAGCCGTGTACACATTATTACAACTCGGTTGGGCGAATTGTAACTGTCTACTCGTAATCTGGCGTTGGAGGACCAGGTTGGTAAGAAAGTCGAACCAGTGAAATCGACTTCCACTATGAAAGAAAACAATTGCAGCAAATCCATCAAAGAAAAAGGCACGCTTTGCTCACACCCAAATGAGAAACTTCAGTTTCTTTGTGAGAGGGATTGAGAGAGAGAGAGAGAGAGAGAGAGAGAGAGAGAGAGAGAGAGAGAGAGAGAGAGAGAGAGAGAGAGAGAGAGAGAGAGTGAGTGAGTGAGTGAGAGAGAAAGTCTTCAGCGCCAAGGTAAATCAAAAATGAAGGAACCCCAAACCCCACCCCCTCTCGTATTCTCATCTTCATTAAGCCTGTCAAGTGCTTGAAAACAGGAGACGAAGGTAATGAAGAGAGTATGGGGGGAAGACGGTGGAGATTACGTGACTCGGGATCGTGGCGTCACAATGTTAAAAAAAATATCGTTTTCACTGCATTGATTCTTGTCATGGAGAATGATTTTTTCCTTATTTTTTACGTTTGTTTTCTTATTCCTCTCCTGATTGGAGAAGGATTTATGATTAATCAAAATAATAGTATCAGAATGATGACCCACGTGGACTTGAATGACACGCCGCTCCGGAGCATGAGCTTTCGATAGAAAATAAACAAAAATGACGCAACGCTTATTTATGAGCAATTTAAGGGGCACTGGAGGCCACAACCATCGAGTTTTCACGAACAGCGCAGAGATTCATGCTCCGTCATTGATTTGATTGGAGCAGCAGCGCATCACTCCCAATCACAAAGCAAGTGGAAGTTTTCGCGTAAATGTTGCCTTGAATGTGGCGTTCGCGTTCATTTGACATTTGGCGTGAATGATGCGTTTGTTCTTAATAATTTTTTTTTCTTTTTATTGTCACGTATCACGTGAATTTCCCCAGGATTGTGGCTTTCCGCACAAAAATTTCAAATATTGGTTTCTGAAAGTGGTCAAATTGTAAAACTGATTATTTGAAACCAAAATACGGTAAAGCTCACGATTCACGCCTTAAAAATTGCTAAACTAACCGTTCGCGCGATAATCTTGACTAAACTTCTAATTCGTACCTTCGAAAATAGCCGAGAGCTCAAAATAGCAAACTTGCAATTCACTTACGGATAAATTTCTAAGCGCCGAAATTCGAGCTCTAAAATGGCAACACTGACGATTCACGCCTTGAAAATGGTGAAACTGACTGAACTGGCGAAACATGTCAAGTTTTGCACCCTATATAAAATGATGTCTTTACGGACTATTAAGGTCTTAAAAATGGTAAAACGGAGTCCGTTGTCTACAGATGTGCTCTCATCGTGGTCTCGATATCGTCACCTTAGATCCAACCCATCATGATCCCCAGTCCACCCTCCCTAACCTAATCTAATAGCATCCCCTCTCACATACATTTTTACAAAAAATGAGTGAAATCAATGTTGTATTGAACTCTCAAGAACCACTCTATTGCCAATTTATTGAGGAATAGCCAAAATGGATATCTGGTAAGGTAAATCCAAAAATTTAGTTCACGGTAATTGACGAAAGCGACTGAGCCCTGGCTTATACATAAAACTATGCATGTTATGAAAAGTCGTTTAAGGAATCCATATGAACGAAATAGCAGGGGGACATGTCCAAAATAGACAAAATGGCTAACTCGCCATTACCACGTAATTCTAATGGAGACCCAGTGAAAACAACCGCCCTGGATTCTCAGGAAGAGCCTCGAACTAGTCGGACTTTTATAGGTCGTCGGACAAAAGAGCAGCTCGAAGGGTTCTCTCTGTGATTCCGGCGTTTTATAATTTTGAACCCCACTCCTCCCGCCACCAAAGGAGTAATAATATGACTTCCACGTTTCAAAAAAGTAATTGCATTTAGTCAGAAAATGGATTGAAAAATAAGCGAAGGCTCGAGCAAGTTGACTCCCTCCCACAACGCCTTCATTCATTTTCTTTTTCATCAAATAAAGCACGGGACTCTTTTCTCAACAAAAACTCGTTTTATAGAAATAAATTAAATAACTTCCACGCGAATAAACCAAAAGTGTGTGATCTTTCAACTTGGTTTATTTTTAGGAATCTGGTTTGTCGTCTCCCCGAACGCCCACCCCCCTGACTGTTCACTGAAGCCTCGCGTTTGCACTAGAGCGCCTTATTCTGAAAAACGCCCACTTGGTTAAAGATAAACTGGGTTTGAGTGGTATGTTGGCGTAGTAGTGGAAGTGATAAACGTGGGTAGAAAAATTGAGAACAAGAGAACATAAATGGAATAATTCGCCGCAAAAGTTTGACGTCACGGTTACCAGTTTTTTTTTATTAGGAAGCATGTGAGGTTCAGGGAAGTGGTGATCTACGCGGACAGCCGCGCAGCCCTGGGGGCGGTGACCAGGCCGGTGGTGGAGTCGGCCTTGGTTGCGGACTGTCGGCGGGCCATCACAAGGCTACAGGGAATGGGTAATGAAGTGACCCTCGCGTGGATCCCTGGACACAGAGGATACGAAGGGAATGAGAAAGCTGATGAAATGGCGAAACAGGGGGCAAATAAGGAAGTATGGGGACCTGAGCCGACTAATGCGGTCTCCAAGACAGTGGGGAGAGCCCAGATATAGGATTGGGCGGATAGGGAGGCCGCCAGGAGTTGGAATAGCCTATCAGCCTGTCGGCAAGCCAGGGCTTGCATTCGGCAATGGGACAGGAGGCGACGATGTGGCTGCTATCACTAAGTAGAGGCAGCATGCGGAGAGTTGTGGGGATGTTTACAGGCCACTATGCGCTACGTAAGCACCTCCACACA